>JAWNLS010000946.1:0-600000 GCA_035042185.1 Drosophila kambysellisi | reverse complement strand
TTTATAACAGCTGGCAACACAGTTGCGAACATGTAAAACTAATAAAAACACCAGCTGACCAGGTTAGCTGGCAACAGCACCAGCTCCAGCATCAGCTTCAGCTCCAGGCATGGGCTCCTGTGTCCAGTGTCGGTATCCGTGACGGACACGAGGATACGAGGATTGCAGACACCGGGTTCGCCTTTTCGCCTGTGCTTTGCATGTTTTATAGTTTTGACCTTAATTCCGTAGAGTCCTGTGCGAAGTGTGAAGGTGTTTTTTATCTTTGGGGCTTCTGATGCCGCTGCTCCTCTTCAAGCTGAACGTGCACTGCAAAGTGATTTATCGTTTAAATAATCAATAAATTTCGACTGTCTTGCATTTGTCCGATCAATTTGCCTAGAACTATAAATCGCAACCATTTAGTGGGAATTTTGAGATTTTAATGTTGTCGCTTTCATTTTGCTTGTCTGCTTGCGTCATTTATCTACTCTGCCACACAGCTCAAATAAGTTATATCTGCAGACATTTGTGATGACGAGTGGAAAATGAAATTAGTAGGGTTAAGTTTGTTTAAATTTTCCAATTCTTTGCTTGAGCAAAGTACAAATAAATCTACAAATGAAATGCGACAAAATAGTGCCCAAAAATAAATGCCATTTAGGAAGGGAACAAACTGGCCGACAGGCCAGCAAGATTGGGGGCAGAGAGACTCCTAATAGGACCTGAACCTTTCTGTGGCATTGGAAGACACACAATACGGCAGGAGCTTAGAAACGAAGAAAGACAGAGGAGGCAGCGGAGCTGGGCAGAGGCACCAGGACTCCGACAAGCCAAATGCCAAAGCAGATAATAGATATGAGTAAGAATAATCTTAGAATAGTCACCGGTCTACTGACGGGACACCGCAGACTAAGAAGTCACCTAGCCAAGCTAGGTATAATTAGTAGCGGACTCTGCAGGTTCTGTGAAGGTGATCCTAGCAGAGTGTATCGCCTTAGCGAGGAAAAGATGTAACATCCTAGGGATGCATGTCATGATAAACAATGACGTAGTAGCCCTTAACCCAATAAACATTTTAGCATTCGTGCAAGAGCTTGGGTTGATAGAGGAGCTTTAAGCCCAGAAGGGGGCACAATAGACCTATCAGGCCGCAGTGCACACACACCCCTAAAACAGACTAACTAACGATTTTTTAACTTTGTCTAGTTTTTTCCTTGGCTTTCTTGTTTTCCTTTTCGAATCGATTTAAGCTCCGTTTTGGTGATTGTCTTAGAGGAACTCTTTTTCTCCCGCTCTAAATTTATTTTTTTTTAAAGTTTTTTGACTGCATTTAGTCTTAATTAAAAAATAGAAATAAACATAAATAAAATTTTGCAGTTGTGCTCAGGAATCAATCGATTGCATCTCGAATAAACCACAGTGCAAAATGAGAGCTGGTTGAAATTTGTTGTTTGTGGTGGTAGGTTATTTGTTGCCTGGGGCATTGGGGCATAGGGATATTGGTGCTTTTGGGGCAAACATAAGTTAGGTGAATTTATTGTTATTGAGTGGCACGCCTGACACACGAGCGTCTGCCTGCCCCAGCCCGGCCAAACACTTGCAACTCATTGAATGCCGAGCAGGCGACAAACATGTTAAATTATGTATATTTTAATCTCAAGCTTATCGCACTCATTAACAACTTGGCTAACAAGCTATGGACGGGTCGGCAACCAGTTGCCAACTCGCCAGCTAAGCGGTTAAGCCCTGCAGTGAAAAGTCTTTACAAATTTCAATCTTTTTTTTTTTAAAGAGAGAAACATGCACACTTTGATGAACTGCTTTCAGGTGCTTTTCATCCGCATCCGCATCCGCAGCTGGCTGCAGTGTGCCTAAACTAATAAGGCTTATCTCGCTTGCTTAGCCACACCACATGTGCCGTTGGGGCAACTGTGGGTCTGCTCCGGTCAGGACTGGACGCAATCAGTGTGTCAAGGTGATGCCAGAGCCCCAAAGAGAAGACCTAAGTGGTAATTAAGCAAGGCCAATAAATGACATTCGATGAATCGGTTGCAACTGCAACTACCAATTGCAATTTTCGGCTTAAATTCAAAAGCCTTACAACTGCAGACCAGGCATAAAATGAAACAAACTGCAAAGCTAAATAGAAAGCAATTATGCACGGCTGCACAGCAAGAGAAAAAGAGAGAGAGAGAGACAGGTAGTGAAAAAGAGAAAGAGAGAGAGAGAGTCACTTGAGCTGCTTCTTCGACCAAATTGTAATTAAAATGCTCAGCTCTTCTGCAGTTTGTGCATAATTAATTGGAACTTAAGCTTTGCGCAGCGAACTGCGTTAACTTTGTACTGTGAATGGCTCGTAGAGTCATCTCAGCCATAAGGGTATTAACTGAAATTGAAATGCTGTCATTTGCACACTGTGTGAACAGTGTTTCACTGCACTTAGCAGAGTATCCCCAGCATATCATAATCTTATTTCTGGCATTTGCTTTTTGGTGCGGTGCATAGATCACTATACTACTTGTACTTGTGATTTTGCAGTCCCAATTTGAGGATGACTAAGTGCAGCACTTGCTCTCTTTTAGATTGCCAGCAAGTGTGCACACACACACACACACGCACAACCCCTTACACCCGCTTGCCTCGAGGGCAGAATATTTCAACAGAAAACAAGTGTAAATCAAATAAAACCTAATAAAATATTACACAAAAAATAAAAGCGGTCGCAGCTTGGCCCCAGCCATCGCCGACAGCAGCACGCACAGCACCACAAATACCACACACACACACACACACACACACACATATATATTTACTTGCACCCTCACACGCATTTGCGCTATACAATGGCGCAGACATTTGAGGAAAGCCAAGCAAGGAAAAAACAGCAGAGGAAAAAAGGGAAAACGAAACGAAACGAAACGAAAACCCAAATGGCAAACGAATTGAAGTCAGCAATTTTGTGTTTTATTGCAATTCTTGGCTTTCATTTTCTCGCTGCTTCTCATTCGCCTTGTAACCCGTGTTCTATTTTACGGCTGCCGTTGCGCCGTACACCTTCGCCAGCAAAGTTACGGACAGGACGCCGTAGCAAAGCCGTTCCCGTCACGACTTCTCATAAAAGAGCCGATTCGCGATGGATACTTCAATGTGTATGTGTTGTGTGTGTGTGTGTGTGTGTGTTGTGTGTGTGTGTGGAGAGTTGCGTGGCTACGAATTCTGATACAACCATTTACAGCGCAACTATGGCAACGTAAAGGTAAAAACCTGGCCTGTAGCTGAAGCTGCTGCCGGTGGTGGCAGCGTTGTGGTTGCCACACGCTTGCAAAATCGCTTTAAGCCCATGTGGTTTTTTTTGCTGCCTGCCTGCCGGCAAACGCGTGCCACTGGGGTGTGTGTGTGTGTGAGGGAGGGTGTGTGTATTCTCGCGCGCATATGTCATAAATGGTACGGGTCCCGGTCTGGGTCCGGGTCCGGGTTCGGGTCCAGGCCTGGGTTCCCTTTATTTTCCTCATTTTTTTTGTTGGGGTCCCAACCTGTTTCTGGTTCTATTACAAGGGCAGGGTTGTAAAAATGAGATGGAAATGAAAATGGGTTTTTGCGGCAAGTGCGCTGCAATTGTGTGGCATTTATAGATAGGACAATTTCTCTATGTGTGAATGTGTGTGTTTCGGATAGGTATCCATGCGTGTGTTTGTTTGCTTGTTTCCATATTAAAATTATATGTTATCGATGGGCCTTTTGGATTCACATTGAGGGGCAGCATTCGGCAAATTGTTTTGAAGTGAGCATAAATCACAGAAAATTACGCTTTATGCATAATTTATTGAAAGTGGGGCTGCTGCTAAAGCATGACTTGGCAACACGGAGAACCATTAACTTTTTCTATTATTATTATTATTATGGTAGTTGTTAAATGTGAGCAAATATTTGCAATAGAATGTTTTTTTTTTTAAACTGAAACTTTCAATCAGTTGACAAATTGCCATTTTACTTAGTTGTATATATATAAAACGAATCTGTCACGCCAAGCACATAAAACTTGGATGTAAGTAATGCTCAGTGGTCCGGCCATTATAATGCATTAGGCATAAGTGCTGTTTTATGGACTATCAGCTTGGCCCATGCCCTGTGCCGGGCCATGTGCCGGGCCCTGTGCCCCAAACCCGATCACCGTCTAATTGCCAGTACTGCAAACTTTCACACAATGAATGGTGTGTGCCCCAAGACTCCACAAGCCCAAGCCCAAAGACAGACACAAACTCAAACCCAAACCAAGACCCAAGCCAAAGCCAAAGCCAAAGCCAAATCCAAACTCAAACTGGGAACTTGAGCGAGGTTCCAGGCAATAAATCATTCCGATTGCTGCCAAGCTGCAACATCATTGAACATTAAAATAATTGCATTGCGAAAGTTGCCAATGTTTTTGTTGTTGTTGTTGTTCTTGTTACTGTTGTTATTGTTGTTGTCGTTGTTGTTGGTGCTTCGGTCAGCACATGCCACACAGCGCACTTCATGTTCATTAATGATAATTAAAAAAGTTTTACCAATAAAAATTTGCTGTGCCGACTGTTCAGCAGCTTCAATTTGCTTAACAACTGCAGCGAA
Organism: Drosophila kambysellisi; assembly: GCA_035042185.1. Lineage (NCBI taxonomy): Eukaryota > Metazoa > Arthropoda > Insecta > Diptera > Drosophilidae > Drosophila > Drosophila kambysellisi. Next base: position 595,413 of record JAWNLS010000946.1, on the reverse strand, counting down.
AGTGTGTGTGCGTTGTGTGTGTATGTGTTGTGTGTGTGTGTTGTCTGTGTGTGTTGTGTGTATGCTTGTGTGCAACCATTCAGCGCAGGGTTCAATTTAAAGTAGTTTTATGTCATCTAACAGTCAATAAATCAAAATATATTCAAGTTACTTAAGCAAACATGCTGAAAATCGGATCAACAAAAAATCAAAATTTTATAATAATAAAGTTGGCGAATTTTGAATATATAAATTATACATACAATAAAAATCTTTATTATATATAATTATACATAATTATATTTTTTTTTGCTACAACTTTAAATTTATTCAAGGCTACACTTTGTAAAACTAGTGAAACAATTTAACATTCAAAGATTTTTCATTAAACTTATTCACTTTTCTATGTATTTTTTTAAATTATTTAAATAAAACTTTGTCCGCTTTGAAATTTATGCAAAATACTATGAAGCAACCGATATTAAAACTATCTTATCCGAAGTCGAGATATAGGCAGAGGTCGAACCTTCAAAATGCCATAATTTCTTCAAAACTCAACGGATTTTCAAAAGGAAGGGTTTTTAACTCATAGTTTTACCTCTAGATCAATCGTACATTTAAAGCTGAAAACGTGATTTTGGGTCGGAACATAAGTCTAAATTATAGTCCGAAAATCGGCAGATAGGCATAGGTCGAACCTTTAAAATGCTATAACTTGATTTTTGGTCAGAACATAAGTCAAAACTATAGTCTTTCTTTCAAGTACATTCAATTCTATGTTCCATGTTTCCAGCCTCTATCTGAGGTGTCGAAGAAACTTTCGTTCATGCAGACGAAGAGACGGACAGACAGCATGACGGACATTGCACAAAACCAATATACTATTATACCTTCCGTATCATAGTATAAGAAGCAACAAATCATGTAATTTTTACAATAACATCCTTTTACAGATTTGAAAAAGTGAAAACCCATAAAATTTGATTGTACAAAAGTTACAGTTTTAAATACATAAATAACTTTAAATTATGAATTTGTAGAATTCAGGTTTCATTGCGCTTGTGTTGAAAGTGAAAAAATGTTGAAATAATTGTGGCACGTTTCATGTGCAAATCAAAAACTAGTTGAGGCATCATCTACAAAGTCAAATTCAATTGGCAGCAAATTAGTGAGAATATTCATGGCAGGCAAAACCCTAAGAACTCTATAAATATGTATGAGGTGTTGTCTGGCATGTGGCATGTTGCACGTTGCAACAGCAGCCTTGTTGCTTGTTGTGAGTGTGCATTTTGCGGTAACTGTTTAATATTCTGCACGTATTTTTAACAAGCTTGTTGCTCAATTCTGCATCTAAACTGCAGACTGACAACAGGCAGCTGGGAACCAGTCAAGACAAGGCCAAGTCAAATACCGAATAGATGTCGGAAACCGATAGGCGATAGACGATAGACGTCTAGGGATATTCTAGAATTCAAGTCATATTTTGCCCAACTTCCAGTTTGAAAATCAAATTGATGGCAGGCAGCAAAACCCGGCTCTGCCCGAAGTTTCCTGCTGTGCAAAATGTAAACAAACATTTTGCCACACACACACACCCAGAGGCACAGACTGGAAAATGCCGCCGTTGCACGTGCAACTCATTGCGCCGACTCACCAAAATGTGCGATGTTCTGTTGAGTTTTTTTCGGGCCTTCCATTAAAGTCAAGTTCGCAGTTCGCAGTTCGCTGTTGGGATTGAAACGGTTTTGTTTGGCCAGCTTTGGCAGTCAGTTTGTACGCGTCGTGGCAGCAACCGTTATGTGAATTGTTCGCGTCCAGCCAAAAAAAAAAAAAAACGATTCAAATTGCGAATTGACGCAATAAAATCGTGACATTTCGCATACGTCGCGTTGGCCCAAAACACGGCAAATTGTCAACTTGTTGTGCGTCACATTTGTTGTACATTTTTAGTGTGTGTTAAAAACAATAGTTAATGCAACAAGCTGACTATGCACCTAACGAGTATCTGTGCTATTGTGCCACACATAACGGCTGTGGCATTGACAACATACTAGTCCCCGAGCTGTTACACTGTTGTCCCGTGTAAATTCATTCATTTATCTAGTCGATGGGGCACGGAGGTGACGCAAAAGTTTTTGCCTGCTTTTAGCATAATTAAGCCAAGTGCTTGCACCGACTGCAGCGGCAACAACTTTGGTTGCAGCAAGGCAGGCGCCCTTAAACCTTAAAAAAGAAAAAGTTCTTGTAGCAAGTTGTCGCAAGTGTTAAGGCTGCCTTAAAGTTCTTTGTTGTGCCCCATCTGCCTGCTTGCCGCCTGCCGCCTGCCGCCAGCCGCCTGCCTGGACTGCGTTTTGAGGTAAGTTGAACAAGGGCCAAAGCAAGAGCAGCACTTAACTGTCCAGCTGCTAGTTGCCTGTTAGCCAGCTTGTTTATAGTTAGTTGGTAACTTGAACTTGGTGCTTTTTTTTTTTAGTACAAAAGTTTTGGGTGAATTTTGCAATTATGAGTGTGTTAAGTGTTTGTACATAAAATACTGTTTTTTAGTTCACTTTAAATAACTAAATAAATACATAAGATAAGGGATTAAATATATTAAATAAGTAAAGTACATACAATTAATATAATTAATACACCAAATAAATAAAAGGACTTCAAATATTAAAATGCTTATGCGTTGAGCTATTTGTTTATCATATTTTTGAAAATATAAAATTAATATATTTATACAATTTAATTTAATTTTAATTGTCAATATCTATCTTATTTAATAGGCAGTAATTTAATTATTTTTAGTTACATTTCTAGTCAACAAATCACTAAAAAATTGTTTACTATCATCACAACATATTAACAAAAAAAAAAATGTAATCAACGTTGTTATATATTATAACAAACTATAACCTTGTAAATAATTAGATTGTTTGTCTTATCTTTCTTAAATATTAAAAGTCGAATCCTTGTTCAACGTGCTCAATTACAGGGGTCTCAATTAGATGCGGGTCCTTAGCTTAAATGATCCTCGCCTATGTAAACAAAGCCTAAATGGCTTAAGTGATTCGACTGACTGACTGACTGACTGACTGACTGACTAACAGACTGACTGACTGAGTCTAATGTTAATTTTCGATTGACTTCTGGCAAATGCGGTGCCCGAATTTTCACGGCCTTGTTTTTAGTTACAGCGAAAAAGTTTTCAAGGCATTGAATTAAATTAAAAATGAGAGAAGAAAAACAGACGAAGCAAGAAAAACGAAGAAGAAAACTGGTGACGCATGTGCAAATAAAAGTGGGCTACAAATTCAATTTGAGGGGCTTGACATGCCGCATCGCATAGGCACAATAGTTAAGCGGAAATGAATGTCCCTGGGGCCCGTGGCATGGAAGTGTGTCAAAGTACGGCGAAACCAATCGACGAAAAAAAAAAAACAAGAAGCCAAAGGAGTCGAAGATAGGGCGGGGTGTCAAGGGGCAGAGATGAAGACGAAACGCCAAACAGCCATGAGCCATAAAATGAGAGAATGAACTCGTCAAACCAAATCGAAATGGAAAGGGACTCAAGCAAAAACTACTTTGTTTGCGATTAGCACTTGGCCAAGCTCCGGCGTAATGGCAGAGGGAGGTGGACATGGGGTAGGGGGTCGAGCACGCAGAGTGCATACGACTCGTAGAGCGGCACTTGGCTGCCGTGTGGGTTTGGGGTTGCTTGTTGTAGTTGGAGGAGGAGGAGGAGAAGGAGTAGGAGGAGGAGGGCGACGAGAGAAATGTGTGTCAATATATTGATTGAATAATGGTGTACATATTGACAAACAACTCAAAAGGCACTCGACACTCACAGCTCGCAACCCACAGACTCCAGCTTAGACCCAGACCCAGAACCAGACTGTCAGACTTGACAGACTTGACAGACTTGACAGACTTTGCCAGGCGACTAGAGACGTTAGGCGACTGAGGACAGGCCTAGAGGCAAAGCACTTTCGTTCAGAGGAAACGGAACTGGGATATGTCGAAACGGCAAATGCAAAATAAGCAGGACCAAAGGAGCAAAAGCATGTTTAGGAGAGTAGGGGAGGGGCGGGGCGGCACATCAAAGGGCATTTCGAGTGCGACATCAATGCAAAGCAGCTCACAAGATGAAGATGTCGATGGAGCTAACGATGTCGATGACGATGACGATGACGCTGAAGAAGTCATTTGAGATGGCAACCAAAAAAAAAAACAGATAAAAACGATGATTGTGAATAGGGACTGGCAAGCTTTTTAGGGAGTAGGGGGCGTGTCTGTGACACGTGTTTCTTTAATTAGATAAACTTTGTTTGCATTACAAACATACTGGCAGCACAATTTGCCTTTGCCAGCCTCCGAAAGTATGTGGCACAAGCGCTGCCAATGGCAACGCCTGCCGCCAACTTTTTGCCTGCTCAATTCCCTGGCGGAAAAAAGTTGATCCTGGACACGGCACCCAGGCGCCCGTGCCACTTTGCAACATGATTGACAGACGCACGTCTAGTCAAATAAAAATAAATACAAGAAAGTACTGATTTCTTGGCCTCAACGAAGATTGCATGCCCTATTTAAAAATGGGGCACTCAAAAAATCGACTGTTTATTTCTGATTGACAGAACACTCATGTTTCGACCGATTTGCCAAATGTGGCCCGATGTAGTTAAGATTTTGATAATAATGCATATTATCAGAGTTGCATTATATTAATACAAATTTGGCTACATTCAAGTGGGACGAGTTTGATTAAAAACGTCTAAAGAGACTCGACTTTTGATGTTGATCAGCCATAAGTATATATATATATACGTTGAATCCAATTCCCAACGTTATTAAAAAATATATATAACAAATAAACTTAAAAAGTAAATTGGTAAATAAAAAAGAATAGCGTATTAAAAACTTTGTGCGACATTCTGCAAATCTTATTTACTTAAATAATTTCATTGAGTTTCTTGCTGAGCCAAATTTTTGCTCATTTGCGTAATATTTTCACATTTCTCCAGCAATTTTCCTATTGCCTTGGCCCAGAACTTTGTAAAAAAAAAAAATATTTACATTTGATTTTCCTTTAATATAATTTTTTTCTTTCAAGTGCTTTTCTTATTTATTTGCTTTTATGATTTACGGCGTTATTTTTACTTTGGCAGCGTCGAAGTTTTCATTTCCAGAAGGTCTTGGAAGCTATAAAATATTATTTTGTGGTAAGGAATTCCTTTTAAAATGTGTACAGATTTTCTTGACAGCCTCATAAAGTGGAAGCATTTGAAATCAATGCAACCAAGAGTGGAGCAGCGGTGTCCTCAATATAGTTTTTCCGCTTCTGCTTCTTTTTGGATTTTTCATTTAATGTTATTGATTTTAAAGTTTATATATATATACATTTATATATTATGAATAATATGACGATAATTGATTTAAATTAAATAAAGAATATTTAAATACATTTAAAAAGTAAAGCAGCAAAGGAAATCTATTCACGTAGTATATATATATTTATATATATCTATAATTAACCCAGACAATATTTCATAAAAAATACCTAGTTCATTTATAGCTGATATTCATAAATTTTTTATAATTGTGCTAAAAATGTTGAAGATTTCAAGGCTTTGGCTTTGCTTTTGGCACTTTGTTTGTTTTGTACGAGGCGCAAAACTTGTTGTTAATTAAACGCTCACAAAAGTAGGTAACATGCATATAACAAGAGCTGCACACACACACACACACACACACACACACACATACACACACACACACACTCTGGCATACAATCTCAATTGTTGCACATATTAATTTGTGTGCTGGCTTTCAATGTGGCTGCCTTTTGTGTTGCCCCTTGTTGGCGCCTTTCTTCCCTTTAAGGCCGACCGACAACAATGGGAATGACAACAATGAAGGCCAGCAATGCACATAAACTTGCTGAGCAAACACAAGGCAAGTGCGCCCCAGCAGCAGCAACAACAACAACAACAGCAGCAGCAGCAGCAACAGCAACAACAACAACAGCAGCAGCAACAATTGCAGAGGCAACACACCAACAGCCACACAATAAAACACACTAACACAAATCTTTATTTAAGCATAACAAAAACTTCAGATCCGATGGTGGCAAACTGAAAATACCCAGAAAATGGAGGCTAGCAGAAAAGCGGAGAAAAAAATTAGAGCAGCAAAGCGCCTTAGGATATGCAACACATAAAACTTTAGTTTCGGTAGCAGCCAACAAGGAGAGTCAGTTCTATACGTCTCGCTCTCCATCTCTACCTCTCTCTCTCTCTCTCTATCTCGCTTATGCACTGACCCTTAACCTGATAAGTGTACGAAATTGAGTTATCACAAGTTATCATGATTATTTTCAATGCTTAGTTAGTTTTCCATTTCAAAAACATTTTTATCATTTGGCAATTATCATGATAAGTGTTATCATTATATGTTATCATGATATGCTACGCATAAACGATCATATATCCATTTAAATTTGATTGTTAGATATGGTCAACAATATGTAGTTTTCCATTTAAAAGACATTGTTATCATCTTCTGGCAATTATCATGATATGCCACACATAAACGCCGCACACATTCGGTTATTGTGTGTGCAGCAAATGCTGCTGCTGCTGTTGCTGTTGCTGTTGCATGAATGGCAGTCAGCATCGAGGAAAAGAGCAACAACAACAGCAACAGCAGGAGGAGCAATGGATTCGAGTGACGTCTATGGGCAGCCATTTCCGTTTCAATGTCTGGCCGTTTAGTCCGATGGCTGTTAAGCCATTTTCTGTGCCAGTTTTTGGCCCGAACCGAAATTGGCAGTCAACTTTAAACTTGGCTAAAAGAGTCTTTCGAATACGAATAACCGAATAAGAAGCAGTCTCAGCCATGTCTGCAGCCTACATATCCCACCAACTATCTACGTATGTATGTGTGTTTGTGACAAACTTTTACAGGAAATGGTAGTGAGGTTGTTTGGGCGAGGGGTGTGGCGTCGTGTGTAGGGTACAGGGTGTATTGCCCCCGGCTAGCAAAAGAGGCTGCCAAAAAGTTTTACGTCGCAAACTTTTCTGCATATATTTTGCCCACAAAACGGAAGCTTGTTTTTCATGTTTCGTGTCTTTTGCTTTTAATTTTTGTTCTCTCTCTCTCTGTCTCTGTCTCTCCCTCTCTCTCTGTCACTGTCTTATACATTTTATTTGGTATCTCCTTAGAATTGAAATGCTTTAATCGCAATTTATCAAATTGGAAAATAAAAGGGCTCAAGAGTTGGCCGGTTAAAAAGTTTGCTAGTTCTACGAAAATTTGCACAATTTTCTAAGCATTTAATTTGTCAGTCGCATTCGCTTAGTTAAAAGTTTTCCTCAACACGACAACCGATTACAGTTACACTTTTCCCGTTCTTTCTTTTGTTTTTAGGGGGTTGCTCAGCATGCGGCCAAGGGGGACAGGGCAACAGCATCACCATCGACCGCCTGCTTCGATTCAACAAGGAGCCTAAACAGCGAGCAATGTCCACACAGCAGAGATGTCCATGTCCATGTCCATGTCCATGTCGATGTCGATGTCGGAACGCAATATGCCCATGGCAACGCCCTCGCACCGCAACGCCCAGCAGCATCGGCCGCCGGACGTTGAGGAAGCCCTCTCCTCGATGCTGTGGACGCCCTATGAGCGGGCAACGCCAACGGCCAGCTCCACGGATGAGGAGGACGACGATGAGCGACTCAATCGCAAGCTGCGCAAATCGCACAGTTGCTACGAGACCAGCTCTAGCTACAGCAGCGGCAGCAACAGTGCTGCTCTGAGCCACCTAGTAGCACCACCAGCACCACTCGCATCACCATCACCACCACCGCCAGCAGCAGCAACAGCAGCAGCAGCTCTCCCCGTGCCTTTTCCCAATTTTAGTTTAAGTGGCTGCGCCTTGGAGGCGGCCAAGACGGCCACCCATTCAGTTGGCTCGAGTGGCGGCCATAGGAATCGCTACTCGTATCCATCCTACTATGGCAGTCCGGCGCACACACTCACCCAATGGTGTTCCTCGGCGGCCACGGCCATCACGGAGCCACCCTCGTACGAGTCGCTCTACGAGGCGAGTGTCTCCGGCGTTGGCGCGGCCAGGGCAAGCTTGGCTCCCGTCCAGCCGAACATTATAAAATGTGATAGATCGCAACGATCCCCAGCAGCAACAACTATAACCACTCAGCAAGATGATGATGATGAAGATGATGATAATGATGATGATCAACTGAAACTAACGGCAAATGTTCCCGCTGAGCGTCTAGTGCGCTCCTTCACAGACGATTACATATCGCAGGTAAGTCTATCGATAAGAAATTAGCTTAAATAGTTTAACTTCCTAAAAAAATATAGAGTCAAAAATATGAAAAAGTCCTTAGCTTTTAATATCTAGGCTTATTTTACATTTGACTAAAGTCTGCTGTAAGTCGATAGAAATCGATATAAGCTGTATGGCAAGTTCTAAAGTTTGAAGTGAAAGATTGCCTTTATAAGGTATTAGTTTAATCAGTAAAACAGATTCTCAGAAAGTCTGTTATATATAGATAGATTTAAGCTTGTTGCTTAACTAAAACATTCTCAGAAATGTGTATTTCCATTTAACCATTCGCAGCCTTTGAGTGGCGGATGTATCGATTAACATCGATAGCACTTATTTAAGGCAAATAAAGTCAAAGAAGGCATTGCTATCCTAATGGATTAGATTATAAAATTTATATTTTATATAAGCACGATATTAGTGCTTATTGGCTGTCTACGCAGCTGATAGGCTTTTTATGTATTGTTGTATAGCACAGCACTCTTGTCTGTCGGGGGTCACATAAAATTGTCACCTTGGTGGCGCAACACCCTCAACTGCGCACTTGGACTTCTAATGTGGCGCCATCAAATTTGATGTCAAGGCTGACATCAGGGGCTCCATTATCGAGCGACTCGATTGACTGCCACAGCGCTCGATAAGAGCTAATGTTTCACTTAGGCCCTTGAGTGCCACCCCGCGGCTTCGATTCCAGAGCCGAGCCAGAGGCAGAAAGAGACAAAGAGAGAGAGAGCGAGAGGAAGACAGTGGCAGATGTCTCCTAGCATCGACATCGACACTGGCATCGTAATTGGTCCCGCTATCGGTTCAAGAGTGCTGCAGGGGAGTGAGTAATTCGGGTTGCGGGTTGCGTGCGGGGTTGCTGTTGTCGTGTTGTTCCGTTATGTTGAGAGTGTGGGTCTCGTAAATATGCATTTACATTTTATATCTGTGCTACTATCATAATTTTGTTTTTGTTTTTCTTTTGTTTGCGCCAGCGAAATGGGAAATTGACCACAAAGCAATGAACAAAGAACAAAGACGAAACTAAACTAAGTAAATAACATAAACACACAAACACACACACATGTGCATTTGAATACATGTAGGTTTGCCATATGCTGATACGAACAGAGTAGGGTTGTCGCCTGCTCAAGTGACAGTCATAGGGGTAGACAATATAAATAGGGGGTAGGGGTAGTCGATTACATTATCTTTGTCGAATTATTTTTTCGCTTCGAGCTTTTGTTACAAAATTGCAAACATGTCATAATTTGATCAGTCCAAGACTAGTTCTCTGAGTATGAAAATAATTGACACACATATTGTGGCACATTAATTGATCCCCTGGGGACAATTGGGTCTTTAACTATTATATCGCATAATGCGATTTAACCTCGAAATGTAGCCATGTGGACAGAAAAGCGCTCATTACAAATATCATTGAAAATGAAGTTGAGTTGCATTTTGGGTCTCTTTGGGGCAGGGGGCTTTAATTCTAATTATGATTGCAACTAGCGGCAACAAGCAACAGACTATCGCAGACGAAACATTGCACAAGAGTGAACAGCAACAGTAACAGCAACAAAAACAGAAAACAACAACAGTAACAACAATGACAAAGGCAACCCAGCAGCACCTAGAACAATAAGTCAACAGCAGCAGCAGCAGCAAAAGCAACAGCAGCAGTTGAGCTAACAGTAAATCACATTATATTTCTGTGACGTAATTAATGCAAGTAACACAGCGTAACATAATTAGAACCCACACACACACACACGCACAAGCACTCACGTACGCACCAACAGTTATTTAGAGCCGACATTATGTGGATGAGGATTTGACGGCGATTTGGCAGAGATGGCGTCGCTTTCGGATTTAGGTTTCGAGTTGAGCGATGAACAGTCTCGATGCGAACAATAAAATCAAATACTAAAGCAGAAATAATTTAACAGTAATCACTTGAATTTTCGAATTAAATTTGTAATTGTATTGTGTAGGCTGACATGCGATATGTCCCTTAGAAAGCACGACAAGTGGTCATCTCTAATACATTTAACAACAAATCAGAGAGAGAGAGAGAGAGAGTGCGCAAATCTTGCAGCCACAACCACAGCACAAGAAGGAAAGTAAATTTGCAGTAATTCGGTTGGATTTTAAATTTAAATTGTTGTGTTATTGTGCTCACACACGATATGACACTTGGAAAGCACGACAAGCGCGCATCTCTAATACATTATACAGAAACGAGAGAGCGAGAGAGAGAGCAGCAATAACTTTATCAGCCAGCATGCAGACGCCAGGCAGGAACAACAACAAGAATTACTTGTGACGATTTTATGTTTGTGCGTTGGCTTAATTAATTCAATTAAGCGCACATTTAAGCGCCTGCTTGCCACATCCTGACTTGGGCCTGTGTGGTGGCTGTCACCTTTTTTATGTTTTTTTGCATTTGGCCAGTGGCCAAGTCGCCCCCAGCAATTAACACTAATTAGCACTTGAAACTTAAATCTTGTCATTTGATTAATGCAAAGCTGAAATGTCTTTTTCTCTCCTGTTTGGCAGAATTGCGCATTATTTACGCCAATAGCAAACGACGCAGAAACAGAAATAACGGCAACAGCAACGAATGTAATATCACAACAAAGTGCACAAAATCAAATCGACAGCAGAGCCAATTACATTATCAATGAAAGCAGAGACAAAGATGCAGACGAAGACGAGGACGGAGACACTAGCGACGTTAAAGATGAGCAAGAAATGGCAACAAGAAAAACAGCGACAACAACAAGAGCAAACGAGGAAACAGGCACAGTTGCAGTCGCTGTCGGAGTTCAGGTCAATCAACCTGTTTCCTGTGCTGCAGCAGCAGCACTCTATCGCACTCTCAGTCGCAGTCGCAGTCGCAGTCGCAGTCACACTCGTACAGAGCAAGCAGCAACGAGCGCGAGCGCAACAGCAGCAGAGAGAGCAGCTGCGGAGAGAACGGCTGCAGAGAGAGCAGCAGCGGAGAGAACAGCTGCGGAGAGAGCAGCTGCTGCCGTGGCCAGTGGTTGTTCAATTGAGCTTCGTTCGGCTGCGATCAGTCTATCGAGTTCGTTCGGCGCGTGTACAACGGATGCGCGTACAAGGAACAGCTATTACAATAACAACAATTGCAACAACAACACATTGTCGTCTTGGTTAACGCGGGGGCGCCACAACTACAATTCGTGTCGCAGCAGCAACAGCAGCAGCGACGCACTGCGGCCCAACAAATGTTTGGCAGAACTCGAACGTTTGTATGCCGAATTTCGCGCGAGTGAAAGTCTCTTTGAGCATCGCCACAGTCAGAGTAACGACAACGATACCGATAACGATACCGATAGCGATATCGACATCGATATCGATATCGATAGGGAATCGGGTAAGATGCGTTTGAATGTGGTGGCAGAGACGCCGCCGGCGCAGACACTGCCAACTGCAACGGCAGCAACACAAACAATTGGCAGCAGCAACAGCAACAACAACGGCAACAACAGCAGCGTCTTTCTTAGCAATGCCGACAGGGGCAGCAGCAAGGCCAAAAGCATCAGCAACATTGCAATTTTGCAGCCACCAACAAAGTCCTGTCAGCGACAGCCAAGTCTGACGATTCAAGTGAACAATAATAGCAGCAACAACAGCAACACGAATGGCAACAGCAGCAACAATAACGGTACTAACAACGGTAATCAGGTTTGTGTTGCGTCGCCCACAAGCACAGCGGCAACAGCAACAGCAACAGTTTCAACAACAACAGCAACAGTTACAACAACAACAGCAACAGCGACAACAACAGCTCAAGAGTCGAGCATCGTCAACAACAACAACGGTGTTTGCGTTGTGAATTGCAACTACAACAGCAGCAGCAACACCCCCAACAGTAACAAGAAAAACAACAGCAACAGCAACAACAACAACAACAGCATTGTTGCAATTAATAATTGTGTGCCCGGAGCCAAAGTGTTAAGTGCAAGTGTACAAAATAAGCTAAATAATAATAATAATAATAATAATAGTAATAATAATATTAATAATAATAATAATAATAATAATAATAATACGAGTGTGGATGTGCAACATGCTGCTGCTGTCAGTGCCAGTGTAAGCAACAGTAATAATAATAATATTATTAGTTATAATCATAATCATAATAATCATAATAATAATAATAGTAGTGTGAATGTGACCAGTGCAGATAACAACAGTGTCAAAGTAATCAATGTGAATCTTTCGCCAACAACACGCACTTTCACCTCAACCGAATGCCAAACCGATGATCTAAGCAACACCAACACCAACACCAACAACAACAACGGCAACTCCTCCCAGCAACAACAGCAGCAGCAGCAGCAGCAACAGTTGCGCACACGCGAGCAACGTCGACGGGAACGTCGTGAACGTCGCCAGCAACAGCAGCAGCAGCAACAGTTGCAGTTGCAGCAGCAGCAACAATTGCCGCCACACCATCCGCGTCGTCTGCACGTGGAGCGGCACTCACCGCCGTTGCATCCACCGCCCCACTTGCATCATCCCCATCCGCATCCGCATCCGGCCGCTTTGGGCCTGTCACGTGCTCTCCTGCCGGATATTCTGCACAGCCATTATCCGCCGCCGTACAGCGCACTGTCTGCCGGTGTTGCACCGCCACCACAGTTGCCACCACCACCAGCAGCAGCAACGGCACAAGCAGCGGTCCAAACGCTGCCGCTGCCGCTGCCAATGCCGCTGTCGCTGCCACCACCGCCGCCGCCGCCGCTTGCGTCTGTGATATCGACGGTGCCACTGCCGGGTGCCGCACCAATGATGAGCGATGGACGCTTCACGTTGCCGTTGCCCATAATGCGCAGGTGAGTTCTTCTTCTTCTTGATCTAATACAGCCCCCTCCATGTAACTCTGTGCAACATTTGCTGTTCGTCCGCTTCACTTTTGAGATTCAACTCTCACCTCTGGCAACATCGATCACTCCAATTTCCATTTCCATTTCTGTGTCTCAGCGCTCAATTTTCATTCGTAATACCCTGTAAAAAATCCATTCAGCGGCTTGTGCAACAAGTGAGGTAGCATATTTGGAACATTAAAAGTGATTTTTTAATATCAAGTTTTATTTATTTAAACACATTTTAAAAAACTAATTATATTAATAAATTACAGTTACAACCAAAATAAGGGTTTTTAATTTGATTACTGGTAACGCTCTGATTTCAGAAATCGTTCAAAATTGAAGGTTATTTTTTACTTTTTAAAAAAATTAAAGCATAAAATAAAGTGCTTTTTAATTTGAAATTTCACACAATTATTTAATTATGGGTAACGCTTTGATGTCAAAGGTCACAAGTAAATGTTATGCAACTTTACTGACTATATTTTTATTCATATTAAAAAAAAAAAAAAATGATAGAATTGTGGTTGCAAAATTGTTGGCATTGCTTAATAAATAATTGGAAATTATTTAAAAAATAATATGAAAACATTTAAATGGAAGATTGACAAGATTGAAATTCAGAATCTTAAGAATGTAAATGTTTACTACTTCTGAAAATTGCAGGGTATCTCAGGTTTGTCTCGATTTCACACTAAAAATATTCTCTGCTTATAATTTTTTATTTTTGCTTTTGGATTTGGCTCCGCTGTGGAGCTCTTCTTCTTTTTTGTGTATCTTTTGTTGCTGATGTTGTTGTTATTGTTGTTGTTATTGTTGTTGTTGTTGTTGTTGTTGCTCATGTCTATTTCGACATTTTCTATTACCGCACATCGCTTCTTGCCTTTTTGTGCGGCATTCGTTGTTGTTAGCCGTTGCCATTGTCGTTGTTGCCTTTTTGCCGGCCATGTGTCTTCCTGTTTCGTGTTTCAACTGGGAGCAGCCAGGCAGACATCAACAGCAACAGCAACAACAGCAACAACAGCAACAATAACAAACAGCAACAACAAAAACAACATTAAGCATCAGACATTATAATGATGGTAATTTTCATGTCAGTAACAAATTTCTTGCTTGATTTGGCTCTCTCTCCCTCCCGTTAGTAAACCCAATCTAGACTCAGGCCTAGCTACATTTTCTTTATATATAGTTTTTTCTGTTTTGGTGAAGAATTAATCTTTTGGGTTGAGAGCGTTTCCAAGAAATAGAAAACATAAACATGAGCTCTAATTTAAAGTTGTTGTCGCATAGTTATTATTACTATTGTTGTTTGTGTTTGGTTTGTTTAAAAGTCCACATGTTGTGCCGGGATAAGTTTGGGGGGTATGGCGGGGTATATAAACCATTTGGATTATAATGAGTTTTGGTTTATCTTTAATTGCAGATCTTAAATCACAGTTTTGCTTGGCCAGGTAACAAAAGCGTCTTTTTGTGATTTTTGTTTCGCCCCTTTTGTTCTCGTCATGTGCAAGCTGACTGGCGATTTTGATTGTTGTTTACAGAAAGCCCAAGATATATATAAAAATGTATATATATATATATATATATATATATATGTACATAGACAGACTTGCTATATATGGATTTTGTTTTTTCGTAATTTTCCCACGCATTCATTACTATAAATATCTAGCTAAAGTTGAGCTAGAATCACAAACCAGTTTTTCTCATGACTGCACACAAATTATTTTAGATCTGTATCCGTATTTTCTCCAATGTATCTTTATTTGTATCTGTTGAATGTGTATTTGTGTATCTGTTGCAGTTAGTCTGTGTATCTTTGCAAACGTCTCCCATTCGCACACTTTTATGGCAAATCTCTGAACATTTGACATTTGGCGAAATTGTCGTGTTTCAGAATTTAAATTGTGTTTTTATCAATTGTTTAATTGCAAAACTGTGTCAAGTTGAATTGCTTAGATTTGTTGACATTGTTGTTGTTGTTGTTATTATATCAAAGTTTGAGGCGTGACTGAACTTTAATTATTGTGTCTGATTGAGTTTATGTTTAGTTGGGTTCAAATTGCTCATACAATATGCATTTGATGCTGGGCAAACTTGGAAGTGTTTTTTGTCAGCTCAATTTGCACCTGTGTTCACTAGCCATATATCTTTATATATATATCTTTATATATACAAAGAATAGCACCTTTTCAACCCGTTTCTGCCTGCTCTTAGCCGATGCTCTGCTCTTTAATCGGTAAACCACGATTTTTATCTGCAATTTGAACCTTGGCTCCAAATTAACATGCTCTTACACAATTTTGCTGTTTGGTGTTTTTTTTTATGAGACTTACTTTTGGTTTTTGCGAGATAAAAAACTCGAGCAAAAAAAAAAAGAAAAGGTGTAAAAAGCGAAAGTTTTGTCAGGGGACGTCAGGAGTTGGAAACTGAAGTTGGGCAGCCGAAAAAGGGCCGTCGTTTGTCCGCTGGTCCATTTGGTCGCTAACCTGGCCGGCTGAGCGTGCATAATCTTTAAATCATTAAATAACAACAACAAAAACAACAACAAAGAACCAACAGCCCCAAAATGATAAATGAAAACAACAACAACAATAACAACAGTGGGCATACTTAATAAAAATAAGAAAATAAAACAGCTGGCAATAAAAAGGAAACGTGACGCTGAACTCGCATTGTGGCAGCAACGTAGCAGCAGCAGCAGCAGCAGCAGCTTTGTATAAAACGTTATTGTTGTTGTTGTTGTTGGGGTTTTTTTTTTTTGTGTAGGATTTAATTTTGATTTTGAAGCATGCGAAACAAAAGAGCAAAGAAAACAGTTTGCCCAGTAATAAAAACACTTTAACAGATACAGATACACGAGCGGATACAGGCACAGATACAGATACTTTGACTGAGTTTGAGTTTGTCTTCAACTTTGGCTTGATAACTAAGACAGTCCACAGTCAACAGTCGACCGACTCTTTCTGTGTGTGTGTGTGTGTGTGTGTGTGTATGTGGTGTGTGTGTGTGTGTATGTGTGTGTGTGTATGTGTGTGTGTGTATGTGTGTGTGTGTGTGTGTGTGTGAGTGCAAGTATTCGTTCACTTTCACTTTCGCATTTGTATCTTGAGGTTAAAACGCAGCTGGAACTTGAAGTGCTTGGCCATATCATCATAAATTTGGCTTAAAGGTAGCACAAAACGCACAAGTCGTAAATCAAACAAAAAAAAAAAAATACAAATACAAAAACAAAAACAATAAAAACGTAATTCAGTTAAGATCATTAGATGCGTGTATTTCATATTAATTATGGCACTTTAGCTAATTGCGCTGAGTTGTGCGGCTGACACTGAAAACTGAAACAGGCCAACAACAACAGCAACAACCACAGCAACAACAACAGCAACAACAAAAGCAACAATAACAACAACAACAACAACAACAGCAAAAGGCAAACCGGTTTTGTAAGCAACTGTCAAATTGAGAGTCCAAAGACCCAAAAATTTGCATACAGTGCAAAAGTATCTGCAAGATACGCGCCTGAAATCGATGGATGATTCAACTTTAGCCACAACGCTCAAAATGCAAAAAGCGCTAAAAGCAAAAGAGAAAAAAAGAAAAAAAAACAACAAAACGACAGCTAAAGCAACTGAAAACCAGATTTCACCCGAAACAACAATAGCAACAACAACAACAACAACAACGGAAAACCAAAACCAAGTTTCAAGTTGCAGAACGCGCCGCTTGCCTCCTGGTTTAAGCAGCACCTCGATCTTAGATGTATCTGTGTGAATGTCTGTGTGTGTGTGTGCCTGCAGTTGTATTTGTGCATTGTATCTGTTGCTGGTGCTGTGTTGCTGTTGCTGTTGCTGTTGCTGTACTCGCACTTTAGTATCCAGTTTAGCTGCTTTCAACATTTGGTAGCTGCTGCACGCATCTCTCCTGCTCAGTTGACACACTTTTTGTCTAGCTCTTCCAGCTAGATCACATTTACAGCTAACTTTGAGCTACCTGCCACGAACTTTTCACTATATACTCATCTATATGTTCAGTGGCTTAAAAGTCCACAATCACAGCCAATAACTATTTATATATATATATATATATATATAGATATATATAGATATATATATATATATATATATATGGAGGTGCTAGCTGGCTAAACACTCGACAAACTGACCAAACAACTTTCCAGTTTTTTATTTAATTTATCTTTATTTTTTTTTTGGCTATCCTGCGAGTGGACAGCCTTTTTGGCTAAGTCCACTGTTTTTACTGATTTGGCGGAGTTGGTTTTATTTATTTTTATAAGAGAACAAACTGTGTCCACAAGAACCACACCAGCCGCAACCGCAACGAAAACAACAGCAGTAAAAATAAATCGGCTAAATAACTTGTCGGTTTTGGCACTAGAGACTAGGAACCGCCAACCCCGAGATACTTGCAACGCAACAAAACAAAACCAGGCGAGACGAGAACTCAACAAAAGTCAATAAAGCCAATAAAGCAAAATTGTTGTTGCCGCTGTTCAAATGCAGCAACAGCAACAGCAGCAACAGCAACAGCAACAGCCTCAGACTGCTGTTGCAGACAACGACAACAACAGCTTCAGCAAAGCGATGCCACCACCAACCACAGTGGTGTACAAACAGACAAACACTTCGGAAATTTAAAGATTAACTTACAAGTTACAAGTTGCTTAAAATAATAATAATAATAATAATAATAATAAAAATAATAATAAAAATAATAATAGTAGTAATAATAAAAATAATAATAGTAGTAATAATAAAAATAATACATATACTAATAATTATAATAATAATTATAATTATAATAATAATAAAAATAATAATAAGAATAATAAAATTAATAAAAATAATAAAAATTATAATAATAATAATAATAATAACAATAATAATAATTTAATCTAATATATGTTTTCTTAATATTCTGAAATGTCTTATCGATATTTATCTATAATAAAATTTGCTTAAAATTGTGCCCAAACATGGATTCATTTCCTATAGTGTTTAGGTACAACTTTAAGCTATAGTCATTAGTTAAGTACGACTGTATATATGCACGACTAATAGATTCCCATTAGTCCATCATTAATCAAATCTGTACCAAGGTAAGCTAGATTTGTGACAAGCTCAAAAGGACTGTTTTAATTTAGCCAACTATTTTTTCATCAATCAATGCTAAATTTAGCATTTTAACCAAAACTTGAGCAAAGGAAATATTGTTTGTTCAGCCCACTGTGCACTGTGAAACCAAAATGTGATTGTCTGTTGATGTTTCTGTTGCTGCTGTTGTTGTGCAGTTTGTTTGTATAGAAAATGCATTCGGGCCAATTTGCAATGAGCCGGCAAAATGCAGCAGCAGCAAATAGAAAACGCATCGAGACACGAGCTCCAAACACGTTGACACAGTCAGAGACAAGCTGAGAAGCAGAGATAGAGAGAGAGAGCTTGCGAGAGAGAGAGGGAGAGAGAGGGAGATAGAAGTGGGTTGTTAGAGACAACGTTGAATGCATGGCGAATGGTCGGGGGCCAATGCCAAAGGGCAGAGATGGCAACTCCTTTTGACAAACTGTTGCTGGGCCAAAATCTGGCTTATTGAATTCTCACCCCAAATTGGCAACTCAAATTGAGTTTACATTTGGATTTGTGTTGTGGCCGTTAGCTGGCGATTGACACAGAAACCCAAACTGAAAACCAGAGGCCATCAACGAAATTATTATCAGCAATCGTCGTTGAATTGTGCCAGTGCAATTAACAAAATATTTTGTTGGCCTTAAAGAAGAGGTCTTTAACATCTTTTGGCACTGGCCTTGAGCGCTGTGAAAATGATCGCCCCGTCCAAATGCGAAACTTGGCAACGGACTCAGACTCTTTCTCTTGTTTGTTTAAATATTTTTTTTTTTTTAAATATTTTGTGTTGTGTTTGGTTTTGGTTCGGATCATTACTGTTCAATGCCATTTAGGCCAGAGAACAAAGCCCAATGGCCAAGTCTGACCGGCTCATTGTGAATTCTGGCATCAGACATTTCGCACAAAAGCCGCTCACAGCACAAATGTGTATTACGAGAATTATTATTTTTTATTTCACAAAATACAATAGGAGTCGACCCAACCCAGAACAGAACAGACCAGACCTGACAAGGTCCGGAGTTATGGCCAACAGCAGATGAGCATAATTTGTAAATAAGCATATAAATAAATAAACATGTCCATGCAAACAAACAAAATGCAAATGCTCGAATCAAATGAGATGAAGTTGGTGGCATGCCACTTACCCTTAAACCCTAACCTCTCTTTCTCTC
This sequence comes from Drosophila kambysellisi, assembly GCA_035042185.1. NCBI lineage: Eukaryota > Metazoa > Arthropoda > Insecta > Diptera > Drosophilidae > Drosophila > Drosophila kambysellisi. The sequence goes on along the minus strand of JAWNLS010000946.1, from coordinate 575,906 downwards.
TTGCCTGCATTTTTCATTTGATTTTATTTCGCAATTTGATTTTTATTTATTTATATTTTGCTGCTTCCATTTTTTTTTTATTTTTTTTATTGTGGCCGTTGCGGTTTTAAACAAAAGTCCATAATTTATGCTTTGGGTGAGCATCGGAGTCTGTTTGTTGTGCATTGAACAGCTTGTTGCCGCATGCCGCATGCCGCTTGCTGCTGCTTCTTCTTTTGCTGGTATTGCATACCCCTCACTTTTTGACTAGTTTCTGGTTTGTTGTTGTTGTTGTGGCTTTTGTGGCATTTGCTGTGCATTCAACTGAACTCTGAGAAAACGGGTGGCGTGTGGCATTCGTTTGGCTTTCTAGGGTTAAAATCGTTGACTATTTTTTATCGACTTGCAAGTGCAATCAATTTGCCAAAAAGCTGTTCTTGGCTAAAAGGTTTTCACTTTTAACCATTTTATTTGAAAGTGCATTTATGTTTTTAATCAAGACTAATGTGATGGCTTAAACTATGCAAAGAAAGTTTTTGTTTTGCCAGGCTTAAAAAATTATTAAAAATCATTTGCTTGATTTATCATATTGTTGTGTATGTGTGTGTGTTTTTTTTATAACAATAATCAGGTTTGGATTGAACGCTAACAGTTTCATAATTTTATATGAATTTTGGTATATAATGAAGTCTTTATCTAGTTGCTGCCCTGCTCCCCCCTCCCAGCTATTGTTTGGAATGAGGTAATACGAGAAATATTGGCGGACCAGTTTTGTTTTTGTTTCTGTTTCCCTTTGTAGCTGCCACATTTTAGGGTGAAAGTTTTCTGTTTGCATTTGTATTGATTTGTATCTGTATCTGTATCTGTTTCTGAATAACGCTGTCAGTAGGTGGGCATTATTGAATCGCTCATCAGCGTCTTGTGTGTTGTGTGTTGGGCAATAGTTGCTTAAATCATTTGGAGAAATGATAGAAAATGATATGCATAGATTTCTATTGTAGGCAGTTCGTTACTTAAGTCTTGCAGAAACAATATAGAATTGTGTGCTTGAATGCGTTAAGTGGTATTAACCGGGCCCCCAATAACCAGTTGGACAAGAGACATCTCTAATGAGTTTTACCAAATGAGCATTTTGATGGCTTTTGTTGTTAAATCTCCACAGCACTCGACCTTCTTCTTTCCACTTTCGAATATCTGTTAAAAAAAACTGATTCGAATACATTTTCCAAAAATAAATGTAATTGGTTAATATTTTAGTAAATTTAAAAGACATCATCTGAAAAACAGACTACATTTGAATTACTTTGTAGATTTTCATATGCACCACTTGCACAGATCAATTTAACAGTTGCACTTATTTATATTCAATTTGTCTGGACTCCACTTTCAGTCTGACTAAACTTAAAAAAAAAACAAGAAACGAGTTGGCTCGACTACGATATACCCTTAACCCAGTTGTTAAATATATTCTAGTTTTATTGGCAAATTTCACTTTAAATGAGATCAATATGAGAATATATTTTCACCTATAACTTTGGTGTTGTCTTGTCCGATCTTATCGAAATTTCGGCAATTTATCAATAATATGTATATGTATAATATATATAAACTAGAAGCCTCTGCCTCTAAAATTGTGGAATTTATTGCTATCGGAAATCTAAATGTATCGATAATTCAGAAACTGAGGCAGTTATCGATAAAATAAAGCAAACTTGATTTGCGCCTGGTACACGAGAACTTATATTTCAAATTTGAAGTCGCTAGCTCTTATAGTCTCTGAGATCCGCGTGTTCATACAGACGGACAGACGGACAGGGTTATATCGACTCGGCTGTTGATCCTGATCAAGAATATATACACTTTATGAGGTCGGACATGCTTCCTTCTCCCTGTTACATACATTTGCACAAAACCATTATACCCTTTTTAACCATTTTTAATGGGTTAAGGGTATACAAAAAACGATGCTGAATAATTAAAACCAATACCAAATTGGCTATATAAAATGCGCAATTGTAATGAGTAACGTGAGCGGCCAAAAGTGCATTTAATGGCAACATTTTAGCTGAAACATTGTACCACCAAAAAAAGAGAAGAGAAGAGCGGTAATCTCTGGAGCTGAGAGTTTGGGAGCCGGCAACTGGCAGTCAGAGCCTGGCCACAAAGAGTTGCAAGCTCAACTGCTGAACACACTGTGTCAACTGTCAACCGCAAAATGCGCTACAAAAAAAAAGAGAAAAAAAAACAAACGAGTCAGAAAATCAACTAGCAAGCTGAATGTGAGTGTTGGGAGGGGGGGGGGGGAGGTGGAGTGGTAGGGAGATAGGAGAGGTCACCTCCGCGTTGTTGCCGCGCACTGATTTCAATTTAAAGTGCAATGATTTTTTGGCCCTTGTTGCTGTTGCTGGTTATTTGAGCGCTGTCTGGTGTCTGTGCTGAAATCTGTTTGGCACACAGTTACGGGTACGGATACAGATACGCCGTAACACGCAGCTACACCCGTCACTTGTAACCAGCTACACCCCCACACCCGCACCCTCTACCACCAATTCCCTTCCAGAGTCGCTTTATTGTTTTGGGCTAGGAGTTTTTACAGCTGCTGTGGAACTTTTGGTAATCTGGCACGATACGCTCAAAACAAATGCCAAAGCGCGTTTATTTTGCAAATTAATTAAAACATTAACAACAACAACAAGAACAAGAACAACATCCTTCGCATCCTTTGTCGCTTACATTTCGTATAATCCTCGAAGCAAATAAAATTCGAAATTTATTGCTTACTTTTCGGTGTTTGTTCTCTGGAGCTGCTTGTTTCAACTTCAACTCTTGTTGTTTGTTATTTGTTATTTGTTGCTGTTTGTTTGTTTGTTTTCATAAAATTTTACGTGTAGATTGCTCATAATTACGAGTGCACACATGCCACAGCTGTGCACACACCCACACACACACACACACACACATAAACAGAGAAAGTTACAGTTGCAGTTACAGTTACCGAGTTACATTTGTCTTTTTACCGTTGTACGCTGCGTATGCGTAATTTTCTATGCTCCTTTTTGAAAAATGGCTCTAGATTTGGAGTCCTTTGGCCTGGCGGAGTCACGTGCCACTGTTTGTGGCAGCAACAACAACAACAACTGTTGTCTCATTTGCCGAAGCTCTTCTCCTGAGTTCTCCGTTGCTTTCAGGTTCAGGTTTACGGTTAGTTCAGCTGACGCACTCCTTTTTTGTTCCTCTTCTTGTTTTTTTGTTATGCGCTGACTCAGTTTTTATTGTCATAAAGGATTTCGAACGCTCTTTGTTCGTATCGGTCGTGGGATGGGACACAGCGTGTGGCTTATCCTCTGGCGCTGATGTCATAAAAAGCCGTCACTTGTCCAAAATTTTGCTGCCATTATTTGCCAAGTCTCTCACCTCTCATCCGCGGCACTCTCCAACTATTGTTATTGTCGGGATGGGGTTGGGGTTGGGGTTGGGCTACGGGTTGGGGTTCGGGTTCGGGTACGCGGTTCGCACAATGGGTCATAATTAGAGAGTGCTCGCAGCAAAGTCAAATCCAAAAGCCACTTTCAGCAGGGCCAACTAATGGAAGCTGCTGCGGCTGCGGCTGCTGCTGGGCAAAATATAAACTATGAAATACAAATGCGAAATTCGAAATACGAACAACAAAGTAACTGTTGAAATAAGATCAAGTGCGCTCAACCCGTAGATACCCTGTACACAAGTCCGTAACTTTTATACCAGGCAAAGCTGAAGCTTATTATCTTATTTGTATTTGTATTATTATAAATAATAAAGAACTTTTATGTATAATTAAACTTAAGCGATTTTATTTTATTTATAAATCAGAAAAACTTAACTTGAGGCTTGGTCAAAAGCATTTTTTTTTTAGCAACTTTAGTGAGCTTAAAGCTAATTTCAATTAAAAAATATTTTTAAATTAACGTCTTTTATTGTATAGGTAATAAAATAAAATAAATATTTCAAATTTGAATGTCTCGAGAAGTTTGTTGTTTTTGAGATCGATGTTTTCATCGGACATTGACTTGGCTTTCGATGCTAGCCAATAATTAGTTCAAGGTGTTTGATGATGATGCTTTCCTGCTGTCACATACACTTGTACAACCTTATCATACCCTGTGGCAGCCATTATGAATGGGTACAACGCATAATGAGAAACGTCGCTCGGCAACCGCATAAAACAAAGGGCGGTAATTTGAAGCAGCTGGGAAGTAACTCGGCAACAACAGCAACAACAACAACAACAACAACAGCAACAGCCAAGTTGACGTTGACGTTGAAAAACTAAAGTCAAAACAAATAATTTGCCATAATAACTAAGAGCGTACAAAAATCAGCTGAGAAACAAAAGAGGCAACAGAAAAACAACAAGTAACAGACAAGTGGAAGTGAAACAAAGAAAAGCCAAAGCAAACACAGCAACACCAACCACACACCAACAACACCAACAACACCAATAAAAGCAACAGCAACAGCAACAGCAGCATCAGCAACACTCGGCTTTTGGCTCTTAGCTCTCATCTTAGCCACATATAGCTAGTTGTAGAAACTTTCTCCTTCTTTTGCCCAGATCTCGCTCTAGCTAAGCGCCGCGTCGTCATCTTCGTCATCGACGCTACACTTTGTTGTTGCTGGTGTGTGCTTGTTGTGTTGTGTTGAGTTGTGTACTTTGCAAGTTAAGGAGTTGTGTAGTCGCTGGTCTTATTCCCTTCAGACCCTGTTCATTCGCATACCAAACTCAACCCATCCAACCAACCAACCACCAACCACAAGACTATTAAACGCACACTTGCGTGGAGTTTTCTCGCCCGCCTTTTGGCTGCCACTCAAGGCGAACCACCACGTTGCAAACAGTTTGCTGTTAGCTGTTTTCTGTTTTTTAGTTTTTTGCATTTAACGTCGCAACTTTTGCAAATCTCGCACAGCTGCGGCTAGTTTGTGATGTCGCAGCGCCTAAACCCCAACGCCCAGCCCCAGACCGCAAACCCAGCCCCGCCCACAGCCCACAGCTCCAGCTCCAGCTCCAGCTTCAGCTCTAGCTCCAGTTTCAGCACACTCAAATCCAATGCGTTTCATCGCCAGCAGCTGGCAGCCTTGGCTTTAGCTGCTTTTGCGCAATTTCGGTTTGCATCATTATCCAATGGCACCCCAAAGCCTTCTGGACGCTGGTCAGTCCAAGTCGGCCGCATATCACCCGCATGGCTCATAATTCTCGTTACGCTTATCGGCAAACTGCAATCAGCATATAATTTCCAGTGTCTGCCTCCCCCCTCCCTCCCTCTATCAACTGTCTGCTCAGACACCCTCATATCGAGAAGCATGAACATGCATCTTATGGCCCTGACCATACTCCATATATAAATACCATATACCATATAGTATGGTATATATGCCATATATGTGGCATATCTTGTCCATATTCCATTCTCCGACTCATTTCGCATTTGGAGCTAAAAACCATGGCAACGATAAAGCACAAAATAATCGTATGACCCGAGGCCAACCCCGAACTGAAACTGGAACTGTCAGGAGTTCTTCTTCCTCTCTCACTCTCTGTCTCTCTCTCTTACTATCTTTGTGTCTCTCTCGCTCTTGCTGTGTCACTGTGAAAAAGAAAATAAAAATGATACTGAATGAAGACACCCAGGAAATTATGCGTAATGAAGTGAGCAATGGCTGTGTGTGTGTCCTTATCAGTATGTGTGTCTGTGTGTGTGTGTGTGTGTGTGAAAATTGCTTGTTGCTATTGCTGTTGCTGTTGCTGTTTACCGACTGGACCTCTCTTACTTCATATACTGCTGTTGCTGCTCCTGCTGCTGCTTCTTCTTGGGTAGTTTTATTCGCTTCGTTTCCGCGTCAATTTCCTTTAATGTGCTATGGCGTGATGTCCCTAAACACAACCTCATATTTACAGATAGAGAGAGAGAGAGAGAGAAACATAGAGATAGAGAGAGAGCGAGAGTGCTATCTCAACATAACTCTCAATCAGTTTTGCGTTTTATGTGCACTTTTATGACTTGTGTTGTTGCCGATTGTTGGTGGTTGGGACTGTATTTTATCTGCGTAATTGAGTTCGTTTGCACATTAGCAACATCAACAACAACCCAAGCAACAACAACAGCAACATCAACAACAACAACAACATGACCATCAACAACAACCACCACAACAGCAACAGCGAAATTTGAATTGTAGGCATAGTTAGTAGTTTGCCTTCGTAATTGCCACGCCATGTGTTATAAATACATACATATGTATATATTTAATATATATGTATATTATACATCCATATGTATGAACACTTGGGGTCAATTTAATAAATACCCTAGCATCACTTCAATTCTACAAAACATGAGGCACATGTGTTCAAAATAGACAAGTCTTCAGTTTAAAGTTAGTTGCCATCAAATTGAACAAAACAATAAAAAGCGAGAGCAACGCACAAAATTATATAGAACAGATCCGATCTTTATAGTTTTGTGAATTTGGGATAATTTGGGATATTTTATACATGTTTGTCTCCAATTTTGTTCTTAACAATGTTGGAAGTTGTTCAGGGATTGTTAGCCTGTTGTAATATTTTGATCACTCCACAAAAAACATTTTAAAACCATTTAATTAGAACAAATTGAATTTGCTAAAAGGGTAGACAAAAAAAAAAAGAAAAACAGTCTTAAAAAGATTTTATTTTTCGTCGGAAATGCAATTACGGATAAGAGTCGAATCATTTGGTTTTTTCTTATTTTACGCAAATTTCTCTATATATTTTTACTTGAACAAATCTGAGTTGTTAAATATATATTTGCTTGATCTATTAGTCGCAAATGGGATCTCTGGAATTTAATAATATTTTATTTGTTAATGGATTATTTTTCTTAGAAATTTATTTTTTTGAATATTCTTATTTGTAAGTGGATCCTTTTTCAATATTTTATAATTTATGCAGAGTGGACTCTTTTTTTCTCAATTTTCTGCTGTATTTCAATCCTCATTTTATTTCAAAGTAGATCGTAATTATTTTAAAATGCACTTGTGAAATTATGAAACCATTTGCAATTAAAATCAATAGCATTGAAAGGTACCTTCGGGCTTAAATCAGCTGCCCCAGTTAATCTTTATGGTTATTATTGAAATTGTATTAAAACTGTTTGTTTTTTGTTTTTCCTCTCGTTTCAGGTAAGTCGCTTTTGCATCAACGAGGTGTGCGTGTGTGTGTCGATTATGAGGCATTTATATGAATGCACCACCGCCTGATACTTAATGATCTGTGGCATATGCCAATCTCAGGTATTTACGCTATTAAGTGTGATGAAAGCCATTTGTGTGTTGCCAAACGCCTTTTAATAGCGACGTGGCACCACCAACAACAACAACAACAAATTACAATAAAAAATAATTATAATTATGCGAGCATTATAAAAAAAAAGGGGCGTATGCCCCACTTGAATTCCCTTCCATTAGGGTGTCCCACTCTGTGCCACATTTTTAATGACCGATTTGCAATCATGCCACATTTACTACACATCATAAAAGCTGTAGGCTTGAAAACCAATTTCAGCGCTGGTTTACTAATTCCTGGCCATGACTTGAAATGAGGAAAAGGAAAAAAAAATACATAAAGAAAAAAGGAAATAAATACTTTTTGTAGTTTTCACACCGGACACTCGCCGAGGAGATAAATACGAAATATGAAATATGAGTGCCAATGGCCAATGAGCAATGGCCAATAGCAGAATTGCGTGCTGAAAACACTTACAGATATTTTTGGCCAATGGTTATTAGCCGGGTTTGGCAGATGGAGGTGGTAAACCTATGAGTTGCAACTTTAGCTGACTCACGACTCGGCCACAAATTGACTTCTCTTTTAGCCTTCTGCTGCAAGAAATGAAAACAAGTTAGCCACGTTAGCCCAGTCAGAGGTATTTCAATCAGTTAGCTGCTTAGCAGCGTGCCATGACTAAATTGTTGGCACTGCTGATGATGATGATGATGATGATGATGGTACTCAATGTATCCAGTGCCCGAAATATCACAAGTTACAGGTTACCAGTTACCAGTTACCAGTTGGCAGTTACCAGTTGGCAGTTGGCAACCAATCGAGTCACAATCCATTGTGCATTGTTGAAAATTAGCCACATTTATGAGCATGAGCAAAAGCCATTTCTAAGCGTGAACCAAGCCAAAACGTGTGAACGTGGACTGGTAATCGATGGGCTCTGGACATGGCTCCACCACACCAGTCTATTTGGCCAAATGGAAAAGCAGCTCTCGGCAGTTTCTGACTGGGTGCTTGGCTCTGGTTAGTTGGTTGCTTGGTTGGTTGTTGCTACGTGCACAAGGTCAAGTTGTTTATGGCCAGGCACTTGATATTCGATATCATCGACACTCCACAACACATTTGGCCAAAAACCAAAAATTGTTATTCTCTTTTTCTCTGCTTTTTCTTTGCTTTTCATTTCGTTTGTGGCGATTTATGAAAATGCTTGAAAATTGCTGATGAAGTGAAGCTCTGAAATGTGCATGTTTGTTGACTTTATTTGATTTGCAATTTATTGTTTGAACATTTTTTGCTTTTATCGATATTGATTTAAAAAAAAAAACTATATTTTTTTTTATTAGTGCATGGTTTTATTTGTTCTGAAATATAAATATTTATTGTAAAAACGAATAACTTGCAGTTTATGAGAAAATGCTAAACCTGGTGTAGCTTTACTGGGTTTGCATCAGCTCAACATATTTTGGTTGCTTGAAGGGTTCGTTTTGTAAATGAAAATAAAAAAAAAAGTGATTTTCATTTTGCCTCAAGCACTTTTCAGCTGACTTTTGCTTTCTTTTCGAAAATGAAATGCGGCAGCTTTGCAAAAGCTGTGAGAGTGTTTTTTAAACGTGTTTTTTTAAGTGTTCAGTTCAAATTTCGTAGTTGTTCATATGATTCGTACTCGTGTTTTGATAATTCTCGAAAGCAAAAGTTATATATATTTATATATATATGTATACAGCTCGTCGTTTGCTTTAGCCGATTCCAATTCCGATTCCGATTTTGTGTGCTTTGCTTTTGGTTCGTCTGTCGTTTTCGCCGTCACTTTCCATTTTAGACATTTGCAAATTTGCATTTTGCTGTTATTGAATATGTATGTGTTATAGAGAAAAAAAATAAAAAATAAACAGCACACCAAAAACAGAAGAAACAAAAACAAAAACAAAAACAAAAACAATAAAAAAAATCAGCAAACATTTTGTCCCACGTATTTCATTTAATTTGTGTCGTGTATTTCAATTCAATCGACTTTTGCTTTTCATTTGGCGCGACTTTCGCGCACCGAAAATTCCAATTTGCATATGGAGAAGCAGCTACCAGGTTGCCAGGGATGGGCAGCTATGGCAACTATGGGTGGGAGCAGTAGCAGCAGTTCAATGCATTGAGCATTGTTATGCTCAGCCTCAGCCTCTGAATTGGTGGAGTACGGTTCCAGAATCTAAGCGGTTGCCATCAAATTAAAGCGTCCCCAAAAATTTGGGGTCCAAAAATTGAAAATAAAACGCGCTCAGATTGAAAACTGAGCGTAAAAATAAAACGTGTCCTGCGCCTGCCACGAAGCGCCAGCAAATGCGACGTGACCTAGCTGTAAAGTGGGCTCAGGTGGACACCTACAACATGCCAGGTCCGCATCCACATCCGCACCTACCACCCCCGCCACCCCCTAACAAACTGCCCAGTGGAAAATGTTTAATAGAAAAATTATGCACTGATTTGTATTTGGTCTTTATCTTCTTCTTCTTCTTTTTTTCCTCTTTCATTTTCTTGATTTTTTTTGGCTGTGTCATTTTCATGGCTGGCTGACTGGCGCTTATGCAAATCGTGCAGCTGGTGGTTGGATGGGGGGGGGGGGGGGGGGGGGGCAGGGTATAGCTTGCATGAAGCTGTGGCACGCTCGGGACAAGCGAAAAGGACAAACCGTAGCAAGTTCCGAGACGACGAAGGAATCGCAATCGAAATAAATTGCCAAAGTGTCGTCCGCACTGGGCGGATGGATGGGTAGAGTATGGACTCTGGCTGGATTGTCTGCGGGAGGATTTGCGGATTGTGGGCGTTGCCAACTCTGGCTCCGGCTATCGATGGCAGCAATTTCCGGCAGCAGAGCAAAAACAACACAGCAACAACAACAACAACAACGAAGGAAAAAACAGCAGAAATGTCGCTTTATATGGGAGGACGCCTTGGCCTTTGTTCTTCCTCTGCTGATAGCTGCCACAGCCACTTCCCCCACACCAAACCCCACCCCACCCCACTCGAGTGTCGTAAAAACAAACGCCAAATCCGCCACATCAAATTGGCTATGGCCAACAGAACAGAACAGAAACGAGGATAAACTCAATTTGAAGCCGCCGAGTGTCGCACTCGAGAAAAAAGTCCAAATCCAAATCCAACTCCAAGTCCAAGTCGGAGTCGAACGATTTCCGGCAAAAGATTTTTATTTTGGTTTTGGTTACGCATAACATTTGCAGTTAGTGGCAGTCTCGCTGCCACGCCCCCAAAACTACTAAAGCACTTTTAGAACAATGATGGCTGCAAACTTTATGCTGCCCTTTGCCCACCCCTCTCCTTCTCCCTCTCTTCCCCAATCCTTACTCCGTCTCTGTTTCAGTTTGGTTGCCCACGCACCGTTCGATTTGTCAACGATGTCGAATGGGTTGCAGTTTTATTGGCAATCGCTGGAATTTCATTTTATTGGCCATTTCGGGTGACCTTCGTGGCAGCAGCTAACGGAGCCAGCCAGCCAGCAGAGGGAGAGCAAACAATATCAATACCCTGTAATTGAACTTGAAAAAGGGGTTTTCCGAAGTGAGATTGGCAGATAATCAATTAACAAATTTGTTTCGAATTTTAAAAGCATAGCTTAAGTTACTCCCACATATTTTCTTTTATAGGGCATTTGCTAGTCGGGTGGATCCTTTGGATTGCAAAAATACTTGCCTGCTGCGCGCTGGGCAAATTCCGCCTTAAATTGCGCTTGTGAGCCAAGTTTTTGCATAATTTGAATTGTTGGCTCTTATTGGTTTTGTGTGTTGAGTTTTCCCAGTTTACTTGGACTTTTCAATATTTCTATATATACATATATATATATATATATATATATATTGCAAATTCAATTTGTAGAATCGGGAGCGGCAGTGCGCTGATTCTGAATGAAATTACTTGCTTTAATTGGGAAGCCCAGAGAGATGCGGCGTCCGTCTTAGTCCAAGGGTCCACAAGTGGCAGAGTCGTTGTTGCAGCGTTGCAAATTGCAGTGGCAGGCAGCTCCTCTCAGAGTTGCGACTTTCTCGACTCGGCTCCGCAAATGGGGTTAATGGGCCCGACATTTAGTTGGACTTGTGGCTGAGCTGCAACTTGTAGGTCCAAGAGGCTGACAGCGAATGCATTTAGCTGCAATTTCTTTTCAAATATCAAAATAATCTTGCACAAAAGCTTTTCCTTTATGGCTGGCATTTCTTATTTAATTTTTTTCTTCTTCTTCTTGTTTTCTTTATGCTTGCCAAGCAATTAATTTTCCCGACACTCCGCAGGCCTTACGAGATCCTGTCTTGTTGTTTACTATTTACTAATTACTGCTGACTGCTGACTGCTAACTGCTAAATGCTAACTGCTTATTGCTGACTGCTGACTGCTTATTGCTAACTGCTTATTGCTGACTGCTCAGCTGTTGTGTTTGCTGTTGGGTTCTCCAGTCCATCTGATAAATGTTGGCAAATATGCCAACTGTCGTCGCAGACACACTTTCACCCCTTCCTCGAGGTGCACTTATCGCACTACGTGAAAACCCTTGACGCAGCTCATCAAGTGTCAAATTAAATAATTACTTAAGTGCCGGGCCCAAAATAAAAAACTTGCAAACTCTCATTTCGAAATTCTTCAGCAAATTTTTGAAGTAAAAAATTACAAGAGCAAAAAGTTACTTGTGTGAAAAATGATCGAGCGCACAAATTGTATGTGACCCAGAAATAGATCTCATTATATCTCCCAACAAATGAGACATTTTAATTGGATTTGGAAATGATATAGTGTTGATTGGTATGCCAAGACAGATGCCCAAACAGATGGACAAACTGCTCACTACAAATACAGATTACACTTAGAAAAATTGATTGTAGTAAATTAAATATGCGCTGTGAAACTGCTTCAACTTTTATGCTTGATCAATTGATAATTAAACAGAATACGTTCAAAGATCAGCATTTGTACAAGAGTTCTGGTTATAAGTCTTTTTTTTTTTGAGTGTATCGTTGACAATTTCAAGAGATTTGAATGCAATTAATTGCATTTTGGGGATCGTGATGGGAATTAGTCATTTGGCCAGAGTTGTGCTGGCTTTGTGTAATTTTTGCATATATCGTATATATCAGAGCAGACAATCGACACCTTTGGTTATGTCATAAAGAACTCAAATCGAGTCCAGCCCAGAATCGGGCATAAAGAGCCGATGATTCACAGCTGTAAACAAGGCACATGAAATGCTTTATGGGGTGTATCTACAAATTGGATTGCTCAATGAAAACTGCTCTGGATAATTAACTGCCAAAATATATATGGATATATTTATGCGCATATTTGAACATTATTTAATAGTGATTGTCGATGACAAAGTGTGTTGTAATCGACATTAAAATGAGTTCGCTTCAAGGGAAAGTCTTAAGTGCTTGCATAAAGTATTTAAGAAATACTAAATTATGTATATTGCTGTATTACAATATTCCCTTTTCATAAACGCACACTGGCTTACATTGTGTGTGTGTGTGTGTGTGTGTGTGTGTTTGTGTGCCACAAGCGTGAATAAATATTTTAAGCATGCCCCGAAAGAGAATGCCACAGAAAATCCATTTGGTGCTAAATTAAATCACTTGAAGATGCCATCCGCGTGATATTAAAAGCGCATAGAATCCAAGTGAAATCACTATGCCAGCAACAGGGAGGGGTTGAGGCGGGTGGAGACAGGGCTTGTATGGCATAGACAAGGGGCTGTGTGGCAGCCAGCAAGAAATAAAAACAACGCCAGGCAACAGCAACATCAGCAACAGAAGCAGCAACACAGCGACAACAGCGACAGCAACAACAAATTGAAGTGACCTACATAATGGCCAAGAGCGCCAAGCAAACGCAACATTGTTTTTGTTGCTGTTGTTGTTGTTGTTGTTGTTGTTTTGGTTGTCGTTGCTGTTGTCGTTGGTGGCATGATTATTGTTATTGTTGCCCATCATAGCGATGCGAGCTGCGAGAGAAACGACGACGACAACTGCATGAATGAATGAATGAACAAACCTCATCATGAGCTAACGAGCAATTTAAGAATTTAATTTATGCACACACACAAACACACACACATACACACACACACACAACTGGGCGATACATGACAGCTGCTAGCCGCTGTGTGTGTCGCATGCAATATGACAGCGACCAGCAGCAACAGCAGCAACATTTGGAGCCTAGTGACGCAGCTACTTAGGCACATTTCATGTTTTATGTTTCTGTCTGTGTGTGTGTGTGTGTATATGTGTGTGTGTGTACGCGCCACATTGGCTGCGGTTCTTTCAAATGCTGACTGCGACTGTGGTAGCGGCTGCTGTTGTTGTTGTTGCTGCTGCTGATGCTGCTGCTGTTGCTGTTGCCGCATTGGCAACATGTAAAAGTAATTGCGCCAACCCGGATGCCTGGCAGCCAAGGCACCGCCACAAGAAAGCCAGAAATTAGAAGCGGATCTGAAATTAGAAATGTCTCAAGCCCAATGCAACGCTCCACTCAAATTGAAGTTCTTGTTTTTGTCTCATTTCTGCTCGTTTGGCACTTGTGCCTTGGGCCACAACTTGTGTGGGTGCTCTAAGCGTATAAATATGTGATGTAAATAATTATATATATATATATATATATATATATGTGAGTGTGTGTATGCGCCAAATCTGCAGTGCCTGCCGCACTTTGCACTTGGCATGCTGCCCTATATATGCCGACGTGCAACCATTTGCTGCAACGCCCATTTTTTTTGCGTCAGACTGCAGCTGACCTTTGTTGCTTGTGTGTGTGTGGGCGACATACGTTGTTGTTGTTGCGTTTTATGCATTTAAAAATTGGCAATAAACGGGTTCGCTGCTGGCAAACTTTATCCGCATTTATGGCCAGATCCCATCGATGAACAGCTTTGCCAACTTTGCCATATAATCTTTTACGCGCACATTAAGCGCACTTACGAGCGATGTTTGCGACAATGCCAACAGATAGCAAGACAATGTGCCACAGTCTTCCATTTCTCCCTCTCTCTCTCTCTCTCTGGGGCAGCTTTCAAAATAGACCAGGCCAACGGGCAACGGGCAACTCGTAACTGTTAAAGCCGTAATGACAGCAGCTGAAAGTGGAAATAGATTTGAGGCAACACTTGAGATTGAAAGCTTTCAGCGAGGTGGATTGAAGGCATATCTCCCTATTGAGATCGGATTAATATATTGTATAGCTGCCAAGATTTTGAAAACACGTGCTGTTGCTTAAGTTATCCAAATCAAACTAATCTCATATGCTCCTTAAATTATTTAAGAATACTGTTTCTTTTCCCTATATCATATAGCTCCCATAGGAATACTCAGAACAGTCTTTCACGAACTATTTCCCAGCTCAGCTTCATTCAATGATTTCTTATTTTGTATCAAGCTGAATTAATTCAAACTGTAGCAAGTGTCATGAGGCATGCAGCATTTAGCACAACAACAGCAGCAGCAGCAGCAGCAACATCAACTTAACAACTCAACTTTGTATTGTCTGTCGGCCTGTCTGTCTGTCTGCCTGTCTGCCAATCTGTCTGTCTGTCTGTCTGGGTGTATATCAGAGTCGTGTGCTCGTGTGTTACGCCCACCGGCACTTTAATCTAAACTGTGAGGCGTGAATTCAATGCAATTTTAACTGAAACTGGAACCGAACCGAACTAAACTAAACTCAACTGAACTGAACTGAACTGAAGTCGCCAGCTCCAAACTCGACTCTCGGCTTTGGCGTCAGTCGAGCGTCAAAGCGTTTTCTGTCTAGTTTGGGGGAAAACGTTACCCAAGTTTGGAACGTCTCCCCCCCATCCCCCATCCTGTCTGCCAGTGTCTAGTAAACGTTGACTTTGACGCTCACTTTAAGATTGGCGTCTTGAGTTAGTAGGTCAGAAGTTTCTGTTCTTGCTATGTGTGAAATTGTTACTTTTACTCTAATATTTTACCCGCTCTTTAAGTACACACAAAAGGCAACGTGACTTTGTCTCTTTTGCTTGGATACTTGATTATTGTTTTGTATTATTTTTATAGCAGTCTGGTTGCTTTCATTTTTATATATTGTACAACACGGGGAGAAGCAACGAGAGCAACGGCTGTGATTTTAATGCTGGGTGAATGTCATGTTCTGAGACACAAATGCGGCTTTCCCCCTCAGTTCTCCACAATTGTAGCTACTGGTTTCCATTATGTGCTTACCCACTCGCTGAGACACAAAAGAACCAGAACCAGAACCTGAACCACAAACGGCGGAGAGGCTAACTGAGGGAGAGAGACAGTCTCATGAGTAAGTAGACTCTGCAGCTCTGGACAGATATTTACCAACATTCACAGACAAGTTCGGGCTCTGTCTGTCCGTCTGTCTGTCAGTCTCTACCTGGTTTTGTGTAGCATATTTTAAAGTTTTTAAAGCTGTCGCAGAGTCATGAAATTTAATAGAACACCTGAGCACTTCTTTATGCCTTGTTTACATCCTGGAGTTTAACGCAAAGACAATTTTCATGTTTTCACACCAACTTATGAAAGCAAAGTGGGATCCGTGGCACATTCATAAAACATTTTATAATATTATAACTTTTCAGGGTCTTATTTAAGAAGTTGAAATTTAAAGCATTTGATTAATGAAGGTTCGTGGACTTATAGACTTCAAGCAGCAGAGCTGAATGAGTAGATTGACATCAGAATTGTGTCTTATTGATATTTATAACGTACTCTGCAATATTTAATCATCACTGGACTTTTTGAAAGTTTCTCGAATATCGATAGAAATCGATTACCGATAGCAATACGGGTGTTAAAGATGCAACCAATTATGGATACACCTTGTAATAACACCTAGTGATTAACGTATATATCCAACTCGATCTCTCTCATTCTTACTCGATTTCTATGTGTGAATAACCCCGATTTGCAAGTAGCTATGATTAAAGTGTTTTTATCGATGGCGTGTGTGTTCCGACAGCCTTGTCACGGTTTCACTTTAGCTCAATAATCATCTTAATTCGCTTAACTTACTCAGCTACAAATATAATTTGGAAATATAAATCAAGGTGCTTTAATTTCATGCCAAATTACAAAAGCCTCCCAACAAAACAATAAAGAAAACAATAACAAAAAACCAAACACACCAAAAAAAAATCACACCAAAAAAATACAAAAAGAAAAACAAAAAAAACTACATTACAAATCAGAACTGCGGTAAAGTTGAAAAGCGCGGTGTAATTATGGTTTCAGGTTATTTGGGGAGTTGTGTGGTTTGGAAACGTGGGGGGCATTGATTGAAAGTTGAAAATAGCTTTTTGGGGTTTTGCGCGCTTTAAGCGCCAACTTACATTTAGTGAAGCAATCTAAAACTAAGCCCTACTCAGCAGTGTTCTGGTGTCGGGTCTGGGTCTGGGTCTGGGCTCTAGACTCTGGATTGGGGCAAGCAAAAGCGAAACAAAAACAGAAAACGCTTTGTCAGCGGCCTAAAACTCAAATTGGATGGCTTCAACCATCCATCCATCCATCCATCCATTCATTCATTCATTCATTCTTCTTGCTCTTGTGAAAAATCATTATTTAATTAGCTATTTCCATTTGTGTTTTTGTTCTTCCAGCTAGCAAAATGTGCCAATGTTATTATCTGAAGCTGCTTAATAATATTCCTACTAATTAAGAGTGTACATATATATATATATATATATATATATACACATACTAAGTATATTTATGTATTCCATTAGCAATTGCCTCACTTCTTCAAGTTTATTACGCAAGAGAGGAAAGTGCATTCATAACTGAAAGAGAAAATTATGAAAATGAGAGAAGCACACAAATAAATGCTTCACTATGTTAATTTATTTAATACAAAAATTCGCTTTCTGTGTGCGAATTAATTTTCTCATTATTTAATTAGTTGCTGTTTGCACGTTATTGCTGCCACACTCCCCTCCCCTCCCCCCCACCCACAACAAATTCACTCCCACGCCCACGCCCCATGGAACGCTCCAAAATGGGCTCTTTCGATTTCGTGTGGACTGGCAAAAGTTTTCATTTTGGTTTTCTCAGTCTTGTTGGCCACTTTTCCTTTTTAGACGTGTTAATTATGAGCCAGTTCACTTGCTGTTGCACTTGCCGATTTTGGACTACTCATTTCTGGAATTGTCGTTGGGGGAAAAAAAAGCACTCATTTTACCCGGCGTGTTAAACAAGTCACATCTTTCCGCATAGATCTGTTGGAAATATTCCAATATCATTTTTGGAATTCATGTCAATCATTCTCTTTGATGTGGCAAAAATTCATTCAATTGCGCTGTCGTTTCCCACAGCTTCACAGCTTGCTTTGCATATGAATATATATATATATATATACATATATATATATATGTATATATGGATATGGATATGTGTCCCAGACTTCCTCCCCCTCCCCGTCGCTAAGCCACATTTGTGTGATGCGAATGATTTCTGAGCTGAATTGTAAAAGAGAATTCAAATTGCAGGGCCCCATGTCGAGGTGGCAACGACCCTTTCGCCTCCCCCCCGCCCCCATCCTCCCCAGAACTTATTCAGACTCAAACAAAACGCACAACAAAGACGCCGCTGGCGTTGCTTGCAACAACAACAACAACAACAACAAGATGATTGATTAACGTAAAATTAGCATCACAGCAAGCAACTGAATAGAATTAGTACCTAATGATACTGAACTTTGAGATACAGATACGGATACAGATAAAGATACAAAGATGCAGATGCAGATGCAAATGAGCCAGAACTAAATAGCACTTTGAGAATCGAAGATGTTTTAATTGCATTGTGCAACTTACAAATTGCGCATTTGTTGTCTGCCATACAAGTGCTGCTGAATATATAAACATATATCTATAAATGTACATATATATATATCGTATACGTGATAGATATGGCAACTAGTCGTATTTAGATGTAAGCTTCTCCACGTCAGCTTAGCCGTTTTTGATGTGTTTGGCTCAAAGTAGTTCAGGGGCGACTTAGTAAACAAGTCTATTCAAATGCTACTTGTGGCAGCAGCAGTTGCTGTCAGTTCAGTCAGTCAGTTAGTCAGTTCAGTCAGTCAATCGGTAAGTCAGTCAATCTGCATTAACATTAACAGCGGCTGCATTTTAATTTGTTGTAATTAATTAATTGCAATTTGTAATTGTAATTTGCCAGCATTGACACAGTTTTTGCTCCGTTAAATACAAAATATAATGAAAACTTTCATTTTTTTTATTTATTTTTTTTTTTGCTCTTTATTTCTGCGCAGTTTTCATTTAAATGGCGGCTTTTCCGGCTGTCAGCGTGACATTTACAACCGACTGCGCAATTTTCAATTGATTAAGCAATTTCATAGCTTACAGTTTTCCCAACAACTGCAACAGAAAACACAAAAGCCAATGGCAAACTTGTTGTCGAGTTTCCTCCGATAAGCACTTTTGCAAAAAACGAAAAAAACGAGAAATAAAAATTGATTAAAAATTGCATTTTCTCACACAACAGCTGCTACGTAAATACGTATAGTAACTGATTAATAAAAGCCAGCCATAAATTGCCAAAACGCACACCCTCCGCTTGCCACTTTCATCCATTTAGCATCTCGAGAGGGGAGACGACTAATCGATGCGATAAATAATTGCATCAATTTCAATTTCAATTTATTTATTGTGCCAAAGCACTAAAGCACCAAACACGAATTCGTTAAGGCGAAAGTTTAATGGCCATAAAGTGGTGTGGTAATGTATCTCTAATTATATTTCAGTTTCAAGTTTAACTATTAATAAAACATGAACATTAAAACGTATATAATTCACACCCCTGAGTCAACCTCACGTGTGGGTTTTCCGACAGACACGAAATTGTCTATGATTTTTTTCTTAAGAAAAATTACCTCTTTAATAGCGCTTTTCAAAGGCACAACAGATTTATATGTATTTATATTGTGCTTTTAACTTTTATAACCGATTTATTATCGATAGTTAGCAGAAACGAGCTCGTCTTTTTAATTTATAATAATCTGATTAAAAAAAATCGATTAGAATCGATTTCAAACATGAAGAGTATTTATATATGTTACGAGCTTATATGTATTTTGTATATTTATATTGTGCTTTTAACTTTTATAACCGATTTCTTTTTAATTTATAATAATCTGATTAAAAAAATCGATTAGAATCGATTTCAAACATGAGGAATATTTATATACGTTATTTATCTTATCGATTTCATGCATAGCGCTTTTCAAAGGCATAACAGATTTATATGTATTTCGCAAATTTATATTGTGCTTTTAACTTTCTTAACCGATTTCTTATCGATAGTTAGGAAAAACGAGCTCAGCTTTTTAATTTATAATAAGCTGATTAAAAAAAATTGATTAGAATCGATTCTAAACATAAAGAATATTTATATACTTTATGAGTTTTCATAATACACTTTTATCGATTTATCTTATCGATTTCATGGACATAGGGTATACTAAGTTGTAAAGGTGTAATCGAAACATTTACGACACAAAGAGCAATGATAAGCCGTGAACAGCATTTACAGACAAAAACAAGAAAGAAAAAAAACTGAAAAAAATGAGAAGAAGTAAATTTAAGTAGCTCTTTGACTTCTCCAATGCTATTTGTCTGCTAATAAGCTTTCAGAATAGCAATGATTAAGCCGGTTCCACTTAAGACGCAGCAACCAGCTGGGAAATGACAACTGAGTGAATTCGCTTGATTCATTGTCTTGGGTGAATTTACCTTTTATTCTGCGCATTTTGCGGACTCATTTCCTTTGGCGTGTGAGCGATGGCTGCGCTAAGAAGACCTTATTTATCATGACATGACATGACACGACAGACAGCTGATGAAACATAAATACCGCGGCCCCTGAACTCTCCGATGCCTAGGAGAGGAGCATAGGTGCCGTTTGGAGAAGCTCATGTGGCTCACAGCCACTAGGTCTACTTTCGACGACACGGTGAGGCCTCAAGCGAATTCACCCTTTCGGGCCCGGCTGCCATTTCCCAGTGAGTTGTGTACATTTAATGGCGAATCATAAAAATCCTCGCAAGCCTCGGGCGACAACATAAAATTATTAAACATAAATTCCCGGCCATAGCCGGTTGCCTTTTTATGCACGTAATTTTCCAACAATTTATCATTCGGCTGCTTAAATTGCGTCGATGACACAAAAGTGGGCAACGTCCCATTGGATACGGGTTGCGACTCCAAAATTGGTGCTGGGGTTGGGGTTCAGGTCGCAGCTGCTCGCCTATAAATATTTCGGCGTCTAATTGTTTGGCAAGCCCCGAGCTCAATGGCTATCCACCCAACCTCCCCTCACCCACCAACCCCAATCTCTGCGGGGAAGTTGTCAACACACACACACACAAACACACAGAGTTGAGACTGTGGCCATAAAGAAAACGTTTCCAGTGTCCGTATCCTTAAACGAATCTCTCTCCCCTTCCACGC
Organism: Drosophila kambysellisi; assembly: GCA_035042185.1. Classification (NCBI taxonomy): domain Eukaryota; kingdom Metazoa; phylum Arthropoda; class Insecta; order Diptera; family Drosophilidae; genus Drosophila; species Drosophila kambysellisi. The sequence goes on along the minus strand of JAWNLS010000946.1, from coordinate 555,141 downwards.
CTTTGTCGAGTTGTCGTCTGTATCTGTGTCCTAATGAATTTACGCACACACGTCGTCCTTGTCGTCAGAGTCTTGTACTCTGGGTACAGTGTACTCCTACTTATTTATTGCCACAATTTGTTTCTGTATATATTATGCATATATACTTAATCGGCGTCACCAGCCGATGCGATATAGCGGCGTCTTTTTATTGGACTTACCTGTCTTCGAGTCGTTCATCTCTGCCTCTTAATGTTTGAGTAAGAAATTATCTACATCGAACTACTATATATACATATATATATATTTATAAAGATGTATGGCGTTCCCTTGTGGACCGATTACATCTATATTTGTGTTATTCCAAGATATTTATATATAATTTGTTATCTTTTAAATCTTAACTGTTTCTTATTACTTAATTGATTGGTGAACTTCACTTATTCAAAAATGTTTTTATATTTTTTTTTTTAACTCCTATCGGGATTAAAAATATATTGGATCAAAGAGGAGAGGTCGACATAAAAATACTTTTCATTTATTTATTTTTTATTTATTTAATTTTTGAAAATTGTAAATGTTGCTAGACTGCATTTAGTTAACATTAATTAAATAAATACAATTTTGTACACCAGAATTTACGATTCGAACCCACTGTGAATCAATGTTTTTGATTCTGGTTTTTGGTTCCAGCAGCGTCTGCGTCACATAAATTGTGCCTGCTGCTTTCCTCTATGCTCGGCTGGCAAATGCGCAAAATATTTTACGCTGTTGCCACATCCACAGACGCCTCCTCCCTCCAATCCAACCCAAGCCAGGCCAGGTCAGGCTCATTCATATCCTCATCGTCATCGTCTGGTCGTCTGCCTGTTTTTATTGTGTTCGGTGCGCAAATTTTTTGTCTTTTAGCTCATAAATCAAAAACATTACAACAATTGTCTTGCAACATTCTGTTCGCGTTGCGCTTTTGTTAAGTTTGCCGCTGCTTTTGGCCTTTCTTCGAGCAATTTGCACGCGCCACGAGAACTCGGAACAGCTGCCAGTTGCTTCAGCTGGTGGCGTGGCAAGTGTCCTTGCTGGTCCACCTGTGCACAGCCAGAGCGCGCGCTGTCCGACTTTTCTTTTTAAACCATTTGCTGTAAGAATTTGCGCTGAAATTTTCCAAAAATTTTCACAGCCACAGCTGCCAGTGCCACAAAAACTAACAAAAGAATTGTTTATTCTTTGCAGATCGCCGTCGGAACGGTCCGGAAAGGGCTGCTGTGGCCAATGGTTTGCTGGACCACCGCTGCGCGCACTCATTGCCGTTGTTGCCCTCGGGGGCGTGGCCTGCGCCCTTGGTGGTGCAGCACTGGGTGCCACGGGACTGGCGGGTCCGCCAAATTCACATCTGACGGCTGCGCTACTAATGATTGGTAAGTAAGGACACACAAGGTTGCATACAACTCGATTACGTAACTATATAAACAACTGTATAAATAAATATATATATATATATATATATATATATATATATAAACAAATATCCAACAATTAATTGGGGTCACAAAAATGGCATTAAAACATCGCTGTTTCATGATGTTTACACAAGTCGCACATTTGTTGCAATTACGTATGTGAAATGGTGGCTGTTGTCACTGTACTTGTTGTTGGTGCCACACAAACAATTTCCACAATTATAGCTGCCTTTTGTTGCTGTTATTGGGTTTTTTTTCTCTTCTTCGTCTTATTTGTTTTTTTGCTGCCCCTTTGTATTGGACGCGATTGTGTGACCCAGTTTGAAGAGCAAACAAATTTGTAAAGACACAAAATGTGTCAATATTGTAAGAGCAGTTAGTTCCGGTTGCCAGTTTTATCAGCTCCACTATGCGGCAGAGAGTACAGATAGTTGGTAAATATTGGCACTGGCCAGCTGTCTGTCTGTCCCCAGTGGGTGGCTTATCTTTTATGCATATCTCTGTGGCAAATGCTCACAGATAGAGTCTATCTCTACAAACGACTATATTTCAAAGAATTTAACTTGACTGGCAATTAAGGCTGGGCCAAATCACAATAAACAGAAATAAGACGGAAATGTGGAAAATTCGATTCCGGAGAAATGCGTAAAAGGTTTGCAAAGAACGAAGAGGAGCACTGAGTAGCATTTTGTATTTGCTCGAATTGAACTATTTATTGAATTATTGAATCTGTATTTTTGAAATGTCTCGGAATATTATATCAACGATCGATTTAACGACGAGTTTTTGTATGATTAGCAAGATATCCCAAGCAAATTGGACCTACCATGAGTGCTCTAAACATTTAAGAAAAATCTCATAGACATCGAGCTACAATATAATATAGATCATCTAGATGATGAAATTCATCAGTTATGCAATTGCTATTATTATTATCCTGTGTCATATTTTGACAAATAGCTATTATTTATTCGTACGAATTGAGTAACAATTGCTAATGCATTTTGTAAGCGCCGCTGATTCAATCTGTCAGGTTTCCAGCTTTTACTCATGAGTCATTCATTAAAGTTCTCTTGGCTCTTTCGCTTTCTGCACAAAGTTCACCAGCGGCTCACGTAACTGAAAGCGGGGCCAAGTGCAAACGACCACGACGCGGTCTACGGTCTCAACTTCCGCGTCTCCGTCCGTCCGTCCGTCCGTCCCCGACTCCGTTTTGGTCTTGGGGGTTTTTGGGTTTTGGGTCTGAGAGCATTACTTATGTATACGAGACGCTCTAATCAATTGCCAGTCGCGTTTAGTTAGGGCACTCGAAGCGTGACATTGCGCCATTTTCAGGCGGCAATTACCAAAAATTGTTGAGTTGTAACGCAAAGTTTTACATAATTTAATGGCAATCAAGCCTCCAACTGCCTCTCAACTTAGCTTAACATAACTTAACTCGGTTCAACTACACACATGTGTCGCTTAGTAATAAAGCGCTTGCCTCTGACACTGCCTCTGCCCCTGGCACTGCCCCAGTCTCAGCCTCTGCCTCTGCCTCTGCCTCTGCCTCTGCCTCTCAAGTTGTCGCACTCATAAACGAAAACGCACAAATTGCAGTCATTTGCTCGCTCTTCTTCTTCTTCGTCTTCTGCTTCTGCTTCTTCTTGTTCAGCGCAAATTGCTCATGAAAATATGCGACAACAACAACAATAACAACAATAACTATAAAACGACGACAATTTCGTCTAATAAAAATAATGCCTACCTTTATTGTTGGCTTTAATCAGCTGCCGGTCAAAGCTTCAGGTTGACTCTGACTCGGGGCTCGGAGCTCTGGGGTCTGGGGCTTGTTGATGATGATGACACGCACCACTGCCCCCTGTCGGTGCCACTAGATGTGCCCATGCAGCTGTCAGTTGTCAAAAGGAAAGCCTCGACGCGGACCGGACCTGATTGGCGAAAGTAAAAGTGGATGCTCGAACTAAGACTGAGGCGGAGATGGAGACGGAGTCAGAGACGGAGACTGACAGAGTCGGAGGCTGAGACTTAGTCGATGGCTTTGCCCCCTACAGAATCAAATTGCTGTCCCGCTCCGCTCGATTTGGCTTAAGTGGGCTGGCCGGCTGGATGGGAGTAGTTGTGCGAGCCACGCCCACGCAGCGTTTGACGTCTAATTAAATTTAACAGCACAATTACAAGAGCAAACACTTAATTGGACGCTCATTTTAACAATTGCTTTTGCTATTCGCCTATTGCTTTTATTATTGTTGCTGTTGTTGCACATAACTCAAATTGATGTCTGTCTTTCGTTGCAGGAGTTGGCGTCGTGTTGGTTACCGTTAGCGGTGCGGCTTGGCGGATGACAGCGCCCGGTGGCCAAAGCTGCCTTGGACTGGGCACCACCGTCGATTTGGCCCGCTGCGGACGACGCCCCTGCGCTCGTGGCGGCGGTGCACCCCACGGTCTGCTCTATCCGGAGTTCCAGCACCGTCCGCCACCGCCCTCCTACCAGGCCAGCATGCAGGAGTATCGTCTGAGGTGGGTTCACACACACACACAGATATGGTATGGTGGCATGACGCATAAATCGTGTGCGGCAGCAGCAAGGACAGCAGCGGACATGCTCGGCTAACCACATCCGTTTGCATGTCCTTGCGCAATTAATTGCATTATATAATTATGCACTGGCTAAAAATACACGTATTTTTCCTTCATTTTTTATACCCTTAACCGATTAAAAATGGGTAAAAAGGGTATAATGGTTTTGTGCAAATGTATGTAACTGTCAGACCCCATAAAGTATATATGTTCTTGATCAGGATCAATAGCGGAGTCGATATAGCCGTCTGCCTGTCCGTCCGTCCGTTCGTCTGCCTGTATGAACACATAAAGGTTCTCGTGTACCAGGCGCAGATCAAGTTTGCTTTATTTTATCGATAACTGCCTCAGTTTCTCAATTATCGATACATTTCGATTTCCGATAGCAATAAATTTAACAATTTAAGAGGCAGAGGCTTATAATTTATACATAGTATGCCTATACTTATTATTGATCAATTGCCAAAATTTCATTAAGATCGGATAAGAAACACAAAATTATGGTCGAAAATATATTCTCATATTGATCTCATTTAAAGGGAAATTTGCCAATAAAACTAGAATATATTTAACAGCTGGGTTAAGGGTATATCATAGTCGAGCTAACTCGACTACAGCATTCTTACATGTTTATTTTTGCCCTCGTGCATTACCTTCCTTGAGGTATGTGTCCTGACAGGAAGCAGCTGAAATTTGCAACAATTATCTTATAAATTATTTAATGTGCAGCTAACATTTTATGCAGAAAGTAGTTTACGTAGCTTAAATATAGACTGGATAGTTTAAATGAATTCTGGAACTTAATCTTTACAGGTTACATTTATGATGATTTATTTAGCATCTCCATTGTGTTAAGCAACAATGATATATCTGAGAGTAAGCTATAGTTATTTATAGTTGCTGAGTTATTGTAAAAATTAAAATATTTTTATATAAATATAGTTGCCACATTAAATCAACTTGAGGATTATTTGATTAAACCAACGAAAATGTTTTCGGTGTAGACTAAAGTCAATAAATCAAAAATAATTCTGCTGACGCAGAACTTTATCCAAATAGAAGCCAACTGGTTTAAACTCTTTTGTTTGTCCGGTTATTTTCAGTGGATGATTTATTGATTAATTAATTAATTGGGTCAGTGCTGAAATGGATCGTTTTACATCAAAAAAATATTCATATTTTTTGTGCTTCTTTTTTATTATTTGCAGACTTTTACTATTGGACCGCGATCGTCAGAATGGAGTGGTGCGTGGCAATTCGCCGCCACCCACATATCGATCTCATGCTGGCAGCCTGCTGAGGTAAGTGTTTGTAGCACCACCAATCCACCAAAACCATCTTTCCTCTCCCACTCCCCACTCCCCACTCGCATGCTAAAATACAACGCCCCTCGTGAGTTATTTGTAAAGTTTAGCGCTGCAACCACAAAATGTTTACAACGCACAGTTTGGGTTTGGAATAGGAATGAGAGATGGGCTAGGGGCCAAGGGCGAGGGGGCTGTGGGGCAGTGGGGAGCTGGCTTTTGGGGTTGCAGCATCAGCTGAAACGTCAGCGGTTTGGCTTTGTGCGGTTGCCGGGTGGGTGCTAACATTGACACATTGCTAGGGGTTGGCCCACAAACTTTTGGCCATTTTTTAATGCGGCAACAGCCAAAAACTTTCGAAGCCTGTCAATGGTTTTATTTGTATTCGTTGTTGTTGTTGTTGTTGTTTTTACAAATGATTTTTGTTGATTTCAAGTGGGCGTCGAAGAGGAATTTGCAAGTTAATTGAATTGAGCACCGAGCGACTACAGCCTCCGCCCGAAATGGCAAACAATTTAAATACGCAACAATCCGATTGCCAGCCACTCAAGAGAGAGACGAGGAGGCGGACAGGAGAGATGACCACACCCACGGCAGGACAGCAGATAGCAGACAGGAGGAGACGGGAGACAGGAGACAGCAGATAGACAATGAGCAAATTGAAACAATTGAAATGACGCCGACAACGAGATGAGGCGCCATTGTAATCAGAATTAAGATGGGGGTTGTGGCGCAGACGAGGCATCGTCTGGCAGGAGCAGGACACCAGTGTGACAGGACTTCGTCGGGTTGTGGGGAGGGTGGCGGATAATTGCCGCTTTGATCGCATAATGGCTGCTAATTAGAAAAGTTTACTTTTTATTGCGTTACAAAAATATTGAGTTGCGGCCGCGGCTCGTAAATTTACGCTCTGTTAGGCACTCGAAATACGAGTAAGAGTGGGAGTATGAGTGCGAGTATGAGTGTGAGTGTGAGTGTGAGTACTCGTGAATGTATTCAGCAGAGAAATGCAAATGTATGGCAAATTAATTTGCTTGTAATGATATACAAGGCCACATGCACTTAAATATTTATGTCACATAATGGAAATCAAAAGTCAACAACAGCAACCACTGTAACCACTGTAACCGCATCAACAAGAACAACAACAATGCCCGGCAAATACATATAAGCAGCTTAGGTGGCCCAGGAAAAGCTTAAAGCAGTGAAAAACAATTGAAAATTGTATGCAGGTCGGCAGACAATGTTCGACACTCAGATACGATATAATTTCACTTGTGTTTTTGGTTAATATTGCAACAATTCATAAGTTGCCAAAGTATTTTGATGTTGCATGTATTTTGAAGCGATATTGATTGCCAATAAAAAATGTTGGAGCAATTTACAAACTAATATGCCCGCTTCAAGGTGCTCGAAAAGCAGAGGGTGCAAAAGTGACAGAGAAGTATGCCAAAAAGCAAAAACTTATGCAAAGTGTGTGGAGGGAAGTGAATCAGAGCATACTTTCAGGCAGACTTGCTTTCAGTCTGTCTGACACACGCACACACACACACGCACACTCCCAGTGTGTTGTGGCATATTCAAATGATGCAAGAGCCAACAAAGAAATCTGTGAAATTTTGTAAAATATTTACACACACGCGCTCCGTTTTCTATTGCATAACAAGCGCGTGTGTGTGCGAGTGTGTGTGTGTGTTTGTGTGTGTGTGTGTGTGTTTGTGTGTGTGTGTGTGTGTGTGTGTTAAAAGGCAATCTGCGACAGGCAGGCCGAGCAAGGATTAGGCCCAGCACTGAGTGGAGAGCCAAGCGATTTCAAGGCAAAGCTGTTAGCCAAGTCAATTAAACAAACAAAGACGAGGCCCAAGTGCCGAGTACCTTTGAAAATTGCCTGTTATGGCGCTATACAGATATATATATGTATATATATATGCATATATAGGAATAGATAGAGCTTTATGCATAAAAAGGGGCCAACTTACTTAGTATTCCTGTTTCCTTTTGTATTGAATCTTTGTCGGGAACAATTAAATGTAATTTTACATACTTCAAATTGCTTTATCCAATTTTGAAATTTGAATTTTTGGCTCAAATTCCACCTCGGAATTTGCCATGCTTGTTGCAGACTCTGTTGACTGAAGTGTGAATTCTGTAGGATTTGTCTGGGCAGACATATGTACACACATAGTATGAACAGACTGACTGGCAACAATTGCCCGAACGCCTTTTGTTATTTACATTGACAAAGTTGAATGCAGACAACGGCATCAACTTCTACTAGATACATAGATACATAGATAAATGCCCGTAGATACATAGATAAATGCACGTAGTTACATAGCTAGATACTTGACTCCATATGCAAATTTGTGCATTGACTTTGTCTCATGTCGGCCACTGCGCAAATAATGCATACATTATTTCATCCGCATCTGAAGCTCATTCCTTGACTGACTGCATCTCCTTCTTATTCTTATTCTTGTTACAGGGCACCGCTGACCACATTGCGCTCGGGAATTGGTGGTGGTGGTGGTGGCACCATCAGCAGCAGCATGGGCGGCTCCGAATACAGTTTGCCACCCAGTTACCGTTCCCGCAATGCGACGCTGGCCTCCCTGACGCTAAACAGTGAGCGAACGATTGAGACGGCGCCCTCGGGTCGCCTGCTGGCCAATGAGGATCTGCCGGAGCCATCGCCAGAGCAATTGCCCGACTACAGTGCGCTGCAGTCCAACACATTGCTCACCTCGGCCATTGTGGAAATCGAGTCAAGGAATCGCAGCCAGAGCCAGAGCCAGAGCCAAAGCCAGGCCCAAAGTCCATCGTCAACAGCAACAACAAAAAGTGCAGGAAAGGCCAAAGACCTGGTGACCATTGTGACCATATCGCAGGCGAACAGCAGCGGCAGCTCGGGTGGAAGGGCGCAGGCACAGGTGCCATCTCAATCTCAATCGGCTGGACAGGCCAGTGCACTCGACCAGATCGATATATTGGCGCACTTGTAGCCCCCACCCCAACCGAACCTTGGCTCCCAGAAACCTAATGTCCAACAGCGAATAACTGAAACTTAACTCAAGCGGAAAACGTTGCGAACATTTGGAAAATCCAAATGGATTTCCAATGTTCAGTTTTCTTTTTCGTTTGTTCGTTTTGTTGTTTTTTGGTGTTTTTTTTTTTTTTGTGTATCTTTTGTTTGTTTATTATTTGTTTGTTACTTTTAAACACTCGTTAACCCAAAGGTATTTATTTATACGATACGAAAACTAAAACTCTGCTCCTACATGAAAATATATATATATATATATTATATAGTACTATAACTCTAGATATACTTCGATATCTACTGTAAGCGGCATTTAGATACTAAGATATGTTTGTTGTACTTGAATGTGTTGAATTTATTTTTGTAAGCATATCTATTACGAACTATCGCATATGCATCTGTACAAGTATTAAAATATTCCAAAAACCCAAATGCAAATTTAACAAAACACATCCAGAAAAGAAGGTTTAAAATCCTAAACGATTTGTAAATAATAATTTCGTGTGCATTTCTAGCATGCGTTAAGTATAGATTTTCCCTATCCCAATATACATGCATATATATATACCTACCTATATACATATGTATATATATATATATATGTGTATGAATCTATGTACTATATATATATATAGAAAATAAAAAACTATATGTAAATTCGCGACGGAACGCTACGGTGACAAATTTTGCGCGCATTTTCGAATAATGAATCAAATGGAAAGTGAAACTGATTTCTGAATGCGTTTAAAACAAATTAACAAATAGATAAAACAAAAAAACAAAACGTAAAAAAAAACCTAATAAAAAGCCTAAAATAAACTAATTACGAATAAATTGTAGTTGCTATGCGCCAAGATATATGCGTGTGTTAACATTATGAGACATTATGGTAAAGATCGATAAAATGGATAAGAACCGTACGAAATTTAAATGATATACTATAGAAATACTAAATACCAACTTAAAGTCCTCTGTATCCTGTGCAAGGCTAAATAAACTAAAAAGCAAAACATCTGCAAAAATGTATTGTTGAAAAATACCACAAAAACCGCAAATTGTTTTTCTTTCCGCCTGCCAGCGTTCAGCAACGAAAGGGCGTGTCAGCCTTCCTCAAAAGCACACACACACACAGAGCTACACACACTCACATGGTCGTATATCTTGCTTAATCTAGCGTAAATTTGTATTGACCGTGCAGCCCTTGTAGGCACTTTAAGTGGTCCACCGATTAACACCCAGCCCGCAAAAATGCGGAGCGAACACAAAAATTGACACCTTATTCCATTGGCCAACAAAATAGGAGGAAAGCGGCATGAAAAGCGATTTTCCCAGCCCCGACACCGACCCCGAAATGTTTGTAAATCGCCCCGAAAAATGCCAAATGAAAACAACAAAAATTGGTTGAGCATGAAATTGCTCTTGGCTGTCGAAATGGAGCGTGTGAGTGCGTTTATGTGTGAGTGCCTGTGTGTGTGTTGTGTGTGTGTTGTGTGTGTGTGTGTTGTGTGTGTGTATGTTGGAAAAAAGCAAAAGCTATTGCATACTTTTCGACTGTCAACGAAATACGTGAGAGCAGCTTACCGGAATACGCCAACGATTGTGACAATACGCTCTTGTCATCTGCACATTGCTCCTAAGATTACAATGAGAAGTTGTGGCAAGTTATGTGAAGTACTTGCAACATATATTTTATAGCAATGCAAATTGGCCAGTTGGCAGTCAGGAAGTGTGAAAAAACAAGAAGACAGAACGTTGCAGTCGAACGTGACCGACAGCGAAATACTATGATACCATAATTTGTATGTAGCCAAGGATTACTGTCCAAGTTTGCCTTTTAGACTGAGGTAGATATAAGATAGTAACCCTTCTTCTAAGTTTGACAACCGTAGCTTTTTAATTACGAAAGATATGAGCTTTTTGAGATTTGAAAAATTATAGAGAAGGTTCCTAAAAATCATTATTCCAAGTTTGGTAACTGCAGCTCTTAAATTGCGGGAGATATGGGCATTTATCGCTTTTTGGGACGTGGACAAAAATTTTTCTTCATGATTTTTGAATACATTTCAAATTTGGTGACTTAAGCTTTAAAATTGCGTTAGATACATAAGCTTATCGATTTATACCAACAGATGTTGCAGTTTAGGTAGGCGTGGCCATCCAATTTTTAAGCGATCTCTTAGGGAGATTTAAGATTTGGTGCCTCCAGCTTACAAATTATAGAATATTTTAGAATTTATTCGCATTTAAGTTTTCTAAGGCCGAAGTCGGCAAATAGGCATAGGTCGAACCTTCAAAATGCCATAACTTCGTCAAAACTCAACGCATTTTCAAAAGCAAGATCTAGATCAATCTTATACTTAAAGTTATACCTTCGGTATCATAGTATAGAAAAAACTCACTCAAATTAAACGCGAAAAAGATTTCGAAATTTATTGATCTGATTTGCTATAGTGAACAATCAATTTTAGATATTTCTCGATTCGGTATACAACATAAATTAAAGTAGCGTTTAAATTAAATTTGTTGCTTAATAATTTACGGTCACAAACGAATTTGATAAATTTATATTCATGAATTGTCTGCTAACAGACAACCTGCGTTCCTTCAAGGCGGCCATATTCCGAATTGTTGCGATCTCGGTTGATGTCGGATTATCTTAGCTTTTTGGGCGATTTGAAATCCTTTCGCGCGGTTTGTTTGTTAGTTTGTTGGTTGCACAACCGTATCGTTTTTCGGAACTTGAACTAAATAACTTTTGTAAAATACATACATATACATAATTGGTGTAATAGGGGTGTGATTCTCGTAAATAATTCGATTATGACATGATGAATAAATAATATAATATAATAATTGGGTAGACAGATAGATATACATACAATATAGTTCTGATTCGATTTCGTGTCGTTTACATTTTCATTCTTGTTTCCGATTGTTTTCTTTTACCTTTTCTCTTTGTATTCATTCATTTATTTATTTAAAATTAGGATAACAGTTGGTTGCACAAATTAAAAAAAAATATATAAAATTAAAAAAAAATGAAGTTAAGAGTTTATAATAATTAGGTTTGATTTACTTTGATAATTGCAATAATAAGCTATGCGATCTACTCAGTGTTGAGGACTGTTTAGCGCAATATCTCTTTGTTTGATTGTTTTTGTTGTTTTTGTTGGTTGTTGGTTGTTATCGGTGTTGTTGTTGGTGTTACATATTAGTGTGCGTGTTCCCTGAAGTCCATAGTCGAGCCATGTTTGATCTGATATGACCTTTAAGTGCACTTAGCGCGCATGATTCTTGCAGAAGGGACGACCGCCCTTGTTGTAGAAGCTCTGACCCTCCAGGTTTTGTTTGCAGAACTAAATAAGGATTAAGGGGATTAAAGGATTAAAGAAATCGGAAGGGGAACGGATATTTGAGAGTACTCACAGTGCAGTTAAAGCATTGGCTATGATAGTTGTGGTTAAGTGCCTCCACCCATCTATCGCCGGCTTCGACGGGGAAGCCGCAAGCGAAGCACTTGGTGGTGAAGAGCTCATTCCAATCGGCCTCGCAATACGCATTGCCGTCTTCGAGGAAGAAGGGCGTGTTGCCAAAGATCTTGCCACACTGGCCGCACGTGAAGCACTCGGGATGGAAGTGCTTGCCAATGGCGTTCAAGCAATCGCCCTGCAATCGCAGCCGTAGAAGAATGTAGCTGAAGCCATAAGGCAATTATCTGTTTGTAATTACCTTGATTTTGCCAGCACACTTGCTGCATGTGGGTGCCAGGAACTTCTCGAAACAGTACTCGCAGTACAGATCACCCTTTTCCTCAACGAAGCCAATGTCCTGCAGCGGACGGCGGCAGTTGCCGTTCACACAAATGAAGTGATCCGGACACCAGATGCGGCCAAGAGCGGTAATGAAGGGTCCTCTGCAGAGATTAAATTTATAATTAGTTATCAGTTATTTGAAGAGGGCGTCAAATGGAAGGAGTAGTGAGTGTGGAAGAGGTGCAAGCTGGCGAGGGCGCAGGCAGGCTACTTACGAGGTAATCTCCTTGTTGCACTGACAGCAAACCGGACGCTTACCATCCTTGAGCAACTGACTTACGGCCTTCTCATTCTCCTCGGACATGGGCCCCTGGGCATCTCCCAGAGCTCGAACGCTTACGCTAAAACTGGGCGCATTTGGCTGACTATTGTTGCTGTTACTGTTGCTGTTGTTTATATTGCTGTCATTGTTGTTGTTGTTGTTGTTATTGTTTGGCGAGCTTTGCTTGGGTTCAATGTAGGAGCGACGATCGGCGGCATGTGTGGCACCAGTGCGTCGCAGATTGTTTCTAAATGCCACCGGCTCGGGTGCCTGTTGCGCCACAGTTGATGTCGTCATCGTTGGCGTCTTGCCATTATCACACATATCGAGAATTTTGCCCATGGGATGCTGAGCCGGAAGCGTCAACTCTACCCGAGCCACCTGTGGCTCCGCTCTCTGATTGCCCAGCTCGTGGATGGGCTGCTTAGGGGGCACAGCCACCACAGAGTGCAACGCCACCGGCTGTGTGGGATCAATGTTCTTGAAATCGTCGAGATCCAGACGCTTGCGCACAATCATCGGACTCTTGGAGAGATTGGAGTTGCTGTTGCTGCGCAGACTCAATGTGCTGCCGGCGTGCGAGAGAGGAGCGCTGCCACTGCCATTGGTCGCCAGGCGAGCCTCCAGCATGCTGGATATTATCTTGCCGGCCTCCTGCATAAACGCATTCGTCTGCTCGCCCATGTTGATCTTGCCAATGGAGTCGGCCAGCATGGCTGTGGCATCCGCATCCGTATCCGTATCCAAATTGTGGGTCGGCGTGCTGTCAGTTACTTTCTGGGGGCGTGGCATTGTGGCAGTTTGGTTAGCATGCAAGTTATTGGGCTTGGCAAGAATGGAGGCGGACGAGGAGGGGGCAGCTGCAACAGAACGAAACAAGAACGAAAACAACAAACAATTGTTAGAGGGTTAAAGTGTAAATCATGCGTGGAATTAGTGCTGGATTATTGGAGATTTCAATCGGCAACCCTGCACAACTGTACAGTTTATGAGTCACTCGCGAGAGAGCTGATCGGCAAGTAACTTTGTGCAACAATGCAACTTATTTCTAGGTTAATCAATAACAACAGCAACATCAAATAAACAAGGGGAACTTCGGATGGATTGAATTCATCACCTGATCTGCACACTGCAGCTGTTGCACAATGGGATGCGGACACCGGGTGCGGCGGCCTTGTTGAGAATGCCGCGTCCACGTTTCGGAGCCGATGTGGCACCAAATGCGCCGCCCTTGCCTCCAGCACCTGCGGAACCATCAACATTTGAATCAAAGTCACTTAAATTTGGCGGAAAAGATGCAGGCGCCGACGCAGTGGGCGCTGTTGCAGCGGCAGCGGCAGCAGTTGGCTTAGCCGCCGTTGGAGCTGCGATTGAAGCATTTTTAATTGGCAGATTGGCCAGCGCTGCTGTAATGTTATTGTTGGCCTTGGAGCTGCCAATAGCTCCGGTGGCCCTATAGGCGCTGCAAGCCTGATTATTAGTCGTGGTAGTAATAGCAGAAGCTTTGGTTAAACTGGCTTGCGCCGACCTTGATGCTGATGCTGAAACAGATGCAGATGATGCAGTAGATGCAGATGTAATTGCAGATGCTGATGTTAGCGATGAGGTGGTGGCATGAGAGCGCAGCTGCTGCTGAGATGCGGACACCACCGAAGACGTTGACTGGAAGGCGGACCTCTGCTGCACCTGTTGTTGTTGCTGTTGCTGTAACTGCTGCTGTTGCTGTTGCTGCTTCACGAATCCGGGTGGCGGACCTACCAGCTTATTGGCAGCTGAAGGCATTGTAGGTGCTGCTGCTGAGATTGGTGCGACAGCATCGGCTGTCGGCGGGTGGATTGGGAACTTGCTATCAAAGGTGGGCGAGCGCAGCTGGGGAAAGGTGCCCTCCCCCAACGTGGACGCCCTGGCGCTGATGGCCTGCGATTGAGTGGTCAGGTTGCTGACCTCCTGCTCCAGGCCAGACAAACGGCGCGTCTGATTGGCTACAAAACCAGTGCGGCCATAAGATTGACGGCGCTCTGTTGACTCCGATTGTTTTAGCTGAGACTGAGACTGCGATTGAGATTGCAATTGGGATTTCGCCTGAGACTGGGACTGGGATAGCGACTGCGACTGCGATTGCAACTGAGATTGAGAGCCCGTGCGAATCTCGATGGTTTTGGCACTCTGGGTGTGCTCGTATTCCTCGGTCACTTTGCGCCTGCGTTCAATCTGTGTGTTGCCAATTTGTGTCTTGGTCTGGCTCTGCATCTGGGACTGTTGCTGCTGCTGCAGCTGCGATGATTGCTCCCGCTGTTGCACACTTAAATTGCCGATCTTGCGCTCGGTCAGCGTCTCCGGCTGCTGTGTGTAGCTCTGACTTGCCGACTGCGAGCTGAGTTCCGAGTGTGCCAGCAACTGGCCCTGATAGCTCTGACCCGTTGTAATGGAGCCCGCCTGCAATCTTGGTGGCCCGCCAACTGGGAGAAGTGCCGACTCCGGCTCCTTCATGCGTGGCGCCCTTATGGCCGAGAGTGGATTGGGTGGCGGTCCTGGGGCCGGTGAGCGAGCCCGATCTGGAAAGGGCGAGGCAGCCAGGTGATCGTAATCGCGGGCCTGCGTAGCTGGACATTCCTCAAAGAGGAGTTTCTCCGGTGTCTGGTAGAAGGGTATGATCGGTGCCGGCTTGTTGATCATCGAGAAGGAGGATGGCGTGTAGGGCCTTGTGGACGTCAGCGATTGATCGGCTTGATCATATTCATCTAGTGATTGAAAAGCCATCGTTACTGGACCCGACCGATCTTCTATTATAATGGGCACCGACGGCTGCACCGCTGGCTTAGCCACAGACACAATCGAGTCACGGGCAGCCGCTGGAGCCATTCCCGTGGACGCAACCCGACAATCTTGAGCTATGGGTCTGTGTACGGTCTCGCCACCCGCATTGGTCTTGGGGGCATCAACGAAAGCAAGCGGGACATTGTCGCGAAGCTCTTGTGGTTCCGGTGTGCGTATGGGACTCTGGGTTGGCAGCACTGTCCAATTGCGCTGATACTTTGGTATGGTTTCGGGCCGGTGAAGACCGGACTGTACGGCTTTGCCCTTGAGATGGCTGAGCGGAGACGGCGGTGGGTATAGGATCTCAGAGTGCTCGAGCTCCTCGGCAATTTCCTCGATCAGGTTGTGAGCCTCGATTTTACAAGCGGTTTGTACAGCTGTCTGGTTGGTGGTGGCGGTGGTGGCTGAAAAGGAGGATCGGCTGCTGGTGGCCTGGGCGACGTAAGCTGAGTTGGAGTTGGTGGTGGTGGTGGTGCTATTGTTGGTGGACTGTTGGACTGTGGAAGAGGAGTCAGAGGAAGCAGTCGCATTGGAAGCGGTAACTAGCGAATTCGAGTTAGTCTCTAAGTGTTGCTGTTGTTGCTGTTGGATCAGCTGGGTCTGGTTTTGGGTCTGTTTTTGGGTCTGTTGTTGTTGGGTCTGCAACTCCTCTTCCTTTTTGTGAAAGAAGTCGAGTCGCTTTTGATTGCGCTGCTGCGCCTTGCAGTACTTCTGATACTCAAGATCGGTCTGCTCCCTAGATTGGGACGAGATGGAGGCACGTGGCGTGTTCGTTACTGTGTTCGAGCTGCTGTTGGACGAGGAAAGTGGCTCACAAGACGGCTGGAATGCTTGCATTGCCGCAAATGCTGAGGATTTACGCTGCTGCTGCTTCTGCTGTGACTCTGTTGTGTAGTATTGAACAGTTTCCGGTGGTTGCGGCTTGATGCCCAGCTCCTCTTCGCGATCCAGCACCTGAAATTCATACTTTTTCAATTCCTGTTGTTTTTGCTCCGCATCGAAGCGCTGCGTTGCGTTCTCGGGATTCAGGGGGGTGTAGCCGCGCTCGGGTGCCGTCGACAGCGCATCACACATGCTCAGGTGTTCTTTGGGTGTGGGCAGGTCTAAGCCATGGATGGGTACGTCCTTGTCGAAGTGACCCTCGAACTGACGCTCGGGTGCGGTGGTTAGGGCGCTCACAAACGGACTCTTGGCACGGTAATCTTCGCGCAGATAGGGTTTCATCTCCATGGGCGGTGGTAAATAGGGCACTGTCTCTTCGGGCAGGGGCACATCCTCCGCGCCCGGTGGTGCAAAGCGCACCGCAAATTCGGGCGCAGTTGCCATTGCCTGACTGAACTTTGAGCCCCTGGGCGGAGACTCACGTAGGAGCTCGGAGGCGTAATTGTCCATGTTAGCGGCAACAATAGATGGAGCACGAGCTGGAATAGGTGCTGGAGCTGGAGGAGCTGGAGGAGGAGCAGGAACGGAAACTGGGGCTGGAGGCGCATTTGCCGCAGCATCGGCAGCTGCAGCCGCTGACTCCTCAAAGTCATCGCCGCAGGGTTTGGGAAACGGACACTCGAGGAGATGGAAGGGCACATCCGGGGCTGTGGTGAGGACCCGAATCATCGGATTGATCCACTCCTTGGGCGAGGGATTGGGTATCTTGGAAGGCGGTGGTCGCGGACGCACTGGCGCTATCTCCAAATTGATTTCTGGCGTTGCCTGAAACATGCGTTCGCTTTCAAGGATCTGGCAACGCTGCTCGATGATGAGACCCTCCCGATCCTCAGCCGGATCAGTTTCTGCCCAAGCTGTTACAGGCTGCTCGGCCTCAACGGCCGACTCGGGTATTGTCTCGAGCTCTGTGTGCAGCTGAGGCAGCTCCTTGATCTCGGGTTCATCGTTGAACGCGACGTGGCGAGCGGCAGGCGCTGCCCCCGTCTCTGGGTAGGGAATGGGACTGGGTGTCACCTCCCTTACCATATCAATAAGCTTGTACGTGCTTAGTGGCGCTGAGAGCGTGTCCACGCATTCCATTGCACTCCGTCTACCCGATGGATACTCATGCATATCCTGGCCACTGCCATAGTCCAGTTGGTAGTCCAGCTCGGAGCCGGACTGCTCGTAGGCCTGCTGCATCTGATAGGCCTGTAGCTGGGCGGCATACATGCGCTGATACTCCTCGGAGGTGGTCGTCGTCGTTGTCGATGTGGACGTGTAGCTGTCCGAGCTCGACTCCTGCTCCATTTGCGTATGCTGCTGCTGCTGCTGATTGGTCAGCTGTGGCGCCGAGTAGCTCTGCCACTGCAGAGGCTGCTGTTGCGGTGCCTGCTGGGCTACCGGCTGTGGATCGAGCCGTGAGGTGGCACTACCCGGCGGTAAGGGAGGCACCTCCTGCACCGGATTTGCCACCACCACATGCTGCGTCTCAGGCGGTGGTATGTAAAGTGGGGCCGCTGTAGGTGCCGCATGGCCCTCATCCTTTGGCGGCGGCCACGAAAAACTCGAGCCGTGCGAACGTCGACTGGCAGCTAAGGCGACCTCGACGTCCACCTCGCAACAGCATTCCTCGGCAAACTGCGGCTGCAAGCCTTCCTCCTCCGTGGCTGAGAGGGGGAAATGCGCATGCGTTTTGTGTGGTTGTTGGTTAGTTTTAAATAGGGGGCGTGGCGGGGGCGCGGGTCAAATATAAGAGCAGAAAGAAATAAATGCATACGCTTGTTAGTCGTTGGCACTGAGCAAAGCGGCGGCGGAGTCGAAAGTGTTGGCGGTAGCAAAGGTGGCAAAGGCGGTGGCAAAGGCGGTTGCGGTGGCAAATACGAGATGTCAAAAGGCGGCGCAAAACAACAATAGAAATATATAAAAAAAAAAAAAACAACCAAAGAACTAAGCCGGGCTAAACTAACTACAAGTGGCGGCCTTTGCAACCAGTCGCGTCAATTTCAATAAGCCGTTCTGGGCAACCAGCTTAACGGCTAAGCAGCAACTTCTTTTATAATACCAAAACAGTCTAAACGTTTTTATTGATGTGTGTGTGTGTGTGGTTTGGTGTGTGTGTGTGTGTGTGTGTAAGCAGATAAATAATAAACTGTAAACTGGCTGAGACTGCAGACAATTTATGTTAAATACAGCTTGTAAGTCATTTTAAAAAGTTAATCAATTGCGGAAAGAAAAGAAAACGCAACATTTGAATTTCAAGAAACTTAATGAGAAAAGTTTGGCACAAATATAAACAAAATATCATTTGCAATATTTTAAAGGTAGGCAAAAAAAAAAAAAAATTAAATTCGATAGACACGAGGACGAGTAGACAGAATTGCAGAATGTTCTCTGTGATGTGCGCTGTGCGACCGAGCAAATAAATTTTTCATTTCTTATTTTCAGACCATTTTCATGGGGCAACAACAATAAACACACACAGCCTGTGAGTGTGTACGTGTGCTAGACTCGACTATATATACATGTATATATACATATATATATTTATGCGTGTGTGTATTTACTTCAATTTTTTATGGGAACTCACGTCTGTGCGGAGGCAAAATGGCGACGACAGGTAGTCATTGCTTTTTATTATGCATAATTTCATATCGGCTGTAATTTTGCAGAAATTGAAAATGGCTGAAACTCAACAAAAAGCAACACAACGGAGCCGGATGAGTACGCGTACGATAAAATAAATGACAAAAGATGGGGAGAAATTCGAAATAAAATTATAGCAAGTATTTTTTATCATATCAAAAAAGTGTCGACACACGACAAACTGAAAACTGAAACTGAAACTGAAACAATAACAGAGAAACCGAAACAGAAACAAAAAGTTTCGAAACTGTCGCAATTGTTGGCAATAATAAGAGGCCCCAACAGGCCTTGCATAAAGTATCTCTTCGATATACATACATATCTATCTATCAGTATGTATGTATGTATGTTTGTAGATATGTATGTTTGTTTGCAGATAGACGCAAGAGGCATGCAAAGATGTGCAAAGAATGCCATTCCTATTAGTACAGAAGAGTATAGATACATATTCTTGTATATATGTTTATATATATGTATATATCGTGTTAGCGATAAGCGTTTAGCGTTTAGCGTATAGCGTGAGTACGAGTACACAAATAATTGATGTAACAAATAGTACATGTATAAAGTCATAAGTTTGTATTGGTGCAACACTAGTGTGTGCAATTTATTAAAAAATCATATTGTATAATTTCAAAAATTTCCTGTTAATATATGACACAAAAAAAACACAGTGTTAAGATATGTTTAAATATTTTTGTACGATCAAACGAAATGTCCAAAAATTCACCAGTTTTGCCCATTGTTGTTTGAAATATTTTTTGGGTTTTTTTTGTCTACAAGGACAATGGGGCGTTTTTAATAGGAATATTGGTAACCGTAACCTAAAAGAAGCCAAAAGAGAAACCAGAAATGTTGATCAAAATTCAATACTTTTGTTAGTAATATAACAATAAAGAAAGCATTTCCAGATAGTAAATGTAAGTCAATAGTTTGCATACGATAAATTACAGAGCTCACGAAGGAAGACATTCTATTTGCCTCCACTACCTCAACTCTGTGGAATTCGAGGCATTTGATGCATGGACGTCCGACACGCTTTCTGAGACGCAGACAAATAGACAGAGACAGAGAGAAAGAGAGACAGAGAGAGAGAGAGAGAGAGGGAGAGAGAGACAAACAGCAAAGCACAGGATGTCAGCCTGTTTGGATAATAATGACTGGTAATTTATCAGCCTTCGTTTACATTGTTGTGTGGCTCCAGGGGAGGGGTGCGTGCGTGTTGGAATGTGTGTAGTACAAACATTTGTTTGCCAGCACATTTTTTGCACCGCAACCACGCCCCGCTCCGACCCACACACGCTCCACAGAAATGCGTACTCTGTTGTTGTGGGATTTGCCAACTGGATTTGTTTTTATGGGTTTGGCGGCTTTTGCCAGCTGCTCTGACGCACTTTTGTTGGCAAGCTGCTGCTGTTGCTGCTCCTGCTGCTGTTGTTGTTGGCGGCATGCCGCCCAAAAAACAAGCCAACAACCACAAACCCAAAAGCTCCCCTCGACCAACGAAAAAATTCGAATAATGGCTGCGGCTGTGCGTGATTCTCGCTTTGATTAGGAGATTGATTTTTGTTTTCGAATGTGCGGCTCACATCGTTAGCACTTGTGGCCTCAAAGGTCGCTCCTCGAGGCTCAAAGGATACAACTCTTGATTGTAGGCAACAAATGGGTAGGCGGTAAGCAAAAATTGCAGTTTTAATTGCATGAGCGCAAAAACAAAAAAAATTGGATAATAAATTGTATTGTTACCAATTCGGGCTGTACAAGAACAAGTGCAACGGCTGTTGGCCATATTTGCAGTTAATTCATTTCCGTTATGAAAGCCAACAACAACACAGACGCGTAATTGATATACAAACACACACTCGCATATGTCAGCATATGTATATATTATATTGCATACACAAATATGTACATGTGTACACATGTGTGTGCGAGTGTGTGTGTGTGTGTAAAGAAATATGGTTAAAATCGGTGTGAACAGTACGCATTCGACTTGTAGAAACAGCGACCAGCACAGTGTGTACCAAAAATAATTGCACGGACAACAGTTAATTATCATAACTCGAGGTTTTAGCTTTAACTTAAATGTATTATTTGGAATATGTGGAACATATCAACATTTTATGGTTTTAGCTTATATATTTCCTCGAAAATACTGAACTTGAAAAGGGAGTTTACCAAGATTATTAAAGCCCAATTTTTCTCTTGCTCGAAGTCCTTTATAAGGGAAAGCACAAAAATCTATTTAATTTGGTTTTAAGATTTCAGTTTTCTGACTATTTTTACCCAAGTTGGCAACAATATTTAAATATTTATTTAGTTTTGTTTGTCTTGTTTCTCAGAAAAGGTTGGAAGACAAAATTTGGTTTTCATTTAAAGACATTTATTTTTCTGGAGTTCCCAAGTCCAAGAAAAACTCCACTTTAAATGTTGACATTTATGTTATATTTTAAAATTTAAACTTAATTAAAAGGTGCACCAAAGAAGATTCCAAGTAATCAAAAAATAACTAAGCAGTCGCTGCTTTCAATTATTTAATATTTAATCCAAATCTCTACACAAAATGCATGAAATTGAAAACTAAGTTTTAACAAAATTGTTTTTATTGGTCGATTGCGAGAGAAGTTGGTCTGAATTTAAAATGGTAGCTTGAATTTTCTTGTGTGCACGGAATGGTTGAAGTCAGTGTTTCCCATTCCTAGATACGAATATCCGTTGCATTCAAAGTGGTTCTCTGTTGCGGTCTGTGGAGGAGGATTGGAGGGGGTGGTGAGGCAGATATTGCAACGTTGCAATGCCGAACCGAAATACATTTTATATCATTTATTTTATTCCCGTATTTACGTATGTATGCGTGTGTACACGAATTGTTTCGTTTTACAACATTACGTATACGTAACGTTCGTTTGGTTTTGTTTGGTTTCGGTTTGGGTTTGGTTTGGGTTTGGCTTTCAGTGCAATGCAGCAATGTGCCGGAAGCGGGTGGCATTCAACTGCCAACAGACAGCAGCAACTGCAGCAATGCAATCGCATTGGCATTGAAAACGTTAACAGAGCCTCTCCCAGCCCCGATCTCAACGAAAGACAACAAGTCGGTTGCCGTTGTTCTGTTGCTGTTGCATGTTGCATGTTGATGTTGCTGCTGTCGCTGTCGGTTTTAATTTCCCGTCTGGGCGTATTATAACTTATTTACTTAAAATGCCTTCACCTATCAACAGAATTGGGCTTGTCAACGAAATGTTGCATGACTTTTTTTTCAGTTCGTGATTAACTCGATTAAATGATTTTCTACATCTGCAACCAGTTTCAGTTCTACCAGCAAAGCGATTATTTTCCCCATCCCTCTCTAAGAGGAACAGAGCCTAAGGGCAGCAACAAATGTTTGAATGGTTGTGTGTGTGTGTGTGTGTGTGGGGGTGTGGGTGTGCGTGTCTTTCAATCAACAATCAAGTAACTCAAATCAAACGGAGCAACAAAATTGGTTATGGAGAAGAGTACGCGTTGCCAATAGCGGGAAGGCTGCTGCAGGCTTCTGCTGTTGAGGCAAGTGCAACAATTGTGGATTACCTCGATTGTAGGCATTGTTATAGTTGTTGTTGTTGTTGTTGTAGGATTGGGTCTGAGTAAGAGGCATGGTAGCATATTTATCGCTTGATCCAATTGGGTATGAGTTTCTATATTGTTGCTTTTGTTGCTGCTGCTGCTGATGGTATTGTTGTTGCTGATGGTGTTGTTGCTGTTGTTGTGGTTGTTGTTGTTGTCGGTTGATGCTGTTGTACCTTTGTACATTACGACCTAATCATAGACATACATTCATATACATATTTATATATATACAGGACTTTGGCATCGACTTAAAAGTTAATGTTGGTGGTTAAGTTTTAATTAAGCAGGCGGCATTTCGAAATTGGGGACGGTTTTGTTGTTAGTTGGTCTTGGTTTGGTTTTGAGTTATAAGCAAAATTTATTCGAATAAAAAACTTGATATCATCTTTAACTTAACAACAGATAAAGTATACATTTAATACTAGAGTCGCCAGTCGCCAGTGCTGGACAACTGTTCCCCACCCCTCTCTCTAAAACAGAATCGAAAATATATATATGTATATCACACGCCCATAAGTAGGTAGTTTCTTGAGTACATGAGTATGCTTCTTGTTGTTGTAACTGGACTAAACCCATTCACCCTCTGACAGGGACTGATTTGACTCATCGTCAGCCGTCATCGTCTTACCTTGTTGTTGACCCACATTGGTGCGCGGCAAAGTTGCATACGGATTGCCACCGGGGCGTGGGGATTGCTGCTGCTGCTGTGATGGATACGAGACCGGCACCGGTGACTTGGGCGCTGCCGCTGGCGGCTGAGAGGCGCCATAGGGACGAGCGTAGCCCTGGTTGACCTGCACAAATGGAAAATGCAAAAGTGATGTTTAATCTGGATTTCTCACAGTGCAACACAATTAACAATCAACACAAAAAACGTTTTTAGTGCTTGGACTGGCCTAAAGCTGAGCGCTTGCTGGCAGTGGCAGAGGCAGTGGCAGAGGGGCAGAGACAGGGCTGTGGCTGGGTCAGGAATTACTTACCCGATAGTTGGCACCGGCACCCTTACCAGACGGCTGCACGCTGCGTATCACATTTCCGGTCAAGGTGACATATTCAAACGGTGGCTGATCGGAGCCAGTCGCCGATGATGTCTGCATTAGCGGAACTGTGCTCGCAGCAGTATCGCTGTTGTTGTTGTTGTTGTTATAGATGTTATTGGTGTTATAGCTGCTGGTGTTGATTTGACCGTAAATGGCTGATGATTGCTCGTCGGCCACGTTGGCTGACATTATTTCAGATTGTGCCTGATTTGGGGCACTGTTATCTGCAGCTGTTGCTGTTGTTGTTGCAGCTGTTGTTGTTGCCTGATGTGAATTAAATTTCAATTGATTAGCAAGGGTTGCCGTCAACGCTGCCACATGGGGCTGCAGTTGCCCCGTTGTTGTTGCTGTTGTTGTCGCTTGGACTGCAAATGGCTTGGCCGTGTTGTTGTTGTGTCTGTTTTGTGTGACTGCTGTTGTTGTTGCTGTTGTTTTTGTTGTTGTGTTTGGATTTGTGTTGTTTGGGTGGTGCTGCAGCTTATTGGAATACTGCTTGAGGAGCTGATTATACGCATTGTGGCTCTTATTCTGCGTGTTCATGTCATTCTCATTCTGGTGTGCAGCTCTCAGTGCAGATGCGGATGCGGATGCTGTTGCTGGTGGTGGTGGCGGTGGTGGTGGCGGTGATGGCATTGACATTGTATAATTATCAAACGGACCCTGAGCAACGCCCACATCCAGCGATGTGCAGGAGCCAGAGGCTTGGCGCGAATGCATCGGCGAGTTTTCCGTGTCCAGCGAGAGAGTCGATGCACTGGATGCCACCAGGCTCGTCGGACTCAGTGCAGCACAGCCACCCACACCCGACGACGATGTATGCGATGAGCCACTCGAAATTGATGAGAGACTGCTATTTGTGCGTGTGTGTTTACTGTGTTGTTGTTGTTGTTGTTGCTGTTGTTGTTGTTGTTGCTGTTGTTGCTGCTGCTGCGGTTGGGCTTGGGTTGAGGATGCTGCTGTTGAGGTTTGTGTCTGGCTTTGGGGCTGCGGCAGCAGCAGCAGCGGCTCCTCGGCCTCGTATTGCAACAGCTGTGTGGGTGAAGGTGGCGGTGGCAGGGGCAGCTCAATGCTGTTGCTGCTGCTCTCAGGCTCTGGCGCTTGCATTGGCATTGGCTCGGACTAATGTGTTAATACGTACGCGTGTTAATAGGCAGGACGAGCGGGCGGACGAGCGAGCGGGTGGGCGGTGGGGTATCCGTCAGGCATGTGAGCAACAAGACACAAACGGGTAGCGGGTAGCGGGAACAAGCATGTAAATTGATGCACAGTTAATAAAGGCAGTTAATTAAAATGCAATGGAGAATTTACCAACACGAGTGCGTGGCTGTGTGTGTGTGTCTGTGTTGGTGTCAGTTGCTGTGTCTGTGTGTCTGTGTCTGTGTGTCTGTGAGTGGCTTTAAATTATGTTAAAAGTATTTTGCAGCTGTGGTGCAACGTGGCGTATGAGCAATGCAGCAAGTTGCACTAAAAATAGCTAATAGGTCAAGGTCAATTCTCTTTCTAAAGTTAGCTTTTGCCCCAACCCCAAAAGAAAATAAACTATATAATTTATATATACATATATATATATATATATATATGGGTGTGTGTGTGTGTGTGTGCGTAATCGAATTCCCAAAAAAAATCAGTCTCATTATGCAACAGTCACGAGCTGAAAACTTTCAAAATACAATTTGCAAATCTGTGACAAAGTGACACAATAAATAAATAATGACTTATTCGTTTAGTTTGCTGTGAAAACACAACTCGTACGGGGTTTTCTTTTTCTCCTTGGAGGAGGAGTAAGACACTGTTATTGTTATTGTTATTATGTTCGATTTGGCGATGTCGAAACTACACTCTGCAGCATTTGCTGCCAGCGTGCCGCGAACACGAGTCGAAGACGCAAACTGAACGCAAATTCGCTAAGAGATTCCACTGCGGTGTCTGTGGCAATTGCAGCTGTGTGTTTTTTATAGCCCTTGCATAAAATCACAAAACAAATGCAACGAAAATAAGCTAGAGTAAAAAAAACGAAAAAAATCAGCGCTTGGCATAAGGTATATATTTAGCATTTAGCCATTTACCCATTCAGACATTTAGAAATGCGCTAGCCGCAGCCAAAAAACAGCGCCCACAGTTGGCTGTGATTCCAATTGCCAGTTGCCAGTTGCCAGTTGCAAGTTGTCAGCTGCCAGTTGCCAGTTGCCAGTGCCTATTGCAATCGACAGACGACACTGCGGCAGCAGCCAAGTGTGATAGATATTTGAGATAAATTGTTGCAAGCTCAAAATTACTGCAGTGGCAACAACTTGACTATCTATTTATAAGTTTCGCGTTTTGTGGTTGGGTGGGTGGTTCAGTCAGTCAATGCAGCCCTAATTTCAATTGTCAACTCTCGTTTGGCGAACATAATTATACTACATAAAATCAATTGATTCACAGCAACAAGCGACTCTAGTGATTTATTGCATTGCTGCATTGCTCAGTTGCAGTCACACAACGGATGCGGCAAAAGCACAATTTAAGGCACAAAATAATGGCAAAAAGTAAGCAAAATTAAATTGTAAAAAATCATGCATTTAATAAGAACTAAACAAATTATGAAACTTTAACACACACATACGCACACACACACTTGTGCAAAAGTGAAAACACATCAGTAACACACAAATGCATAAAGTTTTCCATTTTACTGTTTTATCACTTTTTAGCCAGAATAAGAAGAGTAAACAAAAACAAAAGAAAAGAAATCGTTTACAGTTTTTTTTCCCTTTGGTTGCTTTCTTTTATTTTTTTATTTTTTTTTTTTTTATTTTGTGACTTGCCTTGAAACTTTCTGCATTGCATTGCATTTTTCTTTCTGGCCAAATGATTTTTACAGTTTTAGCATATGGATGTCTGCCGCAAGCGAAATTTACTATACAACGAAATTTATGCAAACATTTTGCTAGCAATATGATAAAATTGGATGTAAAAACAAGAAGAAGAAGCAGAAGAAGAAGAAGCAGAAGTGCACCAGCTCTAAAGAAGAAGACGTAGCACCAACTTCAGCCCCATCTTTGTAAAAGCTACGAATTTTGGTTGATTTTTTTGGTTATTTTGCTTTTTTTTTGCACTCCCTTTTGCATTTTTTGCTTGGTTCAAGCCATTTACTTTGTGTGTATGTGTGTGTGTGTGTGTACGTTGTTGTGTGTATCTCTGTCTGACAAGATTGTTTTAGCACGCCAGGGTACACAGAACAGTTAACAAGTTGAGAGCGACTTTTACTTACCGGTGCCGGAGCGGAGTTGCCATTGTATCCATTGGAGCCATAGCCATGCGAGTTCAAGGCCGATGAAATTGTGCTGGCACTCAGCTTGGTGTTCCTGGGAAATAGGAAAATGGGAAAATGGGGAAATGATGCACGTTAGGCAATGATTAACAAATGCTTGAGTGCAGTGCACTTTAATTGGCTGCTTCTTAATTGCCCCCAATGGAGAGGAACAACTCCTCGCCAGCTGTTGTGCGAGCCCTTTAATTAAGTGCGATTTGCCATTTGTCCAAAATTCATACAAATCCCAATGCCCAATTGCCATTCACAGACTCCTGTCAGCCCAATGAATGAATACACATCAATTTTTTGCTCTTACTTGCTACAAATTGTTGACTACGCCCTTTCTTCCATTTATATTTTTATATTGAATATCTGCAACCGACCGGATGTAACCGACTGCGTGATACACTAACACCATTGTCGCAACTAAAAGTTGAGTTTATGCGGATGTATACCTAATTACCCTCATACCTCTGGTAACAGAGTAGAAAAATGCTGGTGGCCGACACGTCAGCAATCAGTTTGTGTGTCCACAACAGATGCAACAATCCGGAGCGAGCTGAACGGACAACCAGCAAACAATATGGGGGAGGGGGGACTTTTTTTTGTTGGCTGTCCCGCCAAAAAGTCAAACGTGTTTTGGGCATTTTTGTAAAAGATATGCATTCATTTGCATTGCATTTTAATATTCACATTCATGTCAAATTTTCCCATTGATATTCAATTCCCAGACAATTCAGCAAAAAAAAAATGCATTTTCAGCTAAAAGCGTTCAAGTCTAAATTCTATTTGTTACTTTGATAAGTTTTACATTTAAATTTGTTTAATAGATGTTGTTAATAGGTAAGAAACTTACGGCTGAATGGGAACTGGCACATAGCCTTCGGTGCCGGATGGTGGATGCTGCTGGGCAGCCTGCTTGGCGTGGATGTCGCAGTAGAGCTTGTTGTTGAAGTTGTAGTAGCCCTGGTTCTTCAGGGAGGTGCCACAAGTGGCGCACTTGAAGCACTCGACGTGCAGGTTCTTGTCCTTGATGCGCACAAAGACACCGCTAAATTTAAAATAAGAATAAATTTTAATAACCAATATTCAAATGGAAATAAATTTGAAAAAATTATAATCGATAAAAAATTGGCGCTTGTATTTATGCATTAATTGATGGAAATTAATAATTATATATGGTTACTTAAAGCACGGACCTGTTAGTCAATGATGAATTAAATAAGAAAAAAAATATTAATATTCGAGTAGAGAGTGCTCGACCAGTAGATACCCTGTATCCTTAGAAATTATAAGTAAAACTGATAAATGGAAATGGAATCCAAACCTGACTAAGGCATATGAGAATATTTCAAATTTTTACAGATTCTATAGAATAAATAATTGATGAGCTTCTCCGACTGGGTGACGCCTTCTTCACACACTCAGACAAACCACTTTTTCTACCAGGTTTTAATGGGTACAGGGTATAATAAATAAATGTAAAATAAAATATGTATGTTTAATCTATATAATGAATTATCGAATTAAGCTCATGAGTCGTCAATGGCAGTCAATTAAATTGGCATACAAATTAATACAAATGATGATATTCCCATGACACCAACTGAAAATCCAGCAGGAGATGCAGCAGGACTCGCTGCTGGTCGCAGGTCGCAGGTGTTGGAGGCGTCTGCATAATAATCATGTGCACTGCATAAATTTAAACAATTGACTTCGAAATAAAAGCAAATTAAAATGCGTGCACACACACACAGACACACACACACACAGGCACACACACACATGTATATAGAGGCGCAGACACGCAGACACAGAGGAGCATGAATTATCATTGAACATGGAACACAAATCCTTACACAATGCCCACGCCGCACAATTGACATGCCGGATGTCCGCTGGCGGACAAAGGCCGCACACCACCAGCATCGCTGGCCAATGCCACTGTAGCCGCATCCAT
This sequence comes from Drosophila kambysellisi, assembly GCA_035042185.1. Taxonomy (NCBI): domain Eukaryota; kingdom Metazoa; phylum Arthropoda; class Insecta; order Diptera; family Drosophilidae; genus Drosophila; species Drosophila kambysellisi. The sequence goes on along the minus strand of JAWNLS010000946.1, from coordinate 526,422 downwards.
ATCCGCCTTGTAGTCGGGACCCTGCAGCGCCGGGCATATGGGCATAACAATGATGCGCGGATCAGCTTGCTCCTGCTGCTGGGATTGCTGCTGCTGGGATTGCTGCTGCTGCTCCTGCTGCTTTGCAACAGGCAGACTGGGCCTGTGAGTGGCCGCCGGCGCCAATGTATTTGGCTGCAAATTGATGCCGATGCGCTCATCCTGGCCACCTGTCTGCAACTGCGACGGCGACTGCGACTGAAATTGGTTGTGTGGCAAAGGCGTGCGTCTCTCGTTGCCGCCAATCGCATGGCTCTGCGTCCAGTAGAAGTTGGCCGGACTGTGCGGCTCTACACCCAAATTGTTGTTGACAGCACAAAAGTTCAATCAGTTTACAACACAGCCTTTGACAAGTAAGTTCGCTAGTTATGTGTAGCCCTGGATCCCATTCATTCCCCACCAACTGTTTGTCTTCATCCTAATCCTCATCCTAATTAAGTTTAACTTAAGTCTATTCAATACTATGGAATTAATTGACCCTAATGACCCAGTCGAGAGTCGACAGCACTTTAAATGCTGCGACTGTTAATGTTTGTGTTAATGACAATGTGACTTTTACGATTATAGTTTACAGTTACAGTTACAGTTACAGTTATTGTTCTTGTTAGTACAAAAATGCAAATTTTTACGTTTTAATCGTTACGAAACATCGTGGACCACTTACGTAATGAGACGTTCGCATTCAGTGCAAATGTTTTGCCCAGTTGGCAGTCCGCCGGTGCTTGGGGGCTTTGGTGTATTGATGGGCGCAGAAACGTGGCGAGTGGCGTTGTTGTTGTTTAATTGTTGTTGTTGTTGTTGTTGTGGTTGGGGATAGTGTTGGTGTTGATGGTGCTGATGTTGGTGTTGGTGTTGGTGTTGCTGCTGTTGATGGTATTGCTGCTGATGCTGATGTTGCTGCTGCTGCTGCTGCTGTTGTTGCTGGGGTGCATCATGCTCATAGTTGTTGTTGTTGTTGTTGAATGCTTTTAAAAGTGTTTGATGAGCAGCCATTTTGTATTGGTTGTTGTTTGTTTGTTTGTTTGTTTGATTGTTGTTGGGTTAAATGTGGGTAACACGCATGGAAAAGAGTCGAAACACAAACATGAGTTAGACATAAAGAGAGAAAAGTGTTGTAGGAAATGCAAGCAACATTCATTTCCTGATACAATTTGACATTTGTTTTTCCAACTACAGATTGAAATAATTTACAAGTGTTCCTAATTCAAGAGTCTTTTCTATTGCGAACTTTAAGTGTTGAGAAATTTGCCTAATAACTAATTATAATACAATATCTACTGACTATATGCATATATATATATATAAATAATTTTATTTGTTTGTTATAATTGTAGAATAAGTAGATAGAGGTGATTGAGAAACTGTTTTGTAAATATTATGTGTGGTGTGGGCTGCCTTAGAAATGCGTTTTAAGATAAAGAAAACGAAAGTCCATTTCTTTGTGTTTGTCTTAGTTTGGCGCACATAAAACAGAAGTATACAAAAAAAAAAAAAAACATAAATAAAAAGATAAAGCAAATATACAAAAATATATTAAAGAATATACAAGTTAATACAAAAAGCTAAGGGTTCGACTGATGCAAACAATATATATAATTTTAGTCAAATAAAAGAAGCTCGTTTCAAGGTCTCTTTTGTGTGTTTTAAAAAAAGTAATCGCTGCTGTAAATGTTATTTATAAACCAAAGGCCAAAAAGCAGAAGCAACTGCGCAACCAGCTCAGTTGGCAGCCCGTCCCACTCTCTATGAGTAAAATATTACACCCCACCCCATCCCATCCCACACAGTATATCTATTTGGATCATCTCATTCATCTAGGCTAATCAGTCAAAGTGTCGCTTATAAACGGATTGGCGCCCTCGTTTAGAATGAGTAGCAGCCGGGCCAGTTCAAAGTTGGGTGGGTTACCTGGGGTCGACTGTCCAGTCTCCTCCTCGCGCAGGAACTTCAGCACCTCAGAGCGGTCGGCCTGGTACTCCTTCTCGTTCTTCTTGAAGTTGACGCTGAAAGTAAAAAAAAAAGAAAAAAACAAATACAGATTGAGCACGAGATACTGGTAACTAGTCTAATTTGGTAGATAACACACTTTTGCACTCTTCATTGCATACTTTTAGATGCGACCGTCCGAGGAGCGATGCGCACAAAAGTATGCTGTGAAAAATTAGTGCGGCCAACATTGTTGCGCATCCGACACGTTGGCCACAGCCACAAGCGGCTCAAGATAACAAACAGCAAAAAAAAAACAAGAAAAAAAAACTGGCACGCCGATGACTAGATACCCTAACATATATTTATTGGTATAGTTGTGAATTTTTGCACATGCGTTTAATAGCCAAAAAGTTGCTCATAAGAGAAATATTCTTTTGAAAGATACCTACTCTTGTAGCTATGATATTATCGGACAAATATATATAAATTGTATAGGGTATATTAAATAAATCTCCTTCAGTGCGGTACACTCTGCTCTACAAAATAAAAATGGCTGATGTAAGAGCATAAAAATATCCCCCCAAAGAAATTAAGCGCAGAAAGCGTGCAAATCCCACGCGTGCGTTTGTAAAAACAGCCCTAACTGGACAACTGGCACATCTGAAAACACGGAAAACACTTGGCCGCCCAGCGGGAAGTGCTGGGCAGAGCGGAAGGAAGGAGAGATAGACCAGACCTTCTATCGTTGGGTTGAATTGCAGTCAGCCCTCAGGCCACCAAGGTGGCAAGGTGGCCCGGCGGTCGTTCGTGCGGTTGTTGCAAGGCACCTTCTCGTTGTTTTTTTTTCTATTTTATTTTTTTTTTATTTGTTTTGCCGGCCAAAGGAGGCACAGGAGCAATAAAACGAAGTCAGCAGCCAGCGCAGAAATAAGCAAAACAAATTTTAAAGTAAAAGTTTTGTGGCATTCGCCTGTCGCGGCTACAGCGCAACATTCCCGGCAATTTTGTCTTTGCATCCCCTATTGTTAGGGCATAACCGTTTTAAAATTAGGTTCGCAAGTCGAGGAATAAAAAAAACTGTGGATGGCTGAGAAATGCCTTTGTAAGTAGGCTATAGCTGAGATCTGCAGAAAAAACTTGATTTTCTATACGTTAGCGCAACTAAGACTCGTTAGGCGAAACCCAAACGATGTTTTTCTTGTTTTTTTTTTGTATTCTGTTGTTGCTTTCACAACGCTTGTCGAGCAGTGTTTGGGAGGGAAAATTGAATAACTTACCCGAGTACACCGCCAGCCAAAACCTCCGCCTGGGCGGAGAGTGTTTCCGCAATAGATTCATCGCTGTAAATGCCAACCGGGGTGTTGTATTGTTTATTGACGATGCTCTTCACGCCGCCATCGCCGCCGCCGTTGGCCTGTCCAGGTCCACGTCCAGATCCACAAAGAGAGGGATAACGAGAGAGAGAGAGAGAGGGAGCGATTGAAATAGAAAAGATGAAAATATGAAAATGAATTTTCGCCAGATAAATCGTAGAAAATCAATTTCTGTTTATGTTTTGGGTAGCTGCTCTGTCACAGGACTTAATATTATTATACAAATTCATAACAATAAAATGTACGCAAATGTATGCATATCAAATACAAACAGAGATATTATTATGCATGGCACATGTGTGTGTATGGGAGTGTGTGTGTGTGTGATTGTGTGTCTGTGTGTAGATGTAAATGTGAATGTGAGCCCTTTTGCACATTAATTCTTGCCAGCAAATAATCCCAGCACTCATATTCATTACTCATTCTGACACTTTTCAAAACTACGCACAAACAGTCTGACAGACAGACAGACAGACAGACCAACTGAGGGTTAGAGGGACTGACGGAGAAGCAGACATCGTATAAATGCAAATGTTGTCAACTCATAGAAAACAGACAAGTTCCTACTCCTACCAAAAATGAAATGAATGAATATGAAAACCCATAGACAACAACAATGAGACACACACACACACACACACATACAATTAAAGGGAATGTGTCATCAGAGGAGCTTTACCCCTGGAGACCAACTATCAACATCATTGGTCATCAGCACGTCAGTGTCAGTTGTAATTGTGGGCGGAGGACCAACTAATGCCAGCTTGTAAAAACGTGCTTCAGGAACTTTTAAGTTTTTGGTCAACCAGATGAGAGTTTATAAAATTTTATAAATTATTGTTGTTGTCCCACAAATGTATGCCACACACACATTCCATGCCTGTGTGTGTGTGTTTGGGAAAAGTGTGTGTGATTGCAAATTAGTTGACTTACAAATGGACGAGCCGAGTTGTTGTAGCCACAGCCAATGTGCTGGCTATCCTGTTGCTGGTGAGCCAGAGAAGTTTTCGTCACTGTCTGCAAATAAGGTGAGTTGGCCTGTGGCATGTTGCCAGTTGGCGTCACATGTGGACGCCAGGTGGAGCCGCCACTGCACAGCGAGAGTGAGAGAGAGAGGGATAGTTGCTGTAATGGATTGCAAAAGCAACAATTTTTGGGGGGAGCACTTACCGTTGCACTGTGACGACAAAGTTATTGCCGGAGCGCACCACAATGTCCTGGGCATCCTTGTGGCGCAAACTGAAGACATCAACGTCGTTGATCTTGATGACCGCATCTCCGGGCTGCATGCCAGCCTGCTCGGAAAGGCTGCCCGCATTGACCTGCAATTGGACGGCAACGAAACACAGTTAATCAGCCAATCAATCAGCAGACAGACGACACCAAGACAGACTCAAATAATTGTTGTTGTTGCTGTTTTCAGATCGAAAGTTGTCATCGCCAGTTGACAATTGCCAACAGCAATTTAATTTTGTGCTTTCACATAAATCAAGCACCTCCACTGACCAAGACTCGGAGCCACTTCCAAAAAAATTTAAAAAAACACCAAACTAAAAAACCACAGAAAAATATGTATAAAAACCAGCTAACAAAGTCTGAGTAAATGAATTTATTATGTGGTGTCTGCCGGAATTATGAAAGCCCAATCTCAATTTGCGGCCAAAATCGTCCAGTGGCCGTATTTGGGCCAGTTTTCTTTTCATTCTTTTTTAAACAACAACAACAACAACATCTGCTGGCGGCCAAGTTTAGCTTATAGGCGCTTGCTTTTGTGTGTGTGTGTGTTGTTGTTGTTGTTTCCATTTATTTATTTGCCGCCGCGTCTGCTGGGAAATTGTGCGCACCGAAAGCCATAAATTTGCCGACGATTAAATCGTAAAATTTCCAACCAGACGCTGCATTTCGTTTGCATTTCCCATGCGAGGCGTGGCCAGGTGGCAGAGTGACTTAGGTGTGAGGCATGCAACGAGCAAACATAATTTGTGCATTGCAAGAATTAGTGAATGTTAGACGATGTCAGAATAGAATGGACATATGCCTTACTGGTTTGCTATTTGCCACACCTTGATTTCAATTTATGAAATTTGTGAATGCGGGCCAAATGGCTGTGGCTCCTGTTGCACTTAGCTGGTGTCTAGGCTCGACTTGTGCCCCTTGCCACGTGCCTAGGCTCAGGTGTGCGCCCCAAAATTATACGCGCCATGCACGTATCCACTTTGCCAAATTGTCTGTTTATCAGACTTTCAGCTCACTCAGTCGGCTGTCGTATATATATATATATATATATTTACACAAAACACACACAGCCAAACACACACACACCCACACACACATAAGTTATATATGTATTTGTGCAGATGCTTCATAAATATTTCATTGGCATGCACGCCAAGCGAGACACCTAAATTTTGTAATATTTACAAAGTTGCTAAAAATGTGGCGCGCCAAAAAAAAGCCAAAAACCAAAACCTGAACCCCAAACGAACCTGAACCACAACCAGCAAGGGGTGTGGTGGGGTGGTGGTGCCGCATCAGAGCCAGAACCAGAACCAGAACCAGAACCAAAGCCAAACGACACCAACCCAGAAATTGAAGCAAAATCGCGCGTGCTTTCAATGGTTGCTGTTGACATGTTCATTTTCTTGTTACTTTTTAGTTGCCGCTTGCCGCAACCAGCACCAGCAACCAGCAACCGTTGCTCGTTGCACGGCATTGTTGCGACTGTCGAACATTTTTGGAAATTGGTCGAATGCTGAGGTGTTCCCCCACTGGCAAAGAGTGGCATGAACAGAGGCAGATAGATAGATAGATAGATAGATAGAGAGAGAGAGGAAGAGACAATCAAAGTTTGCGCTGCATCGTACTTTGCCTTAAATGATTTGCCACAAATGTTGTATACCCTATTGTGGCAGACACCAATGCATATAAACAATATCAATTGTTGTTGTATGTACTAAAATTAGTATGCACTGAATATTTAATCAATTAACTTCATTTGAATCAGCTAATATTGATTAGATTTGAGAGTTAACTGAATACCTTAAATTATAGGGTATAAATAGAGCGAACTACCCAACTGCAACTGGACACAGCAGTTTTTTCTGTTTGCGTGCAAATTGCATGTCACAAAAGTGCGCTCGGATTTGGATATGCAGCAGAGTCAATGTGTGTGTGTGTGTGTGTGTGTCACTGTATGTGGCATTGGAATATTGACATTTGGACAGTTTTATGAGTACCTGTGATCAACAACGCCTCTCTCCCCACCACATCCCCCTCCCCCAACCAGTGGCATGTTTGCTCGCCAGTCTGGCCGCTTGATTCTATGCCCCCGTCTGTGGCACTGTTTGCCTCCGCTCTGTGCTGTTGGCGCGGTTCGCTTGTTAGACATTTGTCAGCTTTATAGCATTTGTGGCCAGCCGCCAATTGACAAGGCATTTGTTTTTCAATGACTTACGAGTGTGTTCGCGGTTTTCGATTGCATCAAACACAGGCACAGGCACAGGCCAGCAGAGGCGAAGCAGGCCAACTGAATTACCATAAACCTTTTGGCCAACATGTCCACATTAATATTAGCCGAGTAGCAGTTAACCCGTTATGCGGCTACTGCTCCAGTTCCCAGCAGTCTCTCCAGTCCAGTCTCCCGCTGTTGGGCTCTTCCGCAATTTGGAGACCAGCCAGGACATTATTACGCCCCTCCGAGCACATTGCAACATTTACAACGGGTGTGGCAAATGATGATTTATACCACAATAGCTCCTCTGCGTATGTGTGTGTGTGCTCTTTGTGGCAACTGTCTGTGCTGTCAGGCAAACTCTAATTCCAGCTGGCTGATAAGTATAAAACACACTCGGCCGACATTTTCATTTTGCGAAAGCAGCAAATGCTGTGCAAATATTTTTTAAGTGCATCATTTGAGCACTTGACGGGGCCATGTAAATATATATATATATATTAAGCATTTATTTTGCCGTCGACTCGGAACTATTCGTGTCCTGGCCAAATGCATCTTTCGTGCTGGGCTCGAAAATATATCCATTACTGCCACTGCCACTGTCACTGGGTATTAAAATTTAAAACTTTATTTGCCCGACCCTCAAGACAATGGCCAAAAAGCATTGTTTGCAAATGTCTAGGGCACTTTCAGTAAATCCATATAGCAAATTAAATTTAATGGGCTGACAGCAAAATGCTCGTAATCAAGTTAACTAATCCGTTCAAGTGCATTCAAATTGAAATTCACTTAGCAGCCAACAGCAAGAAACATTACAAATCATTGCCAGTCCGACCTGGGGATGCCCTGCCGGCCGCAAAGGATGTGAACCAACTGAACTAGCTAATGTGGTTGGCTGGTTGGTTGCCACGCCCACTCCGCCCACATTTGTCAATTTCACACACTTGCCTAAGCCGAACACATCCTTTAACACTCTTCAACTATAGTTGCCAAGGTATAAAGCACAGGCTAGACCTGCCATAAGCTATGCACTCCAGAGAGAAGGCTCACACACACGCACACACACACGCACACACACACACACACACACACTTGAAGTATGCAAAATATTTATGTTGATAAATCAAGTTTACTTTTGTGGATTAGGTGTATCTAAAATAAATTGAATTTGTGGCATAAATTTAGGCCAAACAAAAGGCAAAGCCAAAGGACCAAAACAGGACAGGCAAAGAAACAGAGAGAGCGAGCGGGAGAGAAACAATACTTGCCAAGTTGTTAGCCAAGTTATGATGTTGTTTAATTGAAAATAAATCAGTTTAAAGGCAACAGAAACCTAACAGAAACCACAGCTCCATTTGCCAGGCAACAGTTTCGGGCATCCTTTGGCATTGTTTATCTTTACACTTTACTCATGCCACCCCTGGTTGTGCAACCCAACGCAATCTGCAGTCTATGTGCCATAAAAAACAGAAACCGAATAGTCGACAAACAAATGCGAAATGCTCGTAAGTAGAACGAACAACGCTCAAGAGCTGCGAGTCTCGAGCTGAGAGCAGTTCAGAATCGGGATAAAATGCTTGCAACAAAATATTGCGGAAATGCGGAAATGCAGACCAAATACAATGAATCTCAATGTATATGAATATGCATGGTCATCACTCATACGACCCAGAGCAACCCTCCCATTTGGACCACTCTCCCTTTTTTTATAACTCTTTCTCTCTCTCACACACTCTCTCTTTCTCTCTGTTTACCCCACGATGTATCTGTTCACTTTGTTATCCGCTCTAAATCACCCAAAGCCGCAGCGGTTTCCTGCTCTGCCACAACAAATGGTGGCCGCAACACTTGACCAAACTGCTGGGGGGAAACAAAAAAAAAAAAAAACAAAAAAAAACAAAATAAAACATTGTTGCAGTTGCAGACTTGGCAAATGAAGAGACTTGGCCTGGCCACCCTCAACCCACCCACAACCCACCCTTGAGGTCTATAAAATAGCGCCCGCAAACAAAAACAATCAAATTCAGCGAGCTGTTAATGCGGCAAAGTAAATACAAATACAATGTTGCAAGTTCCTACAAATGGAGTGTGCTGCAACTCTTAAAGTGATTTTAATTTAAGTGCCGTCTCGTTGTTCGATGGGACTCGTAACACTCGTAACACTCAACTATTCATATTCAATTTCCTTGGCCAACTCATCAATTACAACAGACAAAGTTGCCGAATCTCCGCTAATGGCTTTCGCCTTGGCCTAGCTGGTTCCAGCTTCACGTCCGACTTGGCCAGTTGTTTACCACTTTTAATCTATTTATTTCTTTCTTTTTTTTCATTTTTTTTGTATGACTCAACAGCTGACCGGAAAGCGCAGAGCGTCACAAAAATTATTTATTTATTGCCACACAGAAAAAATGGCAAAGTAAACCAAATAAAAATGAAAAAAAAAAATAGAATCACGAAGCAGCAGCAGCAGGAGTCACTAAGCGAAACGAAGCAGTTCAATCCTGGCAACATTGACTGAGCGCCACAGTGCAACTTCTACAACAACAATAACAACACGAGCAACATTTATAAATTATGATTGCAATCAAGTTGCACAAAGCGCTCACTGGGCAAGCGAACAAGTTGCAAGTTGCTTTTATTTATATTTTATTAGTAGTATTTTTTATTTTATTTTATTTTTTTTTTTTTGGTGAAATGACAGTTGCAGTTGCACACACACACACACACACACACAATAAATGTGGCAATTTATATAAATGCTGCATATTCATAACTCGTAATGGAAAAACTTTGCGATATGAAATTATTGTGACCGACGCCAGCGGAAATTTGAGCTCAGCTAATGAATGAAAGCTAGGAACATGAGCTTGCCCCAAAGGCAGCTGTCAGTAGCCATGTGGCAGCCTGTCAGTGTCTGTAGCACTGCCATCCCAATCCCGATCCAAAGTTCACGCCTATGGTCATCCAATGTGCTGCGTGGGCGCTGAGCAGCAGCTCCTTCCAAGTGGTCCCAGCAACGGCAAGATCATTTGTCTTAGGAGTCGAACAGAGGGAGAGAGAGAAAGGGAATACTGACAGCTGCGCATGTGTGGCATGTGGCACACTCAAATATCGCTGAGCAGCGGCACAGCCTGTTAAGCGAATACATTCATGAATAATCATTTGCGAGTGACTGAAAAATGACAAGTGCCTCGGGAGGCGCTGGCTGAAAACTGATCGCTGTCCAACGACAAGCAAACATTTGTGCGGAAATGGAATCTCTACACTGAGAGAAATCACTTACTGAATAACATTTATTATAAAGAAAAATATGTATTGAATTTATATGAAAAAATAATTATTTTGTGTCTGAAACATCTCTTTAAAATAAGAGGCGATTCCTGAAAGTTTCTTTTCCCTCGACTTGTAAAGAATAATCTATTTCGCTCAGTGTATGGCACGCTCTCAAGCAGTTCGAAGCAATTGCTGAGATGCTGTTTTTTCACAGAATCTTTTAAGATTTTGCTCACGTTGCGATTAGTTTGTCTCATGTTCACAATTCACAATAGCAACTAAAATTTCAATAATTCTCACATGTCGTCGGGCGTTAAATTTCTTGATTAAACCAAGTCGATCTGAGTCCGGGTCGCGTCAAGGAATCACACTGCTGCCACCAGCAGACACAACGATAGAAACTGTTAAAGAGTGCCTGGGGCAGGGGCACAGGTAATGTGTAACTGGAAGAAGGGTTCATTAGGCAAAATGGCTGCGACACAGGATACCAGCAGGATATGGGTTAATAAGACACAAGACGCGCTAAAGTGACAACCGTCAGGATGGCAGCATTTCCACTTATTACCTTGCCTGCCAGCCACCCCCTGCCCCTCACAGCAGCTGCTCCGAAATGGTTTCAACATCTTCTGCGTTGAAAGTCATTAGAGTTGCTGCTGCGGCTGGCGAGAGGCGTCCGGGCTGTGAGGCACGCAGCAAATATTGCCAAAGCGCCTGGCTGACTGCAAAAGCACACACACACACTCACACACACACAGAATACACCAGAGAGAGAGTGATATTGCAAGTGGGGAATGGGAGGCGTGGCATGCGAAGTGAGTTAGCGAGTCAACAACAGGCAACTGCCGCAACGCAAACAAGATTAATTAAGGAATGTAAATTTCGTCAAATTACGCGCCATTGTTTTGTGTGTGTGTGTGTGTGCGGGGGTTTCTATCAGGTGTATGTGTGTGTGTGTGTGCTGCCTGTTTTGAAAGGATGTTGAGATTTTTCCATTAACAACATCATCAATGGGTGGTCGGGCGTCACTGTTTTTGAATGGTCCTCGCCCTTCGCGGACAAGGTCGACCTCGGTCGAAAGGTTGAAAGGTTGCAAGGTGAGCACCGTTATTTTGGGAATTATACGGATTCCAACTGGCTGCCAGTGAAGCGCCTCACAACCACAACTCAACCTTTTTTCAATTTCATTTCGTTACTCGCGTCCTTGTCGCATTGGGGGTGTTGGACGAAAATGTTTAATTAGTCCCCGTCCTCTCCTCGAGAGGACAGTCGTCACCGACTGTCATCGCTTGCGGTTCCACCCATGGGCCCCCTGTGTACAGTTTACCCTTTGTGCATTGTGTAAAAAGCATGCATAAATTATTATTATATTTTGCTACTTTTTTGTTTGTTTTATTATATTTCTAATGAAGCAAGAAGATGTCACTAGGTGGCCGAACTTTGAGAAATACACTGAGAGTTTTGTATGACAAAATGCTTTATAAACCATACACATGCATTGGCTAATTGCTGAGCACATGTGGAGAGGTCTATTCGCTGAATTAGGTGATTAAGTGGTTATTCCTTTGAGAGAGAGAGAGAGTGAGACAGTGATGGAAGTAGAGCGAAAGAGAGAGAGAGAGAGAGATAGTGTGGCAGATTCTCATAACACTAAGTGCAGGAAGTTGGCAAACTAAAGCAATTACTGCTGGTCCTCGCAAACATCAACATGTGCGTGTCCGGGTGTTGGGAAACCTATTAACGTCTACCTGCGAAGCGGAGTTTTTCCCGACACACACACTTACACACACCCACACCACACTGAGACACATATGGACAGATGGCAAGGCGCACATGTGGCACGTTGTTTACATTTGCGTGCGCAGAGTTGTGGAAACGAGAGACAGACAGACAGACACACGATGCAGTCGTTTTGTACGTGTCGAAATGTGAATCCCGGCAACAAAAGTATCTGCAACCTGCAACTTGCAACTGCAACGCATTTGTGTCTGCATCTAATGCATTGTTTGTTTGTTTGTCCGTCTCTTTGTTTGTTTGCTTCGATTCACTGTGTCAGTGGGCTAGAATTTGGGCCAGGCTAAAATAAACTCTGCCAGCAGGAAACGTCGGTTGCATATTCAATTTGATTTCTGTTTGATGTTTTCATTTGGTGCAGCTACGAAAACCTTCGGATGCTGTGAAAATTCCATAAGATCTTCATTAGTCGATGTAGGTACAGTATATACATATATTGATGTATGTGAGTATATATTGTACTGGACCAGCGAATGCTGGCTGTAGCAAACAGAGAAATATAACACACCACTGCCATTAAACAATCCATCAATCAGCAGGCAGCGTGCAAACCAAATTCTGACAGCCATGAAATCGTGTAAACGCAATCTCAGCTGCAGTCTCACAGCCAACCAGGCAACCAGCCTTCGAGCATCGGAGCTGGTTCAGCTGTCCGTCTCTTATCTGAGAGGGTGCCAGACAATCGGACTGAGGGCGAGACAGTGAGACGGCGAGACAGCGAGACAGATATGAATGATGGCAATCAAATTACATAAAACGGAATTTCAATTGAGGCAACGACGAGCAAAACATCCTCCTACGCTGAAAAGACAATGCCCCAAAACAGCAACACCAACAGCAGCGTTGGCAACAAGAACTGTAAATGGCATTTACATGTTCGCTGTCATAAGACAATGGGACCTTCCACAAACCCCACACCAACCCCCACCCCCACCCCCAGCATCCACTTAATCCAATCGATCCCATCACTCCACTCACATTCGCTCTTTAATGAATCAGCATCAACGTTGGAGCGTTGCATGCAGCGTTGTAGGCCTCTGTTGCATATGCCCAGATTCACACTCAGAAACAGACCCAGGTGCAGAGACCGAATGTGGCAGTTATCGGGAGCTGCAATCAGACAAATGCAATTAGGATTCGGCGACGGTTCGTGTGTCGAATCCTAAGCAGGAACATAGTGTGTATTCTTCTGTCTTCTGGTCGATGCCGTTGTCGTCATTGGGGACAGACACATTGTCTCATTGTCAATGAGCTGGGACTGCAATTCTGCCGCTTGACGCACCTCTCCTGGGACTGCACATGAAAGACAAAGGACCCGCCTGCAACACCGATGATACCAATGTCGATCAGCAACTATGCAGTTGGCTATAATAAAATTTGCGTTGCTAAGCAACAAAAACAAAGCCCAGTTGGGCATTGCACATGTGGCATGTGGCATGATAAACGAAGTTACTTGAAATGGGCGAAAAACTAAAAATACAAGTGCGACACACATTTGCTTAACAATGCAACAAATTTTCTTCCAAAATAAATAGTTTAAGATATTAAAGATGATTTTCCAATTCTTCAGTTGAAACTGCTGTCGACTCTCAATTTAATATTTAACTTTAAGAAATGCAATTTCAATTAGCGCCACACAATTTAGCCATTAGCGCTGAGCGCAAGATTTGTGCCAATTGCAAAATACGAAATGAAGAAACGCAACCAACAACAATCATACAATAACAATAAAAGCAGCAGCAGCAACATCAGAAGCAGCAACAGCAGCAACAACAACAACATTGTCGACAACAGCAGGAGCAACGTTGGCAATGTTAGCCAAGAATCGGACACCCGCTTGCCGCTCACTCACTCAAAATCATTACGTGATTAAGGTTGCCATTACGGCGGACAGCAAAAATAGAAAACTAGAGCATGGCACGCAGACAGCCGCAGCAATAGAGGCCAGCCGGGGAAGGGGTGATGCCACGAGTGGGTGGGAGGGGGTGACGGCGGGGACGGCGGGGACGGGGGACTACGGCTACAGTGAATGGGAGCAGCAGCTGAGCAGCGACGACCGCAATTGCTTTGCTTGGGGTTTCGGTAAAAATAAAATACGCCAAATAGAAATAAATAAATCAGCTCGGAAAAAAAAATTAAAACAGTAAAATACAAAAAAAGAGAGAAACAGAAAACTGAAAACACTTCGTTTGCCGTACAAAACAATTAAAATGAAAAACCGTAAGCACTCTAATTCCAACCGGAAGCGGGCAAAAATGCCGCCAACGAAACCAGAGGGGTTCTCGAGAAGGGGGGATGGGGAAATTTGTATGCGCTGCTGCTGTGTTGCACGAGCGGACAAAATGGTTTCGAAAACAAATTTGTCGATCTAATTAAAAGCTAAATTGTGAGCATTAAACGCTGACTCCTCCATTGAGTAGGACCACGATTGGCACTCAGCAGCGGCCGTCTCCATTTTTCGTCTCCATTTTCCATTTGGCCCGAGTGCACGACGCATTGGCAAAACACTGAAAAGCATTTAAGTTGTTCACACACACACAAACACACGCGTGCACACACACTCACACATTTGCAGAGCGATTTTCTTGCCCAGCCTTTCAACAAGTTGGCAACCAATGCAATTTACGACACAAAATGCTGCACGCTGAATTCAGCACTGGGGCATTAATAGAAAGGGCAAAAAAAATGGAGAAAAAAAACCAAAACACGTAAATAAAAGTATGCCAAGCCCACGCGCTGACCATCAATGAGCATTTTGTGCGAGATGTGCGGAGAGTCTGTGGAAATGGGAAAATGGGAAAATGGGAAAATGCGGATAGCCCGCAAATGGTAAATTAATTGATGAAAGCAACGTTTAGAAGAGACACTGAAACTGCTACACAGAGACGGGGGGGTGGGAGGAGGGACAAGGACAAAACAGGAACACACACAACCAATTGCAGACCGGGGCGGTCAAAGCCAAACCAGAACCAAACCCAACCAGAACCAAGAGCAGCTGCTCCATTTGCCAGACACAATATTTGAACTGCATTTGGCATTTTTCAAGCTGAAACTCAAACTGCAACTGGCACAAGTTGGTTCTCCTTGCTGCACGTCGCAACTGGCTGACAAATTGCTGGTTGCAATATTAATGTTGTGCATTATCTTTGCCCATTTGTCGATTGTCAATGCAGCTCGGACCCAGTCAGCAGCAGCAACAGCCAACAGTAGCAGCAGCAGCAACAACCAGCAACAGCAGCAATCAGACAGGACGTGGGCGGCAGGCACACTTACCTTACCTTACCTTTCCTTACCTTACCTTACCTTACCTTCCCTTACCTTACTTTAATGCTTACCTGTCCACCTCGACCCTATTTTCCTTCTCATCCTCATTCACGTTCTCATTTTCAATCGTTGCCGTTGCTATTGTTCTGTGATTTTCCATTCTCTATCATTGACATTTTTCAATTTGATGCGCGCACTTAAGGCTACACTGTGAGTTGTACCTTTTCCACAACCCCACCCCCACCCCCTCCCCCTAGAACCCATCCCCTTTTTAATGACAAATGACATGGCAAGGTAATTTTCCTTTACTGTATTTAATTTTATATAAATTAATGACATCGCTGGCGGACCTCAGTCATTTCACAACAAGAGAAACCATTTTGAGTTGATTGAATTGATTTTTGTATTAAAAAATATATGTGAAAATATTCTCTGAGTTTTATCGAACAGCAGCCAAAGGCTCTTAAAATCTGGTGAGTGTTGCATGCTACCAATTAGCAGTTGATATTGGGCAACGCTGGCCTTTGACCAAAACAATATGTTCAGTGGGGCAAAAATAACTGCTGGCTAAAATCTAAATCCTTCCCAAAACCAAAAACATAAAAAAAAAGGAACATTTGGAATTTGCTATAGACTTAGCTCGAACATGAAGCTGCCAACTTTTGCAGGCGGCGAATACAATGCGAAGCATGCCGCATGAGGCAGAAGCAGTTCGGGTCCGTTATGTGTGGATGGAATTTTTAGGTCTAAATCCTGTCGGGTCATAAAAAGTGCTTATTACATTATCACCTCAAGCGTGGCTGAGCTCCGACTGTGGCAATTGGCACGCCTCTGCACACACACACACAGATACACACACACACACACACATACACATGATGTCTGCCTGCCTGCCTTCGATAGTCTCGATTGACTCACTCACATTGGTATTTTCATTTTTTTCTTTCTTTTTTTTTTTTTTGTTGGACTTTTGGCTTTGGCTTTGGCTTTATTATGGCCGTGGCAGCTGCTGCTGCGTTTTTCAATTTTCGCTTTTTAGGCCTTTTGGGCCCACCTGGGCCTTGAGCCGATTTGGCTTGTTGCTGCGTAGTCATCATCTATTGGCAAATGTTTTGCGGGTGGAGGAGCGGGGAGTGCAAAAATGTGGAAAATGTGTAAATTTTCGTTGATGTTTTTCTTTTAGTAAAGCTTCTTTTTTTTGTTGTTGCTCTTGTTGCTTTTAAAACGCATCTGATCCGCTTTGGCGTCGAGTTCATTCAATTTGGATTAAGTCGTTCGTGTTGATTAACGAAGTTTGATGTTTTTTGTCAGGGAAGGGATCTGCCAATATCGATTGACGCCGAGTTGCAGTAAAAATGTGGAAAGACAGTCTCACTTCCGCTGGTTGTAAACAATTTAGATGTCAATGCCAAAAGACATTTTGCTAAATATTCAATCAATTTGAAATGCATGCGACTGAGGCCAATACGATAAATCACAAAAACATAAACGAAAACGAAAATAAAAATAAAAAAATGTCTCAATTTCCGGGGGTAACAAAATATGCGTCATAACAATAAAAAAAAAAAATGCGCCAAGCCCCACGAACAACAACAATAACAATGCGACCAACAACAACAGCAGCAGCAGCAGCAGCAGCAGTAGCACCAGCAACTGCTGTTGCCACGTTTTGCTAAATAACGCAAATAAACAAGACAGGCGACAGGCCATAATATATCATGGCCCAAAGGCGCTTGACGACGACGACGACGACGACGATGACGAAGGGGCCCGCACAGGACAAGCGGAGACAGGACGAAGACGAGCAGAAGGACATGGGAACATAATGACCGTCAAGGGGCAGAAGGGAATAAGCTGAACAAGCGGCTGGCGGCTGGCGTCTGTCTGCTGGCGTCTGTCTGCTCTTAACCGAGAATCAATGACATATCGTTATAACTAATACGTGCCCGCTGGCCCGACAGACTGCCATAAAAAAGTGCAAATAAAATAAGAATGGGCATAATAATAAAATGATTATATATGGCAGATACATGTCGAGCATGCACTCGCACTCGCACACACACACTCGCATACACACACACACACACACACACACAACACAATAACAACTGTATCATTGAGTTGCCCCAGCAGCAGCGGCTACTTAAACAGGAGTTTTGCAGTGTTTCACGTTGCAAGCTGATTGACTCTAACCCCTTCTATTAATTATAAGTCGAGTGCCACACTAGATGCTTAAGCGCTGTTGCTTCAATTCCCTGATAATCGTCCGGACAAACTAATTTGTCAGCTTAATCTTTGAGCCAGTTTATTGTGCAAAGTAGAACTGGTAACCTGAACCAAAGCAGTGCAAACCAACCGCAGCTGTAAGTTTCCATAAAGTTTCCTGTCCGGCCAGAAGGACTCACTCACTCTCTCTAACTCCTCTCTCAGGGTCAAGAGCACGCTAAAGTACTAACATTCCGAACGGACTGGCAGTGGCTCAGAGCCGGATATCCATATAATACCCCACCGGAGCTGTTCTCCTGGCAACTGGCCGCAGCGTAAGTTGGGCTCATAATTTATTTCGATTACGCCGCAGCACGCAATTTAATGCGCTGAAATATCCTTTAAGCACACGCAGCTTTACACACACACATTCACACTCTCACACACACACACACACGTGGGCAAACACACATTGCGATAAGCGTGCGCACAATTTCCGTTTCCGTTTAGCTACCGTTGTTAGCCACATTTCCGAGACTGGCCAAATCGCGTAAGCAACAATTAAATCAAAATTTAAAACAATGTTTCAATCTATGCTACGAGTACCATTGTAAATATATATATATATATATATAGATCTTATGCAACCTAATCAAATGAAATGTTGTTCAATTTTGAATGGCCTTCTCGGAAAATGACTCATGGCTGCTTCGCCCGAAGTTTGAATACATTTTGATTGGGCCATCATCAGAGACAATGCAGCCTCAAGTGGCAGGTAGAAATTGAAACTGAAACAGAAACTGAATCATGCGTCAGGTAAAACAGGGGAAGAGGAGCAATCTCCAACCACGAACAAGAAGCAGAACTATCTGCGGCAGCCATTAGATGACTAATGGAGAGGTCTGGGAACTATATTGGCTGTCTTGAATGGGGATCTTGGCCAAGTTAAGCGCTTTAACGTTTACAAAACGTTTGCAGTTTGCTGGTTTTCAGTGTGCGCATTTTACGCTTAGAACTTATAAATATTTATGGCACACATAATGCAGCAAGTTAAGGTTGAGTTGAGCTTGGCCAATAATTTTGCTACCAACCCAGGCCAACTGCTGCTGCTGCTGCTGCTATCAGCGCTCGTAACTCAAGCGTGCAACTGCTGAGTGTGTGTGTGTTTGTGTGTGTGTGTATTTTGTGTGCAGTGAAGCAAGCATTTTCAACTGAGGGATTTATGTGCAGTGACATGCAACTTAAAAGCAAGGACAACAAACGGCTGCAGATAGCGAAGAAAGGCGAACACCGAAAACCGAATGCTGAAGCTGAAGCTGAAGCTAAACGAGTTTAAGGAGCCACAGGACCAAAAGCAGCCATATTTCCTTATATGTGTAAGTGCAGCAGTAGCACAAGCAGCAGCAGCCACCAGGCATACAACAATTGAGAAAAATATGCGAAGCACAAGGATTAGGCGAGGACACACACTCCAAAAATTTATGTGACTTTTGCATGTGGATGCCGATTGGGAATTGGAGTGGGGCATGTGAAGTATGCCACAGACATTAGGACTATTTCCGGCACAGGCTACAAAATATTCAATAATATATTAAACACACACATATATATATATATATATATCGAGAGATAGAGATAGAGAATGAAGGGGAGAGAGAAATGATATGGACAGCTCAACTGAAGCGTAGCAGCTGGGATAAATCTAAATAAGACGTGCTCGAGAATCCTGCACTGAGTCTGATGCTGCCAGCCCCCAGCAATTGTGCAATGAAGTGCAATTGAATAGCAATACGACTATGACTGCGAGTATGAGTGTGAGTATGAGGATGAGTCTGATTACGAGTTGGACTTGTTCGTGGACCTATTCTTCTTCGCATTAAGTTACGTTTGAGCATTTGCCACAAAAATCCTATATATTTAATTAAACCGGGAATTCTGAGTGTCACTTGTCGTGCCGCGTGTCTCGTGTCACGACACGATCAGTGCTCATCTTTAGTTGGCTGCTCTTAGCTGCTGTCCAGGCATAAAACAAAACGGAAGCAAGTCTCGCTTTATTATCGAACTTTCTCTCTCTCTATCTGTGCTCTGTCAAGCAACTGGCTGCATGTTGCATGCAGCTTGGTTCTCGTGTCGTTCTCGCTGCCAGTGAGCGGAAGCGGAAACCAAGCAGCGCTTATGGCTTGCAGTGCAGCTCATGAAATTGTTGAATCAATTTTCCACACACTTTTTAAATGTGCAACTGCAATGAAACAGAAAGCTTTAAGCACCCAGTCAACTGGCAACTGGCAACTGGCAACTTGCAACTGGCAACTGATAGAGCAACCGGTAAAAATTGATAATCAATCAAATGCAATGCAGAGACACTTAATCACTGTCTGTAGCTGTAGGATCAATGTAGCTGGCACTTCCTGCTTTGCTCTGTTGGTTTATCCTTTTTGCCGGCAACCAACCTGAACGTGGCCTTAACTTTATCAATTACGCCTTTCTGACTGGCCGTTGACAGCGCCGCTGCCCCCAATGATGAATCACAGGAAGTTGGCCCATTGCATCGATTTGCAGCAATACGCAATTCCAGTTATCTCACCTGCTGCTGCCTTTAGTCAATTAACGCTTGAATGCTAATTGCCAAAGTGATTCAAGCGAGCGGAGCCTCAATCTGAACCTAAATCTGAACCGGACACTGAACCCAAGCAAATAAGCTGGCAATTATCAATTGGCCAGAAAACAGTTCGAGTACACTTTGTGGTCAGATTGAAGCACTTACTCGTCTTTTTGAATTCAACTCGTTCTCTTGCCACTTGCCACTTGCCACATGCCCCTTGGCATTTGTCGTAGAGTTAGCTGATGCGATACTTGAGCCCAAAACCAAAAAAAAACCACAACACAAATTTGCACCACAACAATGCAAATAGTTAAAAGCATAAAGCTGTTGCTGTGTGTGGTTAGTGGAAAACTGATTTTCAATTGATTGAACAATGGGAGTCGTGTTCTATGCTGATTGCGTAATTTGTTATTATTATTGCCACTGGCGCTGCTGCTGCTGCTGCTGCTGCTGCTGCTGCTGCTGCTGCTGTTGCAATTGCTGTGCAATTAATAAAAAGTCCAACTAAATTGAGACCAAACTCTTGACATTGCAGTTGTGACGTGTGGCGCATTGCGGTTGCACATATCTCCTGTGGTCACACACACACACACACACACACACACACACACACGTGAGAAGAAATGCACAAGTTCAATCGAATTGAACTAAGCTCAATTCACAATTGTTGCCTGGGCAACCACCGGCGCTCTTTGAACGCAGATTCAATTACACAAAGCCCAAAGCAAAATCTCTGAATTTGGATTGCATAATATTTTTTTGGTTTTTGTTTTTTTTTTCTATTATTTTTGGCAAGGCAAGAAATGGAAGGAAGCCATCATAAATCAACGACAGCGACGTGGGTGCGCTAACAAGAGCCGGGTGTGAATAAAAAACAAACTTCAGGCAAATAACATTGCTTAAGGGTCAACTGTTGAATACCCTGTAGAAAAGTGCAAGATGTGTAACAGCTGAACAAGTTGATTTTCCTAAATGGAAAAACTCCTTTTACTTTTCGGCGTGAGTGCAGGGCATAAAAAGCGAGTTGAAAATTATGAATTTTCATAGTTGGAGACAAAGACAAACACCGAAGCAGACGAGAACCAGCCAGACAGGAGTCAAATAATTAATGGTCGGGCTTGGGAAAGGGTGGAGGGTGAGGAGAGGGCCAAAAACGTGGAAACTTGTGCAACAAAAACCAACAACGACAAAACAAACAAAAACACGCAAAACAGATTTGCATGCACAAAACGCAGAGTTGAATGAATATGAATCCGAGTTGGAGACTGGGACACATGTGCCAACTACCCTGCGGTAAGGATGAGGGTGGAAGTGAGGAAGGGAGCAACTGCTCGTCGGTTGCCTTGGATGCCGACGGTAGCTTGTTAGTAGCCCGACCATGCCGGCACAGCGTCATGTCTAGACTTTAAGTTGGCTAATAGCCGAGACTGCATCCTTTCAGCAGTAGCTCTTTGAAATTTGGTTGTACCAATTTTTATTCTTCCTTTTTTTATTTCGCTTTTTTGTGTTGCCAGTCGTTGTTGGCCAGCAAATTTGTACTATAGCGAATTTACGCTTTTTGTAATACTTATTTGGCTCCATTATTTGTACAGATGAAGTCAACCAGGGCGCGTTGAGCTGCTCTCCACTCCCGGGCCCTGGCCCTGTCCCTGGCGCTGGACTGTGGACTGTGTAATGCGAACTCTTGGCCTGGCTGAGTTTGCCTTTCGCTTTTATTTTTGGCCGGTGCTGTGGACTCTTGGCTTGTTGGCTTTGGGCTTTTGTGTGACGCTTTTTCATGCCCAGTCGACCCTGGACTTGATAATGAAATATAAACGTGGCAATATGTGAGAGAGTTTGCCGGTCAGTCTATCTGCCTCTGCCTCCGTCTCTGTCTCTGCCTCTGCCTGTGGCCACGAAAAGCCGGCAGCATAAAGCTTAACCAGAAAACAAAGGAGAAGAAAAACGCTGACGAGGAAAAAAAGAAAAATCGAGACGAAGTCTAGCAAAGGACAGCGGTTGCAACAACGAGCACTTCATTTGACGTTCGACGTGGCACTCGCAATAATAATAATAAGAACTCCAGCGAGAAATCATAAATTAATCCGATTTAAGTAGCTGAGTAGCTTATTTTGATGTGGCTTTCCATCAACGGTTGCCCAGCTTGAGTTCATTTTACTTAATGACCAGCTGGATACGGAGTAGCAGACCACTACGGAGCAGTGGCACCTTGTTGGCCATATTAATAAGCCAGAAAAGCTGTGACTAACAAACAACAATTTGTTTGTGCAACATCAGCTGACGTGATTCGGATTAGAGGTGTATATTGTTTTGTTGTTGTCTAGGTGATCCAAGTGGTTGGGTGCTCCATCAGAGCTGCATCATTCGCATCGCTGGTAACGCTGGCAACGCTGGCAAAGGCAGCTCATTACGTGCCACCTCGACAAGGCAGCAAAGTTTTAACGCACTTGCAACAGCTGCTGCTGCTGGTGCTGCACCTGGCTCAAGTGTGGCCCATTCTAAATTCAATTGTGCTTGAAGTGTTCAAAAGGCGCCAAGCCGTGCAGCTTGCAGCGGATGCAGTCAAGATCCAAGACTCAGAGAGACTTAGTGGAAGTAGCAAGAGGCAGACAACTGGCAGCCAGCTCAGTCCAGGCTCAGACACCTTTTGCAGCAAAGTGTAAAACCGAATCAGACAAACAAATAAAGGGACGTTGCAAGGACAGCAACGCGGGGGGATGCAGGGACGCGGGTCGGGGAATTGCTGATTGGAGTTTTGGGACTGCACTCAAATCTGGTTGAATTTTAGCAGTTTTGTTTTTTTCTATTTAAGCCAAAATATATATATTGTGCATTGGACAAACATTTCGAGCTCTTGTTAAATTTACGCTGCTTGATTTTGGCATAAATTACAACAAATTTGCAGCTGCTCACCCCAAACCAGAAGCACACACAGGGTATATACGACTACCCCAATAGCAAGTGACAAATCGACAGCATAACTGTAACTGTAACTATAACTAAAACAGAAAATTAATCATTTTATTTATTTGTAAAATAAATTTTTACTATTGAAACGAGGCTTTTGCGAAGTTTATCACACTTTTAGTTTGCCAACTAAATTGGCCAAATAAAAGCTGGTAGCTGCTAATGACTTTTACTCTGCGGTATTTTTCGCATTGCTTTTGTTGTTGTTGTTGTTGTTGTTGGCCCGAAAACATTGTTTGTTGTCAAGTTGATGGTGGTCTTAATTGACGTCAGCATGCATTGTCATTATTTTATGCACTAATTGACGATGGGGCAACATTTTATGCATTTTACGAGCCTTGATTTAAAGATCAATTAAAATATGCAACAATCTGCAGCCGCACTATAAAATCGTTAAATTGCTGGATAACAGTTGCCTATAAATTTATATATATATACATATATATATAAATTTTTTTTTAATAATACAGCGTACAGCTTTTAAATGGAATCGGTTTGAAATTACACTTTGCCACTGCCACTGAGAGACACACAGCATTGACACAAGTCAACCCAATAAAACGGCTGTTTAAATAGAAATTGCGCATTTGTATAGAAATCGCTCACAGACCACCCTTCTCCGTCCCCCGTTCCCCGCTCCCTTCACGACCATTAAAAATGTTGCAACACGCCCACTTTTCCGCCATTAGCAGCTGAACTCATTTGTAATGCCAAAGTAAACAGAAATTTGTTGTGTGTTTTTTTTTGGTGCCGTTTTGAAAATGTCAACGAAACAAATTCCGTGTGGCATAATAAAATATTTACACATTGGCACATTGCTGTCACGCTTAAACAATTACCAAAGCTTTGTTGTGGCTGCCCCACTGCGATAAACAATAATAAATTTTCTCAAATTCACCCAATTCTCAAATGAAATTAAGGCACACACTTTATCACCAACTATTTATAATATTATCAATAAGCAATTCAACATTGCTTCTGTTTAAAAGCAGTTCGTAAACAAATATGATTATTTTTATTATGCGGAAAACTCTTATCTTAGCTGAGCTGCTGATTCATGTTGAACTCGAATAAGCCAAAAATACACTCATGATTGTAACTCAGTTCGTCATAGTCTCTCTTTACGTCAAGTGCAACAACTCAGTGTCAGTGAATGGAACTGAGGGGGTGGAAGGGTCAATGTCATTCATGTGATTCATGTGATTCATGTGTCCACTCGGATGCATGCCTGAGTGCGATTTCGAATGCTCACAAATTGCAGTCATTCGATTGCGATTGCATCAAAAGCACTCACTTCAAACACTTCAAACTCAAATGGCGTGAGATTGGCCCTAAAATAGTTTCGAAAACTGAATTACTTTATTAGTTTCGAATTGCTGAAACGCTGCTTTGAAAGCCCTAGTCGAGATTTAGTGGCTGACAAATAACAAATAATGCCACTTAAAGCTTAAAGCTTAATGCTCTCTCTCTCTCTCTCTGACTCTAATTTTCAAGAGCTATTAACTAGCAATGCTTAAATACAGATTCGAGTTTTATTGAAAAATATGCATTGCACTCAAAAATGTGGTGCTCAATTTGCGGCCTGACCCACTTGCACAAGTCATAAACATAATCTGGACCATAAAAATCATGTCTCACACAAGTTTCTGTCATGAAATTAATACAAGCCACACAACCCATAAAAAAATAATAAATAAAAACTATGTACATATGTCGATGTGTAGTTTATAAATATATACATACATATATATTTAGATCTGTAGATAAATATTAATTTTAAAAACGCAAAGAAGAAGCTCCCTTTTGCCCACTAAAAGATTTAAGTGTTTTTCTAAAAATCGCATGCGTGTCGCCGGATATATAAAATTATTAGAAATAATTTATAATGCATATATGTATGTACACACACACACATATATATATATATATATATATATACACTCATATAGATGTGAGCAAAACAAATATCCAAAATGGCAGCAAATTAAATTTTTGTTGGAAAATAATTGGTAAAACTTTTTGCGTTCCGTGCGCAAAATCTGAACGCAAAAAAACAAATAGCTAAAAAATGTATTTTTAAAAAATACCCTGTACCCAGTTCGTAGTTAGTTTTTCATAAAACTGTAGTATATAAATGTATCAATTGAAATATATGTATATATAAGATTATTTTTCACTTGCGGAATGATTAGTTCGATAATATCCAATTTAGGATCAAATTTGAATTTGAAGCTTTTATATCCAACTAAAGCAACTTATTTTTATTCACTGCCTATGAAAAAGGAACTACCCGAATTAATTAACTTTTCCACCAACAATTTTGTTTCATTTATCGTTATATTTTTTTCAAGCGATTTTCCATCGAATTTTTTAGCACATAAATTCGATTTGGCAACTGTTTTGTGGCCAGCAGCAGTTGAAATTAAAGTAAATCTGAGCATAATTGAATTTGTGTAAAACATTTGCCCACTTGTTGTGTGGGCGTGGCACTCACCTTTTGGACTAACAGCGGCTGGGCAAAGTCGACACCGCCCTGCAGGCGAAATCCCCAGGGCTGGGCATCGAAACGTGACAATTTGATTTGCAGCAATTGTGGTTGGGCCATTTTTCTAATGCACTAAGCCGGAATTTGTTGGTGCTGTAAATAGAACAAGAATAGAGAGAGACACGTAGGTGAGAACACAATGCGACAACCGCAACATGGGAGATATGTGTATTCTGGGAGACTATACTTGATATCACGTAGAGGACTAATTAATGAATATAAAATCAACAAAGCAACTGCCAAAAACAACAACTGAAATATGTTGGCAAAAATACCAACACGATTCGAGCTCCTCTGGGCACCACTAATAAAGGCATTATTCAGGCATGCATGCATTTCGCATACAACATGGTAATCCTGGCCAACAACAAAACCCTCCCCAATTCCTAATCCTTCTTCGCCTCGTCGCAGCTGGGTTTGCCTTGTTCTCTGTGTGGCATCTCTGCATCTGCAGCTGCCAGCGCATTCTCGCATGCAAAAAAGTCTCCTCCAGTGCCAAACTGCCAACATACTTTCGCCTACGATACAACTACTTCCAACAGCACACAATGCTCAGATGAGTACACTACCGGAATACCCTTACTCACATAGGGACAGTGGCAGAGCTAGAGAGACCAGTTATATCCACTTCGAGTTGAGTGAAGTAGTCAATATACCCTACAGCAGTCCACTGATGACGCGCATAAACATAAAACGAGTTAAACTTTGTTAGATATCGCGCACACAGACTGTGCCACTGTGCGCACCCCACACTTGCCCCATAAGACTCATCTACAGTGTGTGCAAAAAATGCACGCATTGAGTGCACATGAAAACCGGGGGCCAGTTCCATGTGTAAGTGTGGCTTACATGGCTTTTTCCTGGTTATAGTCGTCATGGCTGCTGTGTAATTTGTACAGCGTGTGTGAGTGTGAGTGTTCGTGTGTGTAATGTGTGTGTGTGTGTGTTGATTTAGTTTGCTGCATAACAATTTTGCTGAGTGTTGTGTTTTTTATTAGCAAAGACGCACACCAAAAACCTATGCTCAACACAAAAAACAAAAAAAAGAGGAAAAACACAGCTCCCCCTGCCACACCCCTACACCCTGCCACAAGCTTACACCCACAGCCGGTATCTCGGCTGTTAGTTGTTGACTGGCTCGGTGCAGCATGGCAGGAAGACACTCAAAGTGGAAGTAACTACATTAAGCTATTAAAACGACAGCAGCTGCCAGCTACAAAGGACAAGGACACGGCAACGAGTCTACGGCCACTTGCAGAATGTGCCAGGCAGTTACGTCACACACACCCACACCCACACACACACACACACACACTGATACACACGCTTGTGGAGACAGAGACAGGGACACATTTTAGCACACACAGCAGTTTAATTAACGTTAAGTGCGGGTGGTAATGGCACCAGCTCGATCTGAGAAGTCCACAACATGTGTGTGTTGGTGTGTGTGTGTGTGTGTGGGAGATGTGTGTACTGTCGCCTTAACTTGGCCCATAACACGGCAGCATTTGCATGTAAATGCTTTGCCGCCATGTGAAGTTGGCCCATTAGACTGGGCCCGTTGCTGGGCCACCAACGTATGCAGATGCACTGAAATAATTTAATTAAAATATTAAATAAATGTGAAAAGCCAAAAAGAGCTGCGCCAAGTGCCCCACACACAGCATAAACGCGCCACAAAACGAAAGTGTGCAACATAAACGCCAGCTGAGTGGATCCTGTGATTCCAGTCAGTTACGAGTGCGAATCCCCACCAGGATGTGTTTGCTGGCTAATTACTGGCATTAGAAATGTGTCCTAATGGGCTAACCAAAAGCATATGGATAGTTCGGTGATTATCCAAGTGAATTCCAATTCTTACAGTTGATTCAACCTGATAGGAAATCATGCAACTAGGTTGTCCAATCTTCATAGAAATTGATCCAGCACTTCTGGGGTCTCCCTCTGTGGCCAGCAATCAGCATAACCCAATCTTATTAGCCAAAATTTAAGGAATAAGCAAAAATAAAAAATTAAGTAAAATATGAAGTAAAGAAAAACCGGATAAGTAAATTTTGCCGGCTGTCAGACTTAATTTGTTGGCCAACGGTTTACAGCTATCATTAATAAGCTTATGGCCAATTCATTGCAGCTTTATGACTAATATCCAGAAATGCCAGCTGACTTGCAACGGATACACGTATTTTGTTGCCTCATGCGATACACAACCAGATATTTTGCACACAAATATGCAAACAAGGCTCTGCGTGTCTGTGTGTGGGTGTGTGTGTGGCATGTAGATACAAATGTGTACGCGAACGTGCGACAGCCTGTGGCTGCAACAGCGACAAAACTTATCGCTAATAAGTTTTACACACAATTGGCAAATTAAAATTTATTTATTTGCAGTCGCGAGCAACCGACACTTTGCCATTCGTCATGTTGCACGTTGCTGATGTTGCATAGCGATTATTGTTGTTGTTGTTGTGTGTTGGTGTTGTAGCTGCTGTTATTATTGCTGTATTGGTGTACTCGTATTGGTATTAATGTTGGTCAGTAGCGGATTATCAAAGTTCAAAGGAAACATCCATCTGTGGTGGCTGCAATGACGAACTGCATTCGTCACATGAGGAGAGACTCACTTTAGATCAAGTCAGGAGCGGATTGCATAACTTCAAAAGGAAACATCCATCAAACTCTCACTCTTTCTCTCTCGAGAGAAATGGGAGCTCTCCTTTTGAGTTAAGAGCTTAGCTTGTGGAGCAGCTCTCAGTTGTAGTCATACCAATGAATTGGCCACACAGCATCCGCTCCTGGTTTACCAATTTGTTTCTTGTATACAAATGCATGCCTCAGTGTTATCCACTGCCCCCGCACATGCCACATGATCTGCGTCACAGCAGCCGTTGCATTTCATTTCATTTCATTTGATTCAGGGACAGCAACAAATCAATTTGCATTGGGTAGTTTTGGAGATTTATGGCATTGGCATGTGTGCAAATAATTTTTGGTTTTCTTTTTTCTGGGTGAGGCTTTTCGCATGAAAAATTATTTGAATAATTTCTTAAACAAAGCATAAAATGGGAACGAGTAGAAAAGCAGAACATTTAAGCCGATTGCCTTACGAAATTGAATAGAATTGAACATGAAATTCCATCATTTTTTCAAAGGCAAAGAAAAACAAGTAAGAACGCTGTAGTCGAGTGAGCTCGACTACCATATACCCTGAACCAAGTTTTAAATGCATTATAGGTTTATCGTTTTTGGGGGCTGGAGTGGGCGTGGCACGATCTTAGTAATATACCTTCTAAGTTTGGTAACTGTAGCTCTTGAATTGCGGGAGATACAGGCATTTATCGTTTTTTGTGGGCGGGAGTGGGCGTGGCCCAAAATATTTTGGAGTTCGATCTTAGTAATATACCTTCTAAGTTTGGTAATTGTAGCTCTTAAATTGCGGGAGATACAGGCATTTTTCGTTTTTTGTGGGCGGGAGTGGGCGTGGTCCAAAATTTTTTTTCCACATTTATGAAGGGTGTTACTAGCAATATACCTTTCAAATTTGGTGACTTAAGTTTTCAAATTGCGTGAGATATATGGGTTTATCGATTTACACCAAGAGGTGTATCGATTTAGGTAGGTAGAGTGGGCGTGGCCATCCAATTTTTTTATCGATCTTTGGGGGAGTTACCAGTAACATAGCTGCAACATTTTGCGACTCTAGCTTGCAAATTACGGCAGATATGCGCATTTTAAATTTCTAGGGACGAAGTTCCTGGGGGCGGCGGATGTGGGCGTGGTAAAAAAATTGGTATGCCAATCTTTGGAGGAGGTTACCAGCAAATTACCTTATAAGTTTGGTTACTCTATCTTTAAAATATTCGGAGATATACGGAGTTATCGATTTACAATCGGAATTGTCGATTATAGGCGCAGGTGTGGGCGTGGCACTACAAATTTGTTATCGATTCTTAAAGGCGACTACCAGTAATATACCTACCAAATTTGACGTTCCCTACTCAAAAACTGCGGAAGATATAGCCATTTGAAAATTTTAGGGGCGGGGGTGATGGGGGCGTCAGAGGTGGGCGTGGCACATGCCGATCTTTCAAGGACCACGCCAACAACCTACCAACCAAAATTGGTGACTGTATCCATTAAATTGTGAGAGATATCTGGAATTTACTGCTATCGGAAATCTAAATGTATCGATAATTCAGAAACTGAGGCAGTTATCGATAAAATAACGCAAACTTGATCTGGGCCTGGTATACGAGATCTTATATTCCAAATTTGAAGTCTCTAGCTCCTATAGTCTCTGAGATCCGCGCGTTCATACAGACGGACGGACAGACGGACAGACGGACAGACGGACAGACGGACAAGGCTATATCAACTCGGCTGTTGATCCTGATCAAGAATATATATACTTTATGGGGTCGGAGATGCTTCCTTCTGCCTGTTACATACATTTGCACAAAACCATTATACCCTTTTTACCCATTTTTAATGGGTTCAGGGTATAACAAAACAGGCATCAAATTGATTCGGAGACACACATATTTATAGCCATTGGCCATTTTTCGTTTAGCTCTCTTACCAACTTCGACTATTATTTTGTTGACCCGCATAAAGCGAATGACCGACCGGCCCCTAATCGAGCAACAACAACACCAACAACACCAACAACAACAACAACAATAGCAACCACAAAGAGAATAGAAGTCAAGCAAAGATTAGAAGCCAAACGCAATCAAACCGAAACCTCAGAAAGCAAACCAAAACCAAAACCAAAAACGAGACGAAAACCGAAACCGAAACCAACTGAGGCATCCACTCACTGTCCACCGCGGATCGTTGCCTCTTTTAACGCCGATGATGTCATGCGGGTGACGGCGGGTGGCAACCGAGTGAGGGGGGGAGTTTGGGGCATAGTAACTGGAACGTCAATTCGGTTTGCTCATTTCGCACGGTGCTCAAAAAATCTTTTTTCATAATGCTGCACAATGCTTGAGTACCCCAAGCTCTCGATACATTTATTAGATTGGGTATATTGAACCAAATCACAAGCAAGAGTTCAAGTTATTCTGTCAGCAGTGCATAGCTGAGATTTGCAAAAGTACAGGGTATCTCAGTGGCTTGAGGGGCCGCTAAATCACGTTTTGGGCTCATCGCTTTTTTTTTTTTTTTTGCAGATTAATTTTTACATTAACGATAATCGGTAATCGGTTTTTTTTACGATTTCGATAAGCATTTAAAGATATCTATGAAACTTAATTAGCACAACTAAGTTATTATTTTTAACTGTACACTGTTATTTACATAATAAAAACTCATTCCAGCTATTTGTTAAACAATTTTGGTTGCACTCTTTTAATACGAAAATAATCGAGCTGAGGAAAACACAACACAATACGGGAAAATCTTTAGCTCTAATGAGACTCCCTAATTGCAAGTGGTGCAACTGGAAGAGGTTTTGAATAATTTATGGCCCTAAACAAATTCAAAGTTAGACAAACTTTGGTCTGGCATGCCACAAAAAAAAAAAACTAAAAAACCAACAAATAGAAGAGGAAGAACAACAACAATAACAACAGCAACAACATCTACCTATAAAAGCACATTCGGACTGTGGGCATTTTGTTGTTGTTTTTCTTTGCCTCGTTGTTGTTGTTATTGTTGTTGGGGGATTTTCAACACATTAATAAACTGCATATGCAACAGCTCATTAAAAGCCACTCGACCCTGTGCCAGCACGCAAGGCAAACCCAGCCCCAGAGCCACAGCCAGAGCCAGAGTTTCTAGAGTGCCAAACCAAACGAGATCTGACATCTTCCAGGGAGTATCCAGAGTTGCTCTGCTGCTGCGTTGCCAGTGCCTGGTTGGGGGGCAAGGAAAATGCAACGAGTGCGCACCTCAAGTGGCCGAGTTGCATTGAGCAAAATCTTAAGAAGCAGCAAAACAACTTCCCAGTTTATTTCACTTATTTTGCTGCTGGTGCTGCTGGCTGTTGATGTTGACTTTTTGGGCCAAAGAAAAGTGAAGTTGCTTATGTGTGGCTCTCTCTCTCTCTCTTACTCTCGATCTCGCTAGCTCTCTCTCTCTCACTGTTTCGCTCCGGGCTGTCGTGTGACGTGTCATCGCTGCGACATTTACCCACTAACTGCCAAAGGGGAAATTAGGGAAAAACGCAGCAGTCGCTATCGAGGCTGACATGAAATAACAACCCATGCGAAATGGCACACACTCATCCACACACACATACACATACCCATGCATATGTGTGTGTGTGTGTGGATTTCTTTACTCCCGGGGGCCAGTCAGTCGCCAAGTAGCGAACGCGTTGATTTCGCATTTATGCAAATTTCACGTACTCTTCAAACTGTGCGGCTGCGTTTTTTTTTTTTTTTTTTTTGATTTTTTTTTTTGTTGCCCGCCAACTTATTTGAATTTTTTTTTGGTTCCTCTTTTTTTCCGACGCGTTGCCCGAACTAAACTTTGGCTAGAGTGAATCTGAAGTTGTGTCGGGAGTCGAGTGATTTTTAGTTTTCCTTCTGTTTTTTTTGTGTGTCGCTTTAGTGTTTTCGCTTTTGTCCATTGCGAAGGCATCCGCTGATGCGACGTGACGTGACATGCACGTGACGTCATGTGTGTGTGTGTGTGTGTGAGTGTGTGCGTGATGCAACTCCGACCAGGACATGGACCACTGTCGGCTGTTGCTCTTCAGTCTGTCTAATGCAATGCGCGTGCTAAATGGGCGTAACTCAACGGCTCGACGACTTTTTGCTGTGTGCGGCGCTTATCAAGCGCTGCAAAAACGCTAAAGTTTTTCACTCAGCTGCAGCAACAGCAACAGCAACAACAACAAACAACAACAAACAACAACATATGGAAGTATTCTGCATCTGCCAGTCCATTAAAACACTTGAGTATTCGAAAAGTCGGTTTTTTTTTGTTGTTAACTTTCAGTTTTTAGCCATGTTTATATTGCGTATACGCTATGTTTGGCTTGAAATTTTGCATTTGCACTTTTTGCTCATATTTTGCACACTCCCCAAATGAGTGCTGACAAAAGTGACACCTTGCTCTAGACTGTGTGTGTGTGTGTGTTGTGCGTGTGTTGTGTGTATGTTGTTTTAGTTGGTTTCTGTGTGATTATTTTGCTTCTTGGCGCTTTCAAGTGCTCTGTCAACTGGCGAGCCACGAAGAACACGTCTAAAAGCGATGCCAACACGGAATGCAAGTGACATTGAGAATGCGCCAATTTGAGATGCTATGGAACAGCCAGTCAGTCAGTCTGTCCATCAGTCTGTCCGCCAGTCAGTCAGTCAGTCAGTCAGTCAGTCGTAGATGTCTTTGTAAATCATTTAAAGTTTTGCTTAGCACATCTGCTGCTCTCCCCATTCTATATCAGTCCGGGCAATGGCCACGCACTGTTCACCTTGACTTGTCACAATCCTCGCCAGCAACAGCTGCTGCACAGGTGGGTGGGCAACACTCTCTTTCCCCCTCCCCCCTCTCTCTCTCTCTCTCTCTTTCTCTCTCTCTGTGTGTATTTCCTTTAGTCTTGCCTGAGTGGCTGGCATTGATAGTCCGTAGCCCACTCGGAGTTAGACAGGCGTGTGATAAGTTCATTACCACAATGTAATCCATGTCTGTCCTTTGAAAGTGCACCAGTTGCAATGATTACAATTTACTCTATATCATTTGTAATACACTTTACCACACTGTAAGTTGTAAAGTTTGTCACTTTATCAGATAATACCTTTTATAGAACTTTAAGCTTAAAACTTTTCCAAGAGCAAAACGCATTTCATGCGGGTGTTTTAATGTGAAACATTAATTTATCTTTTCTATAATTGGAGTTTTTCTAACTAAATTATCAGATGTGCATGTAAAAAATGGAAATTGGCATTTGGCTGTTATTGGCAACAAATATTACCTCATCTGGCAATATGTAAATTGATACACAGACTAGACTTAGTCTATGCATATTTTGATTGCATATAATTAATGCGGTCATGGGGTAGAATTATAATTATTCCATCAAATGGAAATATCGCTTTTATCATAAAAGATAAAAAAATTGCCGCGAAATTTATTAATTTTTGCGCTATGCGTTTAAATTATAAATTTCAATTTGAATTCGCTGAAAATATTATCCTTAAACGTACTTTAAGCTGAAAACCAATTTTAATTATATATGACACCATTTGCAATTGTATTAAAAATACATTAGGCAACAATTTCAACGCCATTTGTTGACATTTTGTGCAGCTTTCACACAGATTTAAACAATTTCAATATTTATGCATAAATGCATTTATTAATTTAGGTTATCGAAAAATATATATAAAAAAAAAACAATAAAAATATACAATATTTTATTGTTCATAACGCTCTGTTTGTTCTTTCGTCTCCCTGTGTTCGACAACTGTTTAATTAAATGTTTTATTTATTTCTTATTGTTTTTTTTTTTTCTTTCAGTTGTGTTTACCTACACTGGCGATAATTTAATGCATTAAGCCTAAGAATGAATAATTTATTCACTTGTGAAAAATATTATTATTTCTGAGAGTCTTAGCAATTCAAACTTTGAAAAATATAAATCATTATAGCTCAACACAATCAGTCAATGCTCATTTTATATTTAAATTGACTTTAATTTTTATTTGTCGACATTTGTTTTTATGTGCGTTAAATTTCGCTTAAATATACTACAATCTCATAATTTGCAAATCCATGAAAAACGCTGCACTGCACAAACATAAAGTAATTAAAAATAATAATAATAAAAAAAAACCATCACAAAACAAATCCCATAAATTAAATCTTGTGTCATTGCTTCAACCACAGAATTTAAAACAAACAAAAAAAATTAAAAATATATATATGAAAATAATGCAAATATATAATTTGCCACTGAAATGGTTAATGCCATATTAGTTCTTTGAGCTATTAAAGCGTAATTACCAGTGAGCTTATTTAATTAGCCGCACAAAACTATTCAATTATATTATTTTTTTTATTACTATTATTTTTTTTTGTATTTCTATTTGTTGACTTTTCATGTATTTAAAATGAACATTTGATGTGTTTATCAAACTGGGTGTTGATAATGCAAAGCACATTGTCAGAAGTGCTTAAAATCATGTTGGATTATTTTCATTGCAGATGACATGGAACATATTAAATAAATGTGGTTGTTTTTACAGATTATAAGAAATATTCAAATTTCAGATAGTGAAACAGAAAGATCGATAGAGAGATAGAGATAGAGATAGAAAGAGAGAGAGAGAGAGAAATGATTTCCTCATTGTTCTGCAGTCAGTGAAATGCATTTTGTCATTTGATTTAACATATTCAAATGCAATTAATTTAAAACTAGTTTTAATTACCTTTTGTGCATAATTTGCGGCTTTAATGCAAACAAAATGCAATTAACCGAAATGCAATTGCATTTATGCAAATGTGCTGCACGGACTCAGATGCAACACGAGCTCAGCCAATAGACAAGAGGCAAGAGACAACTGACAGCTGGCTAAATCTGATCCTGATCTAACTGGCATTGGCACTGGGCTTAACTAGTTGTTGTGGCTGACAGACGCTAGATTGGGGCATGCAGATAAACGGCTAAATGTGGCAGCCAAAGGTTCCAATGCAAAAGGCTTAAGTGGCAGCCACATCATGGCATATGTACATACTTATCTATGCAACCCGCTGCATAAGGCCGTCCATAATTCTCAATCAAATTTGGACAACATTTATGGGGGCCTATATTTGAGTTATGGCAAGCAGCTGCAAGCGCTCAACACTTGTTGCATGCCACCCACCCACCACCGAAAAATTGGCCAAGGCAATTGGCTGCCAAACCAGGCAGTTGCCGACAGACAGAGGCACAGACACAGACACACGGCAGTGGCACTGGCACTGGCTGTGGCAGAGGAGGTGGCGGTGGATGAGGCTGTGGCAGTGGCAGTGGCAGAAGCACTGATACAGGCAATGGCATTGCCTTCGAGTGGGTGTCCTATCCAAGTCGTCCTGTGCTGGCTGTGCTTTGGCTCGTTGTCGATGCTGTGACAGTTTACAAAGTGCAGCAATTAACTTGACAAATTGCTGGCTTTTACACACGGCTAAAAGGCGGCTCTGGCAAATTTGTAATGGCAACAGTGAAAACACTTAAATGAATTTGTTAACCATGCCACATCAAGATGCACAGATGCTGGCCAAGTATCTTGATGCGGGATGCTTGCATATTAATCAAATTGAAAATGATCTGTAAAATGTATCATATAACATTGTCTGCAGGGTATACTTATAGTCGGTTACACCTGCCCCAATTGCACCCGCTTGTTGAGGCGACAAACATATTATGTTAGATCTGGCAGCACTTCCAATTTGTCAGTTTGTTTAATGGACGTCGGCAAGTGTCAAAAGACAAACACCTCCCCTCCCCCCCAATGCTCCCACCACATTTGTTGCTGCGTATTTTGCTGTTGTTCGGTCTACTTAAAATATATATTTATTTTTTTTTGGCCAACAACTATTTCAAGTGTCAAAGCCGGCTGTTCTGTGTGTCAATTTGAGCAGTTTTCTCATTTGTGATTCTCTGGTAATCCGAGCTGCACCGGGTTGCACTTCAAACTAGTCAATGGACTAGTCACAGAATTCTTCTTCTTTTTTTTTGGGAATGTATTCATATATGTCAAATGGCATTATTTAATCGTAATTATTCATATGGAATTTGCAGCTGCCGTTAAAAAGAAAAAAAAATATATAAAAATAGGTCTGTCAAACGCCTACACGATTTTAACATTTAACATTTCTTCCAATTTTCCTACTGATGATTCTGCTCTTTCGGCAAGTCGTGTGCAAATTATAATTTATTTTCGTGCCGTTTAGGCCCAGTTAAGTATAAAACATATACTTGTAAATGTTTGTTTTTTTTTTATTTTCATTGAAAGATATTTTGAAATGTGTG
The DNA here is from genome assembly GCA_035042185.1 of Drosophila kambysellisi. NCBI lineage: Eukaryota > Metazoa > Arthropoda > Insecta > Diptera > Drosophilidae > Drosophila > Drosophila kambysellisi. Next base: position 490,026 of record JAWNLS010000946.1, on the reverse strand, counting down.
TGTATGCGTGTGTATATAGTTGAATAATATTTATTTGGCTGTTGCCAGTCTGCAATCGTTGCGCCCAATTTCCGAACTGGCCTTCTGCGGCTAGAAGTGAACCGACAAGGGTAAGGACAAATTGTCGAGGTCTGCTCGGCAAATGGAAGCATCGCCAGTAATTTTTCAATTTTCATTGAGATGGTGTTCTTTCACTTTCGTTGGCTGTCAAAATAAGCAACAAAGATGAACAAAAATGCGTACAAAAAATGTGACAATCAAATTTGATATGTGACTTTGGCATTGACGTCTCTGTGAATTGTCGATCGAAATAGTTGTTGGTTGTGGTAAAAATAAATTGAAATCTTGTACAAATAAATAGATTTATGTTTGCACCAAGTCAACTTGCCGAAGGCCTCCACACAATACAAATATCAAAGGTTGCACTCATTTTGAATACATTAACATAACACATTATTTTTGGCTAATTTTCTTAACCAACAATATGCATTTATTTTTATCTTTCCATTCAAGAATGTCTATAAATTACAACAAAAATATCTGATTAACCAATTTGTTTTTGTGTGTGTTTGAAAATAGATTTTCTATCATTTGAAAATGAGGAAATTGCACAGAGCACGTTTTCTACAGCAAACAACACAATCGTATTTTATTATAATTTTTATAGCGCAATCAGCAATCAGAGCTGCAGCTCTGCTGCTGTTTATGCGGGTTTTTACCAGCCAACCAGTCAGTCAGTCAGTCAATCAGTCAGTCAATCGGCCAGACATAGAGAAAGAGACTGACACTTAAACCAATCTCAATGAGACTTTTGCGCTTGAGACAAAAATTGTTTATTTGCCCGTCACGTTTGTCTGCTGCAAAAACCAGCTGAGCGGGGTGTGGTGTTGTGGGGTGGCGCAGTGGTGCGGTGGTGCGGTGTGGCAGACAACTTTATCTGATCGTCTTTAACGTTGCGATTATTGTGGGCGTTTATTTTGAACGCACTGTAATTGTTATATAATTGCGAAGGGGCGACGTGTTTATTTTGCAGTCAAATTTCGCTGACCGAGTTGTGTAAGCTCAGTTGCCCCTGCCCCTGCCCCCGTCACTGCCACTGCCACTGCCCGCATGCTGTACCTCACCACATTTATGACCAGTTTTGGGCAAGTGTGTCGCTGGTTAATCCAATTTTTGGAGTACGACAAAGTACATAACTCAATTCGAAATTGATCGGTTTTGGTTAGAGACTTAAGCGGTTTTCAGGCACATAAAATATATAGGGTCTGTTACCAGAGTATTCAGCAGTCGTTTAAGTTCGATGCCAAAACTCTTACGTGTTTAATTATGGTCTTTTGATGTTGTTTGCAATGTTCGCGTTGTTTGCCAATGTTCTGAGTGACACACGAGCTCTGAAAACCGAAACAGCAAAATGAAATATGCACACATCAGCACATTAGTTGAGAAATGAGAGAGCGAAACAGGTAAAGTGAGAGAGAGAGAGAGAGAGAGAGAGAGAGTGAGAGAGAGAGAGAGTGCTGAAATGGAAGGCAATCTAGCATGACAGTTCATGAAGGTTAAATTCTTGCAAAATTGTTTTGGTTTTTTCTTTTTCCTTTTTTTTTGCCACTGCAAAGCAGTATTTTTATTGCATTTTCGCATTCAACGTTGACAATAATTAAAACATACGCAAAGCTCCTCTGAAATTGGTAGAGCATGTTATATTTGTATACCCTGCTAGCAGATGTAGTAGAGCATATTGGATTTATACCATATTTATCTGAGTGTCTAAAGATGTAAGGTTGGCAAAATAAGATATATTTTTATGTATTTTGTTTGTCACATGTCAAAGCAGGAGTGATGTGTGTGGCATAAAGGCGGCAAGCTGTTGCAATAATCAAGCCACGCCCAGTAGCGCCCCCTTTCAAAAGCAGGCACACTTTTCAGTGCAGCATTTAATCCAACTGGTCTCAGAGCATCGGAGAGGCGTTAAAGTTGTCTGCGAAATGAAAATCTGCTTGTGCCACTTTTGCATGCTTGTAAGCCATGAAATATTGTCACGCACAGTAGAGAGAGATGCACAGCTCTAGCGATGGAGGGGGAAAGGGGAAGGGGGTTGATATGGGTTTGGTTCGGAGGGAAGGGAAATCATCAGGGGTCATTCGTCGCCTGTATAAATACGTTTCTAATGAGCGCTGCGTGGCGCTTTTTTTTCTGCACCCATTACGCGGTCCCCAGTTGCAAAGACAACCCCTCTCCCCCTATGTCCGACCCCTCCCCTCCTCTCGACACACTATTCTCCCTCCTCTGCCACTCTTTGGCCTCGGCGACAGTCGCCTGCTGTTTGCCTCGTAATTTATGACTTGATTTGCATTAGTTTTATTGCAGTTTCGAGTGCTGCCCACTTCCCACCGCACCCCTTCTCTCGTGACTGACGTCATCGTCTTCGGCTCTGAGTTTCTAATTAATTACACCCAACTGATAAAAATACACATACGCTCAAGTGGGCAACACACAAAGCAACCCATTCATGTTCACATTCCGATTGCCGCCGCCAGTTGCAAATGGGAGGAAATACAATCCGATTGCCGCAATACTAATTGCCACTGGGTTTATAGAGCTCGTCACTTGTTCATGAGTATTCATGGAATGAGTGAAGTGGCAAAATGAATGACGCCTCGACTTGGTATTGGTTGCTTATCAGCGACAACACTTTCAATTCCCATTGATTCATTGCAGCGCTCAAAGGTCCAACCAGTTCCGATTAGCCTTATCATTTTATGAATCAAATGTACGGAAAGAATATAAAGAAATAATCAGTGGCAAACAGAAAACTACAAAATAGTAAATAAATATCGCATATCACAGATGATTAATGATTACGACGATATATCTCAGAGTTCATTAAACTTCAAATGAGAAGTGGGATTGTGTGAACTTGTGTGTGAAATGCCAGGGCAAAGAAGCTATTGACGTGGCCAAAAGCAAATATCCAATGTTGCAAATATAAACATTGTATAAGCCACAGATGTGGGCGGAGGCGTTACATCACTTGCTTTGCTTGGTGGTCTTTAGCAAAATTGGAAAATGGAAAATGAAAATTGGAATTACGTATGAGTATTGTGGCAGAAACAGCGACAAAGCGCAATGCGTATACGCGATGTGAGTCTATTGGCAAAAGCAATGGTAAGGGATGGGTAGGGGAGGGGGAGGGGGTATTGGCTGACTGACTGCTGGCTGAAAATAGATCAAGCAGAAAAACGAACTCGAACAAGCAATTGCCGTCGAGAAACTGTACAGTCAAATAATGTGAATATAGCCAGACAGACTCACTGCCAAACAGTCAAACACAGTCGCACAATCTGTCCGATTGGGCAATGAATCAGGCACGTTTACAACACCAGTCCAAAGATACATTTCACGCTGACCTAGAGATACATTATAATCTTTTTGGCGCCTATTTATCTAATATACAAGCAAGCGCGACAGAATCTTGACTATTTTAATAATATAAATAAAATTATGGCCCCAACAGCAAAAAATAATGAATGCATTTTGCCAGTGACGAGTGAGAGAGAGGCAGAGAGAAAGAGAGAGAGTGAGAGAGTGAGAGGGACGTAACTATTAGCGATATATGTATCTGGCAGATACTGTATCTAGCTGACGGCGCAAAAACTAACAGACAGAGAGAGAAATATTCTTTTTGTGGGGAGATGAGAAAGAAATTTTCGGAAAGAAATCCGCGCAGCCATTTCGAAGTTGCTAAAAATAAACTCACCTTGAAAAGTTTCTAAATATTTTTTGAATATATTTTATCTGTATTCAGCCGCTGTTGCTGTCTGTCCGCTGTATCTGTATCTGTGTCCGTGATCTGGCCAAAACTGATACGACGTACTAAATTTTCTAGCTGCTTGAATCCAGAAAATGTTTGCTGCTGCCACTCTTATTGTTGTTGTTGTTGTTGTTGCTGCTGCTGCTGTTGTTGTTGTTGTTGTTTTTAGCCACCGTTTAGCGAGTGCCAAAAGAAAATTTTATAATATTTTTTGTTATTGTTTTGTAGAAGAATTCGAAACTGTTGGTTAATTTTTGTACGCGAGTTTTTTGTTTCGTAAGGGTTTTAGCTATATATATATATATAAATATATATACATATATATATATGAATATATATATATATTTAAATGAGTGTATATACAATTTTGTTGTTGGTTTTTCGTTTTAACCTTCGGAAACCATGCACAGAAACTTACACAAATTTATTTACAATAACACAAGCACTAGTTAGGCCCTAAAAAAAGAAAGAGAGAGAGAGAGAAAGAGAAATTTGATTTATTACGTTACTTTGATGATTGATAACACAAGTATTATATTATTGTTATCGATACTATTATTATTATTGCTGATGATGTCAGCTCTCAGTTACTCATTTGATTAACTCTTTTCTTTTTTTTTAGTTGTTTTCTGTTGGAATTCACTTGGGAATTTAATGGAGAGTACAAAATAAACATATATATAAGTATAGATACTCATGTGATCTATATACACACTTTTGCTGATGATGGTTTCGTTAATTGATTGACTTTTTGTTTTGCGGTCTGTTCGAGGTGTTTTTTTGGGGCGACGTTAACTAAGCGACGATTTTCTCTCAACTAAAGCAAAAACCGAAACCGAAAATTCTTATGTGAAATGTTTTTCGAACTAAAAATCTTTTCAAGCAAGTGGCAGCTACGCTTATGCCGGCGTCGCTGTCGACAACGACGGCGCTGTCGACAACGCTGCCTGCATTTTGGGGCCATGCCGCAGTATTCATATACCCTGGACCCATTAAAAATAGCGGAAAATGTGCATCATGCAGTTGTGCAAATGTCAACAGACAGTCGAAAAAACAACCCCAACATGGCACATACGGTACATATAGATATATATATATATATATATATATATATTCTTTATCAATAAAAAACAAGTAAGGTAAATTACTTTGTTGACAGCACAAATTTGTGATACTTAATTAATTTTGTTCAGTTTTGTTCTTAGAACTCCACAGAAATGTAGACAATAATTGGTGAAAAAAGATTAATTTTTTCTTTGCCAAAACACTTTCTTGACATGGTGTATAAATTCTGGAACCGTTTCAACAGATATCGCATTTTTATTTATTGGTATAATAATAGTAAATTGTGCAAGTTTTAAGAAGAAAACAGCAGTTGACCATAAAATCGCATACTAAGCATTTTCTGTTCACAGGTACACACCACACACACTCACACACACAGTGTGTGTGACACACATGCAAGCAATGCATGTTCAATTGACAATTGCGATTTAATTTGCTATTCTTGTTTACTTTTTATTAACTTAAATTTAGCAACGTTGAACTGCGCAATATTTGGAGGTAGTCAAGGTATGTTTCACATCTATGATTCATCAGAAGTAAAAACTTGGCTACAGGGTATCGGATTAGGCGTGCTTTCTTTGCTTTGCTTGGGCAATCTTGTATTTTTCTTTGTGGTTTCGCTCAACTATATGGCCGCTATATGTTGTACTCGTACTCGTCTACAGCCAGACGTCGAAACCGACGCAGAAACCGAAAGCAGAAGAAGCAGCAGCGGCAGAAGCAGCGGCTGGCAAAATCTGTTTCAGTTTTGTTCTTGTTGTTGATTTGACTTGTGCATATCGCAATGTGTCTGTATATGTATATACTATATATATATATATATATATATATATATAAGTGTATTTTGTTATTTTGCTAATTGTTTGTATTTGGTTTACATTGCTTTGTAGCCTCTGCAGACATTTAAACATCAAAAGTACATTTGTCTTCAACTGTTTCAGGTGCTTTCGTTTCCGAATTTCAATCCTCATTTCCCGTCATATATTTTCCTTAATCGGGAACAGCTGGTTCCCACAAAAGGGTAATAAATGATAAGCTCCATAGACATGTGCTTGTATTTTGGAAAAGTTTCAAAGTAGGAAATGGTTGAAGTAAGTGTGCTCGACAAGGAGATTACCTGTAATCAGCCTCTACTGAGTCTATTGAATAAGTCTGGAGTACAAATATCTTGAGGAAAGAACATCGACATTTCTGTACTGATCAAACAATTATTTAAAATATTACAAATACGTTACAACAAAGAATTGAGTCTTATATTTACTAAGTTCAAAAGAAACCTTTAAATTATGAAATAAATATTCGTGAGATAGACTTTACTTAGAGATTATTACAAGTATTCACTAATTTCAACGATTATTCATTTATTGATTGAATTTGAATGTTTCCCTTAGGTATTAGCCTAGTTATCTAATCTTTAAAGCATTATCATTTCGTCACAATGAAAATACAAAATAGTTTTTATGATAGTTTCAAAGAATATGTAAAATATATCAATGTAAAGTCAAATGATAATATTGTACTATTTTTTTGACCATTAGTGTACAAATGATTCCCCCTTTAAATGTTTTCAATGGTTCTAGATGTAAAAAAAAAAAAAAACAGAATTCTTTTAATCAGCTAAGAGATTAGCAGCAAAGAAATTATCTGGCTGACAGGAGAGCTTCTCGTATCTGGAGAACACATCGAATGACATCATATGAAAAGACAACCAAGCAGCTATCTATTAGTAAATGTAATTAAAAATTGGGTAATACCAAAGCAGTCTATCAGTGAAAAAAAAACAAAAAAACAAAAACATCTTCAAATGGGGTCTCTGCAAGGTCGATATGAAATCAAATTAAAGCACTTGAACTCGAAAAATCGTGCATAGTATTTGGTGGGGCATTTTAATGAAATTCAGCTTCAATTTGAAATAACAATCACAATTCCCTGTTGCAATAAAAACTGATGCGCATCCTTAAAAATGTTTCAATGATATTTACAAAAACCAAAAATAAAAAATAAAAATTTATATGTGTGTATATTTCAGAATATATATCATATATTTGAGTTTTGGTGTTTTGTTGCATAAAAAGCTCAAGCGATTTACGCAACAACACCAACAACATCAATAAAAGCCACCAAAATAATAATAAATATATAAACAAATATATACAATTTAATAAACTCTGACAGCCACAAAAACAATTTCAACATTTTAATTAAATCATGTTGCACACAGAGAACAATAACTAGCAAAACAAAAAAAATAAATAAAAATAAACAAAACAAATCGCTGCGTAACTTAATCAAATAACGAAAATATTTTGTATCAAACGGACGGAGAGGGAAGTGAAGAAAATTATGTTCGATAAAGCGAAAACAACTGTTAGTAAAAGAAATTTTGAATGTGTGTTTTCCACGGCTCAACTGAAGAACTGAACAAGCTCATGTCGGCAATTAAAGTCCCAAATGTTAATGTTGCCGATCAGCAGATAATTAAAGTCACTCGTTTTACGTTTTGCGGGTTTTCGGCGATGACAACAGTTATACAATATTTATTTTTTATTTTATTATTTTTTTTAATCACCAATTTCTTTAACGGCTTTTTTCACTTTTGCTTTTTGCGAATTTTTATATAGATTTAGCTGTGTCTCTCTTACGTTAAAATCAATTGTTGGCTCACAGCTTTTTGGAAAATCACACACAAGCATAAATCGCTTTAAATATCTTTTACTGTTTTGAAACGTTGCGTGAGTCAACAAAGGGTAGCCGAAAAAAATTTAATAACTGGCCATGGCTCAAACGGAGGTCGAACGAGATCTTTATGAATCATTTGGCTCTAATGAAGCCGGTTTCAAACTCAAACTCGAGTCATTGTATTAACCATGATATTTGCAATAAGCAATAATCAATAAAAATCACACACTGTCCAACACTCACTTTTGTTGTTCTCGTTGTTGTTGTTGTTGTTGTTGTTTAGCACTTTAATTCACAAATGACGCAGAAATGAGTAAACTTCTGTAAATGGAGTATAGTCGATATCATAAATCCCGATGCCAAGCGACAAGCGAAAATACGACAACAGCGCGCGATCGTTGCTTTCAAACGAATGGCACAAGCGAAGCCGAAGGCAAACGATCCCAGCGCTAAAGTCGCTGCCAGACACTCACACACACACACGCACACACAAAGGCATGCAGGTTACGCTCACCCACACAAACAGACAGCAAATATATATAGAGAGAGAGAGAGAGAGAGGGAGAGCGAAAGAGTTGTTTTGGAGAGCGCATTGCAACTGAAATCAACAGGTAAACGAAAGGTGAAAATACACAAAAAAGAACACACACACACACATAGCGCACTTGCGCCAGCGCATGTGTGTGTTTGTGTGTGTGTGCGACTGATAAGATAAAAACGAAAACGACAAGCCGAAATTCTATGAAATCATTTTCGACTGTTTTTGTTTATTTTTGGTTTTTTTTTTGCGCACTTTAAAAGATTAGAAATTTATTTGTGTTTGCAGTCATTTTGGCAGCATTCAATCGCAATTTGTTGCTGTGGAATATGATCAGTTTGTGGCTTGTGGCCGAAGTTGCAAGTTATACGGTTCTATATTTAGGTTGCATGCCACAAGCAAACAGCACGCAAAAAATAACACAAAAAAATAAAAACTGGTTACTCCAGTTTCCCTGATAATCTGGGTGACGGCTCCAACGGCAACAACAACAACAGCAGAGGCGTCTCTGATTCTTGTTGCAACTTGCGCTGATTTTCCTTTTTAGCGCCCCAAAATAATAAAAAGCAAAAACACAAAAAAAAAAGCGAAAAAAAAGAAGCAGGAACAAAATGCAGGTAAAACTGCGCAGTTGCTAAAAACCGGTTGCCGCGCCCCTCTCTGCCCCCCAGCTCACGGCACAAGCCTATTCCACTGGCTGTCCCTTTATTTTTTTCGATATTGACCAACACTCGAAAACTGCAATGAGCTCCCCCCACCCCCTTGTGCCAACACACTTCATTCAGAAGTGAGAGCAAGTCGGAGCGAAAGAGTCAGCTTGGAGAGCGAGAGAGTCAAAGTCTGAGTCCATCTTTTTTTGCTAATGGCTGTAAATCATTTTGCAGCTATTTTGTTTCTTTTTCACTTGGGGAAGCGGAGGAAAAACGGCCGACAAATATCCTAAAAATGTCACGCATGCGTTGCTGTTGTTGTTGTTGTTGTTGTCGTAATTGCAATCGGTCAGCGGCAAAAATGTCTTTTTCTTGCTGCTTTTCTTGTCGGACAAGTTCAGTGAATTCAACAAAGCAACCGGCATGCAATTAACAGGATTACTGTCCATAACAAGTTGAGCCACACAAATAAATAAAAAACAGCAACAGTTCGTAATTATTGCAATTAAATTTACTTGTTTTTTTTTTCAAATTTGGCGCAGCAGTTAGTTGCCACACATAGAGGGCGCCAGCAAGTCAAGACGCAATGCTCACACAACTGTTTTATGAGTTGTTATAAAGCCGTTAGTCAAGTCGCAAACCTTTCAAGCAGTGCAACGAGAAGTTCAGGAAATTACACAGTTACTCCAAAACTGCTAGGACTATGCTTAACGAAAATTGAAATGAAACACAGTTTGAGGGTCGTTGGAGAGTTGTGGACAATTTTTGGAGATTTGGAATTTGAATTAGGAATAGAAATTAGGATTTACCTTTACAAATAGAAATTAGACTTTAGAAATTGTTAAAATCCTTAGTAATATAAAGTTTCTGTAATTCTTAGAAAAAAAAATTAACCCAAATTCTGCAGTTTTTTTCTTTCAGAAGAATACTTTAATATAAAGTGTTGACAGTAGTAAAATGATTTATATTTGGATTTCCTTGCAACTAACGCACTCGAGTCACGTACTCGATTTACTATTTTGGACACCTGACAAAAAGCCGCAGCAATATTCATTATTTGGAGTGCTTCACTTAACTGTTATTTTCTGTATTTAAACTTGAAATGAATTCCACAAGGATATTAGAACTTGGTTTTTTATTTCTGTATTTGATAAAAAAACGTTAGTGGCTTAAAACTTAGGCGATATATTTTGAGTGTAAATTAATTATTCATGTAGCTCATGATCACTTTGGCTGCATAACCACAAATGGCCAGCAAACGGAGCAAAATTGCTGACTTTTAAATTGAGTGATTACCACTTATCCATCGGAAGGAGGAGGAGGGAGGGATGTTGTTAGAGGTGAGTCTTTGACGCTTTATTAAGAGTGTTGTTTACAGTGTTTTTGTCTGTTGCAATTGTGTCTCAATTGCAATTTTATCGTCAGATATTTTACCTTGCCTGATCACATTTATAGGTTGTTTTTATTGGATTTTAATTGGTTTCCAAAGGGGTCGACACTTAAGTTGGCCACTAACTAAAAATACACAGCGTAGAATTTGTACGAATACCATTTGAGTTTTTGGCCCAGTGACACTTTTGGCCAAAGCGGCGGCTAATAGCAACACGTGCATTAATTAGTTTGTCCAGTTTGTTTTGTGTGCGCCTTGCTTACATTCTAAGGTCACGAATTCCATTAGCCATATTATGCCAAGTAGTAATTTATATGAAGCACAACTGGTAACACAGCTGGTTAACGAGGAGAGGAGTCGATTAGCCACTGCACATTCTACACTCTGAATAAAAATCGTCTTGAATCCTAGAAAATCTGCTCACTTTTGGCGCCAAGTAAAACTTACCTCAATGTACAGAATATGAATTTTAAAGTTGTGTCTGTCTTAAAACCATGGTTTTTTTTTCTTTTCAGCGTTTAATCTTCGAAAAATTTAGAACAAATATGTATAGTTTCTGTACTTATTACATTTTTTAAATTAAGTAATTATTAGTAAATAGTGTAATTAAATAAAAAGCTTATAAATTCAATCATTAAATTTTAAAAAATTAATTTGGTCGGGGGCCATTAAAATGTTTGGATATCTTAGTTCTTAGATCTTATATCTTATTAATATATCTTTCAAGTTTCTTAACTATAGCTCTTCAATTCAGTGAGGTATGGGCATTTATCGGTTTATAGGGCGAGAGTGGGTGTGATCCAACAAATTTTTTGTCCAGGTCATGTCGTATTATAGTATAAAAATCCCGTCGTAAGCAAACGTTGACAACCCTTAGCAGAACTTCCCACGCTGCAACTTGTATCCATGGCAACTAACTGTTAGTGGCAGGCACAAACAGTAACCAAAACATTTATTCCCAATTTTCGGTCTGCCACACAGCGGCAACTGCCAAAGGAGTTAAATTGATGTACGAGGCTGGCAGCGAGCAGATTAACTGCAACGGAGCAGTCATTCAGCTACCCTCGCTGGAGGTTGTCAAAAAAGGTGGGTGGGTTGTGTGTGGAACCGGCGGGATTGTTTTAATTGTGAACACAAGGAACTTTTCGATTGCTCCAATTAGCACCCAAAATGCCGACAGATGCCAACATCGATTGGCTGCTTCACATTTATTTTACACGTCGCCAATTTGAACGCTGTCGACGTCTCATCGAACGTGAACTGAATCGTCATTTGAATGCCGAGTATCTGTACTTTGTCCAGGTAGGTGGTGTGGAAAGTGGCAAGTGCGGCGACCCTTAAATTGTTGTGTCCCTCGCTCTTTCTCCTGCATAGGGTTTAATAGAGCGCGAAGATGGCAATAATATTGAGGCGCTGCGCAACCTCCAAAAGGCTGCCGAGCTCAACTCGCGCAACATCGAAACATTCAAGGAAATCGGACGCACTCTGTATGTTAATGGCAACTATCTATCGATTTGTATGAACCCAAACTCACCCAAATCCTCTTGCAGCTACAACATGGGCCGTTTTGACCAGGCGCTGAAAGTGTTCCGCGATGCCGAGCAGCAGAGTCCGCGCAAGGATCACGAGATCTATCACTATTTGGGTGAGCTGCTCTATCGAGCTGCAGCCAGCCAGCCAAAGCAGGAGTTGGCCACCGCCCAGCAGACGGAGGCGAGGGGCTATTTCGAGCTGGCCGTGCAGACGGGCAAGAAACTGGAGAGCTATGTGCGGCTGGCCGAGCTGTATCGCAAGGAGAAGGAATACCAGAAGGCCATCGATGTCCTGGAGGCATGTTTGCAGTGAGTGCTCATTTTAATTTACTGCAAAAGGTAAAAGAATTATAATGTAGTTGTACACAAGGAAGCTGATTCAATCTCATAAAATGTATATATATTCTTGAACAGAAGAGCTGATCTAGCCATATCCGTTTGTATTAACAAGCGCAGCTCAGAGACTATTCAAATTTTGAATATAATTTCACGTTTATTTCGCGCAAATCATGCTAAATTAAATTTATCGATCACTCTTCCCGTTTCGCTATAGCAATAGAAGCCATCATTTTGCAGGGATAGCTTTTGAATTCAAATATACAAATCGGCTAAGAAACATTTAAAAATTTTCTAGATAGAACCGAGCTTCTTTTATTAGAATCTGTCTTTCAATCAATATAATGTCTATAACTTCTGTGTGCAGAGTATCTGCTCGTCGAGTTCTCTCTAGACCAGAACGGTTTTATTAGTTATACATTTCTCGTGTCCAACTTTCATCTGCAGCCTGACGCCCGAGAATGCGGAGGTGCTCACTGAAATCAGTGTTTTGTATCTGAAAATTAATGAGACCCAAAAGGCCTACGATCGCCTGGCGGAGGTTGTCAACATCGAACGGAACTGTGCCCCTAAAGGTCTGCTGGCCCTGGGCGCCATTCTGCAGGTGAGTCAAAGATTAAACTTAGTTGACTAGAGCGAATTTGACCATATTCATTTATTTCAATAAAATCATTTATTATAATCCACATTGTCAGCAATGAAAACCCATTTCCTAAAATATTCATTAGATTTTTTGCGCATATTTAGTTACATATTTTTAAATATATTTTCCACATATTGAAATCATGAAATCACATGATGGAAACACAAAAGCTTAAAATATTCATTCTGCAAAGTTAGTTACATATTTTGCATATTACTTGAAGCATAACTTGGGCTTATTTGTATACCCTTAACCTATTAAAAAGAGTATAATGGTTTTGTGCAAATGTATGTAACAGGCAGAAGTAAGCATCTCCGACTCCATAAAGTATATATATTCTTGATCAGGATCAACAGCCGAGTCGATATAGCCTTGTCCGTCTGTCTGTCCGTCTGTCTGTCCGTCTGTCTGTCCATCCGTCCGTCGATAACTGCTTCAGTTTCTGAATTATCGATACATTTTGATTTCCGATATCAATAAATTTCACAATTTAAGAAGCAGAGGCTTCTAATTTATACATATATATTTAACATACATATACATATTATTAATCAATTGCCGAAATTTCATTAAGATCGGACAAGAAACACCAAAGTTATAGTTGAAAATGTATTCTTATATTGATCTCATTTCTATCAGCAGCCGCAAGCATTTTCTGTATGCATATAAATAGGTGAGCGCATGTGTGAGAAAGAGATGGCATGATAATCGACGCTAGCGTCAATATATTTGTGTGTATTCTGAAGAGCCCCGATAAGTACTCATTCGTGTACGTACATATGTATGTCTGTATGTATATGTTTGTGAGCAAAAATACTCTGTAAGAAATGCACTTGCAGAACTTAACATTTGAGTGCAAATCATTTTAAAGGGAAATTTGCCAATAAAACTAGAATATATTTAACAACTGGGTTAAGGGTATATCGTAGTCGAGCCAACTTGACTACAGCATCTTACTTGTTTTAAATACATTTTCCACATATTGAAATCGTGAAATCACATGAAATCCCCTAATGGAAACATAAAAGCTTAAAATATTCATCGTGCAATGTTAGTTACATATTTTGCATTTTACTTGAAGCATAACTTGAGCTTATTATACTATTATACCAAAATGGTATAATAGTATATTGGTTTTGTGCAATGTCCGTCATGCTGTCTGTCCGTCTGTCCGTCCGTATGAACGGGCGTTCCTCCGACACCCTTAGAGATAGACACTTGAAACTTGGAACGTATACTGGAAAGTACCCTAAAAGTTAAAATGTCTTGGGTTTGGACCTACGTCCACTAGGGAGCTAGAAAATCGATAAATTCGATTTTAGCAAATCGATAAGTCCCCATATCTCTTACAATTTAATGAATACAGTCACCAATTTTGGTTGGTAGGTTGTTGGCGAGGTCCTTGAAAGATTGGCATGTGCCACGCCCACCTCCGACGCCCCCATCACCCCCGCCCCTAAAATTTTCAAATGGCTATATCTTCCGCAGTTTTTGAGTAGGGAACGTCAAAATTGGTAGGTATATTACTGGTAGTCGCCTTTAAGGACCGATAACAAATTTGTGGTGCCACGCCCACACCTACGCCTATAATCGAAAATTCCGATTGTAAATCGATAACTCCGTATATCTCCGAACATTTTAAAAATAGAGTAACCAAACTTGGAAGGTAATTTGCTGGTAACCTCCTCCAAAGATTGGCATACCAATTTTTGGACCACGCCCACATCCGCCGCCCCCAGGAACTTCGTCCCTAGAAATTTAAAATGCGCATATCTGCCGTAATTTGCAAGCTAGCCCCAAAATTTTGCAGGTATGTTACTGGTAACTCCCCCAAAGATCGATAAGAAAATTGGATGGCCACGCCCACTCCACCTACCTGAACCGATACACCTGTTGGTGTAAATCGATAAACCCATATATCTCACGTAATTTGAAAACTTAAGTCACCAAATTTTAAAGGTATATTGCTAGTAACACCCTTCATAAATGTGGAAAAAAAATTTTGGACCACGCCCACTCCCGCCCACAAGAAACGATAAATGCCTGTATCTCCCGCAATTTAAGAGCTACAGTTACCAAATTTAGAAGGTATATTACTAAGATCGAACTCCAACATTTTTTGGGCCACGCCCACTCCCGCCCCCAAAACCGAAAAACGCCCATATCCCCCGCAATTCATGTATTTCTTAACTGTACACAAACTAAGGCATAATAGTATTCCGCTGTCGGTTACGTCCGACTGCAACGTTCTATCTTGTTTTTATTTAAGCTTGTCGCACATATTTCAGTTGTATATTTTCAATTCAAGTTGAGGCATATTTGAAGTAGATTTTTTAAAGTTTTTCATGCAGAGAAATATCCGCTCTGCTGTTGACACACAATTTACAATTTACAATTTAAATTGACAGTCGCGCAACGATGTCGATAGCGCCCTAAGCAAGTACAGTCAAATCGCCGATGCCGAGCCGGAAATTGCTGAGCTCTGGAATAATATTGGCCTCTGCTTTTTCAAGAAGCAAAAATTCATTGTGGTAAGCAGCTGAAGAGGCGCAACTTCAATATGCAGATAGATACCACAAACTTGAAATTCAATCGATTGCAGGCGGTTTCATCACTCCGCAAATCCGTTTGGCTATCGCCGCTCAACTATAATGCTCTCTACAACTTAAGTCTGATATACATCGCCTGTGAGTAGAAAAAAGCAATAAATCCAACATAAAAGGCACAGACAACAATAACAGCAACAGCAACAGCAATAGCAACAACAACAGCAACAACAACAACAAAAGCTGCAGCTGCAGCATTTATTGCAATGGTTGGCAATTTATTGCACATCAATTAATCAGCGGGTAGTTTAGACTAGTAAAATCAATCGAATACTCTTCCAAAAGAAAGTTCTATTCAAAAAATAGAGGAATAAAATATTTGTAGATAAAAAATTAATACATTTTAAATTGAATCTAAATTAGTAAATACCTTAAATTTATTTAGATATTTCACATACTTAGAATTTCTAAAATGAATCAGTCAACGGGTAGTCTTAACTATATATAGATAATATAGATAATACTTTTTTATAATATAATAATATAATATTTTTTTATATTAAAATCTTATTAAAGATTTTTGTTTGAAGATTAAATCTGAAGAAATAATCCTTTTGTAAAACTTTAAATTTAAATGTCCATTTCCCATTGCATAAGCACCGAATTTTTGGGTCACTAAAAGGACTTGCCCTTAGCCTCAACCATAAAAGTGAAAGGTAAATAATAAAAAAGAAGAGTGTGAGGGGCGAGGGATTGTCTATTCATAAATTTCATAAAAAAACAGGAAAAACCAGGTAAAACCAACATTGGGGCATTTAATCAATTCAAGGACTGTTTTCATTGTAACTAGGCAACTCGGCTTTTAACATTCATTGTTGTGTCCGTTGTGAGTGTGTTGCTTTTGTGTGTGTGTTGTTGTTGTTGTTGTGTATGCTTTTATTGTTTTGTACTTTCTTTTGCTGACCCGGTGTGGCAACAAGCAGCGGAACAATATGCGAGCGCCTTTCACACGCTTGCCGCAGCCATAAACCTGCGCAAGGACAATGCCGAGTGCTACATGCTGCTGGGCCGTGAGTTAAACCAAAATAGAGAATGCCAATCCCAATTGTGTCCATTGTGTCGCCTAATTTGAATTGTTTCGTTTGTAGTGTGCCTGCGGAAGCTAGACGATTTGGAGAATGCTTTTGTGGCCCTCGAGCGGGCCTGCCGCCTGGCCAACGGGCAGCAAGGTGGCATGCGACATCCCCTCGTGTTCCTCAACTTTGCCCTGTTCTGCTATGAGACTGGACGACTGGCCCTGGCAACGGAACACTACAATCGATTCATGAGCCATGCCCAGGATCTGCTGCTGCCCACCGAAGTAAGTCGTGAGTTCTATCAGCGCGCCCAATGGCTGCTGGTGGTGCCAACTGATTAGCAGTTGCCACAAAATGCCTTTCAAAAAACATTTGCTTCAAAATCTGAAAGCCACGCATTTCTGTAGCCTTCTCAAATATTTAATTCAACAGCAAGTGTTATTTGCAAAATTAAAACCCCAAAATTAAACCGAAGTAAATTAAAAAACTTTTAATTGGCTGTTCAACATTAACATGAATCCGCTTTCATGTTGTTTGTGGCTCAAATACAAACTAAAAACAAGGGTTGGCAAAATTGTATAAAAATAGTGTTAACAAGTGAGAGTGGCCTAATAGAGAGATCTCGACGAAAAGATACCCAGAACACATTAAGACAATGAAAACATAGGTTTCAATAACTAATTGGAGAGTGATATTTTTAAAATCGGTACTTTTAATGTTGTCGAACATCGATAAAGATCGATATTCGCTAAAAGGCGAGAGTTATCGATAAAATTAAATAAGCTTCAACTATTGAAAAGCTTATATTCCATTTTTGTGTAGCTAGGCTTAAAGTCTTTTAGATCAGCTTGTTCTTTTAGACAAACAGACATGACTAGATCGACGCCTCGATTGAAGCTGATCAAGAATATGTATATATATATATATATAGCTTATGGTGTTGGATATGCTTCCATCTGTTTATTTCATACTTTTGCACCCTTTTACCCTTTTTTTTGGATCCATTTTTAATGAGTTGAGACTATATAAATGCCATTAAGCAGATGGCATGTCGCAAACGGAGCCTTTATTGAGTGGCTACTTGCCACACTCACATTTATTTGGGTATATGTAAATATGCTGGCGACTAAGTAACCTGCAACATTTCACAAAGTTCACCCAAGAGCAAACTCGAAAAATTTAATTTAGATTATTGTTTACTAATGTGGATTTGTGGATATTTGTTTGCCACACACATTGTCCTTATGCGTTGTTCTCTGCCAGTTTAAATTCCAGGCAACCAAATTGAAATCGCTGCTGCGCATGTCAACACACAGTCATGGCATCCTGGGAGATGGGGCGGATGCTTCTCGGGATGGAGTGGTGCTGGAGCAGGAGCAGGAGCCGGCAGCTTTGCAGGAGGAGATGCCGCTGGAGGTGAATGCCGTTGTCAGCGAGAACTGATTGTTTTAAAGTGGTGTGTGTGTGTGAGTGTGTGTGTGTGACGGGGAGAGGGGGAACAACAAAAACAACAACAGCTGCTTAACTCACATCGAACATTTATTTGAACTTGTTCAAAGTCAATTAAAAATCAGTTTACTCGAATAGCATTAAACAATAGTTGAAGCCAATGAAAATCCATTAGCGGCACTCTCTTAACTTATTTCTAATATATATATACATATATATTTATAAATATATGTTTGTGTGCTGTGAATTATTATCTGTTTAATATTATCAATGTTCAAGTGTTAAATGGACAAGAGAATAAAGAAGCTTTGGGGCTCATCGGCTTTTTATTCTCTTGTCGCATTTCCCCTTTCAGTTGAAATGCAAATCTCGATTTCAACTCAATTCAATTTAATTGTTAATTAGATTTCAATGTGTGCAAATTGAATGCATACAAATTGTATTCAACTCTTATAGAATAATTAAAGTTAATAAACGCTGGTGTTCCTTCCCTATCTCAGTTGGCATATTAATCATAAATATACATATCAATTTACAGTTTAAATACAAATATTTAGTATACATATATATTTGAATTGCGTCAGCCTAAGGAACAGTTTGACAAGTTATATACTAATTATGTTCATTTAGCGAAATCTCAAATTATGTGTCTGCAAAATAGAAATGGCACTTAATACCCTACTTAATAATTGTTGGCTCTTGACCGATTCCCGATTCACCATCGAGTCACAGTTCAGTAACCGTTTATTATGCGCTGCCCAGTTTCAGCTCACAGTTTCAGTTCAACTTTTTGAAAGTTATCGTTTTAGAAATTCAATCGGCTCAAGTATCATCTTTGAGATGCCTTCATCCTATTTCACCCATTCTCCCAACCACTCGGCCCGCAACTCGTCTCCGCCAGCGTCTCCCTGGGGCGTCTTAGACGCCAGGGTCATCGCTCCTAGACACAGGTGGTGGTGACACGGGTGAGCCGGGTCATCTCGCTGCTGCCAAAGTGCCGCTTGAAGAACAACGATCTAAATGTGGTGCGGAACTGCTTGGACATTAGGCCGTAGAGCACAAAACCGACGGCCGCATTTATCAGGGCCAACAGATCCATCAGTTCCCCAAACGGTGGATAGCAGTGGGCAAAGAAGCACTTCTCCAGCACGCCCGACAACAGACCCAGCAATCCCTGTGGAAACTCCGTCACCAGAAACAGCACCAGGACAGCAACCAGCAGCAACGTTGTCCGATCATTGCGTCGATCACAACGAGGCGGCCTAGGGACAGATTGAAATACATTCAAAAATATTCCAAATAAATTAAAGAAATCACAGCAAGTTAATCACTCACCGCCTGGATTTGGACTCGCTCTGGTTGAATTGTATGGCATACTTGGTCGGATTATCGTAGTCCTTGAGCTTGAGACGGCGACGCGATGCTTCGCACAGGACATGCATGAGGACGAGACTGATGACGGTCAGGATGCAGCAGGGCAACAGTTTGATAATCACGGAATGTATCCAGAAGTTAAATCTACACAGAGAGGAGTAAGTTGACATCACCATCAAGCTGTCAGCAAAATGGGGGGCAGGATAAGCTGCACGCTCACCTGAAGAGCATCGAGTCCGTGTCAAAGTACACATGGTACATGGCCTCGTGCTCTCTGGTGTCCACCTCGAGTGTCTCGCGCACCTTGAACACAAAGTACGTGGGCAGACAGAGGATGGGTGAAATGATGAAGGGGAAGAGGATCGCCTCTCTGGAATGTGCGAGCAGAAAATTGGCACAGCTCCCGTTCGGATGTCTGTGGATAAGAGATGGAAACAGTTTGCTATACAACAGAAAACAGGAAGAAGAAGAACAGAAAAAAGAGAAGCCACATTCAGGATATAAGCGCCAGTTAACAATAAATGTCCCATTTTTGAGGTGTCATGCAGTGTGGCACCAGCGCTGAGTGGCACTCACCTTATTGCCACATATCGCCAGACAGCCAAGGTCACAGTCAAACCAATCGAGATTGTGTGCAGAATCTGTGTGAAATGCATATGGACCAGCAAATAAACAGCCCACGCATAGCTCAAGTCCTTTTCACCTGCCCCAAAATGCATCAAAGAAAATATATATACAATATGTTAAATAAATATATGTATACCTAAATAAATATCGGAATATAGAGAGTATCTGCTCACCTGGCTTCATATAGATGTACTGATATGTGGTATACGGTATGTATTCCATCATGACAAACATATCAGCGACTGCCAGCCATTTCAGTATATTGTTAATGGGCGCCTTGGCCATTTCTTTTCTGGTCAGCACCATTATGTTCAAAATGTTGGCTATTGTGCCGAATATGCAAATCTGTAAGGGCAAAAGTGTAAGCGAAAATGGCAACAACACAAACAACAACAACAAAAGCAACACTTTCAACAACGATAAACAAAACCCAGCTCAGCTGACCAGAATAGATTGAAGACCCATGCTGATGTAAAATTCATTTGACACACACCCACACACACACAACCCCCACACACACACACACACACACAGAGAACACCTTTTGTGCAATGTTTTATTCATGACTCAGCCACATGATAAAAATGAGATTTATTTTTTAAATCTTCAACAGACATCCCAGGGCCATCCTTTCTCTGCAGTATTTTGCTGAATTTCTAATAAAACAATGAATTTTTATATTAAATTCGTAAATTTCCACATTGCGGTTGGGGTTTGAAATCTATGTGTGTTTAAGGTTTAAAGTGTGGTTTTTCGGATTTTTAATGCCAGATAAAAACGCCATTTAATCAGATCATTTTAATTTGTTTTATTTTTTGATTTTGCATTTAATATTTTCTAATAATCTTCCGACCATTGTTTGTTGTCTTTAAAGACAACTAATTGGTCAATCCTCGTACAACAAATTGAATGCTGTTAAATGCGTGAGACCTTTCCTTTGGGCCAAAGCTTATGAATTATGTAAACACACTAATTTATTTAATCGGGTTTCTGCGCCTTGAAAGGGAAACTGTCAAAGTTCAAAAGAGAAAGGGGAACGGACAAATTCATAAGCGGACAATGGAAGGAACCCTTTCGGTTCCATTTGCGAAACATTCCCTGACATTTTGACGGGTCTTTCATTAATTTTCCTTGGCTCACAGCAGTGGGCGGGGACAATAAGGTGAAAAATGTCTTCGCTGGTGACACGATGACATCAGGATAATTAGCACTCTGTCTGCGGCACGGGCAGTCGTCCTCACCATGAGACGGACACCGACACAGACACAGAATCACACAGAGTATTCCTAATGAGCTACAAGCTGAGACATTTGCTTATCTTTGGGCAACTTACCAGCAAGGAGACATAGCCATGAACGCCATTGTAGGCCCGCAACCAGGTGTAGATTTCGCCTTGACAGTAGCCCTGGCACTCGTCCGGTTGCGACTGATTCTTCTTGTGGAAACCCGCGAGTAGCTTCACAAAGTCCTGAATGTCGCTGCTCGTGATCTCAAAATCCTTGAGCAGCGTCTCATTCAGCGCCATTCCTTCCAACTGGGATTGTGCCATATTTAAATCCTGCATAGTTTATTAACTTGATTTCGCTTTGGGATTGCCTTTAAATCATGCTGGCCAATTAAATGTTGCTGCAATGTGTGAAAAGATAAAAGTAAATAATCAATTGACAGGTTCATTGCCGCAATTAAGCAAATATGGTGGACAAGTTATTCGTCAACTTATTTGTCATAGATACATATCTAATAAAATTACGTGACAGACAGCAAAATAAACACTCAAACTTGCCACAAGGGACCCAATTAGCGTGTGGAGAACCAGTTACCAAAACAAAAACTCAGCTCAGGCAAATTCACGCAATAAGTCTATCAAATACGTAAAGCAGCTTTAAAAGTATATGTACCTGTGTATTTGAGAACATGCACATAGGATACAAAGTCAAAGTCAGTCATAAAACAAGAGTTCCATTACATTAATTACGTCATGACATTGCCACAAAGAATGCCATCAAATTGAGAGCTATTTCATCTTTTGTGGCCGGCTGTCCAAGGCAGATGCCACATATGTATGTGAGTTGTGCAACCTGCTGCCAGAATATGAACGGTTCTCTTTATGTTCAATTGCAGGCCACAGTAATTTCCAAAATGCCAAACCGCATTGAGAGCAACATCAACATCAACGTCGGCAATAACAAGTCAAGTTGGCCAACAACGATAATTGATCGAAAATTTAATGTGGCAAATAAAATAGATGAAAGTCAACCAAACACCGAATATGAAATACGCTAGCTATTAAATCACATGTATATATATATATCACATTGGATATCGAAGTTAGACGACTCTGCGGCCAGGGTATAATTAACCAGAACACACTTGTCGCAGTTGCCAGTGAACTGGGCGTTGCAACTTAATTGGCTAACGATATATACTAGATACAAGATACAAGAGCAGCTGCAACATTGCGTTGTGATAAACATTTGGGCGACATCGTAAATCAGTCAAGTTGGTAAGTTGGCAAATCAAAGTCTCGACCCAAATGTTCAGCGTGTCAACAAAGGTGTTGCATTTGGCTAATGGGTCCGGGTGCAGGTCCAGGGGGCCAGACATCAAAATCCTGTTCACCACTTTTGCGCAATTGCAATTCAAATTTTATTTTTTTGAGTAACTGCCTCCGCTGCTCCGACGATTGCCACACAGAACAGCCGCCAACTGCCAACTGCCAACAGCCAAAACACACAAACTGGGCCTGCATCAACTTCTCAATATATATATTTCTGTGTTATGTTGTCAAATAATTTGATTTTGATGGATATGCCAGACGTCAGCAACAACAGCAACAACAACAACAGCAACAAAATTGTTGCTGCTGCAAACAGCGAAAGGAATATAGCAACAATTTTATTTACTCAACATGCTTTTTCATCAATTTGGCTCCGGTAATATATCTGTTTAATCCGTCAGTAAATGTTTATAAAATACATTAAATATATTAAAGTCCACAATAGCAACAATTTTATTTATTCAACATGCTTTTTCATCAATTTGGCTCTGGTTATATATCTGTTTAATCCGTCAGTAAATGTTTATAAAATACATTAAATATATTAAAGTCCACAACTCCAATTGCCAAAAACAAATGAATACTTCAATATTCATCGCAGTTAATTTTTATATTTTGCATTAATCAAATAATACCTTTCAGCATATCAAATTAGCTACGTAAAATCTTCAGATTTAAGTGGAAACCTGCTCAGATTACGATCCGAACATTATTCGTTTAATTTAATCATTTTTCCTTTTTTTTTTGTATGTGAGCAGCTTTGCAAGATATTCTCAGTTTGCTATTGCTCTTTGTCAGGAGAGAGTGTTAAGTTTTTGTGGGAGTTTCCGACGGGAAATGGAAAACCAGGTAGCGTTACGCAATAGGAAAAACCCCCCACAGTTTGAGGCACACACACACGCACGCACAGCAAATGGCGCCAACTGACAACTTTAGATAAACATTCTTTGTTGCCACTGGCAATGGTACTGTTAATTAATGTTCCGTTAAGCACACACACACACACTTGGAATTTTTTGCTCATAACCATAAGCGCAGTGAGAGCTTCGAGACAAGTGTTTTCTTATCGGGAAAATGCTCGTATTTCCCAGCAGTCCCGCAGCGTCAATCGCCTTAACGATGCTCCCCATTAAATTGTAATTACACTCAAGTGCTTTTCATGTGAGAACTAAAACTGAACTGAACGGAACTTAATAGTTAGCTTTACGCATTTCCAACTTAAGGCTTCATCCCAACCCATAATTTCCCAAACGTATTTCGAATTCAATTTGTGTATGCCACACAGAGTTAAGAAAAATAGCTAAAACCATTTGTTGCTGCCCATTTTCCCCAGCCGGGCAAATGTCTGTGCAATTTGCACAGATTGAAGCCAGAAATGGAATTGAATGCATATTTATTGTAAGCATTTATCAAATGGCAAAAAAAAATATATATATATACAGTGTCTGGCAGCTTATTTGGCCCGGTGTATTCATTATTTTTCAAAAATTCCAAAGACCGATGACAGGATTAGTACAGTCTGGAACTGCCCCAACATAATAATTCCACCGGCCCAGTCATCAGGCTTAAATATTCTTGAAAATTTGTGGGCTCTGCTGGAAAATAAAATCCGGAATCAGAACATATCCAGCAAACAGAATCTCAAGACTGCTCTGCTGGAGGAGTGGAGCAAGATCAGCCCAGAAACTACCCGGAAGCTGGTATCTTCCATGAATAATAGTTATTATTAAGTCTAAAGGATATAATACTAAGTATTAACATCCTTATTTAAGCTATTAGACGACAAATATGTAACTTTTTTTAAGACCGTTTCATCTGAGCTGCTATATGTATTTTGCATATGTTTTCAGTTTTTGACTAATTTTAATTTTAATTAATAATTAATATTTTAGTAAAAACTAAAGTTTCTTTTTGAAATGTGATATAACATTAAACAAATTGGCATTTAAGCATTTTGTGTTTTTTTCCTTGCTTAAACTTTAAAGCACTTTAAAATTTTTGCTAGACACCGTGCCAAATAAGCTGGCAGACACTGTATATAAATGCGTATTGAAGGTCTTTTTCACAGTGAATGGTTTGAATAATGTGAATAAAAAATGTATTCAATGCTTAAGTGACAAATTGCGGCTGCCTGCATGAAATATTCAACTTAAAGCTGTGCATTTGGATTTCATGTTCGATAAATTCAAGATTGAAAATAACAATGTTGATAAAATCACAGTTCAAACGAGAGAGAGAGAGGGAGAGGGAGAGAGAGAGACAGGGAGAGGACATTACATATGAAATAAAGCATTAATTATAGCTTGTGAATGAGTCGAGTATTCCAGCATTCAGTTTCTGATTATATTTATTTTACTATATAAATTATTCACTGTTAATATGTTTACGCATGTTTACTTCTGTTCTGCTTGCATTTTAAAATTTTAAAATAACGAATAAATTACAAACCATATCGATTGCAAATAATTTTATGCGTGGCGGACAAAGTGAACACTCAGCGTGAGTGATTTGTGCTGTATTTTAAAAAAAATTTTCCAATTACAAGCCAAATTCAACTGACTGACTGACTGTCCGTCGATTGTCAGTTCAATGCAGCAGCAGTGCCACACACAAACACACACACACACACGCACACACACACACACACGCACGCACTTTGTGGCATGCCGCAACTTGTTTGGTATTATTTTGACTTGATGTGGGCATACTTACAGCCAATGTGCGTGTTTTTCGATAGAGTTTTTCTTATTTGTTGCGGTTTGTTTTTTATTATTATTTTTTTTTTTTTTTTGATTTTTTTGTATCATTTTTGGCGTGTAAATAGTTTTTGCCTAATGAGTGCGTTTGACTTAGTTTTGAGTGAGTTTCTAGCAGTGTATAAATAAACTCATTCTGGCTGCAAATATCGTTAGTTCAAATTTAGACAACGTGCAGTTCAGTGCATAGAAGCCAAAGGCAAAAAAGAAAATTCACTATGAAATTCACGGTAAGTTCGGAAAAAAAAAACTTTATTCTGCGAACACCTCAGGCAAATAGTCAAATCGAAAAACTTAACTTGAGTTCGGTACTTACAAAGAAAAACATTTGTGCAAAGTGATTAGTTTTATATGGTTGCCTAAGTGGAAAACCGACAAAGTTTTCTTTAAATATTTGGCGTAATTAAAAAGAGTTAAGCTAAGTTAACCTTTTTCATTGCTGCTTAGCAAAATTAAATGAAATGTTTTAAAGTTGAAACCTATTTTAATGTCAATTCATTTGTTTTTCACATTTTCTTTCATGTCTTTTGCCATTTGCTGCAAATGAAAAATTCCTTGATAAAAAAAAACAAATGGAAATGGGATTTTGTAGTTAATTTTGTTGATTGCTGGCATTGCTTGCATCCTGGCCGCACCTGTCGCCGAGGAGCAACAACAACAGGAGGTCGAATCATCTGTCAAGGCCAAGCGTGGCCTCTCCCTTGGCCTGGGCTACCACGCCCCCCTCGTCACTCACTCGCATTACGTGTCAGCACCAACTGTCGTCCACCATGCCCCATTGATTTCGCATGCTCCACTCATTTCGCATGCCCCAATCATTTCGCATGCACCGCTCATTGCGCACCATCCCGTCTCCTCGGTATCCTATCACCTGCCCTCCTACCATTCCTACCATCATTTCTAAACAGCAACAGCAGCTGGATCAACTGGAGCAGCTTCAGCAGCTGGATGTAGCAGCTGGACTTTAAAAATAGTCAACACGTCCAAATGCAAAAGCGACCACAAAAGAAAAAAAATTAAAAATAATAATTATAATTCTACTAAGCAAAAAGTTTTCCACTCGTTTTGACTACAATTCCTAAAAATGTCCATCGTTTTGTTGTTAATTAATTGCTTTTGTAAATAAATTTGTACAAACAGTTTTATTCTGCATTTAAGCAAAACTATCTTTTCAGTCACAACTTTTGGTTGCCACAGGGCGAACAACTTTACTCGGTGTGTGTGTGTGTGTGTGTGTGGTAAATGTGGCAACGAACGAACAGCATCAGTTAAAAGCAGCCCTTGCTACCATTTGGACCGCAATAGCTACTTGGCTCGGACACACTTCCACAAGCTCGCAACTGCAGCACAAGTGTGTAGCAACTTGGAGAACATAATCCCGGTAGTTAAGCACTTGCAACAGCAGCAGCAGCCGCAGCAGCCACAGCAGCAAGCATTAAGTTAGCATTGTGATTACGCACATTGTGCAACTAGTTTATTGTTATTATCATGCTGCAAATGGAGTTAATAACAGTGCCCTTGTTGCATTTACGTTCAGTTTTCATTTTCCAGCATCAAATCAAAGCCTAATTCCATTTAACAACCACCCCCCTCTCTCTGTCCATTATAAACTTTGTCCTTATTATTATTGCATTTTGCAGTACCGCATAAATTGTAATTAATACAATACAGAGTTTGTTTAATTAATGATACGTGAGATTTGGCCATAAAATATTAGCATACATAAGGGATTAAAGCATACGGATTTGTTTGCTGCGGCAACCGAGGCAACAATGAATATCGTAATTTAATTTATATATATAGATTGTTGGCAACCACTGCCCAGAATACCTACAATATAATATAAATTAACTGAAGCGATCTAATCTTATTATGACCAATCCAGGATTACCTACGAAATGAAACAAAGGATTTGCGTCAATTTGTGTACAATTTATACACATTTAGTTTGAATTTTACTTTAGATGCACCGCATTTCTTACTACACATTTAAATTGCAATCGGATTAAAACTAGATTTTGACTGAATTCCATGAAATTTAGTCCGAGAAGCTGTCGCTCCAATAGGTTGTCGTCAGGGGTGCCACCGACTTGAACAGATCCCTGCCCTGGCTTGGATGGCCCTCGATGGATTGCCGTTTGACCTTCTGCTCTGAGTGGCGATTGCAATTCGTGCTCTGATGGCGCTGCAGGCGCGTCTGTGTGAGAAACGTGCGCTGGCATCGCTTGCACTCGTAGATAATGCCGTGCTCATCATGGCTAAGGGCCATGTGCCGCTTGAGCTCTGCACGCAGCCGGAAAACCTGGGCGCACAGCTCGCAACGGAACTGGGCACGTTCCGCTGCATGGCGTTCCATGTGCGTCTTGTAGGCGCCACGCACTTTGAACTTCTTGTTGCATATCTGGCAGTGGAACTCTTGGCGAGAATCATGCATCTTGCGGTGCATCACGTAGGATTGTTTGCGTTGAAAACTTAAATTGCACTGGTCGCACTCGAAGGGTCCCTGGCTGGCTGCTGTGGCGCTGGATGGTGATGTTACACGATTCTTCTTCCTTGGATGATCCTCGTCGTAGCTGTTGTTCGAGCCGGACGCACGTTTCATGCCCTTCTTTCGACCACGTCGGCGTCCTGGCTTGCGTTTCTCGCTAATATCCGAGTCAGCAGAGTCGCTGTCAGCGCTGGTGGAGCCCGCAACATCGGACACTTTAAATTCAACATCGTCGTTTAGCTCCTCCTCATCCTCGTCGCTGGCCGAATCGGAGACTGGTGCATCGATGACCACATAGCCACGTGGTCGACGCACTTTGTTCTTGCTGCGCGACAGACGCTTACGCAGATCCTGCTCTGTGGTTTCCAGCTGCTTGCGCAACTTTATGGCAACGACGAGACTATCCAGGCAGCTGTTGCATATGAACTGCGGCATGAAGTCTTTGAGCGCTATCGACACACTGGGGCAAATGAGCACAAGCATGTCAGCCGGTGTGCTGCTTGTCTCGCTTGTCTTTGTGAAGAGGCTGACTAGCTGCTCCTTGGTCGTGCACACACGACACTGATTCTCATCCACTTGCTCCTCCTGGCTTCGGGCACCAGATCGTGCTCTGGCGTTCGCTTCTTCCGATTGATCTCCTGCTGTGTCAAGCTCTGCCTGTGCATCATCCCCAGTGATGAGTTCTCCCTCATCTTCCTCCTCCTCCTCCTCCTCCACATCTTCTTCGTCTTCGCCATCTGCTTCTCCCTCCTCGGCTGCATCCTCCCCAGCTGTGCGTGCTTCCTCTTCCACACCTTGTTCTTTCTCAGCTGTTGCTGTTGTTGGCACAGCTGCTGCTTCTTTATCCTTTGCTTCTTCTTCAATTGCCTGCTCATTTTGCACATTGTTTTTGTTAACAGCAGCTGCTGTTTTTTCTGCTGTTTTTTCTTCGTCAACCTCGGTTAGTTCTCTTTCATCGTCGCACTCAATTTCAGGCGTTTCATCTTCGAGATATTCAGCTTCGCCCATTTCCTCCTCCACTTCCTCTATCGCTTCCTCCACCGCTCCTGCCACCGCCTGCGGTTCGACATGCGCCGCAGTGTTACCCTAGAAAATGTTATGCGTGTTAAGTTGTGTCAGTTTCTTAAGCCCCTCCCACTCGCAACGCACCTCCTCTATATAAACATCAATATTGGCAGCATCTGCTGCTGTTGGTGCTGCTGCTGCTTCTTCTTCTTGTTCTTGTTCAACAGCGTTGTTTCCATCCCACACATTAGTGGAGGCAGCTGGCTGCGCCACCTCCAACTCAGTTGCGGTTTCCTTGCCATTTGTGGCCACTCCATTTGTGGTAGCCGCAGCCGGTATTTCCTCTTCCATATTTTATGTTGTTTCGTGATTTTTGGCGCTTCAAAAATTACGCCGGCCCCAGCGAATAGCTCAATGTGAAAATTTCCGTTTTTTTCCTCTCTCTCTTTCTCACACAGTAATAAAATGTTTGCGCTCTCTTTCTGTGTTCGCTTACTTACACTTGCTCGAAACTGTTGAATTGCTCTTTAACTACAGTTTTTGTTTTTTCATGACGCTTTAGCAGCAGACCCAAACATTTATTAATTTTGACAAAACAACGCCATATTGTATGAGTACATACACGCAGCCGACAGCTGTTCGGGTATCGATGACTGTGCGCATGTCAAAACATATATCGATAGGCATTTAACAACGATTGTTGCGACGCAAGCGCGCTAAACGAGAAAAATTCAAAATCGAAAAACTTTTTAAGTATTTAATGTGTTATTAAATAAATATATGTGTCTTTTTTATGATTTCTTTTTGCAAGAAATAAGTAGCAACGTAATTTTATTGCAATTGTTTTAAATTGTTTTGGAATAAAATAAAAAATTTAACGCACGACCTAATAAGGCACAATTTGCGTGACTTTCTAATGTCCAATAATGGATGGATGATACCACGAAATGGACGAATGGACCCCTACAGTCGCCTTAATAGAAATTAAAATTCAAGGAAATGCTTCTACGCATCCATTATAATATTATTTAGATATTGTAGAAAAACCCCAGTGTCAATAAAGATAATGGGCTCTTTGTCAAGTGCGTTAAAGAAAAATAAATATAAAGCCCAGCATCACAATCCCGACATGGGTGAGGTATTTATTTCAATTATGCGAAATCAAAGACCACAGTGTTGCCAAGAAAAATGTTGGTGCTGTTAGGCGAAAAAAAAATACTATGGTTGCCACATCAACATTCAGGACCCATTTGATGGCAATTTGCGTTAACAGCTCCCCATCACTGATCCCCTGCCCTATTCAGCGTAGTGTATTTGTATATTTTTATATTCTGTATTCTCTATATATTTTTGTTATTCCTTTTTGTGATATACGTCAACAATTATCGTGATAGAACGTGCACAGCGCCTACTTGACATTAGCATGACGAGTGCTGTGGGAGGTCGGATTGCTGCGCCCGGAAACGTGTCTGAGATTTCTGTTTTATAGCGATAGAAAACGACGGCGGGGTTTGGGACTGGTCGTGTAAGCAACAAGATAAATAAAGCGTTACGTTACCTCTGGCAGTGATAAAAAATGTGCGACGATGTCAACTGACAAACGCATTCCCCAAGCGAAGAAGACATTGGCGTCACAACATGATTAATTATGCATGAGTTACTCGCAGTTACTCGCTCAACCACCCAGAAACACAGAAACCCAGTCACATAACCACCCAGTTAGCCAACAAACCCATATATAAGACAAACATCAGCATATGCTACCATGACAAAGGCTTAAGCGAATTTTTCTTTTCTTCTTCTTCTTTTTTTATTTTTTTTTTTTTTAGCTGAATAGTGTTTCAGAATAGAGGCCTGTTGCATAAGGTGCAAATTCCAAGGACTTTCTGCTCGACACAAATTGCGCCTTGAGTTTCCAATTTAAACATCCTTAAAGAACAACTGTAAAATGGAAACGTTTTAAGCACAAAACAAGCATCTATTTATACAAAAGCAGTGTTTTCCCTTGATTTGTAATTTGTAGCTTCCTATGAAAATGAAACAGGAGCGAATAATTGAATTCAACACACTATTTTATCTTACAACGACTACAATGCATTCATTTACCCATCACTGTAAAATTGTATCAAATGTTGGTGTGAACAGTGAACAACAAGTGACAAACAAAGGATAAATAAATTATCTGATACCAAAGAAATAGAGTTTTTAACCATTCGTAATTTAAATAATATTTGAAATTTGTATGCTAACTAGATAGCTCATGGGGCCTTTTGGGCTGGATTTGCGACGAGTATTTAGCATCGAGAGTGGCCTTTCCAAAACAATATAAAAATTTATGGGTCTATTGGTATTTTAGTCTGCTGGGTTTGTTCCCACTCATAAGCGTAGAAGTGGTTGCCAATAACAAAAAAAAAATACGATAATTTAGCGGAAATTGTAAGCCCTCTAAAATTAACACTCGCAAAGGATATACAGATATGTACAAAATGCTAATCCAGAGCTAAACCTATTCTATATATTTGGACTAATGTATTTTTGTTTGTGTAATTTATTTATTGACTCCGAATAATAAGCAACATGTTTCAATAATTTAACATTACTGCACTCGGCATTCAACAGTTGAAGCAAAAGGAAACATGCAAAACAGGAGCGATATTTTAACATTCTGCTGCAGTAATAAACTTTGAATTTCTATTCGCAACTCTAAGCACGATTTAAAGGACTGTAGGGATTATTTTGCTTCTATGCACACGTGTCTTAAAAAAGTAAACAAAAAATAAAAAATCAATGAAATGATCACTTATCTAAAGGGCAGTGTTCATTTTCATAGGTCGTTTGCCCGAAAATCATAATAAATGAATTACTGTCAACAAACATCGTCTGTCTGTCTGGCCCGTAAAGTCAGATTTTGGTGCAGTTGACTTGCTGCCGCACAAAATACGTGAACACAATGTAAAAGTCATAAGCCAAAAGTTGTGTAAACAAAAAAAGTTCTTGTTGCCAAATGAATACCTTTGCAGCTGCCACCTTGGCTCAGTAAATCAAAACATGTTCACAGAAAATAAGTTTTATTGGCATGTTGTTAAATTTAAAGCGCTGGAAAACTATATACGAATGTGATCTGGTAACCAGAAAAGTACACACACACACACACACACATTTTAGTTGTGCAATTTAAAGCACAATACATAATAAATGTAATTTTAATCCCGCCTCAAAGTATGCAACATTAAAATGCTCGCTTGCGAATTATCTGTTCTCACTTCATTCATTTACTGGTATTTATCTGGTAGCCTGGCAATGTTGTAAAATAATATTAATTAAGCTCACATGGCACATTTGTAATTAAACGATCATAAGCAGCTCAAACAATTCTGGTAAATTAATTACAAATTCTGGTGGGATTGTTGAATTGTTGTTTGTCTGCTGAAGAGGAGGCGCAGACGACTTGCATCCATTCGAATGTAATTAGAGATTGTATTGAAAATGTTGCAGGATTTAAGAACAATTTGGAATTTAAATGTTGTTTGCTAAGACAGAGACTAATGCTAATTAATACCACATCAATCAAGTGAAGAGCTGAGACTTTTCGCACAATAACGAATTTATGCAAACAAGCCGTGCTTTATTTTCATTACAGAAATTACTTGACTCCACACATAATCCTTTGGGGGACTTTTGCCTGCACGTTGCGTATGCTACCAACGAGTAATAAAAAAATAACAAAAAACGAAGAAAAATATACAGCCGTGCCATCAACAAGCAATTTTTTATAAGCGTATAATTTGAAAAAGCCCTGGGGTAATATGCTTATACTCAACTCAGCTTTTGTCCTTATTGTGCCGGCATTGTCCTTGTTGTTATTGCTTGCGGTTAACTCTGTGTGTGTGTGTGTGTGTGTGTGCGACTCTTTCTATAGCTTTGTTTACGTGTGTGTATATTTATGTATATTTATGTGTGTGTGTTTGGGGACTATATTTGTTGTCATAATGCCCTAAGCAGAATATTTTGTGCTTTTGCCAAATTTAACATTGTACAAATTATCTACTCAAGCCGAGGGGCGTCAACCAAAAATCACTGTTCAAATTATGAGTTGCAATGCTAAAGAAATATGGGCACACCTCATTATGTCAGAATCACAAAAAAAAAAGAATATAATGCTGCCAGAGTTTCTGTCGGGTATAAGATATATATATATATATATATATATTCCAACTATTTGCAAATTTTTTCGATCTGCTTGTGCTCAGACCAGATGTAAACGCCTTGAATCGCCGATGTTCATTATGAACATTGACTATAATGGACTGTATAACTGGCGACTAATAAAAGAGCGATAAGCTGTTTTATTTCACTGTACGGCTACCTAATTAGCTTGGCGTGCGATTAACAATTCATATGCCCATATGTGAATTTACAACCCGATTCCCATGGGACCAACTACAACAACAACAATGTGGGGAGACGATAATCACAATCGGGAAGAAGAGAAGAAAAATAATGTTTGGTCTTGGCATGTTTCGCATTCATATCAATCAATTAGGATGCCGTCAGTTTTGTCGAGGCGGCACGTGTCTGCATTAGCATTAGGCTCTGTATTATTGATCAAAATGTCTTTTATCAGGCCCCATAAATTTTCGTGGTAAATTCCAATCAAGCGAGCGTGTCATAAATTCACAAAAGCTAATGTATATATTTTTTTAATAACTTGGCTCGTAACACTTACCAAAATACACAAATACTCAAACACAATCTTTTGGAGTTTGTAGTCTGACAGCTTTTGACTGCTTGAAGGACCCTTAAACGGAACCATGAAAAAGGGATTGACACTTTTGAATTGATACCCACACCATTCAGAGTATATTCGTTTTCTATACACACAATGAGTATGCCAGTATATAATATAAACATAATCTAAATATCATTATTTACTTAAAAAACCAAGCAATGATTTCTTTCTCAAATGTCAGCAGCATAATAAAAAGCAAAACTAGTGAACTTGATCAGGATATATTGAAAAAAACAACGTTTTTATACAACATTTATTTTTTATAGTTCGATGTTAAGTGTTTTTTTTTTTTTAAGAAAAATGTTATAAGCGAATGCAAAAATATAATAGATAATATACCATATTTTTCAAAGAGTTACATACTTTACGATCAAATTCAAATATTTTCTGAAAGGTTATAAGTGAAATAAAATATAAAATAAATTAAATAAGCTTAACTAAAAGCTGTATGAGTAATTTTATTCTAAAACTTAAGTCATTTGTTTATAAAAGGGATTAATATTGAATAATTTATAAGTTTTAAATCTATATTATATTATTATTATCTATATTATTCTTTAAGCTTCAACAACACTTTTTGAAGGTAGTTTAGCACTGATTATTTATTATACCCTTAACCCATTAAAAATGGGTAAAAAGGGTATAATGGTTTTGTGCAAATGTATGTAACAGGCAGAAGCAAGCATCTACGACCCCATAAAGTATATATATTCTTGATCAGAATCAACAGCCGAGTCGATATAGCCCTGCCCGTCTGTCCTTCCGTCTGTCCGTCCGTCCGCCTGTCCTTCTGTCCGTCTGTATGAACACGCGGATCTCAGAGGCTATAAGAGCTAGCGACTTCTCGTGTACCAGGCGCAGATCAAGTTTGCATTATTTTACTGTAATAAATTCCACAATTTAAGAGGCAGAGGCTTCTAATTTATACATAATATGCTTATACATATTAATTAATCAATTGCCAAAATTTCATTAAGATCGGACAAGAAACACCATAGTTATAGTTGAAAATATATTCTCATATTGATCTCATTTCTATCAGCAGCCGCAAGCATTTTCTGTATGCATTTAAATAGGTGAGCGCATGTGTGAGAAAGAGATGTCATGATATCGACGCTAGTGTCAATATATTTGTGTGTATTCTGCAGAGCCCCGATAAGTACTGTTTCGTGTACGTGTGTATATGTGTATTTATGTATGTATCTGCTTGTGAGCAAAAATACTCTGCAAGAAATGCACTTGCAGATCTGAACATTTGAGTGCAAATCATTTTAAAGGGAAATTTGCCAATAAAACTAGAATATATGTAACAACTGGGTTAAGGGTATATCGTAGTCGAGCCAATTCGACTACAGCATCTTACTTGCTTCTTTTTTTTTTTTTTTTTTTGAATATTCATTAAAATTTAAATAAAATGTATTAGTAGATTAGACGAAGCGTGCGATTTTACTTTCTTTCGGGCGACAAATTAAGCGAACCGGCTTGTTCATAAATCAACAGACCGAACAAAGGCGACAAAATCGAATTACTAAAAGATTTTTGTCTTTGATCTCGAGCGCCATCTAATTAAAAACCGACCTGGAGGGAAAAGCCCATCCGCAAAAATGCAGAACAAAACAAAAAGAATCGAAGAACGAAAATAGCATCGAAATCAAAGTTGGTTGAGTCCAATGATCCGCAGAGTTCTTAAACAAACGTAGATATGCAGGGCAAAACAAGAATGGTATCATCATGAAAATTATGTAAATAAACAGTCAACATCAAAATGTATATTACAAACATTATTTATATATTTATTAATTTTAATTTGTCGCTATCTTTGTTTACTTTCTATGCTATTGGAATTCCCAAACCATGAGGAATGGAAGCGTTTGTTCTTTTGCGAAACCCGTTTCTGATGCGGTGCTATTTGATAGAGGATTATATGTTATAGAGCAGTTTGGGGCCTGCATATTTTTGTTAGACTTCGCACCGTCTAAAACAAGAATCCAATTCAATAAACAGCTGTTAGTTGCTGCTTTTTGGGTATTTTCGTTCTTAGTCGTCACTAATCCCGGAGGTTGGGCAACACTTCTCTGGCAACACTTGCCACCCGATTGGTATAAATAGCGCGTGCTGTGACTTGACAAATTAGACTTAACCCGAAGTTCAGCACAACAGCACAACAGAACCACAAAATCAACCTATTTGCAAAAATGTCGAAATTGTTTGTGATCGCTTTAATCTTTGCCGCCGCCGTCCTCTTCTTGGCTGACGCAGCTCCCGCTGTTTTGGACGCCAAGTCGACCATCGATGCCATTATTGGTAAGATATGAAACTGTTCTCAATTAAAAGGCTTGGTCTAATTTGCATTTCTGTCCGCAGCTTCCTACAATAAACACTATCCAGGACACTCAGTTGTTCATCCCTGGGAGGTGGCCTCAGTCATCGATGTCGACACATTCCAGCCCCACATAAACTTCCATTAAATTACAATGGATAAACATTCATAATCCTATCAGACCTGTTGACCACTCAATGTTGTGTTTAGTTGTTAAAATGAAATGAAAAATAAAAAAAAAGAAAATATAAAAAAACTAACAAATTATTAGTGTTTAATCTGGTTTATTGTGGATTTGCATTTAAATTCCCAAAATATATTTTGTTTAATGTTTAACAGCTTAGTGACAGGCCAATTAAAGTCAGCACGAATTAAGAAACATTAATATTAATTAGATAATTAGGAAATCCAGACCGTTAAGCCTATTTTAATTTATTCCATTTTTAATTACTCAATTGCGCAACACATTCAAATTAGAATTGTTTGAATGTTTAATTCTTTTTGGTATTTCCGAGCAACTGGTTCAAAATATAAATGCCAACAAGTTCGTAGGGGGAATAGGAATGTATATGTACATATATATACAATCGTACATATTAAATACCATGTGTTGATGATATGGAAATATCCCCAATCCATTA
Source organism: Drosophila kambysellisi (assembly GCA_035042185.1). Taxonomy (NCBI): domain Eukaryota; kingdom Metazoa; phylum Arthropoda; class Insecta; order Diptera; family Drosophilidae; genus Drosophila; species Drosophila kambysellisi. The sequence goes on along the minus strand of JAWNLS010000946.1, from coordinate 453,754 downwards.
ACTCAAAACATTTCAGTTTTGTCTGAATATGAATTTATAATGTAAACATTTATTTTCTTCTAAATGCTCAATAAATAAATACTCATAGGAAGGTTTTGCAAACCACACAAAGATATGTTTACGAAAACTTTTGAGGAAGAATAGCAAACCAATAAGCATTGTCCAGATCTTAAATATATAATTACCTATACAACTAATGCCAATAAAGAAATGGAATTTTAAAGGAAACATGAATTGCTCTAAATATAGAATTTATCAGTAGCATTTCTCTTTGCCACGTTGAGGTCAAATGTGTAATCAACGGAAGCGTCATCTGCATAAAACAAAGTTGCCTCTTTGGAAATGCAATTTATGAAAATGCGCTCATCGCAGCTCAAGGGAAAAGTGCAAATGTTTGCTGCACTACATCATTGCGATATTTCTTATAATCTGGACGACTCAACTTTGTGAGTGGCACTGTGGAATATTTTCTGTGGCAGCTGCAATTTTTTCAGAAAAACTGAATGAAGAAATAAGATGTTGTAGTCGAGTTGGCTCGACTACGATACACCCTTAACCCAGTTGTTACATATATTCTAGTTTTATTGGCAAATTTCCCTTTAAAATGATTTGCACTCAAATGTTCAGATTTGCAAGTGCACTTCTTACAGAGTATTTTTGCTCACAAGCAGATACATACATAAATACACACATACACACGTACACGAAACAGTACTTATCGGGGCTCTGCAGAATACACATAAATATATTGACGCTAGCGTCGATATCATGACATCTCTTTCTCACACATGCGCTCACCTATTTAAATGCATACAGAAAATGCTTGCGGCTGCTGATAGAAATGAGATCAATATGAGAATATATTTTCAACTATAACTTTGGTGTTTCTTGTCCGATCTTAATGAAATTTTGGCAATTGATTACTTAATATGTATAAGCATATTATGTATAAATTAGAAGCCTCTGCCTCTTGAATTGTGGAATTTATTAAAGTTATCGATAAAATAATGCAAACTTGATCTGCGCCTGGTACACGAGAAGTCGCTAGCTCTTATAGCCTCTGAGATCCGCGTGTTCATACAGACGGACGGACAGACGGACAGACAGACGGACAGGGCTATATCGACTTGGCCGTTGATCCTGATCAAGAATATATATACTTTATGGGGTCGAAGATGCTTTCTTCTACCTGTTACATACATTTGCATAAAATCATTATACCCTTTTTACCCATTTTTAATGGGTTAAGGGTATAAAAATGCACAAATGCAAACTTAAAGTTGGATACAATTTGGCACAGTTTCACACAACAACTAGTAATGCCTAAGCTTGTGCCAGTGAATATACAAAAGGCATTGAATCTACTAAAGTAAAAGCACTTAAGCAGCAGCACAAGAGAAACCCCGTCGCATCTTGGTGGAAATCCACTTGTGACTGCACACAATTTTAAGGAGCCCAACTTTTGATGGGGCTGATAAATGTGATTTGCCTGACTCGATCCGAAGGTCGTGACGAAAAAAAAGTTTTGCTGCTTTGCTTTTGTGCAATTTTCCATTCTAAGTGTGTTTATGCAGCACTTGAGGCACAACCAACCAACTATGCTGATAGTCCCCACACCATCGGAGGCTAGCTGCTTAACAAAGTGTGAGCGCAACGCTTGCTGCTGGCCTCTTTACCCACCATATTTATGACTTGCTGCAATAAAGAGATTTTGGGCTTGACTTAAAGTGCATATATTGAAATGTTCATCCCCCACCAACCACCACCCACCACCCACCGCCCACTGTCCAGTTTCCAGTGTCGAGTGCCCCATGTTACGTGTTCGTGCCGCTCAGTCGAGTGAAATAAATTGCCACATATGGTGGCACGTGTGCATATTGTATGAGCCAAGGGCTGATACAGTTATGGCCATTGCAGATACATAAACAACAACAATAACAAGCGCCACCAACGGTACCCAAAGGTATCCAAAGCAAATATATTCACATAACTCACACAATTTGGCATTCTATTGTCTATTCGTTAGCTGAGTAATTGCATTTTGGTATTGAATGTTTTTTTTTTTTTTGGAATAGTCGAATAACAGAGGCTTTAATTAAGCAGACCAAGTGTCAAGTGCAGAACCTAAAAGCTTGCCACATGTTTTGCACTACATTAATAAAGTCTAATTAAGTGGGCTTAATTATTGGTTAAGAGATACGACATCTGCGACAGATCTCAATGAGGCTGAAGTGTATTGTGGCAACATCCATAAACTGGTAGTGGCATTAAAGTTGCACACACACTACTTAGTTATTTAATGTCTGTGGAAATAGTTTCTTTTACGACTGTTCTTGTATTTTATGGCTCTCCCACATGTTGTCATCGGTTTTGTTTGCAGCTTTAAATATCTCAAACATACCAAACAAGACCAAAACAGAAATTCCCAAATGGAATTTCAAGCCTTCAAAAAAACAAATAAAAAACCAAAAACAAAAACCCACACATTGATTTGCATGCGAAAAGTGTATAAATTTGTTAACAACTCAAAATACAAGCAACAAAAATAGAAAGAGAGAGAAAAAATGTTAATTTGCATTGCAAATATTCGAATCGCTCCATTATTAATAGATTGACTTACCTGTGGCTCGTTATCTTATTTCACTATCTGAGCATCGGCTTTAATTATGCAAATTAGTGGCGCCACCAAAATGTGCTAAAAAAAAATTGAGATAAAAAAAAAACAAATGAACAAAGAGAACCGTTAAACGGACATGAGAAATTTGGTATTTGATGTAAGCCTATCAATTATATTACAAATGGAAATGCCAATTGTACATAGTTCAAACTGTATAACAAGCTGGCGTATACCCTGTAATGTTTAGACATTTTAAAGTAAGAAATATAAATTTAAATTTAATGCTTCTGCAGTTTGAAGTTCTACACTTAAATTTCATTAAAATATAGTATTTTAAATTTAAATTGTGAGTAGAGTTCATTTTTGAAAAGTGTATATATTGTGCTCATTAAGAATCAGACTGGCATTAAAATAATGTCAAATGTTAAAATTTATTTTTATATTTATTATTATTTATTTTTAGTAATAAAACTGGAACCATTATGAATTACATATATATTTTTTTTTTAGTTGCTTACTCGGCTTGCCTGAAATGCGCTCTTTAAAGTCAAATCATTCCTAATTTTTAAGTGGATCCTTATCCGATATATGAAATCTCAATTTAATATCTATAACAGCTGTTTTTAGGGTATCTCCAAGTCGAGCTATTTAGACTAGCACGTTCCTGTTTTTGAAATTTAACAGCTCAATTAAAATGGCTATAAATATTTTATCGCAGTACTAATTGTTTTTATGAACAGTCAATTTCAAGAGTCTGGAAATTACGCATCTGTCTTTTTAATTACTCAGTTTATTAAAGATTGAGCTCCTTATAAATACTTCAGTTAATTTTTTTACAATATACCAATGAATGTACAAACCAGATGTCAGATATCAAATGCAAATAATTAATTTTAAATGACGCATTGCGAAACTCTTTGAATAAGTTCATTAATAGCAATTGGCATTAATACGTACTTACATATTTTAACTGGGATTTTATATTTATTACATTTACATTTCATTTGTGGAAATTGCAAAAGTCTGTTCATGAATTTTATATGCAATCAATAAATGAAAACATTAATTATGCCTTATTATAAAATTATTATTAACTGTCTGGCCTCATTTGTGTGTCATTTCAATTAAATGATCACAGTATGCGGTTTTTCCGTATTATTTGTGTTTAATTTAAATCATTTGTTTATTGTTAATATTTGCTAATTTGCAATTAATTCATTATGCAAGGGAAAAAGTCACACAAAAAGCCAAACGAAATCGCCCCAAAAAATATACTAAGAAAAAAATTAATCAGCGCAAATGAGAGAAAATTAACTTTACCAAATGTTGAATATTGTGTGTGTGTGTGTGCGTGTGTGTGGGTATGTGGGTGGTTTGTTGGAGATTAGCGAATGATGTATTCAATACTCAAGTCTCTCAAGTTGTGAGTGAACTCAACTAATGGAAAAGTTTTGCTCCGGTTAAAGCAAGAAGCGAGAATTGAATATTCGAGATGGGCTTAAGACCGGAATCCATATTGTGTAAGAGTGTGTGTGTGTGTGTGTGTGTGTTGGTGTATTGGTGTGAGGGTATGAGTTTATGTGTGCCCACACGGTACATTGATTTCAGTTCATGGAAATCTTGTTGTAGCAATAAGGAGCAACATTTTTTACATCCTTGGTTGAGAGTTTTTTCCGGTATTTGGTTCGCAAGGCAGACAAAATGCTGTCTAAATCTAATCCATAAAGGCTGTGTTGGCTGGCGACCTTAGCCTTATGTGCCATTAGCCACATCTAACGATAAACTGGAGCTCAGTCATCGACTGTGACAGCGTCAGCACAATGCCAGATACACGCAAGCTTTTGTGCTGGCCACCGCATCATCATCATCATCATATAATAGGTTCTTGGCACCGGCGGAAGTACACTCAAAACAACAATCGTACTACATTTAAGAAAGTCAACCAAATATTTATTTCTGGCTTAAGAAAATTATAGTATTCAGATATTCTAGTTAATCAAAATGCACATCCATGTTTTAAAAACATGTTGTAGTCGAGTTGGCTCGACTACGATATTCCCTTAACCAAGTTGTTAAATATATTCTATTTTTATTGGCCAATTTTCCTTTAAGATGATTTGCACTCAAATGTTCAATTCTGCAAGTGCATTTCACAAATATATTGACGCTAGCGCCGAATAGCATGCCATATCTTTCTCACACATGCGCTCGCCTATTTATGCATACAGAAAATGCTTGCGGCTGCTGACAGAAATAAGAACGATATGAGAATATATTTTCGACTATAACTTTGGTGTTTCCTATCAGATCTTAAAAAAATTTTGGCAATTTATTAATTAATATGTATAAGCAAATTATGTATAAATTAGAAGCCTCTGCCTCTTAAATTGTGGAATTTGTTGCTATCGGAAATCGAAATGTATCGATAATTCAGAAACTGAGGCAGTTATCGATAAAAATAATGCAAACTTGATCTGCGCCTGGTACACGAGGACTTATGTTCCAAAGTCTCTAGTTCTTATAGTCTCTGAGATCCGCGTGTTCATACAGACGGACGGACGGACGGACGGACGGACAGACGGACAGGGCTATATCGATTCGGCTGTTAATCCTGATCAAGAATATATATACTTTATGGGGTCGGAGATGCTTCCTTCTGCCTGTTACATACATTTGCACAAAACCATTATACCCTTTTTACCTATTTTTAATGGGTTAAGGGTATAAAAAGTACATTCTAAAATGTAGAAAGAAATTGATAAAATCTACACTCGAATTAGGAAAAGAAATGCACTGATTTTTAGAAAAACCTCAATCTTTCAGCAATACCCTTGCCTCGACATTCCAAATCAGAAGTCTACATTATTTTTTTGCGTGCATGCAGATAAAACGTAACAATTAAACGCATTCCAAGATGATAACGTGCCAAAAAAAAAAAAACAAAAAAAAAACAACTATAAAAAACACAAAGCTAAATTGTGTCTTTAATGCCTTTCGCGAGGTTTAAGTAACTCTTGGCTGAAATATGCTGGTAGTTGGCACATTGTTATTGTGAATGTGATTAGGGGCACTTATGCTGCTGAGGCATCTCGTTACCATAATCGCAAAGTACACATAATATATTCGACATCATTTCTTGTCAATTATGTGTAAACAGCAGCTAACAGTGTTTTGGCCGAAGGTCAGGATTCAGCGTCCATATTTTTTTTTTATTTTTCTTATTCATTTATCCGTCAACAAGGACTCGAAACCCGCCGAGTGCAGGCAAAAAAAAATTTGAAAATAATGCGAGCGTGCACGAGAATAATGATTTAGCTGAATGATAACGACTTTGGGTTACTCTCTACAAGACGGCAACAGCAACCTCAATCAATTCCTTCTGGACATTTTAAGATATGAGTAAGATTATTCAGATGAATATATAATGTATATACATGTCATGTGGGCATTCATCATTTGCTTAAAGCCACTTCAGAGTCGCAGCCATTGCAGAATTTATGCGCTCAACAGCTGCTGAAGACCAGGCTAAATTGGATGTTAAATTTGCGCAAACGACCATCTTTAAATATATGTATATAAAAAATAACTTGCCACTTGCCACTTGCCACTTGGCAACTTGCTCATAATTGTGCAAGTTGTTGTTCATAACGAAATCAAGTATAAATTCTGTTTGGTCTTGAAGTTGCCCCGACCCGTTGCCAAAGCAACCATTTGTGAAATTAAAATAAATAAGAGCAACTATTTGACAAGGAAACTTAATATGATATCCACATCCAGATTGAATCCTAGGGAACTGGATCATTTACAGGTGTGCCATGCAAATTTTGTACCTGTCGATTTTATTACATTGAAAGTTAGTCAAGTTACAAAAGTCAAACATGAATTGCAATTCAAATAGAAAAATAATAAGAAAGCCATCAAAAATTAATTTATGTAAGCATTTATCTATGTGAATATTGAATGACATAGAAAAGCAAAATAGAAAATGGAAAAACACACACACACACACACACTGATAAGAGCAACATTATTTGTGATTGGTGATTTGCTTTCATTTTCGCTATGGTGATGCCAGATAGCTGGGATAAGATAATATCAATATTATTTTTGGTTTGTTGACAATATTTTTGTTAACGCCCTGTGTGCTTACCACTCACAACACACACACACACACTCACACACACCCACACACACAAACACTTGAATATTTTTGCTTAACCATAAATCAAAGGGTGTTGCTTCTGTTGTGCTGCTGTCAAGCATTCTGTGGCAACATGAATAAACATGCCACACAACATTGTCTCTGCTTGGCGTCACTGTGGCGACTCGACGCATATCATTTAACGTGTCCTGCAACAAACGAGGATACATTATGAAATTTTTGTGTCTTTCTTTCTTTCGATTTACCAGGTTTCGTGTCTTAACTTGGCCAACTGGCTGACCTTGTTGACCACGAAGCCCATCACACACACTTGACAGCTGTTTATGTCATGTCAATAGACTGGGTGTGTGTGTGCGTGTGTGTGTGTGCGTACTTAATGAAGCCCATCGAATTGGCTTACTTTCCAATGGCAGCCCAATATTGTGTTAGCAATTATGAAAATTAAGGCCAGCAATCAAATAAAGAATATGTCAATGAATTAGTGCAGTGTATTTGTTAATTAAGACGCAAAGCGCTGCTTTAGTTCAATAACTAAACAAAAAAAATAAAAATTAATTAAAAATAATAATATGGGATTACTCGATTGTGCCAAGCTTAAACCCTTGTGGACAACATAAAACAATGGACTTTATTTAATCTGGTCATGATGCAGCTCAATTCAAATGAGGCTGCACAAAAAAAACAAAGCCACGAGAGGGGTGAGGGGTTATTGGTATTGGTGTGGCAAGGTCAGGGGTTTGAAAGGTAGACAACTTAAGCCAAGTGCTGCGACGCAATTCCTCCTCCTCCTCCCCCCGTTTTCCGATCGATGTGGCGTGGCAATTGCCAATTCATTTAACGTTCATTTATAACGTTTTAATTTATGCAAATTGAAGGTTGTCCGACCGCGTTTTATCGTTCGCAATAGCTTTCGAACATCCGGTTACACAGGACACTATTTGGCGCCGTCATCCAATTAATATTTGACTGCTTTCAAAGCTGTCGCCCCAAATTTTGGCTCAGACATTGAATCCCAGACGAAATAATGGCACCATCTGACAGACAAGATGCCGCTTAAAGCTTTTCCTTTGATGATGTGAAAACACATTTTCACCCATTAACTTACAGTTCAGTACTTTCGATTATGTTCAATCGGGTGCCTTATTTTAACTGCTGCAACCAAATGCAGATGCAACAAGTGCAATCATGCAAATCATTCCATTGCTCGTGAAAATTCCAACTTAATTTAATTTTACTGCGCTGCCGGGCGTTCATTGACTTGTTAGTGAATTATTGATGAAAATGTCTGGCAACTTTTAGTCGAACGATGAACTTCATCTTTGTGCTAATTGGCAGCAAGTCGAGTCGAACATGTCCAAAAATGCATTAATTGAGCGCCAAACTGATAATAATTCAGTCAAAGGTAATTAACTAAATTAAGCAGCAAAAGCAATGGCTTTTTACTCACAATTTGGCCTCTAGATCAATCGTACATTTAAAGTTGAAAATGTGATTTTAGGTCGGAACATAAGTCAAAATTAGAGTCCGAAAATCGGTTTATCGGCATATGGGTATAGGTCGAACCTTCAAAATGCCATAACTTCGTCAAAACTCAACGCATTTTCAAAAGGAAGGGCTTCTTAATCATAGTTTGGCCTCTATTTCAATCGTACATTCAAAGTTGAAAACGTGATTTTAGGTCGGAACATAAGTCAAAATTATAGTCCGAAAATCGGTATATCGGCATATGGGCATAGGTCGAACCTTCAAAAGGCCATAACTTTGTCAAAACTCAACGCATTTTCAAAAGGAAGGGATTTTTAATCATAGTTTGGCCTCTATTTCAATCGTACATTTAAAGTTGAAAACGTGATTTTGGGTCGGAACATAAGTCAAAATTCTAGTCCGAAAATCGGCATATGGGCATAGGTCGAACCTTCAAAATGCCATAACTTTGTCAAAACTCAACGCATTTTCAAAAGGAAGGGCTTTTTAATCATAGTTTGGCCTCTATTTCAATCGTACATTCAAAGTTGAAAACGTGATTTTAGGTCGGAACATAAGTCAAAATTATAGTCCGAAAATCGGTATATCGGCATATGGGCATAGGTCGAACCTTCAAAATGCCATAACTTTGTCAAAACTCAACGCATTTTCAAAAGGAAGGGCTTTTTAATCATAGTTTGGCCTCTAGATCAATCGTACATTTAAAGCTCGAAACGTGATTTTGGGTCGGAGCATAAGTCAAAATTATAGTCCGAAAATCGGCATATGGGCATAGGTCGAACCTTCAAAATGCCATAGCTTCGTCAAATTCAACGCATTTTCAAAAGGAAGGGATTTTTAATCATAGTTTGGCCTCTATTTCAATCGTACATTTAAAGTTGAAAACGTGATTTTGGGTCGGAACATAAGTCAAAATTCTAGTCCGAAAATCGGCATATGGGCATAGGTCGAACCTTCAAAATGCCATAACTTTGTCAAAACTCAACGCATTTTCAAAAGGAAGGGCTTTTTAATCATAGTTTGGCCTCTATTTCAATCGTACATTCAAAGTTGAAAACGTGATTTTGGGTCGGAGCATAAGTCAAAATTATAGTCCGAAAATCGGTATATCGGCATATGGGCATAGGTCGAACCTTCCAAATGCCATAACTTCGTCAAAACTCAACGCATTTTCAAAAGGAAGGGCTTTTTAATCATAGTTTGGCCTTTAGATCAATCGTACATTTAAAGTTGAAAACGTGATTTTGAGTCGGAACATAAGTTAAAATTTTAATCCGAAAATCAGATTCCAGATTTATGAAGGGTGTTACTAGCAATATACCTTTTCAAGATCTATGGTCTTATCGATTTACACCAACAAATGTATCAGTTTAGGTAGGCGGAGTGGGCGTGGCCATGCACAAACCTTCGGTATCATGGTATAAAAATAGTTTTCACATAAAAATAGTTATCGAACCTCGTCGGGATTCGATTCGCGGCATGTTGTCTGAATATATAAATACTGGTGGGGGTCGGACACGTCTTCTTCAATGCATAACAACTTTCATGACAAAATCAATATACCCTTTACAATTGTATTAAATTTGTTCACTGCTCCAAGTTAATGACATAAAATAAGTGTCTTCTGCCTTCGCATAAATTGTTGATGAAAGACCAGCTCGCATAAATACATATTTTAGTACATATTTATGTATGTGTATTTGTTGGCATTTATCATCTTACATTTTTTCAAGGAATACGAGAAACATATTTAAAGACAGTTAAACTTGAGAAGCAACCATTAGTGGAGCTTTGAAAAGAAATATAGAATTAGAGCATTCCACGTGTATTCCATTGAAATAATTGGATTTACGGGCAACTAGGCAAGTCCGTGAACTCAACAATGCCGTTAGCCAGAGCTCAGTACTGAGTTCTCAGTTCTCAGTTCTCAGTTGTTTTCTCGTATTCATTGAATATTATGCAAATTGCTTAAGTTGTAGGGCGAAAGTGTTCACGGGCCGTGAATACGAAAACAGTTCAAACTGTAAGCTTAGTTGCAAACTTGTCGGCAACTGAACATCGTCAAGACACAGCCACATCCACACCTACATCTGGGTCTTCATCAACAGCATCATCATCAACAGCATCATCATTATCATTATCTGGCTTTGGCTTTTTAATTTCATTTCATTTCATTATCTTGAAGTGCCTCAACTGCTGGATTGCTGTGTGCTTTTCTAGCTTATTGCCGCGTGGCAGACTCTTTTTGCGTTTTCTGCAACTTTCAGGTGTTTTTGCAACATTCGGGGGGGGCCCACAATAAATATATATATGTATATATATGAGGAGCAATTTTCAATGGCCCGCCAGTCTGCCATCAAGTTGCACAAACTGAAAGCCAAGTGGCCAAGCTTAACATAGTTGAGGCAAAATCGCAAGCCATCTTGCCCCACGTAACCACATTTCAAATCACATTAGATACAAATTTCATTCATTTTCATTAACGCTGCCGCCAGTCGCAGCAGGAGCAGTTTTCATAATGTTTGTCTTAGATTCCTTAAAACAACCGCAACATGTGCCTGGAATTTGTCTAATTTATTGCCTTTGAATGTAGATTTTGTGTAGATTTTGTGTATATTTTTTTTTCTTTCAATGCCCCTATCCCTCCCCCGATCCCATTCAAAAGGCACGTACTGCCCTCATCCATTTTGGGCGTGAATATTCCAAAAATTTTGTGCAAACAGTTGCTCACAGCTAATTTGACCCAGCATATAAAACAAATTTAATGTGAATAAACTTTTAAAAGGCAGAATTGTTATTTATTACACAAGAGAAACTAACTTAACTGATTTCTCTTTATAAATGTACTCATAATTAACTGATGGATGCTATATATCAATTTAATATCACAACTTGTAAAACAATGATTTCAACTAAAGTAAAGTAGAAGCTTGTAAATTATTAAGATTTATTATTTATTAAAAAAAAATACAAATTGTTTCTTATGTCAAAATCCCTACCACTTTGTCAATAATTTTCTTTTACAATCTCAATTACAACTTAGTCATTTGAATTTGAAAAATTTCAAAAATATATGCTTTTAACTTTTTTTGTTTTTGGCTTGAATTTATCTTGCAGAAGTTACATACTTAAGGTAATATCCATCATAAAATCTGTTTATGTTCTGGGTCAACAAAATTTGTGGGCGACTGTACTTAAAAGTTGATGTTTAAACACAAAAAAGAGGGAGAACATTAAAGTTGGCTGTAAGCGACTAAGGAATACTCTGAAACCGCTGGAAACAGCTGGCAAAGATAATTCTTGAAAGGATGTCGACCTTTGAAATATGCTGCCATTAAACTTATTAGCTTTTCTTTTAATTTTGGAGGATGTGGCGGATGGAAATATTTTCTTTTATCAATCTTTTTGGCGTGGCAAAGAAAAAGGCTAAAGGATGCCTCACAAATTGAGTGACTCGTGGCATTAACCATTTTTAGATGCGGAGGTACTTGCCACATCCGTCCACCACAAATTACACTTACAAAGTTTGGAAAAAAGCGAAGCTCTTTTTTTTGCCTCCAGCAGCGAATCATTTTTCGAAATTTGCGCGAATATCAAAAGTTTATTTATAAAAACATTGAAATACGCTTCAATTTGTGTGTTCACAACTATGTGTATGTGTGTGTGTGTGTGTGTGTACTTTAAACAGAAGCAACTTTATCGCATGAATAAATTGATATGTTTACTATACAATTTTATAATATTTTGCGCATTTCTGCGCATTTCAATAAATTGTTGAAAGATACACAAATTAATTACTGAAACCATTAAGCGCATAAAATGTCTCTCATTCTCTCTCTCTCTTTTTGTTGCTATCTCTATCTCACGATAGAGATCTCATTCGCATATGCCATTTATTATAATGGCTTCTACATTGTTTATTATTATTTATTGTTGGCATCGTCAACATATTTCGAACACCCACAAATTTTTATATATACGCAATATCAGAATTAACCACAAACTAGAAATATTCAATTTATTTGATATTTTCGCTTTTATATCCTACGCAAATTACAAATTAGTAAAAAGGGGTATGTTGAAGTTGTATGACAGAATGTAACTATTTTTCATCAATCGGTAATTTGCTTAATATATAAATAAGGATATGAGTACCTGCTAACTCTTGATTACAGGGTATCTCAAAACGAGCTCTCTAAATTAGAGCATTATTATTTTTTTTTTTTTGTATTTTTAATGGAGAATTGACGCATAAAATAAAACTTTGGTAATTTTGCATTTTGACAAAATAATAAATAATCAAATGGTATAAGTGGCAAGTGGCAAGTGGCAAGTGACCTACGTGGGGGCATGTGGCTATTAAATTCGCTGTTGCAACTTTTCCTGATTTACTTAATTAATTGCTCAAGATACAAATTATTAAAGTTATAATGAGTTTGCCGACAGCAATTTGGCCGAATGAAAATGAAACGAGGCCAGAAATGTGCAATCAGGTTCAAGTTTGCAAACTTGGCTAACAAATGGAGAAAGTTGACATTTGGCTTTCGTCGTCTGACATTTACAGTACGCTGTGTGTCCCACGCGCTGAAAGGGTATTTAAAACCCCAAGAAAGTTGTGCAAAAGAACCACAGGAAAAAAAGTTGACTTTAATTCTAGGATAGCTCAGGTAATTTAAATTCAAAAGATCCAATTGAATTGAATTCAATTGACTTGAGAGTAATTCATAATTAATCATAGCTATTGAAAAAAAGGCACTTAACTTTAAGAAACTTTGGGACCCTCATAAAAGTCCGACGATAGGAAAATGATGTGCGAACTGTCAAAATGTCACTGGAACTAATAAAACTACAGGTTTTGCAGTGGGCACAATTTTTTATTAATTTATACATGCTCAGCCCGGGGCTGATTATTCAACACAGTCCTATCCAGATCCTAGTGAATTTAATTGAATTTCTTTGGAGGCAGTGACATTAAAGCAAATTGCCAGCAGGGAAAACACGAAAACAGCTACTAAGAAATATCTGTCAAAGGCAAAATGAGCAAAGTAACCATTAATAAAAACAGTCAATTACAAAGACGCTTTAATTACATTGCAAGAAGCACACACACACAGCATATATAATATATTTGGTTTTATTTGTTTTAATTTGGATCTCCAACTACAAAAATATTGTATTTCTACTAAAATGTTTGTCGACTTGAATAATCATCAGAGTACTTGCAGCTTGGCTTAAATGCTCCACAAGCTCGCCCAAAGGTCATCAAAACAAGGCACAATGTTGGACAGACAGGTGTCCACCACACAAGAGACCAAAAATAACTAAACAAATAGACAAAAATACGGCGGAAAAAAGCTAAAGCAGCAACAACAAGAACGAAGCGAAAAGCTAACCAGGTCAGCAAATGTTAATCGACAAATACAAGAATGCCTCCGATTGCTCTGGGATTACTAGATTATTATTGACAGCTGTTTGTATGCGTCTTACCGTCAGGGACTGCTTTTAATTTGCACGAGGGCAGTTCAATGAATAAGCAGAAATACAAAGCAAGTAATTGCAGTACAGCTTGCTCAATTACCAAATATATATTGTGAATTACTTAAGTAATTAAACGATTACTTCTACAATTTCCTGGTTATTCATATAGAATTAAAATATTGATTATATACTATTTTATAAATTATCAGTAAATAATTACCAAGTAGTTAAAAAGTATTACTTAAGTAATTACTCAATTACTTTCAAATATGAACAACATAGAATTTAGAAACCAGACAATTGCTAAATATATTCATACAATTAAAACAGTAATAAATAAATATAAATTACAAATTATAATAAGCAATTACTTAAATAATTACTCAATTACTTTTTACTATGTACTACATATGTATATCTTAATCTCTTGATTTCAAAGCCAGACAATTATACAATTAACATAGTAAAAATAAATATAAATAATAAGCTCAATTACCTAGGAATAAAATGAACACAGTAAAAAATAAATATATATGAGAAACTCAATTACCCAGAAATTGTATGCAATTACTTAAGTAATTACGCAATTACATAGAACTGTGAACTACATGGCGAATAGCTTACAAACAATAAGTAAATAAGCCGCCCTCAGACAATCAGCAACGTTCACAATCAGAAAACTCCATGAATTCTCAGTTAAGCCGAATCCATAATTACCCCAGGGACTCTGTGGTTGGCTCTTTAGCGAAGCTCAAGTGTAAATCTCCAGTGTTGAATAAGCCAAATGTTTTTGCACTCTGAATATGACAGCTTAACAATGACAACATCTGCAACATGATTAAATTCCAGGAAAATCTCAGCGAACTATTCACTTAGTTCTTTAATGTTGCACGCTCAAACGTGCCCCAATCGGATGTCCAATCAAATTTACTCGTCCACTTCAGCCTATACATAGTTCAAAGGCAGCGAATCCACTCAGCTCTGTGTGTGTGTGTGTGTGTTTGTGGCACGTGCAGCTGTTGCTTGTCGCTGAGCCGCGGAATTCAATTGTAAATCGCATTGCGGCGGTTTGCGTGGCTTTCCGAGCATCATTTAGGACATTTTTATACCTTCTGTCTTGTGCCTGCCACACAATTTATCTTCATTCAACCTACGACGACAACAGAGTGCCATGTTTAACAGGTCCCGACTGCCCAGGACACAATCGCCCCTCAATTAAGCATACCAGTTTGAGTGCATTGAGTTACCACACTTTGGGGCACATTAAATTGAATTTTCACGACACACATTTAACTTTTACTACGTGTGACTTGCAGCATGGTTGCCTGGAATGTAATTTTCGCATCGTTGCCCTCCAAGATGAAGATGGAAGTGACCAGCTGGTCAGAAGCCGCAACTTTTGGCTTCTGGTTTCTATAGAAACCAGATATGGCATCCTTTCATGTGGATGGTTGCTTTCATCACCCCAAACATACATATGTTTGTTTTCCATTTTGTGTTGTTCGTCCCTTTTTGGCTTTAAAGTTGGCATTTAGGTCACGTCGCCATTCAAGCCAAATTAAACACATATTCGAAACGGGGCCATAAAACTGTTAGGAAAAGTGTCTGTTTGAATTTGTTAAAACATACGTTCGAATTCACTCTATCAATTCTGTTGTGGCTATAACTGTTAACTGTTAACGGTATCGGTTTGTAAACTTAATGAGTATTGACAGACGGAATTGATCTCATCTAGTCGTATTATAGCCAAACAGATGTCATGAATGACGTATGCGTAATTTGTGTGAAACTTGGCCAACGTAATCATTGTTAATGGCCATCGCATCGATTGTGGCATGATTGAGGTGGTAAGTGAAACTGTGAGCGAAGCTATCAAGTGGCAAACAAGTCCATTTCTCATGCCACATTTTGTGCTGAGTAACAGTGAACACAACCACTAATGTCCTTACGCTGGTCCAGCCACTTGAAAACGATTTTCAATTCATTTTCCTAGCATTGATTTCATTCGAGTCACCATCGGAAAATACACTTTTCAAAACGTTCGAGTGCCATCGAGAGCAAATTGTCCGAGGAACTTGAAGTTGAAGCATTTAACTAACAATCTATTGAAGAACTTCTAAAATATATCCAATAAAATATGCAACTGATGTGTTCAAAATGTTGGAGGAGAATAAATAAAAAATAAAAAAACAGCTAAGCAAATCAGCTCATTAAACAATTTATGGCCATTTTGCAGACGGCTAGACACTATATATTAATTTATGCTACCACTCAGCAATAAAGTACCACAAAAAATGGCAAACACCTAAAAAAGCTTAAAAAAAAAATTGAAAAGAAATGACCTAAAATTCAATGCACACTTCAAATGAATTCGTGGCCACAAACAACAAAAATAAGATAATAAAATATTGTGGCCAATAAATGAATTTTCTTCCTTCAAAGAAAAATAAACCAAAAAACATTTGATTTTTCTTACATTTGTTTTTTTGTTGCAAAGTTTTCGTTTTTTATTTATCTGCCAGGTTTTCGTTTCGTTAGGCAAATAACGGGAAATCTGTGGGTATTTACATAAACCCTCGATTCAACAGTAGCGGAAGTGGGCAAGAAAACCGCCCCCAATACACTCCCCCCACCTCCTCACCCCCTCGCTACCACCCACGCACTTAACACTCTTCCGCTCCAGTGCAGTGCGAAATATTTTTGGTTATTTATTTAAGAGCAAAAAGCACACTTTGTTGCCACTAATTGAAACATGGCCAAGAGGGCTATAGCCGTAAATTCAAACCAAACACAAAAAGATCACGATTTTGTGGCATGCCGGTGATTAAATACCCTTTTTTAAATGGGCTCACTTTAACTTTGGGCCGGGCCGGGTTGTTGTGAACCATTTAAATAAATTCTATTTTAATATTCAATATTTTATTATCTTTTTGAACTTCTCAAGCGAATTTGATTAAAATTTTTTAATGTTTTTAATATATATAATATATTTTTAATATATTTTTTAATAATAAACAATAATTCTATTTAAATGTTTCAATATACAAAATTTGAGTTCTGATTTTTTTTATATCTTTTTGAGTGCTTTAAACAAAGTTTGTTAATAAATTTCAATATTCATTTTTCCAAATTTGTGTAGCAATATTTTATTATTATTTTGAAGGATATAAATGTTATTCCGGTATTTCCAAATTCCAATTATTAAAGCTCGTGCAGCTATATTTGTTTAAACCTTTTGAATATTCTAAACTAATATTATTTATATATTTCAATCAGCAGGTGTGTCAGTTATGTCTACCATATGTATTATATAGTGTATACTGGATTCGAAGACGTTTTTTTTAAAGTGTTACAAACTTCTCGACAGAATTGTAATACCCGCCACAAGAGTAGAAAAAGACAAGTATCTTAAAGGGCGAAAGAGCACATTTCGAGTGTGAGTAAAGATTGTGTTGGTGTTTGTTGTGTAAAGTGAAAGATGCAGAGAAGTACACACACACACACACACACACACATACACACACACACAGTTATAGAAGACATCTGCGTAAGTAATTGTTTGTTGTTGATTATATATTCGTGTTCCACAACATCCAAAACATAAAACATAACGGATCCCAGGCATAAATTGAAACTGCGCACTTTTTAATTAAAATTAATAATGCAAGAATCCACAGGGAATTATGTCATTGAGACACTGAAATACACCCACAGTACTCCGAAGAGGCGTCAGCAGCTGCTTCTCTTGTCTAATGTTTTATGTATCAGTGATTCGCATTCAATAAGCATTTAGGCTACTCCCACACATACACACACACACACACACACACACACACACACACACACACACAGACATTAAGCCAATTATGACACACTCGTGCCACAAAAATGTCGCACCAGCGGCAAAGGTAAATGAGTAAAATAGGACAAGATTTCATCTAATTAGACCAGTTGTAATCTGTTTTGCTCCAGGAGACAGCGACAACATAATTTACCCTTTCTGTTCAAGAGTCATTAATTAGGCTGCATGAATTGGCATAAGCCGATAAGAAGTATTCCGATAAATTGGCAACTCGTGGCAACTACAACTTATGCATAAATAAACAAGTAAGAATGCTGTAGTCGAGTGAGCTCGACTTCGATATACCCTTAACCCAGCTGTTAAATATATTCTAATTCTGATAGAACTACGATAAAAAATTGTAGAATATATTGCTATCGGAAATCGAAATGTATCGATAATTAAAAAACTGAGGCTGTTATCGCTAAAACAAAGCAAACTTGATCTGCGCCTGGTATACGAGAACCTATATTACAAATTTCAAGTGCCTAGCTCTTATAGTCTATAGTCTATAGACGGACGGACGGACGTGGCTATATCGAATCGGCTGTTGATCCTGATCAAGAACATATATACTTTATTGGGTCTGAGATGCTTCCTTCTGCCTGTTACATACATTTGCACAAACCCATTATACCCTCATTACCCATTTTTAATGGGTTAAGGGTATAATAAAAAACGTGGCTTTTATAGAAATATATAAATGGAGCTGTTCTCGATTAGGAAATGCTACGTGAAGTGAAAGGTGAATAACCTTTGACATAACCTTAAAATTAATGCTCCAATAGATATTCCCAAATAATGCTGACAAAATGTGCAAAAGAATATGCAAATTATTTATATTATTTCAGATTTGATTGTAATAAGGCTCAATTGAAATTTGGCAGCACAGCGGATTAAATTGGCAATCAGATGGTCAAATGATCATTTGATAAACCTGGCCAAAACATCAATCAAAAGCAAAACAAAAAAAAAACATGAATATGACAAAATGCGGAAATAAATTGGTGTTTTAGCCATCCACTTTAGTGCAAATCCTCTTACCTTTCTACCCGTGTCTGTCAAAGTAGGCTAAGCGTTTACCTATGAACCCAAACTCCAAATGAGGGATGGCTTCGACAGCTAATTAGCCAAACATTCATTACCAATAAATTGGCCGTCTGCGCTGCATAATAAGGAGGGCGTGGACTTTGACCTATATAGGTCAACTGGCAGTCAACAGGCCAGAGGGAAAAGGAAAAATTTAATAAAGATTACCATCATCATTTGAACAGCTCCCCAAACAGGACCTGCATGTCCTGCAGGCTTGCTGTACCTGCTGTTGACCAACAGCTAAATGATATCCTCTTCGGTTCCTTATGAGAATTTCCGCAATTTTTAATATTGAAACGCACGCAGTGCCTTTGTTGGACATATTAAAAAGCATCCAGCTGAGTGCCCCTACCGACCACTCACACTTGCCAACCAATGGTGGCGCCTCTGACGCCATTGTCTCCCCAGCAACCAACAAAAAAAAAATATATATATATAAAACTACAGCATATTTAAATCTCAATGACAAATGAAAAATTGTCAAAAAATTCTCGAAATATGTGAAATACGAACTACAAATGAGTTTTTTAGATGCGTAAATTCAGACGAAAAATTTGCACTGAAAAAGTGAACAAAATTTCGAGTGTTTAGCAAAAATTTCTAAATATATCAAAAACTATTTTTTTCAATTAAAAAACCTTTTTTTTAATTCTTTAGGAAAACATTTACAGCAAGCAGAAATGCAAACCATTATTTCCCTCTTGTTTAATATAATAATGAATTATTAATATGTAATATTTTAATATATTTTTTTTCATTTTTTTCCAAATATCAATCACCGAAATTAACAATTGCACTAAAATCACTCGATTTTATGATTTCTTTCAGCAGCAATTTTTTTGAATAGTTAAACGGAGTTAAGCGTTTCGCTGATTTTCTAAATATGATGGATGGATTTTTAGCTAAGTCCAAAATTTTTTTTTCTTCCTTTTTGGTCCTTTTTATACCCTTAAAAGAGTACAATGGGTTTGTGCAAATGTATGTAACGGGCAGAAGGAACAATCTCTCTCCAGCCGGGTCGATATAGCCCTGTCCGTCTGTCCGTCCGTCTGTCCGTCTGTCCGTCCGTCCGTCCGTCTGTCCGTCTGTATGAACACGCGGATATAAGTTCTCGTGTACCAGGCGCAGATTAAGTTTGCATTATTTAATCTATAACTGCCTCAGTTTCTGAATTATCGATACATTTCGATTGCCGATAGCAATAAATTCCACAATTTAAGAGGCAGAGGCTTCTTATTATAATATGCATAATATGCATATACATATTATTGATCAGTTGCCGAAATTTCATTAAGATCGGACATGAAACACCAAAGTTATAGTCGAAAATATATTCTCATATTGATCTCAGCAGCCGCAAGCATTTTCTCTATACATATAAATAGGCGAGCGCAGTCGAGCTAACTCGACTACAGCATTTTACTTGTTTCATTTCACACATTCAGAAAAAATTCCATT
This sequence comes from Drosophila kambysellisi, assembly GCA_035042185.1. Lineage (NCBI taxonomy): Eukaryota > Metazoa > Arthropoda > Insecta > Diptera > Drosophilidae > Drosophila > Drosophila kambysellisi. Next base: position 433,621 of record JAWNLS010000946.1, on the reverse strand, counting down.
CAATTTAGATTCGCTGAGTCGGCATTGATGCCGCCACAACTTCTACTTCATCATTACAAATAGAGCAGACACACACACATACACACATCCACACACACACACACACATATTTGTGGCTAAGCATACGCTTTTCACTCAGCCTGAAACTATTATGGCAGAAAATCATAAATTCCAAGGCTGCCTTTGACAACCACACATCTCGGAGAATTTTCAATTGCCTGCTTTCCCAGGCTGCCTTTGGTTGCCAGGATTTTTGCTTGCGGCTGTTACACAAAAATATCTCTTCCTTGGTTTGAGCTGTTTTCAATATGACAACAATGTGACGACATGACATATGTTTAATCCAATTAAGTTGTTGATAGTTCATAACAAGTAATTTCAAATGTTTGTCATCATTAATCAAAATTATCTTAAATTTTGAAATGGTTTCGGGGCGCATTTAATCATCGTTATCAAATTAAGTATTTTTCCACACCACCGAGAAAAAGTGATCAAATGAGCAGAGCCCAAAGGTTGTCACTCAAAGTAATAATTTTTTATATATTTTTTATATTTTTCATTCCATTTCTTAATTCTTATCTGATTTTGCCTCGCAGCTAGGGCGTTATTCAAAATGTTCAAAGACAACGTTTAAAACAAATTAAGGAAACCGCAAAAAAAAAACAGCAGTTAAGATTTTATTAAACTTAATTTGCAGGCATCTTAGCCACAATCGCTTTAATTGCTAAATTTGTGGTTGAAGGTCCTTAAAATTGTGGGTCTACTCTGCATAAATCCCATTTGGATTTATATCTGCTTATGTGTGCTTAGTTGACCTTTTCTAACTGCCCAAACCAAAAGCCCATAATTCGCTTGGAGTACTTTCATAAATCAACAGTTATATATATGTATTATGGCCAAGTTAAGTAAGTCTAACAAACACAATACAAAATGGACAATGGAGCTGGCGTTATTTACCTGGCAGCCACAAACACGACGTATGAGCAATATTAATATATATACATATATATTGTGTGTGTGTGTGTGTGTGTGTGTGTTATTGAGTTATTTAATAAGCCAGGCACTGTTATTGTCATACTCACAAATAATTGTTGATATTTTATTTTTATCTAGCCACGTTTGCTGATTGGAATTTGTTGCTAAAAGAGGCAATTTCGCTGCTCTTCGTGCCTCATTTTGTGGCTCTTGTGTTTCTGTATTGTTGTGTTTTTGTGTTTGTTTTTGTGCTGTGCGCAATTTGTATTTGTTTATATTCGCACTAGCACACGTATATAAACAATATTGTTTACGGCCAGGCCAACGAGGCAATTAAGTATTGACTCTGGCGCTTAATTTACGGCCAGAGCCAAGGTCCCAAGATTGGAAGTGCTGGGTTTTTGGAATGGAGTTTTATCATTTATCACTCCTTACATCGACTGCTACAATTCTAGAGGGTATATATTCAATTACATACCGAATGCCATCTTCAATTATCAATGCCAATTAAACGCTTAAATATAAACATATTGTGCAAACAATACAAATTGGAAACAATTTAATTCTCACTAATTATCAATGTGAAATGAGATCATGCAAATTGAACAATTTTAATAAAATTTTAATTCTACAGATGCAATTGAATTTTAAGCAAAAATCACTTGTACATTTTTATATTACATTTTCTGTATTATATGTAAATACTCAAATTGCAAACGCCATTTATTCTTATTATAAGCAAGAAATTCTAAGTTCGAGAGTGCTCAAATTGGAGATACTCTGGAATCCAGTTCTTAAATATTTTAAATGCTTTCAAAGATAAATTTCATTTTTTTTAGTAATTTTTTTTCTTTAAATGGCTATTTTTCTTCTGGAAGGATCAAAAAATCACCATTAATGAGATCAATATACGTTTTAAGCTATAACTTAAATATTCCCTATTCAAACTTGATAGAATTTTTGCAGTTGATTTGAAATGTATCAAGGTATATTATATATAAATTCCAAGCTTCTGCTTTCCAAATTGTGGTTTTTCTTGCTATCGAAAATCGATTTATATCGACATGCCTGTATCGGTGGGTGTTATCGATAAAATTAAGCAAACTTGATCTGCCCGGCGAATACGTGAACTTTAATACTAAATTTGATGCCACTAACTCTTAAAGTCTCTAAGATCCGACAGACACACCGATGAACATGGCTATATCAAATCGGCCGTTAATGCTGATCAAGAACAAATATACTTTAAGGGGTCGCAAATGACATCATCTGGCTGTTACACACTTCTTGCACAACTTATATTTTCATTGGGTTCCGGGTACAAAAACAAATAAATTTCAATTTTTTATTTTCTTGTCACCTTTTTAAAGATTATTTTTAAATCAAATCGCAAAAATGTCAATTTTACATTTTATCATATCAAAAATATGAAAACTGCAATTTGATTTTAAATTTATTGTACATATTAAATTTCAAATACCTAAAACACTATTCGGATTTTTTAAAATATTAAGTGTCTCGTCTAAAAAAAATATAAGTTTATTAAGACTCAAAACTAAAACTATTCTTTTTTTATTATTTCAAAATATATTTTAACTAACCTATAAAAAATATTAAGCTGAGCTAAATATATAATTCGAACATCCATTTAAGAGCAACACTTAAATATTTTGCATATTTATTTACATTTTATTCACTTGAGATTCTTCAATACTTTGTATTAGATAATATCACTTTATTCCACACAATGTTCCTTAAATAGTTATGAAGGCTTTTAATAGATCCGCATTTAATTGCAACTGCTCCTTTCGCGCGCGCTGTTATCACCCGACTGTGAGGCAGCTTTCGAATGTGGCAAGCATTTGGCGCCAAACATGCTCCTGGAATTTTCCCCTGCTTCCAGTGCGAAAGCATTTCGAAACTGGAAAACTGGAGCGCAAAGCCGGCAAAATGGCGCCTGCGTGTTGTAGCACAGTTGTAAACAAAAAACAGCTGTGCCACATTCATTGATAGCTCGACCGACTGTGGAATGAATCAGCATTCGAATCTGGAGTACAAGTTTTTGTACTCAAATAAAGAACATCAAAACCAAAAAAAAAAACCCATCAGTTCCATATGCAATCAATCAAAGAGTGGAACAGCCCAAAAGTATGCCATAAGATTAACTATCTTCTGAATCAGATTGGTTAATGAGTGAAAAGCCACGCCTTTTGTATGTCAAAGAGCGCCCGGCCACCGTTGCCAAGACATTAAGACACTTATGAATTTGCCACATACTCAATTAACCAACAAACCGCGTTGAACATGTGACAAGAATTTTTTGCTATCGTACAACAATTTATATTAATATAAGGGTGGAATAAACCGTATTCTGCAGAAATCGAAATTTTATTGCGCCCGAAAGTATGCTGCAAATTATATTAAATATAATATCAATTGTAAGCAGTACTACAAATACAAGACATTAAGACACTAATGAATTTGCCACATACTCAATTAACCAACAAACCGCGTTGAACATGTGACAAGAATTTTTTGCTATCGTACAACAATTTATATTAATATAAGAGTTAAATAAGCCGTATTCTGCAGAAATCGAAATTTTATTGCGCCCGAAAGTATGCTGCAAATTATATTAAATATAATATCAATTATAAGCAGTACTACAAATACAAGACATTAAGACACTTATGAAATTGCCACATACTCAATTAACCAACAAACCGCTTTGAACATGTAACAAGAATTTTTTGTTATCGTACCACAATTTATATTAATATAGGAGTTAAATAAATCGTATTCCGCAGACATCGAAATTTTTTTTGCGCCCGAAAGTGTGCTGTAAATTATATTAAATATAATATCAATTATAAGCAGTACTATAAATACAAATACAAACTTCAAATTTTTAACGAACTATGAATCAGTGAATTATAGTTTTAACAATAAATTGCTAATAAACTAGGAATTGTTTGATTAATTGATCGATCGATGAATTGTTTTATTAGAAGCAACTCGCGTGATGCGTCAAATACTAAGGAAGCAAAATAAATAGTGTGCTCTCTTAACTCTCACTCATAGAGCTCAAAGAGTACAAAAGAAAACGTAAACAAAAGTCCAAAACGATTGAATTCAAAAACACATTGAAATTGAATGCAAACACAATAGTTGAATGACTGCCACAAAGAGAGAGAGCAAAAGCAAAAGCAAGAGCGAACGCAGGCAAGCAAGAAAAGAGTGAGCTCAATATTTGTTTTGCGTGCTCAATACGAGTTCTCGCTCACTCACAGTCAAAGTTATTGTGTGTGTGTGCGTGTGTTTCGTTTGTTCGGCTCGTGCCGTAGTCGACAAATAAACTGTTAACAGCGCTCTTTTTGGCTTAACATTGCCTCTTGTTTGTTGGTGAACGCCGAAGTCGACGCACGCCTCTCGTTTTCGCGCGCTTCGCACACATTTCGTAGAGCAGCAGCGAATATATTTCAGTTATATTAATAGAATTCACACACACACATACACATATACACAAATGCCATATTGAAAGTGTTCCACACACAGGAAAATTGATAACAAATAAATATATGTGTATGCTTAAATATATATCAAAATATTCAAATATGTATTTTAAGTAGTTGGAAAAAGGAAAAGAAAATAAGTCAAAAAATCTGTGAAAATCGGTGAGTTGATTAAAAGCTGAATATTGTGTCTTGTGCGTGTATTGCGTATACGCAACGTGTTTTTTATGCAAATCCAACAACAATAACAACAACAACGAAAAACAAACCAAAACCAAAAATAAATAAAACGCAATTGTTTTGTTTGTTTTATTTTATCATACGTCATGTTTTGCGCTTCAATTTGTCTCCGTCGCACGCGCGCCGCGTAACGGTTTAAACGCGGCCTACGACAATAAGCAAAGCAAACAAACAAAAACAATAACAAGAAGTAACAGAAGAAGAAGAGGAGAAAATCCCCACGTGGAATGTAGTTAAAAATTAGCCAGTGTTAAATCAGCAAAATAGCGCAAATAGCATATCAAAAGCAACAACGACCAAAACAAAAATAACAAAAACAAAACGCAATTTTCGAGTATTTTACACGCAACAAACAAGAAAACTTATATGGATATACAAACATACATACAAACACAACAACAATCAAGAAATACACTTGGAATATTAATACATTGAAATCGAAATGAAATAAATGAAAATGTTGCCATTGTATACAAATTTTGGGCAGCCAAAAGTCATTTTGACCAAAACACACGTCATCGTAACCCAATCAAAATAGGACAAACAAACACACACAACAAACACACACACATAGAGTCTAAGAGCGACCAAATAGTTGATATATCTACATACTATATATAGATATGTATGTGTATGTGTTTATGTGCATACACTAATACATATATATATATATATAGCAAGAGAGAAACGGAGGAGAAACGGAACCAGGCCACAAGCGAATCGAGTCCCGTTGCGCTGAGCAGCTGAGTAGCTTGACGGAACTGTGGAGCAAGGATAGCAAGAGTAAAGCCCGCATTGTGCATTGCACATCAAGGACACATTTACAGTTTACGCGATTCACACGCTGAGCAAACAAAGGCAGCGCGGTGGGCGTGGCTGCATTTGCTGGACAGCATTTAGAGAATCAACATCAATCAAGTCCGAGTCCGTTTAGCAGCAGCAAAGCGCAGCACAACTGGGCCCCATGTAGTTGACTCCTCTCATCTGCGCATAGTGGGTAGCAGGATTGGCCTATCAGGCAGCAGAAACAAAATACTCATCGGACTCATCCCAACCCGTCATCCTAGCAGCAGCAGCAGGACACAGCCAACAGCTGCAGCATGGCGCGACGCAAGGGCAGCGGACGAGGCAGTAAGTAAAAACTTTTATTGGCCTGGTTAAGCTCAAATTTAGCATTTAAGCCGCTGTGCAGTGGAGCTGAGTACACTCAGCAAAATGATTAAACTGAATATTAGAAAATCGCTATAATTTTGCAGGACACCTCATTGTTCAGAAAGTACATTTGAAAAATGCAGATCAAATGTTTTTCTAAAAATCATTGTAATTAAGATTCCAAAGTCCAGTCTGTTTTAAATAGTTTTATATGAATACACAAAGAAATCCTACATTAAACTTTTTGTTTCTTAATTTTCATATTATAAAAATTATAATTTAAAACCTTTAAAAAATAAAAAAAAATGTCGTATATTTAAAAATATATTATTATCTAATTGGTTATCTAAGAGCACAACATTTTGCTAATTGATTTACAGATTGAATTATTTCTGAGTGTATCCGTTTGCTATTTGTAAGATGTAAAATATGTTGAGTTAAAAACAAGAATGCGCAAACAACCCTGTTTCAACAAAGATTACGCACTCTCCAATTGCACGCAATCTGGAGCTAGGCTTTATAATATAATATAGTATACTATATCCTTTATGAGGTCGGAAATGTCTGCTTAAATGCGTTACACACTTCACGACAAAATTATAATACCCTCATCCCATTTGATGTGCCTGTTGACATGCGTTAACTTCAAAACTTGATACTTGAGCTCAAGGCCACTTTTGTATACAATGTGTATATATATATGTGCAATGTGTATATACAGTGTCTGGGAGCTTATTTGGGACAGCGCCTAGCAAAAAAATTAAAGTGCTATAAAGTTTAAAAAAGGAAACAAATTCAAAATGTTTAAATGCCAATTTGTTTAATGTTATATCACATTTGAAAAACAAACTTTAGTTTTTATGAAAATATTAATTAATTAATTAAAATTAGTCAAAAACTGAAAACATATCCAAAATACGTACAGGAGCTTATTTGGGACAGTCTTAAGAAAAGTTAAATATTTGTCGAATAAAAGCTTAAATAAGGATGTTAATACTTAGTATGATGTCATTTAGCCATAACAACTTCGTTTAACCTATTATTCATGGAATATACCAGCTTCCAGGTAGTTTCTGGACTGATCCTGCTCCACTCCTCCAGCAGAGCATTTTTGAGATCTTGTTTGCTGGATATGTTGTGATTCCGGTTGTTATTTTCCAACTGAGCCCACAAATTTTCAATAACATTAAAATCCGGAGACTGGGCCGGTGGAATTATCACGTGGGGGCAGTTCCAGATAAGCCAGGACTGTACTATTCCGGCCTTATGCTTGGGGTCGTTGTCCTGGTAGATCCAGAAAGTACATGGGATTCCCAGTTTCTCGGCACTTTGGAGTAAATTTTCTTTTAGTATATTGAAGTACACATTCATGTCCATTATTGTTTAAATAATCACAAAATTTCAGTCGCGGGCTGCCGAGATAGATGCCCATACCAGGACACTTCCTCCGCAGTGCTTGACTGTTGCCTTTATGTTTTTGGGACTCAGCTCAGTATTGGAGTGTCGCCACACATTATTCCGTCCGTCCGAGCTCAAAATGTTTAATTTGTACTCAAATTCAAATATAACTGTGTTCCAGAACTCCAAATCCTTGCCCAAGTGGATTTTGACGAACGTCATCCTAGACCCTATATTTTTGCTTTTACAAATTTCTTTTTCCGTTGTTGTCGGGCATTTAAGTCATGGTTGCGCAGAACTTGGAGCTCAGTTCCCATACTGAACTTTTTCCTTATTTCATCCTGCACCTATTGAGTCAGTTTTTGAGCCGATAGCTTAAGCTTTCCCCGTGTTTTCCTGATGATCCTCGGCTCGTCCTGCTCGGTGAAAATCGGGTTTGGTGCCATTCCGCCCTCGTCCTCCATCCAATTTTCGTCGACTAAACTCCAAATGATGTAGAATACAGTTGAGGTGTTTAGATTGATCAATTTAGCTATTTGGCGATATGAATATCCGATTTTTAAGTCTTCCAGGATGATTTTCCGTTGATCAATGGTAGTCCTTTTGCCCTTAGTCCTTGGTGGCTTATTGCACCCGGGATGCAGATTACAACTAAACTGACTTAGAAGGATTGGTATATTTATACCGAAAATATTCAACTTTAGGTAAAAAATCCGGGTTTTATGGCACCCAGGTGTCCATAACGTAACTGTCCCAAATTAGCTCCTGCCATAAAAACAGGTACTTTTTTACATAACCCTACCTATCAGGTGGAAAAACCACAGTTTATAAGGGTCATATATTCATTTTGGTGGTTAATGAATGTACCTGCCATAGGTCTTTGGAATTTTTAAAAAATATTGAATAATGAGTTTATGGCAGGCAATTAAATTTTTTGCTAGACACTGTCCCAAATAAGCTCCCAGACACTGTATGTATATATGAGTGTGTGTGCACATATCTAGCTAAATAAATAGGAATTCGTTAGGCCACTCAGACTTGACCTGACTTGCTATAAAATACCCAGCACTATAAATATAATAATGGAAACATAAAAGACTTTGTATCTGAAAGTAATTTAATTCTGTTCAATTATAGGTAGATAAAAGTGGAAAATAAACAGAGAATTGTATATAAGATAAGCTGCTTAAAAATCAATCTTCAGAAATTATTGCACACTTAAAAAAAAAATTTGCATATAAACATTATTAGTTTTACTTTATTGTTCAGCTAAACGTACCATTCTCATGAGTATTCACTGTACCTCTTGCAATATACTGATTTGTGCAGCATACCTCACTTCTATAATGACAGTATTTACATGGTATTCGCAAGGACAATGGCAGAAACAAAAGTTCGCAAAAAGCAATAAATGGTGGGAGAAAGAAAATAGCAACACAAAACAGAAAAAAAGACACTAGAAAATAGTGAGTGAGAGAGAGAGACAGGGCGAGATAGCGATAGAGATAGAGAAAGAGAGAATGCGAATCAGCCATTTTCAATTACAGCAAAAACATTAGTTTTATTTTTTTGGTTAGGGGAATGTGGCAGGAGCATGGGGCAGGAGGCAGGGCGTGTGGTGCGCTCTTAAAACTCGTACAAGCAATATTTGTAAGTCACAACCTCAATATGAGAAACTGAGAAACACCCCGCTCCCCTCGCAACCCACTCGCTAGGGGCAACAGGAAAAGTTGTACGACAAAGTGAAATATTGTGCGGATTGCAAGCAAGCAAGCAAGAAAATGGAAAAAATAAAAGGAAAACAACAAAATAGAACTGTGCAAACTATAAAAAAAATAATCAGCAGGGGGTCGCTTACTGTTGTGTGGGCGTTGCCACAGATGAGAAGCGGTTAGGGGAAGGAGGGGGTGATATATACATGCAACTCAACGAAGCGCGCACTTGTTACACTGTACAGTGTGCCCTCACGCAGTGCGACGAGTAACTGAAAGATGGGTTTTGCGTTTTCTTTTTGAAAAGCTAGAGGGAGACAGACAGAGAGAGAAGAGGTTGGGTATAGGGGGGTTATGGAATAGGGGGTAGGGGGGGTTGGCAGAGAGCAAACACAGTTCATGCATAAAACATGCAACATGACTCTGACGCAGTTCAGCTTCGCTACTTTTTATCATTTGGTTTTTTTGCGCCTGCTGCTGACGTTGCTGCTGCTGCTGCTGCTGCAGTCGACAGCGCTGCAATTGTTGGGGATTCCCTTACGTAATCCCCAAGCGCAAAAGGCAAACAAACACACACACACAAACACACTGACGCACACACACACACTAAGAAATACAGCCAATGCTGTTGCAGCTGCGAAGCGCTTTTTAAAAGAGAAACGACAAACAAAAACAAAAACGAAACCCAAAAAGAAAACACAGAAAATATTTATATATATATATATGTAGGTATGTTTGTGTATGCATATATATATATATATATATAAAAGTGTGTGTAAGTATGTGTTTGTTTGTATATATGAAAAGCTGTTTGAGCACAGAAGGCTGGGGACCCATGTAATGTAATGGCCTGAAAATCAGGCTTCGCACAGCGTCATGAACTTTTGGCGCTCACCCACTCACAAACACACTCACCCACACATAGACACACACACACACACACACACACACTGAGGCAAACTTGTTGTCAGATACAAAGATACAAACACAAGCGTTCAACTTTTATGTAGATATACTCAAACGAACGCGCAGCCCACAATGCGCAGATACTTTTGGCGTCACTTGAGGCTACAACAACAACTAAAACGTTAAGGGGGGTGGGTAGGAGGGAGGGGGGCAGCAGCTCTGTTAGACAGACAACACTCAAGCTGAATGTTGCTGCTGCTGCTTGTTACTCATACAGTTTGAACTTATTAACGACAATTGGAATAGCATTTTGGATCCATTCGAATATGGAATGCCCTAAAATTAGGTGCAGCAATTGACAACAATTTAGAATTTAATCTAACGGTAATTATAAACATATTTGCAAACTTGGCTTACACTAAAATTCATAATAAAATACAACTAAATTTTAAATACAAACTGATTACTTATTGTCTTTTAAAGTTGCAATTATTTTTGAATTGTGGATTTATGTTGGACATGATAATGCCAATAATAATTAATAATTGTAAATACTTTATTATTATTATTTTTAATTATATTATCAAAATCCAAGAATATGCTTTTTATGAAAGCAAATTGGTGAAATATTCCGATTTCTATATAGAATGCGCAAGTGGTGCTTTTATTTTTATATATCATTTTTAATCTACAAAAAGGAGTATATACATATATATTGATATATATATAAATATATGTATAAATATATGTATAGATAAGCAGTTCTAGCTAGGGAATACTAAACATTATATTATTACTATGATTATTAATGAGGCTTCAAGTCTATAGCTCTTCCAGCAACGGTAATTTTTTTTATGAATTTCTTGTTTTTAGTAACTCTTTATATAATTAATATACTATTTAAATATATATAATTATAATATATAAGCTAAAAAGTTCTACTTAACAATGTAGCTGATGTTACCTTCAATCTAAGCGGTAGTTCGTTCTTTGCTGCTGTTGCTTGTGGCATGGGGCGGTGGCAGCATTCTTATGCCTCACTGCCCACGCGCCACTCTGCCCCAACTCAGCGGGAGTAACGAGGGACGGATACGAGTTTGTATCTGTCTCTGGCGCTGTATTTGTATCTAGATACTTGGGCAAGCAGCTGGCGCAACATGTTCAAAGCAACTTCGACACTTGAGCTGCCTTTGGCTCTGACTGTGGCTCTGACTGTGGCTCTGACTCTGGTTTTTGGTTTGGTTTGGTTTTGGCTTTGGCTTTGGCTTTGCTTGTGATTATGTTATAATCTCTGCTTTTTGCTGTTGCTGCTGTTGCTGTTGCTGTTGTTGCTGTTGCTGTGTTTGTTGCCATTGTTGTTGTTGCATTTGTTTTGGCCAACGTTCTGGGTCACAAAATACGTCAAAATTAAAATAGACTTTGGCCCGGGACCTTGTTGTTGTTGCTGCTGTTTGTTGTTTGTTGCTGTTTTTGTTATTCACGTGGCAGTTGCCACTGTTGATATCCCCCCCGCACCTTGCCCACTTTGCTGTTGTCATTTAGCATTCCTTCTGTGCCCTTCTGCTGTCTCCTTCTCTTTCTCTCTCTATCTCTTTGTCTTTGTTCTTGTCTCTCTCTCTCTTTGCCTTTGCCTTTGCCTTGACTGTTGCCCATTGTGCTGATAATTTATGTTTTGCTCGGCAAACGACCGAAGAAGAGTCTAGTTGCAAAAGGGGGGGTGGTCGGATCAGGCGAGTGGGTGGGGCAGGGGCACTTTACTCGACTCTGGGGCGTCTGTCCGCCTCATTCGCAATTCCTTAGTACAAGCTCTTTGTTTCTATTACAGTTTCTGTTGCTGTTGTTGTTGTTGTTGTTGTTGTTGCTGTTGCTACCTTTTCTAGCACATTTTGCTGGCTTTTTGTTTTGCGTTTCCTTTGGCTCGCATTCCGCTTCAAATAAAAGGGCTTTTAGTTTCGTTCACTTTATACATAGTTTAACCACCAACAAAATCCTCACACACCCACCCCCCTCCCCCACCCACACCTTTTAGGGTTGGTTTTGGCTTTCTTAACCCATCAAAAGCCAATACCCTTTAGGACCAATAACCACAGAGTATATTAAAAAAAGTAACAAAATGTAGAAAAATTAAAATTAAATTTAAAAAACTAAATTAAAATTTAAAAACCAAAAATTGTTTAAGAAAAAAAAATAATTTTTTGAATAATATAAAATACTTTAAAAAAATCGTCCTTTTAGTTATATTTAAACTCAGCTAAAGAATAAGTCTTTAAGTATGCAAATGAAGTATTTTAATATTTTTTGCGCTCAAATTTAAACTTGAAGAATCAAGACAAGATTTTGATTACATTTATTTGTAATGACTAATTTACCTACCTGTTTCTATAGACCATAATATTCATATATTTATGAACATTTTGTTGCACAGGCATTTCAGGCATTTAAATACGGTCAAGTTGGTGTTTAATGGCCGGTTGTGGGTTAAAGCCTTAGGCGCAACTCTAACTAACTGTGTCTAGGTGTGGTCTTTTGAATGGCCTAATGGGGCACAAGCTGTGCTCAAATTGCTCACTTGTTTGGCTGCCCCACAAAGGATGATCTAATAGATGCCTCCTGCAAAGGCAGTCGTATAACTTTATAGCATTTAATTTCCAAGATGGCCAATTAATCTTTAAACATTGATCGAAAGAAGTTGGACAACTAATCGATAACTTATCAACAGATACAGATACAAAATCAATTTCAATTTTACATAGGTAATTCAATAGTCAAGGCAGAAGTTTGCCGAACTCGTAAAAAAGCGCACAAACTCATTAAAAAGCTACTCAGTCTCTCTAAAAAAAAAAAACACATATAAAAGGAAACGTTCCAGGGAATGTCCTGGTTGAGCCCTCGGAGTCCCACCTCTTGAGCAAATTCCTGTCTTGAAGCAACTGTTGTTGTTGTTGTGAACAGCAGCAGCCACGCCCAGAAAATTTACAAGGCAGGGGCAACCAGTGCTAAAAAGGTCATGGCAAAAAAACAACAACAAAAAACAAAAAAAGGGGAGGTTAAAAAAAAAGCAACAACACCAAAAATAAAACAAGAAAATCAACTACGGCAATAAGCCAAAATAAAACCTCATACCTGTGCTAAAAGCAACCTGCAACAAACAAAAACAAAAAATATATATATATGTATATAGATATATAGATATATATATAAAATAAAACACAAACAAAATAAAAGAAAATGGTAAAAAGAAATTAAGGAAATTGTTGTTGGCAGCAGGCGAAAACGGAAAACAAGGGAGAACGCAAAAAAAGCACGAGTGTTAAAAATACATGTGTAAGTAAAAGTGTGTGTATTAATTCACACACACCCACACACACACTCACACACACACAGAGAGAAAGAGGAAGAGAAGCAAGTCTGTGAAAGCGCAGGGCTTCCCCAAATGATAAAGTTGTATTTGTATTTGTGTGTTTGGCTTTGTGGGTGCACATACAAATTTTGTGTGGCAGCAACGAAAGACGATGACGATGATGATGATGATTATGATGTTGATGATGATGATGATGATGATGACGTTGCTCGCATCAGTCATCGCACAGAGAGAATCCCGAGCAACTCAACCACCCACAGCAACAATAAAAGCCAGTAACAAGTTAAGCTGTCAACTGTTGCCCAACTAACGGATACTCTGTGCCCCAAAAAAAGTGAGCAAAGCTAAACTTGTCTTTAGCTGAATTTTCTTGCATTTATTTCTAATATTTGTTGCCAAATTATTTATTCCATTTAACAATTATTTGCTGTTTGTTCTGAGGCAAGCAAAGCTCACTTTGCACTGTGTTGGCCACGCAAAGTTTAAGCCAAATGAGGGGTGGGAAGAGAGAGAGAGAGAGAGAGCAACATAGGAAAAGCAGCAACGGCAACGACCCTGAAAAGCCATTTTGTGTATGTGTGTGGAGTTTGTGTGTGCGTATGTGTGTGGAGTTTGTGTGTGCGTAGGTGTGTGTGTGAGTGTGTTAGCTGTGTGTAGCAAGGATAACCTAATACAATTTTTTTTGTTGCCTAAGGACGTGCCGGAATTTTGCTCGTGTATCTGAAAGTATCCACATGCCCCTGCAAGTATCTGAAACTGGGCAAATGGCATTTTGGAACATTTTGTACGTGTTTTCCCAGCACTTGACGGCTGGCGCCCCAAGCGGCCCTTGTGGTTTGGGGGGCTTTCTGGATTTTTGTGATGCCTTTTTGCACCCCGTTGTTGTTGTTGATTTCCCTCCTTCCGGTTGTGGTTAAGCCAGCTGCTGCAGCATTATTTAAAAAAAAATATTTCAAACCGCTTTTATTTACAAGTAAATAATGATTACAAAATATTTTGATGCATATTTTTTTTGTATCTACAAGTTTGAATTGAATTTGTTTACATGTTTATGTGCTGCACCCCCCCGATAACCTTTTCCTCAAATAGTTCAATGCTGAATGCGGTCAACGGCGTCCATCAAAAATTCATTTGGAATTCAACATCAGCAGCTATTTGAAATCGCATTAAACATAAGCATTTTTTAATTACGTTGTTCAAATGTGTCAACTGATAACACAGACTGGGTCTCTCTCTCTCTCTCTCTCTATTTCTATCTCTCTGTCTCTTTCTAACTCTCTATGTATTCATCAATGGAAGCTTTTGTGCTGACGTCTGTTCTGTGATGTGACATACATCAAAATAGGTTTAAAGTGCATTTAAGCGCTTAACAAAGTTAGATTTATTTATTTTGTTCTCAAATTTAAATCTATGACTTCCTCTCGACTCCCGATATAAATATATATATATATACATATTGTATAAATAACAATAGATGAGCAATAAAAGCTGTTAAGAAATTCAGATTAATTAAAATTATTCCACTTTTATTGTTTTTTTTTTTTCTAATATAATTCTTGAATTAAGCAAACGTTGCTCAAGACAACAAGAGGCAATAAAAACATGTTTTATATATTTATTTATTGAATGTCGAATTAAATTAAATTTGAAAATTAAATATAAATAAAAAATATATTAAATATTTATAAGATTTAATTGCAAAATGTTTCAACATTTATTGAATTTGGGGAAAATCCAGAGAGAAAAAAAGACCAATCACAACTACATTTGTACACACCCACTTATCGAAAGAAAATGCAACGAAACTTAAGAAGTGATAAAAGAATGTCAAGGATTTTATTGTGTTGCCAGACAATTGTTCAAATTGAGTAGTGATAACAAAAGGCCTCAAAGCAGCTGACCAAATAAACACAACATTCATAAACTCAAACTGCAAAAAAAAGAGATGAAAAAATGTGACATTTCTCGTATCAATTTCTAAATGAATTTGGCCAGAACAACAAAGCCAACAGCAACACTAACAACAACAACAACAAACACTTGTGCGTGTGGCGTCACTCAATGGCTTTTATTATGTTGATGATATTCATTTCAGTTTTATTTTCTTTTTTTTTGGCATTTCTTCTCTTTTATTTGGACGGTTTTTATTTGGTTTGAGCAGCTCACGAAAAACGAAAACGTGTTGAATGGTGGCAGGGGCAGGGGCAGGCAGCAGGGGCAGGCACAATCAAAATAATAAAATGCCAAACGAAAATCGACTTCTGAGCAAAGCAAAGCAAACCAAACCAAAGCAGAGCAGCACACAAAATATAAAATCCAAATCCAAATCCAAAAACAAATACAAATAAGCCAAAAGACATCACGTCATTCCGGTTTTGGCCAGAGTCGCATCGCTTTGGCCATCACTTAGACTTGTTGCAGAGTCCAAAATATGGGGGAAGCTCACAAAAAAAAAAATCTAAAATAAAATGGAAATGGAAATAAAACCAAACCCAAAACAACAACAACAACAACAAAATGGAGACACGAACGTAGCGAGTTTTTCTAAGATTATTCACAACAATCAGCGATAGCTATAAAAAAAAACCCAACTAGAGTGATAAGAAAAATAATCTTAATACGCACCTATATAATGCATATATATATTTATATTTATGTGTATATATATATATATATTTCACCCGCTTGTCCCTCTTTGGCTACGCTACTGGCCAACAATATCGTGGCTGACCAGCGACTTTTTAGTCTGGGCCCAGTTTTCAATACGTAGCACAATTCTTGCGCCAAATGCCTGGTTAACCTGTTTCCACCACTCTCTCTCTCTCTCTCGCATTCTCTCTCTCTTGCTCTCTGCGTTAATCGCTCTTTCACTCTCTTAATCTCTGGCTCTTTTATTTGTTCAAAATGTTGTCTAATTTAACTCAAGTATTTGCCACAAGTCTCGCTAACCCAGCCGCACCCACACCCACAACCAGCAGTCAAATATTGACTCAGAATCATTTTGAATGACAATCCGGAATACACACCCTCCCTCTCCCCCTCCCGCCTCAACCAATCTGCCCCCATCTCGAACCCAACCTGACATAAGCTGTTGTCTCCGGTTCGGTTTCGATTTGTGGCTCTGATTCGCTGGCGTTGATGATTCACCTGACGTCAAATAGTTTTCTAGCTGAGCTCCTAAACGAGTTTTATTTCATATTTTGTTCTATAACTGGTGAGTAAGACCTCACACACATACACACACGCACACACACACAACCACTTGAAGTTATCGCGCAAATTTCTAAGAATTTTCATTTTGCTGTCTCTGATTAAAAGAAATCAATAAATTATCAGATATCAGCATTTCAACGCTATTCGTTGGCCGGTGCCAAACATTAACAATACAAATGGACATATCTTGTCTTTGCAACATTTTTACCGTAAAAAAAATCCAATATACCCACCGTACCTCGCTCCCCTCCCTCCCTCTCTTCGATCCATTAGAAAACTTTTAAAATAGCTACAGAAATTGCCCAATTGGCTTTTAATTGAATTTCAAGCTGTGCTATCAATCAATTTACGCGTGTGAGTTTCTACACCTGCACATATGTGTGTGTGTGTATGTGTGTGTGGGTGGGTGTGTGTGTGTTCATCGGAAATCGAATTTTTCAGCATACAAATTGTAAACAAGTCGACAACAGCACTTAAGTCAATTTCAAAATTAAGTCTGTTTTAAAATTGCAAAAATTCAAAATTCCTAGGAATTTCAAATGGGCTGAAGCAATTTTTGATTTACCAAAATGGAAAAAATACTTAACATAATTTTGTAATTTGTCTTGTTCTTGCAAAAAAAAAAAAAAAACAAAAAAAAGTAATGATTGGAAAATTAGGATAATTTAATATAGATTTAATTTTCAATTATATTTCTTGGTGGCATGTTCGAAGCTTTGCCTCAGTTATAAAAAGTTAAAGGAAAAAATATTCAACTTTTGTTCAGATTTTTACCATTCAAAATCGCATTCCCAACTCCTATGGGAAAAAGTTTTCCAAACTTTATAATTTGTATTGTTTACTAATTTGTTAAGTTTGTTTTTTTTTTTATGTGTTTTCCTATTTTTTCTGTATATTTTGGTGGTTATCCGCCGCTCAGTGAAGTTAAATCCGAGCTAAATCTTGATAAATCCATAAATAGTCGAGCTAAAAAAATTCTTTATTTAATAAATTAAATTCTTACGTTTTCTTGAAGTTATCCAGATTTTAATTAATTTACATTTGTTATTTCCGATGAATAATAATTATACAAATGATGATATGAGGGTCACTTAAATTTCTTATACGCATAAATAAACAAATAATCCAAATATAATTCTGTTTGCCAACTCCTCAATAGACACCTGTTGACTCTAAGCCCTGCTTAAGCCACAATAAGCAATATGGGCAAAATAAAAGAGATTTGGGCCCATCTTCCTGCACATATACATAAATATATATATATGTATTTGTATTGTGCTTATACAGAAAATGTGTGTACGTATTTATAACAATTTCGCAGAATGGGCAAAGTGATTTCTGATAAAAAGTTAAGTGGCCCAAAAGCCAAACACAAACAAGAACCAACATCAAAACAGAAAAAAAGAGCACGAAAACAGGTTCAACCAAAGCAAAGGAGAGCTCAGGGCTCAGAGCATCAGCGTCAGCTGGGGCACACGGGTAACATAAATATGAATATATGTTGCAGGCACTTCACATTGCCTCCTCACACACACAGACACACACACACATAGAGAGAAAGACAGACACAGGTAGTCACTTTGGGCCTAAAGTCTGAGACGGTTTTGGTGCTAGAGACACCACTCGACTCGAATAAAAGCGCTAAACAATAAACAGTCCTCAACAATACTGCGTACAGGTTGCAGCCCGATGAAGTAAAGGATTCCACTCAGTCTTGGCCCAAAGAGGCAGCCATTAACCTGGCCAACTGATGCGGCGTCGACTCCTTGTCTGCTGTTTACCGACTTTACAAAGTCGATGCGTTTTCTTGGCTAAAAGAATAAATGGCAATTGGCATTTGGCTAACGCCATTGGCTTTTTACCTGTTCTTTAACTGATTTAATTTAGTTGGCCAAAAGACTCGTAAATATTCGTACTTATCTCGATTTAAAACAAATGTTAATCGTAAATGCCTAACAGAATCAAAGACTGTTAACGGTAAAAGTTTCCACAGAGAGTTAAAACTATGTTAATTGCCGCAGCTGTTGGCTTCTTAACAGCTGTTAATCGTCTGTAACTCTTCCTTAACTTATTTGATTTACCAACTTAATTACCAAATTAAAACTGAAAGTTTCCAAAACGATAAAAGGGATTTTCTGGATAAAAACATAGTTTGAATTAACAAAACTATCTCAATATACTGGGAATTCTAAAGTTGCCTTAAACAGATAAACAGAAAGTTTGGCTCGGATATTATATATATATATATATATATATCTTTCGACCGACTATTGCTATGGTAGCGTTAGGTATTCCAGCATTTCAAACATTTCTTAATCAATTGTACAACACTAAATAAAAGCCCAACTGAAAGCCAGAAACCGAAGTGGCAGACAAATTCTGTTAAGTTGGTAAGTAAATGCTTGAAATAGCACACTTTCGGAATAGGTATCCATCAGATACTTACCGCAATGCACACTTGAGCTAAGAAAAAATGAAAAAACGATTTCCTTTAAAAGGGCAACACTCGAGAAACTTTCCAAACACATCCCGGCCTTCCTTGTTGCTTAGCTTTGGTTTTGTGGGCCATGGTTTGAAGGAAGTCACGTTGCGAATGGGGCACGTAGCATGTTATAGCGCAAAACGCACGTCTGTGTCTGAGGCGCCAGTGAGTGCAAAGAAAAAACCTCCGGTTATAGACGCGTTTGTCATGAGCGCATCTACAAGATACACAGATACAAAGACACGCTTGCCCCAAACTTGCCTTCAAATGAAAGACAAAAGCAAAGCCAAAACCAAAACAAAAAAGCAAAACCAAGGCACAAGTGCTGTGCGTATCTATAAGATACAAGATACAAGACACTGCGCAGCGAAGTTGATTGAGGATTGTCGTCGTCGTCGTCGTTGTCGGACGGCAATGGGACAACAGACGGACGGACGAGTCTTATTTTGCGCCTTTTGCTGAGAACGCAAAAGTTGGCAGCAGCTGTTGCCACAGGATGGAGCAACAGATACGTTTTTGTCCATTGTGAGAGCCGCAACAGCCGCGAATATTTTCAGCCAACTTGGTTGGGCGTGTGTGTGTTTGTTGTGTGTGTGTGTGTGTGTCGATGTGTGTATCTCAAAGAAAGCGAACGCAAAAAAGCAACGCATAAAATATAAATGAAATAAAATTGTCTGTCCCATTCGCTGCTCGCAGATACAAAGATGCACAGCCACAGATAGATACAGATACAGATACACCAAACCACATTGTTGTGTATGGCCAAAAAAACCGAGGAAGAAGAAGACGACGAAGACAACGTCGAAGGAGTCTGTGTAAGCTGTTAACTTAGGTTTTCTTTGCTTCTGCATACCCTGCAGGCATTACAAATTCGTGGAAGAGTCATGTTATCGATAACTATCGATAAGTATATAATAATAATAAGATATGCATGAGTGTATGTATTACATACATATATACTAAATATTTATATATGTATTTGTTGTCATAGTTTTGATTACAGGGCATCTCCCAGTCGAGCATTCTTTCTCCTTTTACACTCTTACTTATTCTCTCTTGGCTTTGGTGTAATTTATGTTAACGCAGATCGAAATATAAATCTTTTAGCCATAACATATCGTGCTATTAATTTCACTGTAAAATGGCCATTGGGCAAGGTGGAAGGCAACTTTGGCAAAAATGCCGATGTTGGCTTTTGATAAGCGCAAAGCGAAAATGTGACAAAAAAAAATAATGGAAAACAAAAAAATTGTGCATATGTATTTACATAGACTATCCTCGAACTTGAACTATTTTTTACCAACCAATATCCATATGTATTTGTTTGAACAGCTACTAAAAATAAAAAAACAAAAATAAAAATAAATTTTTAAAAAAACAATAGGCGTGAAATCTTATCAAAGCGTCGCAAGCAGCGAACAGTCGAAATACAGCGCAAGTAGTCGAGGCAAATGCACACCAATTAACAGCACAACAACAACAACAACGGCAACAGCAACATGATGAAGAAGAAGCAAAACGATAGCAATATAAAGCAAGTCAGTGCTAATGATAATCGCCCAACGAAACGCAAAGCAACTTCAACAACAACAACAAGAAGTGCGCGTAGTAATAAAGCTTGAAAGCTGAAAAGCAAACAAACACACGGCCACAGACGCGAAAAGAGCCACCGCATTCACAGTTCGAGTGAGAGATAGCAAATTGCGGAGAGCAGAGCACAACAGAGCAGAGAGAGCGAGCGATACACTCAACAGGGAATTCCCTCTGTTGCTATCTCTGCTGCTATTGCTATTGCCGTTGTTGTTGCTGCTGCTGGCGATTGAACGAACGTCAGACCAAATTGAAAGCCATATTAAGAGCAAACGCAAGAGCGAGAGAACGACAGCGAGAGAGAGTGTGCTGAGAGTGCTTTGAAGTAATAAAAAGAGTGAGCGCGTGCAACGTATATAATTCAAAGGAAATTAATCATAAAAGTGAATAACATTTCATAATTGCTTTTTTGCGTTGTCAGCCGTTTTGGCATTTTTACAGTTTATACTCACTGCGCTCGTTGCTGTAGTGTGAACAACGAAGAAGAAGAAAAGACACAAATACAAAATAGATACATATGCATGTGTGTATGTGTGTATGTGTGTGTGCCTTTGTTCAGTCTCTGCTGTGTTAACCTTCATGTGTGTGCGAGAGCTTATCTCACTCACGTTAACTGTGTTTGCTCATCATCGTGTGTAAGTCGTCGGTTGGAACGTAATCACATAATCATAAATCTATTTGAATAGTCGTTTAATAGTCGTCGTGTTCGCATTCAGGGTAGGCCCCAATTAATCATATTTTTTTATTATTCATTTATTTATTAATCATTTTTAATATTGTCTATAAATTTACACATTCGTCTGCAAACAATCGTTTTATCAGTATTACTTTCTGTGTTTTATGATAACCAGATTTTAAGCAGAACAATTCATTTATTGTTTTTATCAGGTGTGAATAGGCTTATAAACAGTTTACTCAACTTAATATAGAAATTGGCAAGAAAGGTTTGATTTTTTCCTGCACAGTTACAGTTTGTCAGGAAAGCGCTTGGACGCGGTAAAATACAATTTCTTGACAAACTGTATTTATGCAATAAAATGCAATAAAAATAATTCTGTATTTCTGCTGAAATTTACAATTTGCAATCTTGCAATAGATTAACTAATTTGTAGCTTCATTGTTCTCTTTAAATATAAATCATGAGGCGTGTATTTCCTACCTCCTCTTCTCCTGCTCCTCACCTCCTGCGTCCACTCGTTCTCTGTGTTCCACATTTGCAGTTTAATTGTTTGGTTTTTTTTACGAGTCGAGTCCCCCACGCACTTTGCCACACATTCCGCGCATATTTAGCGGAGTCTCACGTGGGACTTGGCTCCAATTTGTAACTGCAATTCCAATTCCGATTCCGATTCCGCGCGTTGCAGCAGCAGCAGCAGCTGTAAATGTAACTGGATTTGGGCCCAGCCCCGTCGCGTTCCGCCCCTTTGCATACATATTGTGTGTGCACACACACACACACACACACACACACATATATATATATATATATCCACTTTTATATACATATTTACATACATACATGTACATATGTATTGATGCCTTTTTATTTGATTTAATTAAATGTGCAAGCAGCTGCAAAAATTGGCAACCTTTGAAGAGAAAAAAATTTTGTTCATAAGAATTTGTATTTATTACTCTATGAACACAGCTCATTTATTTTTATATGTAATATTTTTTATTTTATTTTGATTGCGATTGTTTTGTTTGGCATTATTACAAATTCCAAGCGATAGAGCAATGAATATTACGCTTAATATTTAGTAAATACACACACACACATACGAACAGTACAGAGAGAATTAAAATATAAATACAACAACAATAACAAGAACAACAACAGCAACAACAACCTGAGTAGCAGCAGCAGCCGCAATAAAGTCGAGCACTTTAATTACGCAATCAACAGGCGCATATGCAAAAATGTTGTGGTTTCTGTTGTTGTTGTTTTTGGTTTTTATTTTTATTGCTGCCGTTGAACATTTCATTTCATTTTGTTTCTGTGCTGCTTCGCATATTTCATTTGCTGCGGCTGCTTTGCGCTTGTCTACGTCACAGTCAAACACGACGATTTAATTGAGAGCGGCACTGGCAGCCAGTGAGTGCGACAGAGACAGAGAATATAAAAATGTAAAGAAATTGCAGCGACGACTGCGACTTCAGCAATGTTGATTTTCTCTTCTTCCTCTTGGTCTTCTTTGACAAGATTTTCGGATTTTTTTTTTTGTTTTAAATGACGTTTAGACTTTTGACTGGATTTGCTGCACATAACTGCCCCACACACTCGGTCAGTTGGCTAAATGGCAGTTAAAGCGATTAACAGAGTTCACCTTCAAGGGAATGATGCAGCCGGCAGCTGTCAATGAGTCATTGGTAGTCAGTCAGTTACAGTGACTGCAATGTGTCAATGTTAATTTGTAACTATGTACATATGCATGTGTGTAAATAGATATTGCTGACATGCCATTCGCATTAACAGTGTGGTGAATAACAAAGCTATTAAATAAATTGCGTATGTATATTTTGTTGTGTGTGTTTACATTTTATCTATGACTACCAAACACCTCTCCCAGGCATTGAATCATGAATGAGGCATTCACATATTTGTTATTTGTTTTATAAATCTAAATTTATCCGACTGAATAAAACAACAAAGAAACTGCGTCCTTCTCAACTGACAAACGAAGCACGAGAAGCAGCAGGGAAAACGGAGCAGCAAAAAGTCTGCATGCAAATTAAAGCAGCGACCAGGCACTCAGCATTTATGGCAGGCGACTGCAGGCAGCTGTGCTCAGCAGGAATCAGGCGAACAACCGAGACAGACAGCAGAGAGAGAGAGATAGAGAGAGAAACAGAGAAGAGAAGAAACAGTGAAGAGTTGTTAACGCAGGTAGCATAAAACGCGACCGCGATTTGCGCACGCATCAAATAAACCGAAGAACAAGCAGAAGAAAGAGCAAAAGACGATGAAGAAGTATAAGAAGAGGAAAAGGAGCCAATCACTAAAGCTCGCTGTCCATCTCTCTTTCTCTTTCTCTCTCTCTCTTTCTCTCTCTCTCTCTTTCTCTCTCTCTCTTTCTCTCTCTCTGTTGCTGTCTAAGAAGCGGTTGTCGTTGTGTCTGCTGCGGCTGCTTTACCACCTGCCGCACTTGTTTACGACCGCCGACTTGTTGGCGTCGAACGAAAGCGGAAACATGCGCATCAAAGCACACACACACATACACACACAAAATGAGCTTACAAAAAATATAAGCATAGCGACTAACAACAAGTCTGAAATTGGCAATTGACCGTCGTCATCATCAACTCATGCGCTTTGCTTTGGGTCTTCATTTCTTTTGCTTCACTTTAAAACTTGTTAAACCAACAAGTTTAGCTTTTTCAACTGTATGCGTGCGTGTGTGTGTGTGTGTGTGTGTATATGTGTGTGTGCTGGGGAAGCCGCTTATTGTTTTGTTCTTTTTTTTTGTTCTGCTTCGTCTTCATCAACAGCTTCGGCGGCCTTTGCTAATTGTTGCCGCAAATGTTAATAAATACAATTAGCAAATGTGTGCGTGTGTGTGAGTGCGTGTGCGTGTGCGTGAGTGTGTGTGATGCATGAGCTCAGCTGAGTAAGCACTTATGACGTCACACACAATTGAGCTGATTGCGTAACCTCAAAGATAAATCGAGCGCTTTACTCAGCTAAATATCATTTAAGGTATATTTCTTAATTGCGCAAAACTAGTTTCACACAAAAGAACAAATAAACGAAGAAATTGTTGCATACTTCGCGGCGTTGACAGCAATCAGTTTTTTAAAGTTGCTGCTTATCAGCGACAACGTTCAAAGTGCAGCTCAGCTGGTTGCGATTAAAGTACGAGTTTGAGTGCGAGTCCGACAATATATATATATATATATATATATGTATATATATATATGAATATACATGGAACTCATGAGTACGTTTTACAACAGTGCAAGACAATAATTTCAGTTTGCATTGCGCTGATAACGTTTAATCGTACTTTATTTTGTAATTTCTACTTCACACACCAGCAGCAGCAGCAACATTTACTTATCAACAGAATTGTGAAAATGGCAAGTAAATTGCGCAGGCCACAAAAGGCCACAATCGAGATGAGGCAGCTGCCCCTAAGCAGCATAAGCTGAGGAATGTGACCAATTTAATGAACAACAACATTCAAAAGTGCGTCATTCCAATTGGCTGGGTCAACAAAAAATTAAAATAAATATATATATAAATGTGTATATGTATTTATAATAGATAGAAAAATGCTGCTCAAGTCTCGTCAAGCTGTTTTGATTATTATTTTTGATTTTTGTTTTCATTTCCACGATTTGTTTTTCTTTTTGCTTTTGAATGGCGAATGGGAATTTCGCCACATTTTGCGAGCGCTGCGAATTTATTTATAGAACATTTAGGATTTTCTATGCGTTTCATCAGTTCGCGTAGACAAAAGTTTATTTCGCTGAATCTTCGTGTACATATTACACACACACACACACACACACAGAGCTACTTATGGACAGACATAGGTTTAAAATTAGCAAACATTTCACAAATAACACGAAATACAAATGAATACGAATGTATACCTATATGGATTATATATGTATATATATATATCTACATATATAAATATATATAAATGTATATTATGTGTTTTTGTGGCACCATTAAGAGCAGGATTTCTCACAAATGTTTAGCTTTGATGTCCTCCGTTTTGCAACACTTTTTTTTGTCAGTGAATTATCTAAGTTGCCGTGTCGCTTGTTGAATGTGCTGTGCAGCCCCCCCCCCCACACACACACACACACACTTGACGTCACTGAGAGTGAAATGTCAGTGTCAATGCGTGGGGGCCTCGACATTTGGTTTAAATAAAAAATTAAATAGATTTTATTTTCCTATTTATTTGTGTGTCTGCGAAAACGAAACACGAATTGAATACAAAACGAATATAAATGAATACATTTGCAAATATATATATATGTACATATATGCAAAACAATTATATTTCAAATGCTGAGGAATTTTCGAAGAATTTTCTAATATCTCTAGCTATTAATTTGATGACAGCAGCCAAGCTAATTAAAAATTAACTGTGAAATCAAAGAAAAGCCTTTCATAATAAATACAATTTGTTTGCTTTTCTCTTTTCTCGTTTTAGAATCAACTGTGAATTCGCGAAAAAATGCTTTGGAAACGTCACGCGAAAAACTTAAAGGTAAGTTGGCCATTTTCAATTTTTCATTCAAAATTTACATTTTCTTATATTAATGTGATTTCATTGATACCGTTATGTTCCTAAAGCTATCCTCTAATGGATCTGATCTACAATCCTTAGATTACCTTTTACTATGCTTTATAATAAGCCATTTTCCCATTTTCTGGTTGCGAAAATTCATACGAAATCTCCATAGTCAAAACACTTTCTGGGCAGTTCACAAAAGTGGATAATTTTAGTTTATAAAATTTCACAATAAATTTAATATATTTATATTATTAATTTTAATGTTAAGTAGTTTAGAAATATTTACTTAATAGTAGAAAAATAAGAAAATATTCAAAAGTCAATAATAACATACATTTTTTTGCAAAAGAATTTAGAGAATATGATTTTTTCCCTAAGTCAAAACACATTCTGGACAAACTGTATATTTGTTTTGTGGAATGTGATTTTGATTAATTGATTGATTTATGTTGTGAGACTTTTTTAGAAAATAGTTAAGTCAGCATGGCGTTAGTTTTCTTTTATCTATAGACATAATAATAATGATAATCATATTTATAATATCAATGACTGCATTTCAAATGAAAAAGTCACACAATCTAAGGATCTGGTTCCTAACTTGAAAAACTCGTGCTTAAAATATTTTATGCACTTTTTTTTTGGCTAAATAGTCTTTTTAATATCCATTTCGATTGTTAGTAATATTTATTTTTTGAAGAGCTACTTTGTTTTAATTGCTTAAATAAAAACATACATCATTTCAAATTTATTTATTAATCTGTGCACATTTTTTAAGAGCTTACAAAAATAAATCAATATAAATCAATTTTAAAAGTGTTTGATATGGAAAAATATTGGACCCGTTATAGAAAGAGTAATAACTGCTCTTATATATATACATATATATATAAATATATATATATGTATTTGTGCTGGGAAAATTTGTACATTGAAATAAATAGTTATGTTTTAATCTCATTTTGCTTAACACAATTGCTATTCGAATTATTAACATTATTTGTTGGCAACCGTGGGCGAATTTAAATTTCATTGCCCCTTTCCTATGCTATATACATATATACATATATGTGTGTGTGTGTGTACGTACCGTATCATATCACACGTAAGTGCCTATCAGGGCAGTTGATAATGAAAGTGAAACCGCTAAAGACCAGCTGGCAAATAAAAATAACCGTTAATCGTATAAAAAAGAGCCTATAAGTGCACACACATACATACATATATATGTATGTACATATATATAAATATTGCACGGACATATAGAAATACCGTGTTTAAGCCATAATCTCTTGTTGATACGCACATCAACATATTAAATTCTGCAGAAGTGTGTGTAACTGTGTGTGTGTGTGCGAGTGTATATATATATATATATATATATATATATATGAGTTTTTACTACGCAACGCATATTGTTATTATTATTTTATTTGTTGTGCGTGTGTGTGTGTGTGTACTTCTATCATGAATCACGCCATTCGTTTTTTATCAACCCAGGCGACTTATACTTTATGCTCACACACACACACACACATACACACACACGCACATTTTTATCAATATTGCCGAGCATTCATATATGCACATGTACATATATATCTATATATATACACATATATGGAGTATAAATGGACGCTTTGGTCTATGTGTAATTGCCTGATGCTTGTCAGCGCTATAATAACTGTATTAAACGGCTTTTCCCATGAAAAAAAAAAACTGGCACAGCGGAAGACGACTAGAAGAAGAAGCAGATGTGTTTTGGGAGGGGGGAGGTTAAGCGGGAGGGGGCGCTTGTAAAACAGAATTTCGTTTGGGGAGGAGTCAATTCCGTTGTCACTGATAGCTAGATAACGGCAAACAATGGACAATGAACAGGCAGACAGACAAACAGACAAATCGACAGACGACAGACGACACTGCGAAGGTCAATGCGACTCCAAATTGTTAGTTTTAAGCTTTTCCATAAACAGAAAGATACATAGATATACAAGATATATCTAGATAGTGTGCCGCAGTCGGGTTTTTATAATTTTCATTAATAAATAATATAAAACATCGATCAATTACAAGTCTAAAACACCTCTTTGATTTTGTTAAGCTGTGGAAAACCCTCAAAGGGAAATCCCCACACACACTTAAGCCATAATTACACTAATTTACTTGGTATTTATTTATCATAAAATAATTAATTATCAATTATCTTAGGCCTAATTAGGTAATACACATATAATTGTGCTAATTAATAATATACACAAAAGATATAAATTTTAATAATTGTTTATTGTGTGGCGACCTCTAGTGTTTTTTTTTCAAACTCAACAGCTGATTGCGAAGAACACGTTTAAATTAAAAAATGAAATTGTCTACAATTTTTTAAGCTGAAAATAATTGTTGCGAAAGTTAAAAAGTTGGTTAGACAATTTCATTAAATATAACTGAACTAAAAATAATTCTAATAAATAAGATAAGAATGTCTTCGCTGAAAGTAATCCATATATGTTTTAGTTAAAGTTAATTGTGAGAAGAGATAGATAAAGTAACACCTCCATAAATGATTATTGATTTGCATCTAGTTGCAAGCGATTCCGAGAACACTTCAAATCTAATTAGGACAAGCGATGCAGAAGGTGCAAGGATATTCAACCTTAAACACTGCTGGGGATTTCCACAGAAGCAATTGACGAGGACTTCGAGGACTACCTGTTGACAGCGAGGATCTGTTTGCCAGGTCGCAGTTGAGATCCGTTTGCAGTCAAGTGGTTCTCTCTCTCTCTCTCTCTCTCTTTCTCTCTCTCTCTCTCTCTCTCTTTCTCTCTCTCTCTCTCTCTCTCTCTCTCTGTGTGGCAATCCCTTTTTTGATCAAATGTCAAGAACACCTCTTCGGGGCAGGCAACATGGCTGGCGCTGCCCAGTTGCCAGGCTGGTAATCTGTTGTTGACCTGGCCGTGAGCGTTTCTATTGATGATTTTATGGGTTTTGCCCGCGAAAAAGAGATGTGATTTTAATGATGCCATCGGGTCTGTCGCTTGCCGCTCTTCGCATCGGGATTTGCTGTTCTGTTGCAGGTAAAAGCTGCGCAAATCCATTGACGCAAGCCATTAAGCTGTCTCGCTGCAGTCTGGGGCAGTATCTGATAGCACGCTGCAACAGCTGCCACAATCCCAATATGCGCAGCTATTTAGAATGAGGCGATGCCAATATACATATTTACATGCACAAATACACACACACACTTGTAGTTGAGGTACAGATGCATATACACTCTGAAAAAAATCACACTAAAATCCAAACAGTTTAGCAAAACTATATGTTTACACTAAAAAAAAAAATTAATTTATAATTTTTGAATTAGAAAGTATATTTCCCAAACAAAGATTATATCTATCTAAGAAACAGTTTTTCTTTTCTTAATTTCAGAATACATTTTAAGAACATTTTAGAAAATATGTCTAATTTCTATTGTTTTTTTTTTATGTAAAAAAAATAAGATTTCTAAATTTCTACTTACTAATAATAGATAATTCTAAAACAGAAAATATTTATTTTCATTTTAAAAATAGAATTCCCAATTTCAAAATTTTTTTCTAATATTTGCAAATCATTCCATACACAATAACAACTTTCTAGTTTATGGGGTGATTTTCGAAATTTCAGTGCGATTTATTTTTGTTTTGCTGAGTGTACAGATACAAGATACACACACGACACACACACGACACAATCAGCGGCAGCTGAACATTCACAGCATATTTTCATTGGCGTCGCAAGTCTGCGATCGTCGTTGCATTTACTGCTCGACTGCTTAATATAAAACCAAATTCATAGACGCCACAACAGAATAAGTGGCAAGCGGAATGTATGTGTACGTCTGTATGTATGTGTGTGTGTATAAAAGTATCTCGTAGCTACAGCTACGCGTAAAGCTCTTTCACAGTCGCCCAACTGGCGATTCCCAATCAGCAGCAACAGCAGCAGCAGCAGCCAAGGCGAGTACACATCACACACACACACTACACACACACACACACTACACACACACACACACTACACACACACTTATGCAGCTTAATACTTGTTGTATTTAGACAACAACATGACACACAATGAACTCATACGATGTGCTGATACCTCGACAACAATCAAGCAGAGACACACAACCAGAGAATTATAATCGAAATACAAACACACTCTCACACACACTCTCACACACACTCTCACACACACACTAACACACACACATGGGGAGGCCAACACATGGTAAATGTTGAGCGCACTACGAGTTAGATTCTGATACACACATCAAATCACAGCCCAGTGGAACTTTCTACTTTTAATAATGCTATATTTATTTATATTTTAATAATGCTATATTTTATTTCATAAATGTTAATCTGAGGCACGTTAAAGATTAAACATATAAGAACTGATCTTTCTATGACAGCCATAAGATATAGTAATATAACATTCATAACTGTTGAGTTTGATTGCGATGATTAGTAGACAAGAAAGTCATCTATCGACTGATTATTCCAATTACAGCTATATGATATAGTAGTCTGATATTAAGAGCATGTCAAAATTATACATTTAACACATTAAATGGAAAATACACATTTCTGGCATTTTTTATACGCTCTTTACACGAAAAAAATATAAAATTTATAAAAAAAATTAACAATTAAAGAAATGAAAATTGTGTGCGATTTTAATAACAGTAACTTCCTGTTCCTGTTGAGTGTTAAACATCATTGGCTCATGCAAA
The DNA here is from genome assembly GCA_035042185.1 of Drosophila kambysellisi. Classification (NCBI taxonomy): domain Eukaryota; kingdom Metazoa; phylum Arthropoda; class Insecta; order Diptera; family Drosophilidae; genus Drosophila; species Drosophila kambysellisi. Next base: position 403,063 of record JAWNLS010000946.1, on the reverse strand, counting down.
GCAAAAGTAATGTTTCTTTTTTCACTACATTCTGCACGTAGTCAAGCTACAACTGGGCCGCAACGGTGTGTGCGTGCATGTGTGTGTGTGTCAGTCAGTCTGTCGGGTCTGTCGGCTCTGTCGGGTGCCTGTCTGCTTATCAGCTTGTCCGTATGATCAAAAAATGTTGCTATTGGCAGTCAAGCACAGCCAGCGGAGCCAGTCAGCCAGCTGCCAATGTTCAATCGGCATGACTGTGTGTGGATACATTTCACGTATCTACAATATACAATATACAATTTACAATATACCAAATAGCAAACTCAAACGCAAATATGCAAATGCTTATGACGTGCGCGCACTTAGCGATTTGCCGTTGTTTTTGTTGTTGTTGTTGCTATTGTTACTAGTCTGTTATGGTCTGGCAACTATCGCCATTCATAGATGGGAAACACACACACACACATGCATACATACATACAAACATACACACATATGTCTAGGCATTTCCAATCGTAGTAGCTTTTTGGCTTGTAAACATTTTAACAGCATTTGACACTGTCAACAGAAATTGACACTGTTAACAGAATTTAACACTGTTAACTTACTGTAGCTAATGCTGTAACAGTCAACTAATTTCAATAATAATTATTATTACATTTCTGTAAATGCCTATATTATTCTATGTTGTTTTTCTATTCTGATTATTTTTGTTGTAGCTGTCCTAATATAGACACATGGTAAACGTTGCGTGTCAACAAATGAACAATCAACATTTTAAGTGAACTGCTCGCAACGACCCCAGACTTTGACTTTATCTTCCTCTCCCACTCCGTCTCTCGCTGTTTCTGTTGTCTGTCGCACTTTGGTCACATTTTTGTCTAATGTCTAATGTTGACTAAGGTCCAAATTGATTTAGTGCTGACGCATAGCCTGACTTTTGTTGGCCTTCAGCAAAGTTTTGGGCTGACACATGGCCGAAGCCCATGCATATATTTTTTTAGTTGTCCTTATAGCTAACTGTGCTGACGCCCTTAACTATGCAACGCACAATTACTCATAAGCTGTCATGACTATTTTTGTGTGTTGTTGCTGTATTTCAGTTTGATTAGTTATAACGCACACTCAAACTTTTGAGCTCAATACTCAAAGCTCAACAGGTCAACATATGTTAGCACTCTATGTGTATGTGTGTGTGTGTGTTCACTGTTAAGTGCTCTCCATTTCGCTCTCACACAGTCACACACACACAAACACATTCACTCCCAATTCTCTCTCCACTTTTCGCCACATTCAATTAGTTTTGATTGTCGCTTCGGTTTCGTCCATTTCACGACGCTGTTGCTGCTCAATTAAAGAAGTTAACCTTATTGATTACGTTTAATATATTGACGGCAAACTCCAGCCAAAAACATTCAACCAGCCCAGCAGCAGCAGCAGCCAGACGAGCCGCGAGTTCAAACCTGTTCCATCAACAAGAGTTGTCGAGTGCAGCAGCAACAGCAACAATAACAAAAACAACATTCAAATCGTGGGCAGTTGTTGTTTGTATAGGTGCGGGGTGTGGGGGGTGTTTCATGTGCACGAGTGGTAATAATAACAAAGTTGGAGCCGACAACGTCGCCAGCATTGCTGAACTGTCCAGACATGATCACGTCGCCAACATTGTTGTTATTGTTGTTGTTGCTGTTGTTTTTATGCCTGTTGGCTCCACTGATTGTTTGTGCTTTGCTTGTCCGTCTGCGTTGTAGCCGCCACTTTGGCGGCACTGTTCGATCGTAGCTTCTGGTTGCAATGAATGTCTCCCATCTTTCGTCTACTCTCCTCCTCTCCTTGCTTAGTGCACTCTTCTTCGCTATCTTTCTCGCTCTCTCTCACGTTTCGCCAGCTAGCTTACTCTCTCTCACTCTCTGTTGCGCTTAATGGTTTCATTTGGCATATGTGTGTGTGTGTGTGTTTGCTTGTGTATATCGATTACCCAATGCGTGAATGAATAAGACGTCGTCAAGCAACGACTGCAGTTTTGGGGCCACTTGTGTCTATTGCAAAGGCAACCTCTCCCTCTCCAACTCCCGCACACATGTGTTAATTGCTCTCTGTGTGTGTATTTGTGTCTGTGTGTGTTTGTGTCTGTGTTTATTTTTAAGTCAATCGCTTCGAAAGACGTTTTATTGCATGTAATCAATCGTCGCGTGCACGCAAGAAGTGGAGAATGAGAAGCAGAAAGAGTAAAAAGCCTATTCAACTCTATTCAATTGCTCACATTACACATGTACACACACACAAACCCATACATATGCTTAGATGTACAGTTACTAATGCACAAGCTGAACGCTGCTCGTCATGGTTTTATTGTGTTTATTGATTAGATTGTTTACCTTTTTTGTGATATCATCAACGGTGTAGCTGCTGCTGCTGTCGACTCTTATCGTGCGTCAACTGTCTAAATATGTGCAGACATATGCATACACACACAAACACACACATGCACATTATGCACATTAAGACGATGTTTGTTTTCGTTAGCTTCTCTTATTGATTCACTTCCGTTTGATTTGCTTTTGATATTATTTGGTTCTGTTGGCCAGCAAATTAACAGTTAACGGTATTCATTGCATTTGCTGTCACAAGCATAATTTCGTGATTAATCGAAAATTGTTGAAATTGTTAGAAGTCATTGCACGGTTTTTTTTACCGCTTATCAATAACTTGATAGCTGTAATCATAACGTAATTGATTCTGGATTGCTACAAGCAATCTAAGAGACTGCTAAAAAAAAATACAAGAAAACGCATATTTTGTTATTAATTGCAATATAAATTTCAATATCAATCAACACCAAACGCGCATCTGCGATCTTCTCCAAAAACCGCAAAGAAAATCTAATAGTTATTAATACAAAATTTGTACAAGCAATAGAAATCTACAGACATACACACGCATACATACATAGATACATACATACATACATACACTCACTTATAAATACATACAGTCAACGAATGGCGCACTAAAATAAAATACACAACAAAAACAAAGTCAATTGATCTAATAAGCAAAGAACGCGCTGGCGGCGCTCGCTCATTTAAGCAGCAGCAGCAGCAGCAAGCAACGAATTCTTTTATTCGCTTTTGCTCATGCTACAACAACGACAACAGCAAAAACAACAACAGCAACGACAATAGAACAATTTGCGCGCGGAGTGTTTTGGGGCTTCCCTGAGCAACAAGGAAAGCATACATACATATGTATGTATGTGCATGTGTGCATGTATGTATATATAAAGCACAGCACAGCACATCACACCCATACACATACAGATATACACAAACAGCAGGCACGACGCGCAACAGCCGACGACTTGGCACTTGCTGACTAGCTGACTTGTTGTTGTTGTGTAGCTCCTCTTCTTCTGGGCTGTCGTATATGTGTATGTGCACAGGGCCGGTTCAGTGATGATGCGGCGCACTAAAAACAAACAATACCACATGGATCAGCTCTGTTAAATGGTGTCTATGTAAAGCGCTCTGTCAGCATGTGAAACAAGAAATGCTCAACAAGCATGTGCATATTTGTATGTGTTTGTGAGTATGTGTGTATATAAGTACTTGTGTATGGACGATTTGGACGATTGAGCGATGTGTAAAACAAACCGCGTTCCGTTCGTGTGCGCACACACAGTGACGTCGACAGGCGGCGGCAACAACAACAGTAGCAACAGTTGATCGAACATTCGAAAATCGAACGTCGTGCTGTTAAGTTGGCCTGCCCGGAACGGAACGGAACGCAGCGAAAAGCGAGAAGCGAATAGAACGCGATAGGCTGGCGCAGGCCGAGTAGTAGTGAAACATAAACAAAATAGAAACCACTGAAGAACGAACGTGTAGGCGAAGCGTGCGAGTCGAGTGCAAGTTTTGAAATAATCAAATTAGATCACCAGCAACAACAACAAAGACAACAATGGCAAAGTGAGTTTAAGTTGAATATGAATATGAATATGTCATAATATGTTAATAAATCAAATTTCAAATAATTCCAAAATACAAAATACAAAGTGCAAAAGTCGTCTCAGTGTATTTTATTCGACAAAATGGCCAACAACAAATCGTTAAAGTTGCTCAGTACATGTGTTGCTGTAAATTCTAAACAATGTATTACAATTAAACAAAATAAAATAAAAATGTGTATTTATTAAAACCAATGCAAAGGCTTTGCAGCGACAGCGACGTTTTGTAGCGCGCCACAAAAAAAAAAGAACAGCAACAGAACAACGATTATAATAAAAAACAACAACAATAAACAGGGCAACCCCCGCTGTTGTAGTTGTGGCGTCGTCGTGATTTTGAGGTCTGCTCATCTTCTGCTTCTGCTTCTTCTTCTTCGTTTTTGTCTCTGTCGAGTTCAAAGCAAAACAAGAAAAACAAATGTGCTCTCGTCGGGTCGGGTGAGTTAGTGCAGTGCAGCAGTGCAGCATGCAAGCGAGCAAGAGAGCAAATCTGGCTGTGTGTGTGTGTGAATGCATAAGCATGTGTCATACTATGCGCTCAATTTCACGTTAAAGCAGCAATAAGGAACACATTGGACTTGAACTAAATACACTACGCGCTCTGTTTCTCTCTCCCTCTGTGTGTGTGTGTGTCGGTCTACCTGCATGCGAGCGAAACGTAAATTAAGCCGGCGCCAGGATACCTGCCGTCAACAAACGACGACGTCGCAGTCGACGTTGTGAGCGCAAGCGAGACAAAAGGCTTGCTGCAACGTCATTGACACAACCAAAAAGGGCAGGCGAAACGACGGCATAGAACAAAGCAACAAAACAATGAGAGACGAAAGGTGGAAATCCACTTAAGAACACAACAAAAGGGCAGTTTAGTGTGCATGAGTTAGAAAGAAAGAGAGAGAGAGAGCGATGACTGCTCAAGTGTTTAGCTGTGCCTGGGAACAATTAGGCGAGCAACAGTTCTATATGCGTGTGTGTGAGTGTGTGTTTGAGGAATGCCCTGCAACAAGGATTACGGATTACGACACATGTTTACTGGCTGTGGCAACTAAGGCAACCCCTGACCTTGACAAGAGCGCTACAAGATACAATATACATTTACAGTGACAGATACGAATTCAAAGCGCTGCGTGGGCGCAAAATGCCATCAGCCAGACAGACAGACAATGATGCTGTGACATACATACTACCACACTTACACACACACATTCTAAACTGCTCATGCAAGCACACACACTCACACACACACACTTACAGCACTCTTCAGATTAATATATCATAGCTTTGGCCATTATTAACTATAGATTTCTGTTTGTTTTACGCTTTAGTCGCCGCACGCGTTGTATATGTGTTGCGGGTGGGGCAGCGGACGGCGGAGGTGGTGAATAGTCGAAAAAAAATGAAATACCAGTTTGTCAAGCATTTTGTGCACGCTACGTAAGCGTTTTTATTTAACTGATATTATAATTATACCCTAACCGCAATCCATTCGACTTTCTCGACTAAACACGTCAAAACCAACAAGAGCTGAGAAAAGAAATAATAAATTTAATTTAAAAAAAATAATCGATATATAAAAAATAATGTAAGGAAAAACTTTTCTTAAATTAGGCAAATAAATTTTTTGTTTACTCTTGAGCTGAAATTAGTGTATTTCACAAGTGTGTGCTTTATTGCTTGATTATTGGGGTTTTACTTTCCTCTCTTTGCTAATATGCAAAAATTGACACACACACTCTGACGCAACATACAAAGCATTTCCGTCCTTCAAATGCCAAACAACAGCAACAAAAAAAATATAGTAGAAGAATATTATTATTATAATATTTTTATTTATTTTTTTTTTATATCTGTATTTTGAAGATTTTTACGCTTGAACGCACGATTTGAGAAATGTTGAATATTTTTGTTTGTATTTTTTTTCGCCATCATCTAATTATTTGTTTTTAGTTTATCACGTGTGACTTTGACCAAAAAATATTTATAAAGTTTTAATTACAAGTCAAAGACATTTCGTGAGTTGAAAAAAAAGAAGCGAAATTTTCTATCCGAAAATGAATACCGAAAAATGTTTAAAATTATATTTGGAAACTTTGAGCGAATTGCATAAAATAATAAACTGATCTGGGAACAAGCACTGAGATAAATAATTAAATATATTTGTATTGGCTGTCATAAACAATAACGTATACAAAATGGCCAGCTAAAACGAGCTAACTAAAATGCCAATAGACAGATCTATAAATATAAAGATATATTCGTATATATCTATATAGTTCTCTGGCAATGGCTAAAGACTTCAAATTGTGTACTGGCTAAATAAAAACACTTGAATGTCGTCTTACGTAGTTGGGCATTTAAAAATACATTTTGATTTTTGGCACAGCGAAATTTGTGGAAAGCAAAAGTCGCAAAGCGATCAGCTAAAAAAAAAATACACATAAATTATATATAAATGTATATAGATATAGATAAATACATACATAATCGCATGTTGTATATTTTTTGTGTTTTTTTTTTCGGTTAGTTCTTGAATGTTTTGTATGTAAACAAAAAAAATTTGACTGGCAATCATTTAACACTTTTATTTTTATTTATTTTTTATTTTTTTTTGGCGCAGTATCTATCTATTCTCTATTTTTATCTTAGTTGTTCTTTATTTATGCGCTGTTTATTTTAGACAATCGCTTTTTGGGCCGCTTTGCAATCGTTTCGTTGAAAAACGTCGACCACATTTGCTATTAAAACAAGTCTCAATTCAAACGCAATTTCTTTAATACATTTTCGTGCTACATTTTGTAATTTTGCTTCCTGCAATTTCCCTACACAAAAAAATATTTTGTAATGTTCGCTTGGATTTTAATTATTAATACAATTTCTCTACACAAAAATAATTTTGTAATGTTCGCTCTGGTTTTAATTATGAATACAAATATTTGAAAATTGCATGCCATAACATGTACACACAAGATCTACACTTTATTAGATGTATAAAGTGCAGTGCCAAAAAAAAAAAAAATAGTTCAACAATTTAATATGTATTTTGGTAGCCTTGGCACTGGCCAGCGATTTTCAAACAAAAATTCGTATAGATTTTTCCTAATATTTTCGGTTTGACGTCAAGCGTTTTTGGGAATTTCCGCGCTAGAAAAACGAATTTCGACAATTCTCGGAAATTAAAAAAAAAAAAATTAGTTTTCGCTTACTCATTCGAAATTCATTTTCCTAGCTCTCTAAATTGCTTATATTTAATGAGAATTAATTATTGAAATGAATTGAACAGCTCTATATATAATAAAATGAGTGCGAAAATCTATTATTAATTTTCAAGAGGTTATATTTCGTACTGAACATTATCTTTAATGCGCACTACTGTAAATGAACCTTCCCTTTGTCATTCAAGACAAAGAATGGTCTTTGTTATGATGATAATCTAATATTCTGACTTTTTATCAGTTAAATGAAAATTTATATTTATTTATACTTCCCTATAATAATACACGAGAATTTAATGGGAATTATTTCGGCATATGTTTATTATATGCTTCAATCTAAGTCTCCTCTAAAGTAAACATTTTGAAAAAAGTGGAAACTATAAAAACAAAAAACGGCAACGGTTGCTGGAAACACACACACACACACTTACTCATATACATGTATGTACACATGTAGTGGTGGTGAATTCAAAAAGTAGAAAAGAAGACGAAGAGTAGCGTGATCGTCGTTAGCGCTGCTTAATCGCATTAATTTGGTTTCCGACATACACTCGAGTGTTGGGAAGGGAATCAATAGCGAAAAGCAAAGGAAACAACAACAACACGAACGAGTACGTCACAGCAGACAACAAGGAAGGCGAGAGCGCACGAGAAAGAGAGACAGAGACAGAGAGAATGAGCAAAAAAAAGTGCTTATCAAGCGCTCTAGAAAGCTATAACAGAGGCGATTGCAATTGTGTTGGTGTTGGTTGGTGTCATATTATCGCCTGTGTGTCGATGAAAACAAGTAGCACTGCCCCAAAACACACACAGGCAGTCCCCAAACCAAAACCCAGGCCCAGCACTCACACACACACACACATACATATGCACGCAACAAGCTAAACTCGTTTCCAGTTTGGCCGGGGGCAGGCAACAACAACAGAAAAACGAGCAAAATGATTAAAAATTTTAGCTTGATTCATGCTCGCACACAGCTTGACTGACACACACACACATGCCCACACTTACACACATACAGACATCATATACATAAATATAAACAAATTTAAGCAGCAACAACAACAATAACAACAGCAACGACGACGACGAATGGCGGGTTTCCTCGTTTCTTGTGAATTGACTCAATATAATACACACAAAAGCAAAGCGCAGGCAGCGTCAGCGCTCGGCCACAGCGACGCCAACTACGGCAGCGGCGACAGTGTTGTCAAGTTGTTTGCATTAGTCATGTTGCCTATATATGCATGAATGTATGTATGTATGCTTGCACACACACTCAATATAAGCATTGTGTGCACTGGTATGGGTAAGAGCGCTATTGAAAACAGGCTAAATGCTAGCCATGCATATGAACGTCGCCACATGTCTGCTCGTGCTCCACTCGTGTGCATTGGCAAAGGGGATAGGCAGGGGGGAAGGTGTATCGGACTGTGTATCGTGTGTAGACAGCTGCGGCAACTCTAGCGCTTTAGCGCGCTCTCTCTCTTTCACACTCGCTCAACAGACGAACGATCGTTTCTCGAAAATACATGTGTGTGTGCGTGTGTATGTAGCAATTATTATTTTATTATCACTTTTTTCCACTGTTACGTTTTGTGCTGTGCTTCTACGTTTGAAATGCTTTGTTGTTATCGTTTCGTTTCGTTTCGTCGTTGCTGGTGCTCCCCAGACCTTCCTTAGTCAGCAAAAATTCGCATATGTACACATATACATTTTTGCTGGTGGGGTGCTTGCACTTGTGTGCGTGCGCGTGTTTATGCATGTGTCGATGTGTGTGTGTGTGTACGTACGTAATCGACAATTGGGTTCGGTTTCGGGTTCGTGTTCGGACTAACGACGACAGCCGTCGTCGTGTTGTGTTCCCTTACGTCGCGTCACCTGTTGTTGTTGTTGGCTACGTTTTTGCTTGATTTGATCATTTCTCAGCAGCAACAGCAGCCGCAGCAGCAGCAGCAGCGGCGTCCCAATGCTGCTTACTTATGATTGACAATTGAAACAGTGTGCGAACTGACTGCGAATATTGAGGTATGCGGCGTCGGCGACTCGCGACTTTGACGACGACAGTTTTGCTGTTGCTCCCCCCCCCCCGGGTCATTCTCTCTGCTTCTTTCTTTCGCTGTCTCACTCAATTATTTGATTATTGTACGGTTTTTTTTTTTAAATTTTGTTTTACACATTTCTACTCGTATCGCTGATTTTTGTTTGTGTGTGTGTTGTGTGTGCTTTTGTTTTCGCGTTGCTCTTTCGCCAGTCAGTCGCGTCCCGTCGCTTCTTCATTTTCTTGTGCACACTACTCTTGCACACACAAACACATACGCACACACACTGATTTGTGTCTGGTTGTTATTGCTGTTTTTACTGCTGCTGCTGCTGTTGCTTTTGCCACTTGGGTCTTTGAATGAATTTTTCAGCTTGCCTCGTCTAGTTGTCTTTAACTGTTTCATGCTCGACGGTCGCCGCTCGTCGCTCATCGCTCGTTGTTCGTTGTCGCGAGCGCTTTAACCGATAAACGGACGCATTTTTGCTGTTGTCATATTTATTCCGTTTTTATTGTTTTTTGTTGTTTGATATGCCCACATTGCTTTGACAACAAAACCGATATTAGTGTATTAGTGTAGTTGTCGATAACACTATTTCTATCGATATTCATACGCTTATTGATATTCACATAGAGCGATTGACTGAATAATCACCAGGTACGATTGGATGAGCTTTGCTTGTTGCACTCACTATTCATATTCAATGTGTCTGTAGGTGTATAAGAGTGTGAATGTTTAAATTTGTCTGTTATACTCGTAATTTCCTTAGCCGTTTTTTTTGTTATCAGACTTCATTGGAATTCCGTATCATTTCCGCGAATTTTACGTGATTTTTGCGCCATGCTTTCTGCACTCAACTACTTGTTATATTATATGTTTCGCTCACATATGGCTTATAAGTGATTAATAATTAGCAATTACCAACTGGTGGCTGACCAAGCTCACTTTTGGCTTGTTACTTGTTACACACACACACACACACACACACTCTTTGCAGCTGCAAATGTGACGTATTATTCGAAATCTGCGCTGACAGACGAACAGTGGCGCCGTTTTTTGCGCATACCTTGTGCTCATTATCGAGTGGGTGTATTTATGTGCATGAGTGTGTGTGTGTGTGTGTGTTTGTGCTTGCACTTGTGAGTGGGGCACGCGTGAGTGCGAAAGGCGTACGTCAAGTGCATATTAAAAAAAAGCTCTCGTGTGACGTAGTGATCGCAGTGTGACCAGAGTGACATGCATTCCATTCCCTTGCTATGAAATATGGGGAATATGAATAATTGCAAATGCAAGTGTAACTCACTCAATTTAATGTGCAAGTGAATGTGCATCTGTGTGTGTGCAAGTGTGTACACACTGTACTTGGTTGCTATGCATATGGGGACTATGAGTTTCTAAAATAAATTACTGTTGTATTTGATGTATCAACAGAGTTTAATAGGAATCGACTAGCGTCAGTTAAATACTTGCTTTTCCTATATTTACATTATCATTATTTTCTTCTTGACGTGTTTGACAGTTTGCCGTTATTTTCATTTTCGTATTCGACTAATGATTAGTTAGGCTTAGTTTCTAAAGCAAACGATTGGTTGACGACATTATTGCATAACTGAAGCAATCAGTTGGAAATGTGACTAAAATTAGCAATAAATATAAATAAATGTTTGTAAATATACAGTATACAGTAGGCGGTAAACATGAACTTGACTCGTAAATTGCGTTACACAAATTCCGTATTCCATACAATCGATGGCTATTCCACAGTTGTTGGAAATTCCACGTAAATTGACCTGACCCATTCACACCGGGCAGACGCGGACTGGGTTGCAATGCAATGAAATTGCTGTGTGCTTTGAGATTACAATGTAACAAAGCCCTAAGCAATGCCTTTAATCTCTGATCTAGAAAAACAATAAAGAAAATTGTCTAATTACTTTGACAGCTGACGTCAGAACAGAGTTGTTTTGGAGAGGGGTGTGGATGTGGATGGGGAAGGGTGAGTTGAGTGCCTCTTGCAATTCACAAGTGTTATTTATCGCTAGCATTTGTTGCCTGATTGTGTGAGTAATGCGACTCAGGTGAACCCGACACCAAATAAAGCAAACGAGTTCCACACACAAATCGCTGATAAGAATCCCCAACAGTTTTCATGCCATGCCTAGCTGAACATTATCAATGGAATTTTTCGCCAAATTTGATATTATTAGTTTTATTTATAAACACAAGTTGAAATGGCAAATTGCAATACATGATAAACATATACATACATATATATAAATATACAGTGGCTAAAAGCACATTTGGAACAGTGTCTAGCAAAAAATTTAAAGTGCCATAAAGTTTAAACAAGGAATAATACGAAAAATGCTTAAATGCCAATTTGTTTAATGTTAAATCAAAAGAAACTTTAGTTTTTATTAAAATATTTAAAATTATTTAAAATTAGTCAAAATTGGAGTTTAAAAAAAAAAAAAAATGTTTAATTAGTTTATGGCAGGCAATTACAATTTTTTGCTAGACGTTGGTCGAAATCAGCTTTGAGCAACTGTATATATATATGTATATATACGAATCGAGCTCTGTAGCAAGCGTCAATTAACGCCCGAGTTTTGAGTTATTTTGCCTGCCTCTGCGAATAGATTTACTAATTATATATGTATGTGTGTATGTGTATGTGTGTTTGCATATAGTTCACAATAGCTTTTGTGGAAAATCTACACAGTACAGTTTAATTATATATACATATATACATATATTAAAAGCTGATAAGACGACCCAACAACAATCAGCGCACTTAGCTTGGTTTTCTTTTTTGGTTGTTGTTGTTGTTGTTGTTGTTTTAGTTGCGATTGTTTTTGTATTTTAGGATAGGTTTCGCTTTAGTTTATTATATTTTTTTCTCTTTGTTTGTTTTTGTTTTTTTTGTGGCCTGTTGGCGAGCAACAGGTGAGCTGTTAACGCTGAAATAGAAAGTTGATAAAATGTTTGCTTATCGCTCGGCTTGTTTGCCTTTGCTGCTTATGCTTGTTTTTATGCATATCGTAGACAATAATTATATTTAAATCTGACCCAAACATATTTCACAGTTTATTTGCAAGCCACACACAGTAGCCATTTGTGGCATTTGTGGCATTTGTTCTGGCTTATCAGCAGACCACACTCTGATAAGATTGAGAGCTGAGCTATGAGCTCCATCAGCGCTGCGATAATAAATTAGTTTAAGTTTCACTGGAATCAAAAACAGCTGAAGCCATTCGAATGATGCACAGAATTCCTTTCTACTCTGAAAATAAAATATACACATTTACTTTTAATAGTGTCCAATATTCTGAGAAGCAATTTGCTGCCATTTCTATTTTATTTTATAAAGTAATTTTAACATATGATTTATATTAAATTACTCTTTATTTTTAGTTATTTATTTATTTATAAGCTGCGATTAGTGCGAACATATGATTATTATTAAATTATAGTTTTATTTATTTAATTTTTTTGTTATTGTTTTTTGTGTTTTTGCAGATGAGCCGGCGGGAAATTCAACGCAGGCGAGCAAATTTGATGTTACTATGGAAAGTGCAACAACAACAGCAACAGCAACGACAACAACAACAACAACAACAAACACAGCGAAGCAGTACAAAACAGTCGCAGCGACAAGCAAACAATACAAAAACAACAACAACAACAACAAAGTGAGCAGCACGCGACGTGCAACAGCAACAGCAGCCGCCGCCGCAGCAGCAGCAGCAGCAGAAACAGCAACAACAGTGACAACTAAGAAGCAAACATATCGCAACAGCAGCAGCAGCAGCAACAACAACGAAATTGCCGCAACACCAACACCAGCAACAACTACAACAGCAACACCAACACTCAAATCAAACAAAGCAAACAAGGCTGCAGCAGCGACAACAACAACAGCAGCAGCAACAACACCAACAACAACAACAACAGCAGCTGCAACAGCAATTGAGAGCAAAAGCACGCGAGATAAACTAAGCGAGCTGCCAGCCGAAATTGCCGACAGCAACAGCAACAACAACAACAACAGCAGCAGCAGCAAAAACAACAACAACAACAACAGCCACCACAGTGATAATAGTATTAGTGAGAATAATTATGAGTTTAAGGCTAAGGATAGGGCGAACGTAAGTGATAGCAAAATGACGCTACAGCAGGTGGCAAGCAGCGCAACGAGCAACGTGGCAACAACAACAACCACAATAATACCAGCCACAGCCAACACCAACACCACCACCAACAACAACAACAACCAGAACAATAACAACAACAACAACCAGAACAATAACAACAACAACAACCAGAACAACAACCACAATGTGTTGGCCAACAACAACAACAACAGCAGCAGCAACGAGTATCAAACAAGTGTGGCAGCAACAATTGTCGATGGCTGGGCGAACTCAACCACTTTGCGTTATTTGCACAAAAAGTTTAAGCGGCTGGCGAGCACCACCGAACCGGAGTCGGTTGATGCAATGGAGGCGGTGCGCACCACATCGCTATCATCGAATAGCTCGCTGTCGCCACCGCTTCCAGTGGCGGCTGCTCCTCCTCTGCTCAATGGTCATGTGACGGTGAAGGTTGCTCCCTTGCTGCCGGCAAGAAATTTAGAATTCAGTGCCAATTTTCGTAAAAACGACCACATCAACAACAACAACAACAATAATAATAACAATAACAACAGTCATGAAGAGAGCAACAGCAGCAGCAAGCATAGCAATGTTGGTGTTGCTGGTGAGCCTCGAACACGCACACCCCTCAGCAACAGTAATAGCAACAGCAATATTAACTATGCCAGCAATGCAACACTGTCGCCAGCAACATTCGCACAGCATCAGCAACAAACGCAGCCAACGCCAGCAGCAACAGCTGTCGTCGTTGCAACAACAACAACAGCAACAACTGTAGCAGCACCACCAGCAGCAGCAGCAACAACAATAATACAAACAGCAGCAGCAACAGCAACAGTTGCAGGATTAGGCGAGAAAACTAGTCGCCCCAAGTGCCCCTATTGCAATCTGATCTGTGCCAAGCCATCGGTGCTGGAGAAGCACATTCGTGCCCATACCAATGAGCGACCGTATCCGTGCAACAACTGTGGCATCGCCTTCAAAACGAAGAGCAACCTGTACAAACACTGCCGCTCCCGTTCCCATTTGGCGCGAATGCGCGGCATCGATGTGCCGGCCAACGAGACGGATGGACTCTCCGACCAGGATGGCGACGGGGAGCTGAGCAACAGCAGCTCCGAACTGCTAAGCGTCGAAGTGGTAAGTTATGATTATTTTTAACAACAATCAAGTTCAACTGAACTAGCAAAGAAAAGAAGGGAAAAGAAAATATTTTATTTAAGATTGTTGCTACTTTGCTACTTGCAACAATGTTAGATTGCCGTCACTCTTGCAGCTTCATTTTGAATTTACAACTAAATATAACTCCATTTTTTGGATGCATTGCAGCTGAGTCGCACAGATTCGCCTTATGATGAGGCAATGGCTTCGCCAACGCCATCGCCATCGACGCTGTCGGCGGCGAAGAGTACGTATTTGCAACAGCCGCAACTGCAACAGCATATGCTGCAACAGTTGCCGCTGGGCTCACCTGCCGCCGGAACACTGCCGCCCGCCCCGCCCGCTGATTCGCTGCACTCGGCGACCGCCCAGCATCGCCAGTCCATCGACTACAAGCCATACAAGCCCAAGTTTCACAATGCATCCCTCTATGCGCCCGGCACCCTCAAGGAGCAACAGCAGCAGCACCAGCAGCAGCAGCAGCAACAGCAGCAACAACAGCAGCAACAACAGCAGCAGGCACTGCAACAGCAGCAGACGCTGCTGCAACCACAACAGCAGCAACATAAGCTGTCAGCGCAGCAACAGCAGCAGCAGCAGCAACCATCGCTGACGCATCCAACGCTTTCGCCCAGCACCCAGTTGAAGCTCAACAATCACATCAACTCGCATCAGTTGCAATTGCAGCTGCAGCACCAACACCAGCAGCAGCAGCATATGCACGCCCAGCAATCGCTGCTACTGGCTGCGGCAGCAACCAATCCGGTTGCATTGTCAGCTTTGCCACCGCCACCGCCGGGCGTTTATTATTTGGGACAGCCGCAGTATTACAATCCAACTGCAGCTGCAATGCATCAGCATGCGATGGCCATTCAGCAGATGCACTTGCAGCAGCACTTTCAGCTGCAACAACAACAGCAGCAACAACAGCAGCAGCAGCAGCAGCAACAACAGCAGCAGCAGCAACAACAACAGCAGCAACAGCAGCAACAACAGCATCACCAACAGCATCAGCAACACCAGCAACAGCAGCCGCAGCAACACTCGCCGTTGCTGAAGGCACCACAGCAGCAACAGCAGCAGGTAAGTTTAAACACAATCTGAGCCTAAAACTTAAGTAACCAACCCTCTGCCGCCCTTAACAGCTGTTGCGCTCCACTAGCCAACAACAGGCGGCAGTCATTGCAACAACAGCATCGCTGCCCGCACCTGCCACACCCAATCCGCCAACAAATCTGAGCAGCTTTGCCAGCACAAGCGGCGGCATGCAAGTGGTAAGTCAATCAATTTATAAATAGAAAAATACTTTTACTGCAACAAATCCTTCTTTTTTTTGTACCTCTCCTCAGAATGTGGAAAAGGTGCAGGAGCACATCTCCAACCTGATCTCACAGAACGAGGCGATTGTGGAGAACAAGGAGATACTGCTGCAGAAGAAGTATCCCAAGCAGCTGAATCGTTCGCGCAGCTTCAACAATGCCAACAACAACAACAACAATAGCAGCAGCAACAGCAACAGTATACCAGCAACAGCGCACGCCAACAGCAGCAACAGCAACAACAGCAATCAGCAGCTTGGCGAGACTAAAGTGAACCTGGCACAGGCCATAGTACAAAAGCAGCAGCAACAACAGTTGCAGCAGCAACAATACCAATTATACTTGCAACAGCAGCAGCAACAGCAACAGCAACTGGATCCGCCGGTAAGTGGCTGGCTGAAGCGCAGCAGCAGCAGCTCTGGGAGCAGTTCGGCCAGCAGCGGCTACGTTAGCGTCAAGGGCACAGCGACCCCAACACCCACCGCTGCAGCCACGGCAAATGTGAAACAGTTGCAACAGTTGCCGCCGCCGCCATCGCCGTTGCCGTTGCAACAGTTGCAGTATCGCCAGGATCCGTCGACGCCAGTGCCCAAGCTGGAGCAGCAGCAGCAATTGCAGCAACCCTTGGCACCCAATCATGCCCAGCCACTGAATTTGTCTGCCAAGCCCAAGCCACTGGCGATGCCAACAAAACCAACACCGACAGCAACAGCAGTCGGATCAACAACTGTTGCCAAGTTGGCAACAACAGCAGCACAGGCTGCTACACCGAATATATCGATAATCAAGAATCTGCTGTTGAATGCACGTGGCTTGGCGGTGCCAATTGGCGAGGGCGACGATGCCGTCTATTCCTGCCCCATCTGCGCCAACGAGTTTCGCAGCGCGGACGAGTTGAAGCACCACAACAGCACCTACTGCCAGGATGCGAACAGCAGTGCCCCGATCAGTCCGGCCTCATCGCCGAGCACGAAATACTTTCGCTCCAATTCCATATCGTTTACTCTGCCGGAGCTGCAGTCGCATATGGCCAACTCGAAGAATCCGTTGTCGCTGGCCAAGCTCGCCAAGGTCGCCTGGTCGCAGCTAAAAACCAAGCCGAGCAGCCTGGTTCTCAGTCGTCTCAGTGCGGCTCAATCACCCGCACGCACCTCAACCATCACAGCCGCCACCAACAGCAGCAGCAGCAGCAACAACAACCACATAAACAGCAACATTAGCAGCAGCAGCAGCAGCAACATCAACAATCACATACCAACAGCAGCAACAACTGTTGTAATCCCGCCCAGCATCGATGCCTCCAGCGTTTCGTTGCGTTTTGTGGACGCACCGCTGCCATCGCCTGGTCCACTGCTCGGCAAGACACCGCTTGTGGATTATGCAGCGCCGCGCAAGGCGCCCGATGCCCAGGTGGTCATCACGAAAATGCACGAGGATCGCTTGGAGAACATCATTGTTGAAATGCCACCGAAACGTTTGAAACTGAGCAGACAACCTGCTGGAAATCCGGAGTTGCAGTTCAGTGCCAAGGAGGAGCGTCTGCGTCGCTTTACCTCATCCGGCGGCACCATGATACCCATTTCCGAATGTCCAGAGCTGGACAAGAGTCCCAGAATGATACGCACTCCTCTGCTGTCCGGCGGCAGTTTCCAGGAAATGTCGCCACGTCTCAGCGACAACAAGGAGCGCAAAATTCTCGCGGCCAACAACAACAATAATAATAACGGTTTTCTGCTCAGCGCCTCAAACGCGCCGCATCATTTTCAATTTCCCATCAATTCGATAACCGCGTTCAATCCACTCACCCTGCCACCAATGAGCAGCAGCAGCAGCAGCAGCGGCATCAACAGCAATCTTGTGGATAAGGCGATACCCTATGTGCCTGGTATACCCGGTCCGGGCAGCTTGTCGTTGCTTCCACCGCCACTGCAGCTGCAGCGTGGACGCAGCCCCACTCGCAAACAGCCCAGTCCCAATTCGAATCCCAATCTTAATCTCAATCTCAATCCGCTGCTGGTAGCTGAGGGACCGCTCAAGGCACTCTCGCCCTTCGGTGGCGTTCAGAATTTGCCTAGCGAATTCAGTCGGCAGCCACCAACCCCAGCCCAGCGCAATGCGCTCCAATGGACCAACAACAACAACAACAACAGCGGCAGCAGCAATAAGATGCCAGTGATTGTTGCTGACAAGAAGCAACCATTCAATTTTCTACGCATGGCGGACAATGTGAAGAACTCGATTGTGCAGGAGCAACAGACTCAATCCCAGGCAATGGGTTTGCCGGAGGTGCGTCACTTCAATTTCGATAATGTGAACAAATCGCAGGAGGCGCTGGCGCCGCTGCACGTGGACACGCCCGACGAGGCGACTGCAGCAACAGCAGCAGCACTCAAAACAACAACAACTGCTATTCCAGCAGCAGCAGCAGGAGCAGCAACAACCACCACAACTAGCATCGCCAAGTCGAAATTCTTGCGACCCACCAGTCTGCCGCTGAAGCCGGGCACCTTCACGCCGAAGCGGCACCATGGCATCACCCCGACTGCGAATACCCTGCCCCTCATCTCACCGGAAACGCCGCGACCCTCCAAGTCGTGCGTGCAACTCTATCTGAATGGACACGCGTACACCTATCTCGGGCTCAAGTGCAGCACAAAGATGTTCTACTGTACGGTGAACTGTCCGCAGCCGTCGTATGTCGCTGGCATGCACAAGCTGTCGATGTACAGCGTGTGGCAGGTGTGCGAGGAGAATCAGCCGCATCCGCTCGGCTTCAAGCCCAAACAGGTGATGGCGCTGTACGATTCCCGGCAAAAGATGCTCGGCACTGGCTGCACCACAGCAATGGCGGGTGCCGGCAAACTGCAGTACTCCGTCTTCAGTTCACAGGAAACGGTTAGCACCTGCTCCACCATCGCCAACGGGCAGAGCAAGTTCTACCAGCACCAGTTGAAGCAGCCACCGGCAATTGGGGCGCTCAGCGAGGCAAATGTGGCGGCAAAGGCCAGCGAGGAGGCGGCTGCCAAGAAGTTGGAATCGGGTCAACTGCTGGTCGGCGGTTACGAGTCGCATGAGGATTACACGTATATACGTGGACGTGGGCGTGGTCGCTACGTCTGCTCCGAGTGTGGCATACGTTGCAAGAAGCCCTCGATGCTCAAGAAGCATATACGCACCCACACGGATGTGCGTCCCTTCACCTGCAGTCACTGCAATTTCAGGTGAGTCGAGTATGCCCTATATTTATATATATACGTATATATATGTATATGAATGGATATCTGACTATATATCCTTGAATCTGCTAGACTCCTATCATTGACAGTTATTTTTAATTCCTTCAAACCCTTCATTTGCAGCTTCAAAACCAAGGGTAATCTCACCAAGCACATGCAGTCAAAGACACACTTCAAGAAATGCATCGAGCTGGGCATCAATCCGGGTCCGATGCCCGCCGACGGCGAATTCCTTGATGTCGACGTGGACTTTGATCAGCAATCGTCGACATCGGCGGGCGGACGCACCTCCTCCATGGCCGGTGAATCCGATTCGGATGACTACAGCGACAACGAGTCCGAGAGCAGTGGTTAGTCCAAATCAGCTAATTTCAAATATATTTTCATATTTAAAGCAACGCCTCTGTTTACAGACACCGATGAGTCCAAGTCACGCATGAAGGAGCACGAGGCGGCGCGTGGTCTGCTGTCGCTGTCGATGACGCCGCCGATACCGCAGAGTGTTTCACCGTATCCGGCACTGGTGCAGGATACGCCGGCTGCCAGTCCAGCGAACAGCATTGGTTCGTCGGCGGGCAGCGCAGCTGGCGGATCGCAGCCGAAGCGTCAGGTTTGCTCGTTTACGTCGCCGAAGCCGCCGTTTGACTACCAGAAGCAGGAACAGTATTACTCTAATCCCGAGGAGTCGAAACCCAAGCGTGGTGTGCCCAACGACGAAAGCAGCGCACCCATGGATCTGACCAAGCCACGTCCAATGCCCAGCATTTCAGTTGCCGCCTCTTCCCCGGTGCCGGAGCAGACGCCCAAATCGCAGGCACAGCAGATGCGAGACGTCATCTTTGGAGCGGGCAACAATGAGTGCGGCTTCATGAAGACTTTGATCTCTGTTTCCGACAAGGTGCGCATCTCTGCCGAAATTGAGGAGCAGGCGAAGCGCGAAAGCGAAGGCGAAGATGTCCTCTTGCAGACCTACATCAAGGAGCAGGCGTTGCAGCATGCCAAAATGAAGCAGAGCCAATTTAGTCGCAGCTACCTAATCACCTCCACCACCACCACCAACTCCAACTCCAACTGCATCTCCACAAGCAGCAGCAGCACCAGCACCAGCGTCAGCTGCATCTCCAGCAGCATTAGCTGTGTGGTGAGCACGCCCATTGTTAATAGCAAACCACAGTTGAACATCGCGGAGCTGCCCAGTATTGAGGTGCACGAGGTGAAGACACCAGAGTCGCCAACGCCAACGCCATGCCTCAAATCCGCTGAGGAGAGTGAGGAAAGCGAAACGCAATCGGATCAGGAAAAGCCAACCAAAACGTCGACCATTCCTGTCACTGTATCCGTGTCCGTTTCAGTCACTGCACCCGTTGCCAACGCCAAGTGCAGCGTGGAGATTCAGCAGCCGCACAATGCCAATTTGCCTGCTGCAGTGCAGCAGCCAGATGCCACAGATTTTAGTGGTGTACTCAGCAGCAGCAACAACAAGAATAGCAGCAGCAGCAGTGGATCAACTGCACCCACACGTATTGTGGTCGTCGGAGAGGATGGCTTCAAGACGACTCCAACCAGTGCCAGCAACGAATTGCAGTCTGCAGGAGCAGCAGCAGGAGCAACGTATGCGAATCGTGTGGTGGCTCCACCACCGCCGCCAATAGCGAGCGATGCGCGACCCACTTGCACCGTTTGCAACAAGACGTTCCAGCGGACGCATCAGCTGTCGCTGCACATGAACATCCACTACATGGAGCGCAAGTTCAAGTGCGAGCCGTGCAGCATCTCGTTCCGCACCCAGGGTCATCTGCAGAAGCACGAGAGGAGCGAGGCGCACAGGAACAAGGTGATGATGACGTCGACATTTGGTGTGCCCACCACATCCAATCCGCGTCCCTTCGAGTGCACCGATTGCAAGATTGCGTTTCGCATCCACGGCCATCTGGCCAAGCATCTGCGCTCCAAGACGCATGTCCAGAAGCTGGAGTGCCTGCAGAAGCTGCCATTTGGCACCTATGCGGAGATCGAACGTGCTGGCATCAGTCTGACGGAGATCGATACCAGCGACTGTGACAATTCGCTAATCTCGCTCAAGCTGCTGGCGCAAAAGCTGCTCGAGAAGGATCCCAACAAGCTAAGTGGCTACACAACTCCATCGGGCATGCTGCAGCTGTCGACGGATGCTCCGGCTGCCGGCCAGGATAGCGCCTCTGAGGATGGCTTCAGTGCGGCGAACAGTGCCGCCGCCTCGGCCATTGCCTCGCTGGACAACGACAGTGCGGGCAACACACCAAAGCGTGCCAGTTCCATGTCCGAGGATGAGACGCTCACCAACGGACTCGGACTCGGTCACAGTCTCAGCCATGGCCACAGTCTGAAGCGACGTCTGCAGAACAGCAGCTTCAGCAGCAACGGCGATGAGAGCGACAATCCCACAGATGCCACCGGATCAGGCACTGCCAGTGGCAGTGGCAGTGGCGGCAGCGAGAAGCGTGCGAGAAGCAACACAAATGAAATCATTTTGCCGACGCCGGTGGCTGTTTCAACGGCAACGGCCAGCAACTGACAGTATATGTATATGCTGCAGCCCACCTGAGTGTGGCACTATCAACGACAACGACAACAACAACTGCAACAGCATCAACACCACCGCTACCAGGCTACGTTTGGCTGGCCACAATCCCGGCCAGGCCAACAGCCACGTGGTGGGAGCGGCAAAGACCAAAACATCAACGAGCGCATATCAAATGTCTAAGCATATCGCATTTGGGCACACAAAACAACTCTACACACACATATACACAGACACACTCTCACACACACGCACACACACACTCCCACACACATCTAGAAGAACAGTTTAAGAAGAGCCAACAATTTTGAGTTGAAGTTTTCTGGCAAGTTTTGCCTCAAGCGAAGCTTAAGCTAGTTGTGTGTGTGCCTGTGTGTGTGAGTGTGTGTGTGTGTGTGTTTTTGCGTGTGTGTGTGGGGCAAGTCAAGCATATGTACGATATAGTATATATATATACTATATACTATACAACATAAAGGAACAGTAGTTTGCAAGTATTTAGTTTAGTTAAGCTCAACTCTCACCTACGAAAAGTTCTTCAACTCTTAATATATATATATATATATAAAAATATATATATATATATATATTTATGTACAGCAGCCCTAGTTTATATACACAAGCACACACACAAAATATATATGTATACATATATAAAGATCTATAATTTCTTTTTCGAAATGCTAAAAAAAAAAAAAAAAAAAATTACAAATACAAAACTCCTGAAGTGCTGTGAGTCGTATGTATAATATGAGAAATATATATATATATATATAAAATAAAAATAAAAACATTCATTGTGTGTAAATAAATGAACCCATCTATTTAGTATATAATAAGGCTTAGCCCACCCACCCCAACCCCCGCGACCCGTTTTGCATACCTATTAAAAATAATTGAGATACGTTTTCCAATCTAATCACAGAGTTCTTCCTAATTTGAAAACCTTACATTATCATTATGTTTGTTTTAGTTTTTAGAAAAAAAAACGAGACCACGAGACTCTTTTCAATTGTTTGTTTTAATTAATTAGTTATAAACGGTATATTTAATTAGCGAAAGCAAAATTGAAAATCAAATAAAATAATAAAAAAATAACTAACTATAGGTAAAGATTATGTTGTCATATATAAATTAAGTTTTGTAGGCTAGCTAAAAGAAAAACACAACAAAAAAAAAGAAAGAAATACAAACCACACACACACACACACACACATGCATACAAACACACATATAGTTAATAGAAATTAATGAAAATTATTGTACAAAATGGCTACAAGTATAGCAAAGTATATACATATATTTATATATATTATATGTATATAATGTATATTTATATGTATGTCAAACAACAAACACAAAAACAACATGAAATGAAGTGATTTATTACATTAATGTAAAATATATCAAAAACTGAGCATGAAAACTTTACAAAACAACCACAAAAACAACAAAAAAAAAGAATGATGCAAAAAATAAACAAAAATCAATGTGAAAACATCTATTTTGTAATTAGTTTGTTGTCCCATTATTTTGCCAGACTCAGTTGCGCCTTTGAAAGTACATGTATTCCTGAAAAGAATTGTACATGGATATTATTATGCAGCGAGCCCAGGATTCAAGAAACTCACCAGTAGAAATGCCGTGCCCAGGATTAGGGCACGTTCCTTGGACGTTAGCCTGGCGTCGCTGAAGTAAATGTTTGTGGTGTACTGCGATTTGGAGGCCAACCATTTGTGGTCTATCGAGGCGCGCAGATCACCACCCGAGTGAATCTGAGTGATAATTGAAAAATAACATTATTACAACGATTTCAGTAAAGGGATTATGCAAAAATAAACATCGAATTAGGTGGGTTTGGAAAGGTCTGGCAGGATTGAAGGAGGAGGTAAGGTACAAATGGTAGTTAAAATAAATTCAATTGAAAGGCTGTTTGAGATGTCGGAATTGCGGATTATCCATGGGAGAGAGTTATCAAGAA
The DNA here is from genome assembly GCA_035042185.1 of Drosophila kambysellisi. Taxonomy (NCBI): domain Eukaryota; kingdom Metazoa; phylum Arthropoda; class Insecta; order Diptera; family Drosophilidae; genus Drosophila; species Drosophila kambysellisi. Next base: position 379,416 of record JAWNLS010000946.1, on the reverse strand, counting down.
CCAAGCGAAAGTGACAAATCTTTGGAATAATTAGGAAGTATGCACGTCACTAGTCGAGACCTACCTTAAAGTAGCACTCTTTTGGCAGGCAAAAGCACCACAATCCGGAATTCGCCGGCCCTTCGACGCAGAATACGGGCTGATTGGTGTTGCCGTCTTCAATGTAAAACTCGGGTTGTGTAAATGTGGGGGATTGCACCACACGACCCAGCACATTGCCAGGTGGTATCCAAATTTCCAGATTTTTGGGCTGACAGCAAACCGCACCCATTGCCAGTTTTCTGCGAAATACCAAAGCCTCCTGATGTGTTTTGTCCAGCAGATGCATCTGGAATGGTCGGCCGGCGCCCCAAATCATGCGATTATTCTCTGTGGAGCTCTCGGAGGCAGCAAAGATGGCATCACCGAGCGGCGAACGCACCACATAGCGATTCTCCGACGAGACAGCTGTGAGTGCTATTAAATGTGATTCGGTTAGTTAGTGGAACAATCTCAAATCTCTGCTACTCACAATCATTTAGCTCGAATGTTTGCTCAATGTGCACAGAGGGCAAGTCCGCGAGGCAATCGTAGCCAGCCAACGGAATAAAAGTGCGACTGCCTGCAACCGTAGAAATAGGCAATGGAATGCGGGGAACCTCTGTGAAATTATTGTTGCAATTAATATCGATTACAAGCTTTGGAGAAATATTCAGTTAATCACCTGATGTTCGGCGCGGTTGGGCAGTTATACTGATTTGGGAGTCAAACACTGCAAAGAAGAACAAATACGGTAGTGCAGTGCTCCAAATCTTATTCGCATTGATAAGCAACTGGCTTATATCGATCACTTGGTCAAATCGACGCTAAACAAAGGCACTTGATATGGCGTCGGTAAAACGGTCATAAAAGCACAACAATACTATTGCTGATAAGATACTGATAGGGACAATGTGTACCTGTGCTGTTTATATATATTCATCGTTTACACCTACACCATTGAAGCATTTATCAGGTACTAAAAACATTTAGTGCCTGACATGATTCATCCGAATATAGTTTGAATTTCACTATTTTCGTAAAGTGTATTTACCTCGGGGTTCGGTGGGACTAGGTGTTTGGGCCACTCGAATTTCGCTGTCATATTGCAGAGTGCGAACCGCATCATTTTGCAGCATTTTGATTTTATTTTATTTTATTTTTTCAAATACAGCGCTCGCAGTACAAAACAGATCAACGGACGAAATCAACTGTGTGACCAGAGCTAATAAGCACAAAGTACCACCAAAAAAGTTTTCACATTCAATCTGTTTACGTTATTTAGCTCATTTTTGCGTTAGTGCGCTGATTCGACGCCTTACTCGATTTTGCGTTAACATTGCTCACCAAATGTAAATGTGACCAAAACAACATCGCAGACCAGCTGTAACTAGAAAGGTTTTTAATATTGTTTAAAATAACAATTCATTCGTATAAGCCAGACTGTTTGTAAATAGAAATTTGCTTAATGAGGTGGGAGCGTTTAGCAGGTGAGTTCATATTGGTAAACGATGGAATTGACACAGCAGCAGGCTGTAGTAAATGCGAAACACTAACAACAAGCAGGTCGCCGCGCTCTCAGCAAATAATTCGCACACAAAGAGTGAGAGTGATGGGGAGAGAGAGATAGAGAGAGGGAGAGAGCAGCTTTATCCATGCTTATATTTAAATATATTTGAATTATAGAACAACACAATGCTAATTATTTGCAATTTAAAGTTATTGTTTGCAAAAAAAAGTGTTTTATTTGCGTTCTGGTGTTGCTGTGTGTGGGCCTGTTATCTCCATACTCGATTGCGTGGTTGCGGTTGATTTTGAGGCACTGCGCAAACGCTGGAGCGGCATAAACAAATGCCTTCACCTTTAGCTCCTTTCACGCTCCAGCAATGGCGTATTGAGCGTAAAATAACGCCAGTTTACTTCTGGCTATCGCAATAGCCTGACCGCGAGCGCGGTCTATATCGAATCCCCCCAATAAAAGCAGATAAGATGGCTAAGTGCAATAATCAATAAACTTGCTTTTCAAAATAAACTTCCATTAAAAAAAAATTTGTAACCGTAGATTAGATCAAGTTAATAGGGAATTTCATGCTAACCGAATTGAACCCGTTTCCAAAAACAACAATCAAATAAATAGCAACGCAAAGTGAAACATATTTTCCAACTTGCATACTTAACGCACCCCCAAAAAAAATATTGTGGGGTTGTTGCTTACAGCCACCCACCCACTCAATGTGTGTGTGAACTTGTGTGTAACAACAAGAGCTGTGGAGCTGAGCTGCAAAGAGCAGAAATAAAAAATCTATGAATATAAAAGTCAAGTGTGCTCATCGTTACTGTTACCGTTGGAAAAAAAGTGTAAAAATTGCATCTGGGCGGAAGTAGATACGTGACAGAGCGTGGGTCATGTCTCTGGAGGATCCGTTTTTTGTTGTTAAGGAGTATGCACTTTATTGCCTCGCTGCGCTTAAATATGTATCACATTCTGATGCAATCCTCTAGCTAACTACCCCTTCCTCTATATGTACGTTTCTTTGCAGTGAGGTCTTCAAAGCGCTGAACAAAACCCGCGGACTCTATCTGCGTTGGCGAGAGTTCGGCGAAGACGGTGGCGCCGAGGTTGAATGGACAACAACGGAGCTGCGTAATTCGCTCCGCAGCATTGAATGGGACCTCGAGGATCTGGAGGACACTATCAATATCCTTTTTACACACACTAAATTTATGCAGCTGATACGCTTGCGAAAAATCAATTCGATTTCTTAGTTTCCACTTCAGCTTTTCCTTAACTTTACATTTGTATAGAGCACGCATTGTTGAAAAAAATCCGACAAAGTTCCGCATTGATAATCGTGAACTGTCCAGCCGGCGTCATTTCATCGACAACACTCGCGATGAGGTCAAACAGATGAAGGATAAGATGAGCCTGAACCGGAACAGGGACAGAGACATAACCGCACATCAGCCACTGCTCGAGAACGAAAGGAATCACAGCCTTAACCTCAGTCACAATCCTAACCACAATCACAACCAAAGCAACGAATATCATTCAAACAACGATCGCACCTATCTGGTAGATTGCCCAAACTCACAGTCAGTCGCCAATACCATAGCAGGCACGATGTCCGCAGCAGCAGCAGCCGCCGCCGCAACGCGGCACAGTGGCACAAAGTACTCCAAACTGGAGAATGCTCTAGATATTGATAGTCCCAGCCATTATGGTGGCAATGGCAGCAGTTTGGATAGTCCTGGCCATAGATATGTGGGCGAGACGGTGTCTGTGCAGCAGCGTATGATTCAGGGTCAGGATGAGCAGCTGGACATGATAAGTGATTCCATTGGCACCCTTAAGACTGTTTCGCGCCAAATAGGCGTCGAATTGGATGAGCAGGCGGTCATGTTGGATGATTTTGGAAATGAGTTTGACACAACCGAATCCAAGCTGGATACAACAATGAAGAAAGTTGCCAAAGTTCTACACATGAATAATGGTATGTAATAAAATACTCAACTACGTGATAACTTACAACAATTAATGATAATTCTAAACTTTACTGTTGCAGATAAGCGTCAGTGGGTTGCCATCCTCATACTATCTGTGCTGTTATTGTTTGTGATAATTCTGTTTATTATTTTGTAATTTATTTGTTCACATTTTTGCGCTTACGAGTCGAAACAATTGTAGTGTAAATTAATTAGATTTATTTTTTAAATAAGTATAATTGCAAGTCTTAAAGCGAATTCAATATTTTATATATATTTTAATAACCTGACTACAAAATTCCCTAGTTGTATATATAAACGTTTAAAACCTTATTAACAAAATCATTAAACAAATCGAGTGTAATGTAAAACGTATTTCCAAAGATTGAAAGAGTCGTGCGTAAGTTTCTGGTAACTGAAATACTTGCTAAATGGTACAATTTATATGTATGTGTGGAGAAGAATATATCTGTATATCAAGAGAGTTATTTAAAAACCTGTATGCAGTTGAGTAAATATATAAATCTTAAAACAAAAACAATCGTTTTTTCATATCTGATTTTAAATTTGACGAATGGAATTTAACATTTCATATATTTCTAGTTTTAGCAGAGCTGTTAGGAATCTGTCAATAAATAGTTTTTTTGCTCTGTGAATATTTCATACAAATACTCAATGATATTGTCAGTGATTTGACGTCACAACAAAAGTGAGATAACGAGCCTGCGCAATGGCAAATTGACTTTAGCTTATTAATGGCAGCAGCAGTAACCATATAACAATATGTTGAATGCTTTGTGGTTTGAGCCAGTTTGTGGCTGTTAACCAACATATAACATTCCTGACTGTTGGCGGTATTTTAAACTTTAACGAAAAGGTGTGACCAGAACAAAAGAATTGAATTTCATAATGCGCAATGCGAGTTGGAGGATTTCTGTCAAATAAGTTTGTTTTGTTTGGCGGTTTTCGATCAGCATTAAAAGTGTAAGTATGAAATAGGCAGTAAATAATAAATACATACTTTTAAATAAATAATTTATTCAGATTGCAAATGAAGCGCACAAAAGCTAGCAGCGCAGCAGGTGCTGCTAAAAAAAAGTCGAAAAAAGACGAAAGCAGCAGCGATGAAGAGGAAACAGTTCAAGTCAAATCTCCACCAGAAAAGTCTAAGCCAAACTACAAAAACTTTGAGCAGTTCATCAGTCACATGCAGGAGCAACGCATTTCATCGGCATCCGATGTGCATGAATTTGCCTTCAGGAAGAAAAGGGTGCGCATCCTGAGCAAAGCAGCTGTTGTGAAGGAGCAGTGCGAAGGCGGCGTTGTCTATTGGATGTCGCGAGATGCTCGCGTTCAGGACAATTGGGCTCTGCTCTTTGCACAGCGGTTGGCACTCAAACTGGAGCTGCCACTGAGTGTGGTCTTCTGTCTGGTGCCAAAGTTTCTAAATGCCACATTGAGACACTACATGTTTATGCTGGGCGGCCTACAGGAGGTGGAGCAACAGTGTCGTGATCTGAACATCTCTTTTCAGCTGCTGCTGGGTCCAGCTGTAGACCGACTGCCGGAATTTGTGGTTGCTCAGGATATCGGCGCTGTGATCTGTGACTTTGCGCCCCTGCGGTTGCCGCGCCAGTGGGTGACGGACGTGGTCAAGGCTTTGCCGCTTAATGTGCCGCTCACCCAAGTCGATGCACACAACATTGTGCCGCTTTGGGTGACTTCGGAGAAGCAGGAGTATGCAGCGCGTACCATCCGCAACAAGATCAATTCAAAATTGAGTGAATATCTGACCGAGTTTCCGCCTGTCATCAAACATCCACACGGCAATGGACAAAAGGATAAACCCGTTGATTGGGCTGCCGCAGAGGCGCTGCTGACGTGCGATCGGAGCGTTGATGTTGTGGATTGGGCAAAGCCCGGTTATACAGCTGGTAGTCGCCAGCTCTACGAGTTTTGCACGCGTCGCTTGCGTTATTTCAATGAGAAACGCAACGATCCCACAGCCGATGCAATTTCTGGACTGTCGCCTTGGCTGCACTTTGGCCAGATATCGGCGCAGCGCTGTGCTGTGGAGGTGCAACGTTATACCTCGTTGCACAAGGCTTCAGCGGATGCCTTTTGCGAGGAGGCCATTGTGCGCCGCGAACTGGCCGACAACTTTTGCTACTACAACGAACACTACGATAGCTTGAATGGTCTGCATGACTGGGCTTATCAGACCCTGCAGACGCATCGCAAGGACGAGCGCAATCCGTGCTATTCGCTGGAGGAATTAGAGCAGTCACGTACATACGACGATCTTTGGAATTCGGCTCAACTGCAACTGGTGAAGGAGGGCAAAATACATGGATTTCTGCGAATGTATTGGGCCAAGAAGATACTCGAGTGGACGGCCACGCCGGAGCTGGCTTTGGAGTATTGCATACTGCTGAACGACAAGTACAGCCTGGATGGTCGTGATCCCAATGGGTATGTGGGCTGCATGTGGTCCATTGGCGGTGTTCACGATCAGGGCTGGAAGGAGCGTGCCATCTTTGGCAAAATACGCTTCATGAACTATAACGGCTGCAAGCGGAAGTTTGATGTTAACGCCTACGTGATGCGCTGGGGCGGAAAAGTGCACAAGAAGCAAGAAAAATGAAACTATATGTTCTTATTACAGTTGGAAATAATTGAAAAAATAATTGTAGTGGTTTTGCTTTTGTTTTTTTTTCGGTTTATGTTTTCCACAATTCCATTTAAAGGTCTGTATAAAATAGTTGAAATTACATTAATGGGTTTCAGCGCTTAGCGCTTAATCCTTTTCAGCGATTTTGGTTAAGTGTTCCTCGATTTCCTTCTCATCGAGAATGCGGAACTGAGGATTCGACTTGCTCACAACGCCAATTTCGATGCCATTGGGTTTAAAGTCAACGGCCAACACACTCGACAAACAAGTGATGGCCAACTGAACGGCCTTCTCCTCGGACAGATTATTCTTGTACTTCTTCTCCAAGTAGCTGTTCGCCTCAATCATCTTTGCACCCACAGAACAGGCACGGAAACCGCAATAATAGCCGGCCGGATCGGTTTTATAGACACACGGACCGAGCTCATCATCGTACGAAATCAGCACCATGCTGCAGCCCAACGGACGCATCTCGGCATTCTGTGTATACACCTGATTGATGTCGGCAATGCGACGGCAGAGCACATCCACGGGCATTTCGTATCCGTACTTGTAACGAAAGTTAGCGGCTTCGTAGCGTGCCTTTTGCACTTGCGAGCGCGAGTCCGCTGCATAAATAAATGAGTTCATTTTAATAAAACCCACTGCTGCCTGGGCAAGCTAATAAATTAAAATTACCAATTCGTCCGGTCATAACGCAACCAATTTCCTTGGTGATGCCGAACAAGTGGGTCACAGTCTCTGGGACAATATTCTTCTCCGTCACCTTCTTCTGGGTGGCGACAACAGCACAGTCGCCGCTTTTCAGAGCCACAGAGGTGATGTTCTCCTGCGTGATTGCCTTAAACGCATATTCTATACGTTGAGGAATGCATCAAGTTAATGATAATTATTATAAAATATATAATTGAACATGCATAATTTAAACAATTACTTACCCACTTGGTAGAGGCGTCCCTCGGGCGAAAAAATTGTAATGTGTCTATCGAAACCGGCTGAACTTCCACGAGACATGTTGTTTATTTATTGATTAAGCTGTTGATAACAATACTCGTTGCAGCATATAATTTGTTAATTTTTTTCTCGAAATACTCACATACTTTCTTTAATATCAAATTTACAACTAGCTGAAGTGTGCTTGGTTTTTTGATTTGCTCAAACACGAAATTTATAAAGTCATTGTTGACGAGGGATGGCTAAAAATATCGTTTTATCGAGTCAATTGTCGGCTTGTTATCGTTTTGGTTTTGTGTGAACGGCAATGGTAAATAAATGGCTGGCGATACATTTGCGCTAATGTGAATGGCATGCCCAAAACGAATAGGTAAATATACGACAAAATAACTAAATACAAATAATATTAAGTCGAATGTTTAAGTGTTAACTAAGGTATATGCATATATTCGGTTCGACGGTGTTGTATTGCGAACATGCATGAGGATGATTTGAAAAATCAATTAACAATTGCGCGGAACGAGATTAACAACTTGAGGTACAATATAATCCTTGATATTGCTGAAGTTCAAGTTCAAAGTTATTTATGAATACCTTGAATTCGATTACATGTGCAGACAGCAAGTGCGCAACTTGCAGCATGTGCAGCGCAAGGACATTGAAACAATAAACCGGTTGCTGCAGGATTTTCGCTGCGAAGGTTGCGCCAATAGAACCGTCAAGGGCAAGGACAAACCGGAAACGCTGCTGCTGCAGGTGCGTTGCAGGTGAGTAGCCAAACAAGGAACACAATTTTAACATTCTATTAACCTTAGACAACGAGCAATGATATCAACGTCAACGGTTGCAATGATGTGGCCCATTTCAAACCCATTGGCATAATACGCAGCGCCTTCCCCGAGAAGCGCGCCGTGCCGCGCCAATCAAGCGTTGGTAGTCGACTCCGCAGTATCATACAGCTGAATGATGGCGTCTTTACCAATCCGGAACACTCACTAGAGGGACTTGCGGACTTTTCGCACATGTGGCTCATCTATCATTTCCATCGGAACAATGCGCATCCCAAGGCAAAAGTAGCACCTCCACGTTTGGGTGGTGAACGCGTTGGAGTGTTCTCCACACGCTCACCTCATCGACCTTGCCCGGTTGGGCTATCGCTGGTGGAAATCGAGAAGATTGAAGGCGCCACTATAAGCTTCTATGGCACTGATATGGTAGATGGAACGCCTGTGCTGGATATTAAACCGTATATACCATATTATGATGCACCAGTCTTAAGCATGGACTCAGGCATGTTGAGCATTCACATATTTAGCTTAACTATGTTAGTTTACTTTCAATCCACAATTAGATCGCACTTCCATTGTTCCAAATGAGAACAGCGTTGACTTTTACGATTCGCGACAGGAGCCCGATGGCGAAGAATCCGATCTGGAATTATATGGCGCTGCCGGCTACACAGCTGGTAACATAAATGTAGATGCATTAAGTGGCAATGGCATGCAGGCAGGACCATCACCACCATTGCCCAGCGCAGTGCGTGTACCCAACTGGGTGGTGGCCAGTCACCGTTTGAGCGTATTTTTCAATGAGCACGCTGAGGCTCAGCTGCAGGAGCTGCAGGTGCAGAAGCAATGCATTGTCGACATATTGGAAGCGGATCCACGTTCCGTATATCTGCGCACAAAGTACGGCTCACAAATATTCACTTTCCAGCTTAGCGAGGTGACGGTTACGTGCAAGTTTGATGACAACGCTGGCACTGTAACCGTGGTGCAGGTTCGACGTAATGAAAATATCCAGGTGACCGCATTAGATGGGGAGCCACGCAACACTTGAAGGAGGCATTTAATCATAAGTTTTAGGCGCTGCATTCTGTTTCCCTGGACTGCTTTGTAGTAAAGTTAATTATGTGTTATTTTAAGTACTCAAGTTGATGAGCTTTAAAATGTAAAAAGTTTCGATTTGTCGATTATGTATAAAATATATGAGACATTATTATGTGTGTGCTTGCTATGCAAAACGATTATATTTGTTTTTATCTATGTCTAACGTATGTGTTTCTTAAGTATGTGTTTTAGCAAATTGCTTCAAGTAATTTTCATTTCTTTTAAGACAACATGAGCGACAAACAGACGCACACAACACTAACCTGGCCAGAGTTTCTGAGCGAAGCCAAACAGTTTCTGGACAAGTCACATGAGTTGAACGATAACTGGGAGTTCTTTGAAAAGGTGAGTTACACACAAAGTTATTTACGCATTTAACATAAATTGGTTTTCTTCAGGACGACCAAGAGCCCAACAGCTTTCTCAGATATTCGCAAAAGATCAAGTGTAAAGCGAGCAATGATCTCATAAATGTAGAGTATCATATCGTCTACAGCGTGTCTTATCAAGTTCCAATGCTTTACTTTCAAGCACATAGATCAGGTATAATTACTTTGTATACCATTCGTATATCGATAGTAATAGCTCCTTTGTAGACGGGAGCCTCTTGGATGTGGAAGCCACGTGGAGCTTATTCATGCCTGATGCAACGCGTAGCGATCTCTATGAAATGTTAACCCAAATGGAGCATCCGGTGCTGTTTCGACCCTTTATGGCTTTGCATCCTTGCCGCACCTCCGAAATTTTGGCACAATTCGGAAGGAAGAGTGAAAATCTTTTGCTTACCTTTATTAGCTTATACGGACCATATGTTAAATTGAATTTATCAAATAGTTATGGCCTAAATAGTTCGACAAATTAAATGCATTGGTTTATAAAATGTGTGATAGATAGTATTTATTATTGGTTGCTTTAAACACTGATTACAGGCGTGGTTTACATAAATGGTTATGTTTCATATTTTTTTCTATTCAATTACATTTTGCAGAGCCTTGGCACAATTGAAAATTAAATTTAGTTTGTGTGTTATACATAGTATGTGGTATGTGTGTGTGTGTGTGTGTGTATACAAACCATTTAAAGCGGAGCTGGTTTTTAGGATAAGGACGTCGAACATAGTTATTTCATTTATAGCACTTAAGGCTACCAAATGGCACCCAAGTGTACGAATGGCTCCGATAAAACTACAACCAAGTTATAAGTATACATATACATACATAGGTATTTACTTCGACCTACATCTAAATGTATTCGTACATGCAAAATGCAGTTGGATTTCTAAAAGCATTCTCTATTCAAGTATGAGTGTTTTTTTTAATTTTATTAGTAAGTATGTTTTCAAGAAAATAATTATCATGTCGTTTTCTAATTCGTTATAATCATTTATATATTTGCTATATACGGCTACACTAAATAAAGTTTCTAACTTTGACTTAATTTCTGTAAATAAATACATTTTAGTCTCTAGTTTATCGCTTAGATTTTTCTGCTCTACACTGTACATAGTTAATTATCTTATTGTATAAATTGTAATTACATTTGATGTATTTATTTAGTTGGCTCACTTGTCCCTAATAGTACATTTCTCATTTATAATTAATGTTAACTGGCTACTGTGTGGCATTTGCATCCCAACGCCTGGACACAAGAAAGTTATCATTACCGGTTTGGAAATGAATACAGTTTTGTGGGCGAGAGGAGTTGCATCGAAAATGTTATTTTTAAAAATTAAATAGATTCATATGTTTTGTGTATATTTTTGTTTGCTTTGTAATCGAACACAAAATGTACGTTTATATATAATAATTTATATATATACTTATATATGCAAAACACCTGTACACATACATTTAGATCGTAGATACATATACTTTGTATGTGTTGACATACATACATTTAAACTGATGCTATTCATTGTTAAATATTTATTTATTGAATGTAAAAAGTTTTCAAGTGTTGAGTTTGTTGAATCCAGTAAGTGTTGCTGATCTGATCTACACATAAACATAAAGCTACACAATGTTCAAAAGCGATATCCTGTGCTTGATACCCATTTTTGAAATACAACAATTGAGTATTTTAAAGAATGATTTAAAAGTAAATAAGTAGGTACTCTGTGTATATATTCGTTATTGGATTAATATTATATACATATTTAATATAATTAACTATATATGTTAGATTCGTTTAGAGCATACACGTATGCATGCTTATAAGGAATGATTTAATATCATCTGATGTGTTACACAGATTTCCACTAAGAACTTTTGAAACTAACAAACATTTGTATATTTTTTGTTGTGTATATAATTACAAGTATTATATAGCTTCAGGTAATATATAATTGGTTAACATACGCTAAATATTGTTATTAGTATTATACCCAATCCGATGAGAATCCAAATATACATATGTAGTCCTAGGGGATTCGATTTAGATATTCATTCGATTCTTCTTATTTGGAGTTTAATTTTTACAATCATTTATTGGTGTAATTATTTTTGAGTATTACTGTGTACATATACATACCTATATGGAACTATATCAAATATACATGCCTCATTTGGGTTAAAGCTATAGCATTTGTTCTTTCTTTGTAACTAATTTTATGTATTTTTTTTTCTATCAAAATTCGTTTAAAGCTTCACCATTTCATTGATATTTTGTATATCAAGTTACATTGTTATATTTACAATATATATAAAATAAATAGCATATATATATATTTTTTAATCTTTATATTTTGCATAGTGCTGCGTGTTAGCAAATAATTAAAAAACGAACATTGTTAATACAAAAAAATAATAAATTTAATTTACACTCAAATTTGGGTCAAAATGAAATGTAGCCAATGATATGTTTCACTATGTAGGAACTATATAAAAATGAAGTAATTCTCATTTATACATAAAATAAAAACTGTTCATCTGATATCACACAGCACTAATTACGACGGATTTAATTGTAAATACTATGTTAATGTAAATATATATGTGTGTATATATATATATATATATATATATTTATTTGTGTGTAGAATTGTGCACTATTTTCTAAAATTCGCACTACAATGTTTGGTCTCATTTTAGTTGCATTATTGGACAAGTTTTCGCTAAGTGTGTGTGTGTGTGTGTATGTATGTGTGATCTTACAATATCTAATAAATACATGTACCAATCTCTACAGTACATCTAAAGCTTTCACATGGTTAACATTGATGCGCAAATACAAAACTCTGAGATTTTGAATTCATATCTTAAGCTATACTTCATGTATATACATATACAAAATTGCTGGGCATATATATACAGCTCACTAAACCATCTGGAATGCATATGACATTTGGAGTACTTGTCGTACAAGTCATTTCATTTCATTATATATATATATATATATATATATATATATATATATTATAAATCTCAAAATTATTTGAAAAGCTCCAAAACTCAATTAACTCACTCAACTAAAATATATGTGTTTGGCTTAAGCAGACATCTTTGACTAGGTGAACCGTTTGCAAGCCAGTTTGGGTAAACAGTTTAAAGCTATTTGGCTTGCTAAGGTAAATTATGGACGGTGGTGCTTCTGGTCATAATACGATAATCATCATCCAGCTCATCGGCCGATTCAGCGGCCTGTCGCCGGCCGATGAAGTCGCTCGATGCGCTGCGCCTGAATCAGCTGCAGAGCATATTAAAAAATCCCCGTCCCTTTTCCGAGCGTGGTGCCATCAGCATAGGAACTTGATTCTTGTGCGTTACCTTTATCTGCAATGTAAGAATAAAGAAAAGTCTGATACGAAACAATGATCGCTTTTAGCCTTACCGTGCAGGGCATTTGCATCCAGGGCTCGCCATCGATTTGCATAGGAAATGTTTTCTTGGTCTTAATGATGACCTCGCAGCACTGAGCCAAACGACGACCCGAGGCGCGTAGTCCGGTTCGCACCTGACCCATGTGCAGGCAGTTCTCCAAGCCAATAACCTCGATCAGACGATCACCAAAATCTTCAAAAATATCACAATTCTCAAATAACTCTTTTAGATAATTGCATTGCATGAGCCACTTACCCTGTATGGCCACTGAGAGGTCCACAGATGTGAAGCTGGTGGCTGAGAACTCCTTGTCGCTGGACTTGAGTTTCTTGCTCTTGCCAAAAGGGCCGGCACTCTTGCGAATGCGCTTCTGGGACAAGTGTTCGCCCCACAGATTGGAGCCGCCATGTGTGTAGGGTATATTGAGCAGAGCCACGCCCTGTAAATGCGGACCATTGGCCAGGTCCAAGGCAACGCCATCGCACTAACAAATGATAGCGAATTAATATTTCATTCCTTATTTTGTCCAAATCAATTGGACACTCACCACAATCTCGATGTGCTCGTGCAGATTTTTACAGGATGCGGCAAATGTCTCCGATGTTGCATATTCGAAATACCATAGCTTGTTTTTCATGCGGCTGTTGAATTTGTGCGGATTTTTCTCGCGCTCCAAATGAAACTTGACACAAATTGCGGCATCCTGTAATGCAAATGATAACAATCAGATTATTGTACTTTTAGTCACGTAACAAAACGTATATGACTAAATTTTGGAACCAGCGTTGTGCAGTCTGTATATACATATATTTAATTATACAATGAAAGGTCCTCTGTGAATATGTGCATTCAAGGTTTGTCACATAATCCTGGTGAATCATGCGCTTATTAAAGCATCCGCGGCACACAAAGCACGCAGTTCGCAGACTTTTCATTTTAGCATATTCAATGGGGCCCTGAAGATTGCCTGCCAGTTGAAGGGATTGGGTCATGGGGACGGAGGGGGGATTGAGGATTGGCCCAGTTTGCCGTACGTCATACGTCATGTTGCACATACATATACATACATATACGTAGGCACACATTTATTATGCATGTGAGCACACAGAAAAGAAACGATGGCGCTGAGAAGTGTGAGTTGCATGAATACCTCCGCTGGTTTGGTGGCGGCCACTTCATCATTTTCGTTGCGGTCGTCCAATTTGTGTCTGTTGCTTTTTCCTAAGTAAATAAGATTAATTATCGCTCGAGCGCAAATTGAATAATCTAACAAAGTGCGAGACAGGTAGCTAAAATGTTGACAAAACTTTTTAATTAGTTTGCTCGTGCCCAAGTGTCATCTCACTTTAAGTTGATGTTCCGATGCAGAACGCCAAATTAGCTCGTTTGCAGAGCCTCTACGCTCTCTGGGCATTTGGGCCATGTAATTTGTTAACCAAACGTTTTGGGCCATATAAGACAACACCTTAAGGTCGTAATGTTTGGGGGACAGCTTTATCTGATAGCCCATAAAACGCACATCGAATGCCATAAAAGATACGTAAGACCAGGATTGTCATTTTCTGATATTTGAGATTGAGTTAAGGCAATTCCGGCCAAAAATCGCAACGCACACAATTACATGTTTACCCATTGAGTCAATGACTCCCGAGACTACCAACACGCCCCACTCCTGCTCCTGTTCCTGCTTCTGCTCCTGCTTCTGATTCTGTGGCATTTGGTTTGGCACTCTCATCAGCAACGCACAAGTTCGCGCTTAACGTCAATTGTTGACGTTAAACCAAAGCGTCAGTGTGAAATACTTTTCCATGGCGCATTACCTCGTTTCCCTCCCTTTAGATCAAGGAGCAAAGCTACCATATCATACATATTTATATAAACATACATATAGATATGTATCTTTGTATATATTTATACATATATGAAAATGTGGAAACGAATATGACAAGTTGCTTGTAGCACGTTTGGGAGTCCTTGTGCGCTGTACTCGGAGCCGACATCCACAGGATAAATATGAGTGCTAAATGGGTTTCCCAAGGAAGTGGAGACGCAGTGGAGGTTGCATGAAATGAAGCCGACATGTGAAATCTCAGCAACAACGAGTAAATTGCACAACAGACAACGATATACCCTGTAATTGTTGGCAAGGCAAGCGGACAGTAAATTAAGGATACCACATATTCAGCCAGTTAACTACAGCAATGCCAAATGTATGACCAAAAATAGCTACATAATCCAAATAAGGAACCCACTTGAATTTCTTGTACTTTTGGCTTATCTTTTGAATATGTGTATTTTTTAAAGGTGTTTCTGTAGGAACAAAATCGTTGACAGTTTGCCTGTAAACGCCTACAGTTCAAACAGACGCACAACAGGTCATAAATAAACTAACACCCTTAAACCGACACACACACTAAAACACACACTCACACACACATTCACTAAGATATATGCAGAGATAAAGACACACAGGGCAACAGACACCAAATTGTTTGGATCCTTTTTGTTGGAGCAATATTTTTATTTTAGCAAGGATTTTGTGGATCTTAATCTTGCAGTTGTGTGTGCTTATGTGTGTGTGTGTCTGTGTGTGTGTGTGTGCTCACTGCGTTTAGGCTGACATTCAATTAAGGGTGGGCAGGATGAGAGGGGTAAAGAGTGCAAAACGTTTGCACAAAAAGGATTTCAACTTTAGCCGCACTTGACAAATGGAGCAGCATTACAAAGTACACACACACAGATACACACACACACACATATATATATATATATATATGTATGTATGTATATACATTTATATATATTACAGCAAATAGAATCAGTAAATACTATCTCAGGTCCCGCCAACTGCGTGTGGCACTGCCAAGTTTGTGTCCCATGTGGGCGTGTTTTTATTTTGATTAGACGCAGGACACGATTCAAGTTGCGCCTTGCTGATTTGTACAACAACAAAAAAAAACAAGATAGAACGTTGCAGTCGGACGTAACCGACAGCGTAATACTATTATACCTTAATTTGTGTACAGTTGACAAATACTTGAATTGCACCACAAATTTGTTATCGATTCTTAAAGGTGACTACCAGTAATATACCTACCAAATTTGACGTTCCCTACTCAAAAACTGCGGAAGATATAGCCATTTGAAAATTTCAGGGGCGGGGGTTATGGGGGCGTCGGAGGTGGGCGTGGCACATGCCGATCTTTCAAGCACCTCACCAACAACCTACCAACCAAAATTGGTGACTGTATCCATTAAATTGTAGGAGATCTGGGGATTTATCGATTTGCTAAAATCGAATTTATCGATTTTCTAGCTGGACGTAGGACTAAACCCAAGACACTTTAACTTTTAAAGGTACTTTCCAGTATACGTTCCAAGTTTCAAGTTTCTTTCTCTAAGGGTGTCGGAGGAACGCGCGTTCATACAGACGGACAGACGGACGGACGTACAGACAGCATGACGGACATTGCACAAAACCAATATACTATTATACCTTTTGGTATAATAGTATAAAAAACATATCTATTTTAGTAGTTTGCCATTCTTTTCAGTTTCTCTGCGTTTCTCTGCTTTTCGCCTCGTTTATTTGGTATTACTTTCCACATCTTGTGGCTGCCTCTGGCTGCCTGTAAATTTGCCACTTAAACTTTCTTTATTGCCGCATTAAATCCTTGCTAGCTACTTAGTTGCACGTAGCAGCAAAAGTGTCTTTGATTTCTGCTACTATCTTTATCTCGGAGCCGGGCTAAATTATTCAAAAGCCTTTAACCAAAATAAGACTTTCAAAGTTACTAAATTCGTATTCCTCCCTGGAATTAGAATTTATTACCCAATGTGTGTTTTTATGTGTGGGCGTATTTTGGGACACATTCAAGTCAAGTTGTCCCTGGAGCACCATATGTTTCCCTTGGCACTTTTTGGTGAGGCATGTGGCATGCAATAGTAATTACTAATTAGTCAACAGTCACCAGCTGAGCTGCAGTGGCAGTCAGCATACTCAGCAAATCGAATGGAGTTAATGATCTCAACTAGATGTGTCTCTGATATTTGTGTTCTTAAAGCTGATGATGGCTACTTTTTAGCATCCCACTTACATTTGTGGTTGGGAGGAGTCCTTTGAATCCAACTGCTGCTAATGAGCCAGCTGTGTGAGCCAGAATTTCAGCGTTGCATCAGAGATGCAAATGAGCCTTGGTTGATTGTCTGCCCAGCTCCGAAACTATATCTGTTTGTGTTTGTGTTTGTTTTCGTGTGTGTGGGTGGATGTGTGTGTGTGTGTCCAGCAATTGGCCACTTTGCATTTGTTTGTTCAACACTTTTGCAAGTTGGGAAATGCGCTTGCAATTTGTCTAAAAATGGTGCATGTTTTTGTGTATGCTACGTGCCACTTGCTACGAGCAAAGGATATCTCATATCTCAAATCGAATTGTAGTTCTATCAATTTTCATTTGCTCGAATTGGTTTTTCGTTTATTTTCTGTCAATTTCATTTTATGAATTTATTCAGTGCAATTCGAACGGAATTTGCATTAGAAAGCGATGCGCTTTTCCAACTTTTCATTTGGGTGCATTTCAAAGTGCAAGTCATGTTTCTACTTGCCACATTCCCAAACTATTGCTTTTATAAGTCTGCGAATTCTGCATAACTGATTCACTAAATATATGTATATATATATATACAAGTTTATATATATATATGTATATATATCCCTATAAATTATTGAGTGAAGCCCACAATATCCTCAATCACTCGACTTGAGCAAACACGACTCCGATTCAAAGCGATGGATAATTTATAGATTTTCTTTTGCTAAACGCTCAAAACTTTTCCATTAAATATTATCACTATGCATACAATATATCTATATATACATATAAATAATATATATATATAATTATCGGTCTTTGTCATCAAAGCTATTTAATCATGCTAAGCTAAATGAGAATTTAATTCAGTTAAATTGGAAATAATGCGGAGAAGCATGTTTCATGCTAAGACTTTGCATTAGCCAGTTAAATGGATATTTAGCCAAGTTGTTAAGTGATTTACAAGAAGAGAGAGCCAAGTTAGCTTCATCTGAATACTCACCACGCCAACGGAGAAGTAATTGTTGATAATGTTGTAGGGCACAATGCAGTCCTTGTCCGATTGCGCTTTGATTGCCTTCTGTGGAATGTTGGTGCTGCTGCCACACTGCGTTGCACTGATTGCCACTGGTGTCTCTGTGGTTGTGGGTGTTGCTGGTGTTGCTGGTGCTGCTGGTGCTGCTGCTGCCACAGTTGGTAATGGTGTTGTCGGTGTGATGGGTGTTGGGATTGGGGTGTGCGGTGTGCTGCCAGCCACTTGACGTTGCCTCTTCTGTTGCTCTTGATTGTTGTTATTGTTGGGGCACTTGTCCGACAAATCCAATGACAATGTAATTTGCTGTTTAACGACGTTGCATCGACTATTATTATGATCGCTTTCATTACTCTCGAATGCGGCAGCATCCGTTGCCGACTCGGAAGCGGCAGCAGCAGCAGTAGCAGCTTCCTCTGCTAACTTTTTCTGATGTTGTTTGTGCTGCACGAGCAGCGTTTCCAGCGATTGTTTTTCTGTTCCATCTGTTCGGGATAGGGATAGTTCTTGCTCTTGCTGTGGCTGTGGCTGGCATTGTTGCGGCATGTTGGTGTTGAGGCTGCCAGCGGCACTGCCACTTGAGCTGATTGTGTTGCTGCTGCTGCTGCTGCTGCTCATTGTGGCAGTCAATGTTTTCTGCATGCGCCGCGTTTCGAAGGTTGACATTGAAATGCTCTTGGTGGTTGTGGTCCGTGTGCCGTTGTCAGCGCCCACCTGCTGTTGCCCACCACCACCACCCTCTCCACAACCAGCTATTGTCGATGCTGTCGTCGTCGTCGTCCTCATATCCTGAGCGTATTCCGTTGCCATCATAATCGAGGTGGCGGATGCCGAAGTAGTTGGCGCTGGGTTCACAATTGACATGTTGTCGGTGCTGCAGCTGCTGCTCATCTGGTTTTGTCGTTGGATTTCTTCGAATCTTTCGATCAGCGATTTGTCGACAACAACGCTCTGCGACAACTCAATCACCTTTTGCATGTTGGAGTGCAAAGTTACCTGGAAATAGTCAAACACACACACACCCACACACACACACACACACACCCACCCACACACACACACACACCCACCCACACACACACACACACAGATGGAACACACTGTTAGTTTATGGCTATTGAAGTTTGCAATCGTCTCCGAGCACGAAACATGTGGCAACAGAGTAAATTAGTTTGTGTAATCGGTTTTTGGTTGCACCCCAACTGCCTGCCTCAAATGCCCAAAGGGCCATTTTTGCCCAGCAACCGCAAAAATGTTCAAACTACAAATTGCAAAACTGTAGACGAAAATTGGATTTTTCCGAACAGTTTCTCGTTGCTGGTCGATGCCAAGTTGCGTTGCACTGAGTCTCAGAGTCTCAAAACTGTATGGATTTTCTTGTGTTGTTTAAGTTAAGAAAGCCAAAGTTTATCAACACACAGATTTAACTGGATTTTAATAGACATCCCGGGGGAGGTGTGATCGCTCACCTTTGGCCGCAGCTCCTCGACGGTTGGCAGGCTGTTGGTCACCTCGATGCTCCATCGATCCAGCATTACGGTCGAAGCACGCTTTATCTTCTCCATTAATTTGGGTATATTTTCACCCTCATAGCCGCCGCCCCAGCGCAGGCAGCGGGCCAAGTCGTTGCCAGTTCCTAGGGGTATCACGCCAATAGCAGGCTGAGTGGCCAGCTCGATGGAATCTGTGGGCGTTTGTGGGTGTTAAAGAACATAGGTGGCTGCTGCTGCTGCTGCTGATGATGATGATGTTTTTGCTTACCCATTGCCTCGAGCACCCAGCCGACTGTGCCGTCGCCACCGCAGCAGATTACTTTGAAATTGGGCAAGTCCTTAAAGAGCGTAAGTCCTAACCAAAAAAAAATATAGAAGTAAAGCTGAGAATTTAAGCGAATTGTCACGCGATTTGCATTCAATGTCGCACCTTCCTTGGGTCCACCTTTGGACAAGTCATAGACCTGTCTGGGATTGAGCATGTACTGAAATTTGCGTAGAATGCGATCGCCCTGTCGTCCGCCACTCTTTGGATTGATAAACACCAGCAGCGGACAGCTCAGCTCATCCGGCAGCGTGATTTGGAAATGTGTTGCCTGCTGATGATGATGCATTTGTGATTTCTATTCAAGGTATTCGTGTTTCACAGTGATTGATGGATTGATTGATTGATTGATGCGTGTGCAGCACAAAAGGGATACAATTTTGGTGTGTCGAATGGAGTTGATTGGATTGATTGGATCGTTAGCAAAGCAAACAAATACAGCAAGCGGCGTGCGTATCGAGAGTGAATGGATTAGTACAATTGCCAATTAAATTTGTTGTTGTTGGGTATTTGCGAAGGGCTTTTATCAAAAGTCACCGGTGAACAACAGATCCACTCACTTTGTAGGTCTGATTAACCGAACGCTGACGATCCAGGACAGCTGGACAAATTGCAGTGGGTGGCACAATAAGCGCGGCATATTCACCCAGGGTGCACTCCTTCTTCACCGATGAGGCGCACCGATTATGGAGCTAAACAAAAAAAAAAAAATAGAGATGGCATTAGTAGAGATAGAGAGAGACAGAGACAGAGAGATCTTATATCAAATTAGCTGCAACGAATAATTAAATGTAGCTCATAAAATTTTAGCGGACTTAAATTCCATTTACTCTCCAATTTACTCTTGGCCCAGAAAAAAAAAAACCACTTACGAAGGCCGCCTGGGCGTTAACGTATTTCTTTAACGAACACTCTGCACGCTGGCTAAAACGCTCATTTCGGCTTAATGAATCCAATTAAAAGTTTGTTAGCGCCTCTCCCAAAATTTTAATTTATGCTTAAATGAGATTTAAGTGCCCATTTTTTTCACTTGAAATATTTTAAGAGCCAGAGATACAAGTGTATATTTTCTATATAAAATAAGCTATCGATGAGGTTCACTAAGTACATAATCAGTTTCACTAAAACGATGTCATTAAATATTAAGTAAATAATTAAATGCTTAAGCTAAATATACACTTATTTTGACTAAACAGTTTGTGTCCACAAATTGCATCAAAAACTTTGATTAATTTCTGTGCTGCCAAAAATAGATGGATATGCAAATGTTTACAAGGCAAATCCAACAGAATTCAGCTCGCTGCAGATTCTTGCAACGTGCTGCTTGCAAAATATAATAATAAAATACAGTCGGCCGCATCCGAG
Source organism: Drosophila kambysellisi (assembly GCA_035042185.1). Lineage (NCBI taxonomy): Eukaryota > Metazoa > Arthropoda > Insecta > Diptera > Drosophilidae > Drosophila > Drosophila kambysellisi. The sequence goes on along the minus strand of JAWNLS010000946.1, from coordinate 358,279 downwards.
TAGAAAGTCTTTTTGTTGTTTCTCTGCTTTTTATACCCTTAAAACATTAAAAAAGGTTATAATGGCTTTGTGCAAATGTATATAACAGGCAAAAGGAACCATCTCCGACCCCATAAAGTATATATATTCTGGATCAGGATCAACAGCCGAGTCTATATAGCCCTGTCTGTTCGTCTGTCCGTCCGCCCTTCCGTCTGTATGAACACTCGGATCTCAGTACCAGGCGCAAATCAAGTTTGCGTTATTTTATCGATAACTGCCTCAGTTTCTGAATTATCGATACATTTCAATTTCCGATAGCAATAAATTTAAGAGGCAGAGGCTTCTAATTTATACATAATATGCATATACATATTATTGATCAATTGCCGAAATTTCATTAAGATCGGACAAGAAACACCAAAGTTATAGTCGAAAATATATTCTCATATTGATCTCATTTCTATCAGCAGCCGCAAGCATTTTATATATGTACATTTAAATAGGCGAGCGCATGTGTGAGACAGAGATGACATGATAATCGACGCTAGCGTCAATATATTTGTGTGTATTCTGCAGAGCCCCGATAAGTGTGTGTATGTGTGTATGCATGTACGTATATGCACGTGTTTGTAGCCATTCAGTTCGGGCATTTGAGTGCAAATCATCTTAAAAGGGAATTTTCCAAGAAAATTAGAATATATTTAAGAACTGGGTTAAGGGTATATCGTAGTCGAGTTAACTCGACTACAGCATCTTACTTGTTGTTGCTGTTGAGATAACAAATTTGGCGTTACCTTGACTACTGCTCTTGTCAAAGTCGTTACGACAAAGTTGCCACTGCTTGCGGCACAAAACAAAACTCCAGCCAGAGATAGGATTTGAAATGCTGGTGTTGTTGGTGTTAGTTTTGTGGTATTTGTGCAGCAAAGTGGCACAGCTCAAGGCGCTGTGGCAAGCAGCATAATTTCTTTGAGTTGTGACAATTTAGAAGCCAAAACTGAAAACGGAGACAAACAACAAAACTACATTTGCATTTATGCATTTGTGCACACAACCTGCATGAGCTGCACCAGTTCAAGTCACATCAGTTGAACAGTTTCTAGACATGGTCGAAACAAGTATGATAAATCTGCAAATAATATTCAGTTCAATTCTTTCAGTTCTGCCTGCATATTGCATATAATTTCAAGCCTGGTGCACATTGGAATGTTACAGAGCGGAATGGGAAACTGGGAATAGGGAACTTCTCCCTCCGGGCTGGCTCCTTATCGGCAACTGTCTTGTTAAATAAATACTCTGGAGTATTAAAATGCCAGCTACACTTGTCGCCAGAGTGACAATGTCAGCATTTCTTGTTATTTTCATTTATATTGAGCTTCTGCGAGCAGCTTCAGCATGTGAAATGCAATTTTTATTGAACTCGACAGATTTTAAAACCGTCAGTTGACATTTCAACGGAATTTGTAACAATCTCTCACAGAATGTTTGCAGACGTTGAGGTAATTGAAAATCGCTTATATATATGAATATGCTATATGTACAGTGTCTACAAGTTTATTTGGACAGAAAAAAATTCAATTACCTGCCATAAACTCATTATCCAATATTTTTCAAAAATTCCAAAAACCCATGGCAGGTACATATATTAACCACCAAAATGAATATATGAACCTAATAAGTTGGGATTTCCCAACCAGCTAGGTCGGGTTATGTAGAAAAGTACCTAATTTTATGATTCCAGCCTATTTGGAACAGTTACATTATGGACACCTGGGTTTTCTACCTAAAGTTTAATATTTTCGGTAGAAATAGACCAACCTTTTATAATTTTTAAGTCAGTTTAGTTTTTTCTCGTATTTGGGCTGCAATCTTCCAACAAGGACAATGGGAAAACGGACTACCATTGACACTTCACTTCAAAATTGGATATTCACTTCGAAAAATAGCTAAAATGGTCAATCTAAACACCTTAACTATATTCTGCATTATTTGCAGTTTTGTGGACGAAAATGGGACAGAGGACAAGGGCGGAATGGCACCAAACCCGATTTTCACCGAGCAGGACGAGCCGAGGATCATCAGGAAAACAAGGGGAAATCTTAAGCTATCGGCTCAAAAACTAACTCAATCGGTGCAGGATGAAATAAGGAAAAAGTTCAGTATGGGAACTGTGCTCCAAGTTCTGCGCAACCATGTCTTTAAGGCCCGTGTAAAACGGAAAAAGCAATTTATAAGCGCAAAAAATATAGGGTCTAGGATGACGTTCGTCAAAATCCACTTGTACATATGTATATATACTCACCATCATATGACACCAGCGACAGGTAAGTCCAGTTATGCCGTGATATGCCTTAATGCGTTTGCGGCACTTGGAGCAGCGTCCGTAGCAATTACCCTCGACCCAATGATGCAACAGATCTGCGCCGCATTTGGGCTTCTTCGATTTCACGTAGGTGGTGATGCATGAGGCGGGCGCATGTTGCACGCATCGCTCGTGCACTGTGTACTTGCAAACTAATAATCACAAATGAGAACAAAAAACAAATATGCAAAGCAATTGAAAGCATTTTGCTCATTTCTTCTAATTTATTTAATCATATTAATTTACATATTTAGGAAATGTCTGTCTTTTGTGAAATTAATAAAATATCAAATCAAAAGCAATAAATAAAAATTCAAATTTCAAATGTGCACTTACGGACACAGCAGAGTCCCTTCTTGCCAAGGCCGACCAACATGTTGAGGCAGAGATTGCAATAGGCCGGTTTGCTGAAGTGCTTCAAGCGCCACACATGGATTCCATCCTCCTTCAGAGTGGTGCTATCAACGCCTGCAATGGAGTGTGAGAGAGCGAGTTGAGTTCATATATTATTGGATTTGGCATAAAACACAGGGCTGGCCACTTGTGTGTGTGTGTGCAAGGGCCAATAGCTCAGATGCACTTAACGGCCATGTTTCACTTACTTTTCCCACTTTTCTGTCTTGGTTTTCTTTTTTTAATTTTTTTTTTTTTGCGAATTACTTGATTATTGAGGCAGCCAATGCAGGCAGACAGAAAGCGCAGGAGCAGGAGAGCTTCACAGCCATTTGGCGCACACTCACCTAGGAGGACGAGGAGCGGTATGGTTGTCATGCCACCACGTTGCCACTCATCTAAGGACACTGTGCCATTGGCGTCATAGTCAATTTCAACCATCATATCCTGCAGTATCTGCAAGTATACAAAAAAAAAAAATGGAAGCAGATTGCATAGAATGCTTGTGAAAAATGGTGCCGTGTGGCTGGTTCATCCTATGCGATTTCCTGATAGACGACGTTCTGCGTCCGCCACAAAATAAAGGTAATTTTATCCACAAGTGCCTTTTGACGTTGATGCTGCTGCATCAGTAGTCAGATGTATTTTGCAGGTAACCATTATTGGATTGCCGGCTCCAAAATGTGTAAGCCAAAAGAAGTTCCCTTCCAGAGATATTGGCCTAATGAAATTCTTAGCTAAAATGCAACGATGCAACTGATTTTTTTTGGGTTTGTTTTGTGAAAGATTGCTTTGAGTTTGTAGTCAGCTTAAGTGCAGTTCCATCCACCTCACTTGATCCAATAATAATTTTTTTCAATTGTGCTGCATTTTCGAATTTTCGGTTGAGAATCTTTCCACATACTGTCCAATCTAGTTTGCTTGGTTTCCATTCTGATTCCGAGAATCATCTGTCTACGCTGAGAAATATACAATTTCCGGCTCCAATCAATTTCATGTCCTGTTGCGTTTGTCGAGCGGGTGGAACTTTGATAAACTTTAAGTTATGATTATACAAAAGTTTCTGACATAGAACCTCATCATATTTACAAATTCGCAGAATTTATGCGGCTCCCATTTTGCGTTGTAGACCCTTGTGTTTTAGGCGGAAATGAATTTCAGAATTGTGCAATTCATTATTTGCTTTGATAATTTCGGGTTCAACTGTGTTTGAGTCAATATTCAAATAGCCTGTACCAATTATGACTGGAAGGGTATCACAAAAATTAAGCACAGCTCGAACTCAATCATAATGTATGTATATATATTCTTGGACAACATCTGTCTGTCTATATGAATCCGCCAGATTTGGCAACAATCTAGATTGCTTAAAAAATATATCTACAGCGTAACTAATAATCGAGCACTCCCGATTTTAACATTCATATTTGATTCCTTTTCGCAACACAAAAAGGGCGCAAGAATTTTTGATTACAAAATTTTTGTATATGCTTAGAATTTAAATTATGTGGCTTTCATGAGCTTTCTAGCTGTGTCACAAGCCCAACGTGGCTATTGAAATGAATGTGGTCCGACAACACCAAACCCCCATCCAATCGCAACGAGTCAACGCATTAACATAGCTGGAATCGTCGTTGTCATAGTTTCGACACAGGCCAAAAGCATTTTGTTAATTGAGTTTTCCGACGCTTTGGGTTTATTTGTCGTCATCATCATGTGGTTGACAACATTTTTGTCGTTGCCCTTTCATTTCTGTGGTTGTTTGATGAGTTGAGCCATAACTCTAAGAATATTCATACTTTCTGCTCCCTAAACACCCTCACTCAAAGTGAAAATAACGTATATCTATTGAAGTACCCAAGGGAGTAAAGATTGCATTCAACTCTACAAATATGAATGGCATAGATACAGGTCTAAGCGGACACAGTCGAGGTAGGAGTATATTAGAGTCGGACAATCGATGCAGGTTAGTCCACTTGTTGTTGCCATGGTTTGTTGCCCAAACTATTAAGTTTCTTAAGTTGGCTGCTTGCTGAGGAGAACTTGTATCGCGAAACAATACAATGAAATTAATTTCGAGTGCTTTTTCGTTAGCCTCGGTTACGAATGCTCGTAAGTAATTGAAAAAGTTTTATTCCGTTGGACTGAAACTCTCCGGATTGAGGAGCAATCAGAGCGATTGATGATTGGTTGATTGTGTTGGGCATTCTGTGTGTGTGTGTGCCTTAATAAGCTGAATTGTCTGTTCCTGATTGCAGTAATGACTTTGAAATGTAAACTGCTGAAATTGTGATTTTCATGTGTGTGCGTGTGTGTGTGGAAATCTTTTACAGTTAAACACTTACCGGACGTAGCTCACTGACATCCCAACCAAGATATTCGGCAACAGCCATCATCTGATTAACAATCGCATCCATTTCAGCAGTGTCCAGTACGCCATTACTATCCGTATCGTACAGCCGGAACATGACTGAATGGATGACAGAGAGGGAGACAGAGAGAGTGAATGATTAATTAATGAGTAAAGGTCAGGTGGATGACTTGGTCCAACAGCGGTTCATTTTCACTTACATTCGAGCTTGTCCTCTGGCCGTCCGGCCTCAAGCAGTGATAAATAGCAAACGACATCCTTCAGCGGAACCTTCAGGGTCAAAGGATCAAAGTGGGAGAGTTTACGTGCCAGCAGCTTAATGTCAGCTGCAATTTAGCAAAAATCACACGAAATGCATTCATTAATTATTTAAATTGCACAAGTAAAAAGTATTAAGTAAATCGTTGCATGCGCTTTTGAGACAGTTGCCCCTGCGGCATTTCAGTGCTGCAGCTGCAGTTGTCATTGATCGAGTGCCAGGCTTTCTATTGTTGTTGTTGTTAATGTTTGCCATTGTGGCAGAATATCGCTGCAGCTCTAATTGACAGCTGCCTGCTTCATTGTTTGCTTTTCTCACTTTGCCACTCATTATGTTTAATGAAGAGTTTGTTTTCTTTCCTTGATTGCCAAAATTTGAACCAAGTATTTGCTTTTTATCTTTGTCATTTTGCTCTTAATAAACTTGTAAAGTTGAAAAGTTAATGTTTTATCTGGTAATTTTGGGCGACTTAATGCCAGCACAATTGAAAGTTTTATTGATGCAAAGCTATGAACCCAACTTTACTCCTCATAATTTAATTCGTTTGTATGTAGACACTCCGTTCTCCCTTGATTCCGGCGAATTTCTTTAGTATTCATTTATTTTTGAGTGCTCATAGGATGTTGCTAATGGCATTAATATCGATTTTTACGGCACAAAACCAAGGGAATCGTTTCCCATTCAGAGACTTCATAGCTTTTGTATCGCAGACATATCGCAGTCAAGGGACATTCTTTTCTCCATTTATTTTCTAATTGCTTTAAATATTTAACCAATTTGACAGGCCGGCAGCAGCTGCTGCAAATGATTATGAAAGTTTCGTCAAGTTCGCATAAGTTAAGCTAACACATTTGAGCCAAGTTAATTGGAATTGCCTTTGGCATTTGGCATTTCCTTGCATGTTGGGTCATATTTAACTTGGTGTATTGTGATTGGCCATTGGAGTGAGCCTTTTCAGTTAATTATGTTTACATTTCTATTAATACAACGACTAGTTGCCAATAAATTAACATGGCTAAAATATTGGTTAATATTTACATTTGGATATCAATAACTAAATGAGATACGCACTCAAGTCAATTTTGTCATTGGCCAGCACAAACAATTTCAGCTTGATGAATGCATAAAGTATACATATACATTTATATATATATATGTATATATACATACACATATATTTTATATATAGATATGCATACAATAGTATTTTCTGTGCTGATCAATGTCAACGCACTGAGGCCAATAAATAAAATTTGCTGAGCACGCAGGGAAACAATATCCATTCCCGTATCCAGCTGCAAAACGGAAACCAAAGCAAAACTAATCCAATTAGCGCTTAGAGTCGCACACACACACACACAGTCACACACATACAGGAGACAGACGCAAGGGAGGCACTGTTTTCTCATTACTTGTTATATGCCTTTTCCCAAACGCAATTTTTCTGAGCAGCACAAAGGACGAGAGGGAGAGAAGAAAAAAATGACCCACAATTGCTGTTAAAATGCGTGAAACGACAGGCTCGCACCACAAAAAGCAGCGCGAAACAAAAGAAACAAAAAATGGAGAGGAAAAAAAAACAAAAAAAGAAGAAGAAAAAGAAGAAAATGAAATTTACGATCATTAATCATTCGTGCACATTTCAAACGAAGCGAAATTAATGTAAGCAAATGGCGAATAGGGGAATGGCAAAAAAAAACGAAGAAGAAAAAAATACAGCAGCAGCAGCAGCAGCCTAAATAACTGTATTTGTGCGTGTGTGTGTGTGTGTGTGAGTGCTAATTTTACGCATTGACGCGGCGCACTTTGTGAAAATGCAAAAATGTTCTAATTGGGCGTTGATTTACGACATGAACTTTGGCGTTGCTTTCTTTTCCTTGAATATCCTGTACCAGTTTGAGCTTGTATGCTGGCTCTATAATTATTACAGGGTATGCTGTGACTTATGACTGGCAAGCGAGAGCCAGCAATTCGAACTGAACTGTTTATTTATTTACTATGCAAGCACTTCCGCTTCCGCTGCCGCTACCTTTTACCTTTTACCGTTTACCATTCACCTTTTGCCTTTGGCCATTACTGAACATGGTTGGACATTTGTTTTAGCTTGTTGCCTTTTCATTTTTCAGCTTTCGGCCTTTGCTGCCTTTGCATAATTTATGAAGTTTTCCATGCTCGGAAAATAGTGCAGAAAAGCTTTGTGTTTTGCCGCCATTTGAGCTCCTGCAGCTAATTAGTGAATGCGTTGAGCGTTGCTTTTGCGCCACGCTGATGATTTGGCTTAAGTAACGCAAAAAGGGACAGACAGACAAACAGACAATCAAAGAGAAAGACAGACAGCCAGTTGGTAATTGGACAATGCAAAGTCGCTGGCATAAAGCAGTTGATCCGCGCTACGCATGGGGATTGCACTGAGCTGCTCATTTGTTGTGCGCGTGCTGTGTGGCAAATACCATGCAATTTAGCATCTGTCTGTCTGTCTGTTTGTGTGTCGACAAAGTAATCAGTTGCAAAGTGACAGCCGCAATGCTGACAGTTGCAAATGCTTGCAACGCCCATTGAAATACTCAAGATATTGTTGCACACGACGTATACATATATAAATAGTTATATATGTATATAGGGCTCTATTCAGTAGATGAAACGCCCACATTGTGTGGCAAGCTGGCTAATTGCAGTTGGGTTGGCGGCGCACACAATGTGTGCCTAATTGAAAGTCAAACTCAAGCTCAAAGTTGAACTGCAAACTCATCTGGCCACAGAGTACATTGTAATTTCCTCATATCGCAGGGCGATACACTTCGACGTGACGCGACTCGAATTGAGTTACAATCTAATTAATACTCACTATCAATTTTGCAATTAACGGAATTGTTGCTCTTCTTCGAGGAATTGCGCGACATTTGCGACGGATTCGTCTGCGAGTGGGAAGGGCTCGAGTCCACGGAACGGCGCGCAGCGTTGATACTCTGGAACATGCTCGGACCACTGGCCAGCGGGCTGGGCGTCACGGTTAGCATGGGATGTACACTGCCTGCAATGTGTACACACAATAAAGCGAAAGAAACAACTCACAATTAACCACATACACACATATACATACATATATACACATAAACATACATACAAACACAAATACATACATAACATTCCACAAAACGATTTCAACGCAATTTCAACGATATGAAAATCATTACATTATTTGTTGTAAAAATCAAATTAACCTAAAAATAAGACTTGGACTAAGATGCTCAAATCAATATTTTTCAATCTTATATTTGAAAGCTATTAATTTTCGCCAAATAAAAAGAAATTAGCTTGGATTGTTTTTGGAAATATTTCATTAGCAGAATCTTTTAAAAAATCTCTTAGAATTAAAAAAAAAAAAGTTGATTATCTGCAAGACACTTTTTACCGTTTGCTTATTGTCAAAAGCTGTCAGAATGCAAATCTGACTCTTATAACATAAATTGGATATAGAAACTATCGCTTGAAAGATGAGTTCTAAATGACAAATTCGTTTAACAAGATAATTAATAAAAATCAGAAATGTTGGTTTTTGCATAATGAAATTATTCTTCTTGTTATCTAAGGCGAAATTGCGAGAAATTTGATTTGTGGAATGTGTTTCGGAATAAGAGAAAGAGAAGGAGAGAGAGAGAGAGAGTGTGGGAAAGAGACATACACACTTACCGGTCTTGCTGGGATCGTGCGTCAAATGTCCGCCAAGTGAGTGCTGTAACTTATCCGTAATACCATGGATTTTGTCGACAAAGCTGGTGCGTGCCTGGGCCTGGGCATCGCCACCAATGCTGCATTGCGGCATCAATTCAGCGATGCTGTTCAGGTTCGGTATGGAGCCTAATTACAACCAGACCCAGCGAACAACAAGCAACAAGCAACGAGCAACGAACCACCAGTGAGAAATGTGTTGCAATTATTAAACTGACTCTCGTCTGGCATGTGGCATGTGCCATGTCCCTATCCATATCCTCACACACATATATACACACATATATATATATATATATAATGGATATGGATAGGTCATTGGTATCGAAGGCGGCTTACCCTTCGTGTGAGACGTGACGGGTGCACAGGCGGCCGTGCTGCTAATGGCCGCCATTTGACTGAGCGCCTTGCCATGCAACTGGGCCTGGGTGACGTTCGGCTTGAGGAAGGAGACAAACAGATGCTTTGCCAGATCCAGCGGTGCTTCACAGTCCAGGAATGCGTCCAAAAACCGACGAAAGCCATCGAAATCAATGTCCTGCAAAAAAAATACAATTTATAGTTGAATTTTTAAATTATAAAGTCGGACTTCAAATGGAGCTCTGCTGGGTATGCGTATGGAATCTATAATTACATGGGCGTACATATATTAAATCTTATTTACGCACACAACCAGAAAATTGTTATTCTCACTGATTTGAGGCGTATCGTCATGTACGTGCCTGTAGCTGCCCTCTGAGGATCTGCAAAAGTGGCCCACAACGGAACCCACAAGGGTGACGGGAGTGGTTGTGAGGAGGCGACTGAAGCCCTTGGCGTATTGGGTCCATGCCGAAAGCAGCACGTGTAGCTTTGTACTGTCAATACGAAATGATGAAATGACATTGATGGACATTTTGATATGGGAACATTGATGGACAACAAAGACCCGCATCAGTGAAACCCGACAACCAGTTGCAGATCCAAAAGCATCCAACTGCCTCATTTTGCAAACACAAAATTATGTTTTAAATCTCTAACGATTACCGGTTACCAGTTTCCAGTTACCAGTTATGGTTACGGTTACCACTTCATCATTGGCCGGGATGTTGTGCAACAGAGATAATGCGTGCCCCGCGGCAGGAAGCAACCATTAATTGGCAAATGAGCGAGTCAAGCGCAAATGAGCAGCGTTTATTAACAAAATAATAATAAAAAAAAGAAACGACGACAACTGGATACCCTTCTAAGTATCAACATGAAAAGCTTCAGAAATACAAAATTCAATTTACTGATTGCTTTATGCTCATTTCTTGCCAACATTTATTATTAACTTGAACAATTTCGAATGGTTAGCTGGCCAAGAAGCTGCCTGGTTGCTTATATAGTGTATAAGCCGGAAACGCTTTAGAAAAACGTCATATTATATTTATTATCATCATCATTTTAATGCGTTTAATTTCTACTGTGTCGTTTTAAATTTCGAGCATAAAACAAAAGATATGACAGCCCAACAACATTAAGATTATGCCGAGGTTGGAGTTGAGCCAGCTCAGTTGTCTATGGGCTCCGCATAGAACGGTACTTTGGTGTCGGTAATGGGAATGGGCCATCATGAAACTGAATACAGCCAAATGGAAATTTATACCTTGGGAAACGGCAAGAATACGCAACAACAAGAGCAGCAGCAAGAGTAAAGGCATAATGTATAACACACTCAAATACACAGACACACACATACTTATACACACACACACACAGCAGTTGCGAATCGCGTTAACAAAATTTATTTAGCAGGCAACGAGATAAGCGTGCGAAACCAGCTCGAAACAGACTCTTTTTTTTCTCTAGATGCTCCATAGTTTGGTGTTTTGTCAGCAGTTCCGCTTATGTGTGTGTGTGTGTGCGTGTGTGTGTTCGTGTGTGCGTGGCTTAATGAATAAATATTCAAGCATATTGGGTGCGCATAGTGCGTATACGTGATATCCATTACACTCAAATACACGCACGCCTGGGCGCTGATAATCACGCGAACAAGTCGCGCTTTTCGCCCATTTAGTCAGTTTAATATTATATGCTTTGCCACTCCCCCCTCCCCCCCCACCATCATCTGCGTAATCTGCGTTTTGCATTCATTCATGCATTGCATACTTTTGGGGGGTGCGACATTCAATGTGTAAGTTATGTATACGCCGAGTTGCCGCCACAAGTCAGTGGCAAGCGAAGCGTGTGGCACATTTCAACTCTGCAGCAAATTTACAAATTTTCACCACTTCAGAAGCTAAATAAATTGCATGCACACCACATTTATTCACAGTGTATGTGTGTGTTAGTGTGTGTTTATGCAGCTGACATTCTGGCTTTGACATTAGCTGCATGACAGAAATTTGCATTTCTGCCGGTTGCATGTGAATAATGCGGTTGATGAGAAATATTAGGTAATCCGAGCCCGATCCAGTGTCCGGAACAAAAGATGAGCGACCAAATTGCTGCACAGCATTTGGATTACCTGGGTCAAGTGTAGATTACCAGCATAAGTGTTTAATACGAGAGTGCCGTAACCAGAGCTCATTTTGTTTAAGCCTGTTGAAATTGCCCCAAGCAAAAATTCAGTCAACTCAGTTTCTCAACTAAATTGAGAATAAACAAAGCTGTGCTAAAATAAATTTCCAAAAACTTTGCAACTTGTGGTCTGGTGTTTGGTGTTGCTTGCAAATTCCTAACAAAGAGGGCCAACTAATGATACCCGATAGCTAAATGAATTTACAGCATTTCGCCAGCTAAATTGAAGATGTTGAAGCATAATTCAATGGCGGAGCCAATCTGAAGAAAAGCCACTTCAACAGTTTTCAGCAGCTGCCTTTAATTAACTTAATTGAAGTGCTCAAAATGAAGTTGTTGCAGACGCAGGGGCTGACATCGAACCTCGAGCGCTTTTGGAAGCGACCAAGCGTGAAGTAAGCAGCTTTTAAAAAGAAAAATTCATATACACATATATATGGATATATGTATATAGATACAAACATACACAAAGTATTTTAGACAAGACAGTCTAGAGTCTAGAGTTGTCTTTCGAGCACTTGTGGCATGCGCTGGTAGCAAATTTGAAGCACAATGCCATAAAATGCCAAAGCACTTACATCTAAGCCAAATAATCATTTATTTTCAATCAGGATTATTATATAGTTTGCCACAGCACAATAAACCGCAAAAATGCCACTTGCCGCATAAAGTGTAGAAAGTAATTTCGTATTTTTCACTGGCGCTGCTTCAAACAGTAAAAGCAACAGATACATAAAAATGTCGTAGAACTTTAATGTTTATCATTTTGTGGGAATCCCTTTAAATATTAAAAAGTACTTATTCCTTCTGATAAAAGTCAATCAAAAACGAAAAAAGGAAACAGCAAACAGCAATTCAAAAAATATTGATTAAAATGGGAATTAGAATTAGAAATGTAAAAAAAAACAAGTAAGATGCTGTAGTCGAGTTGGCTCGACTACGAAATACCCTTAACCCAGTTGTTAAATATATTCTAGTTTTATTGGCAAATTTCCCTTTAAAATGATTGCACTCAAATGTTCAGTTCTGCAAGTGCATTTCCTACAGAGTATTTTTGCTCACAAGCATATACACACATACATACAGACATACATACGTACACGAAACAGTACTTATCGGGGCTCTGCAGAATACACACAAATATATTGACGCTAGCGTCGATTATCATGTTATCTCTTTCTCACACATGCGCTCGCCTATTTAAATGTATACAGAAAATGCTTGCGGCTGCTGATAGAAATGAGATCAATATGAGAATACACTTTCAACTATAACTTGGTGTTTCTTGTCCGATCTTAATGAAATTTCGGCAATTGATCAATTATATGTATATTTATGTTATGTATAAATTAGAAGCCTCTGGCTCTTAAATTGTGGAATTTATTGCCATCGGAAATCGAAATGTATCGATTCAGAAAATGAGGCAGTTACCGATAAAATAAAGCAAACTTGATCTGCGCCTGGTACACGAGAGCATATATTTCAAATTTGAAGTCGCTAGCTCTTATAGTCTCTGAGATCCGCGTGTTAATGAGAATTTAGCTTTGTCGTCAAAAAAATTGGTCGGAAAACTGGTTTTTTAAATTTTTTGGAGCTTGGCCAGTAAATTAAATTGATATGCCAATTATTGAAGAAGTTTAAATGCGCTAACAGAGTATAAAAGTATTCGGTTAACCGGAAATTGATAATTTTTAAAGGATGGGTGCTGAGTAAACTCAATTATACCTTTTAACATTGCACAACACTGGCAAATAATACACACACAAACACACCCGCACTCCTTCAAGCGCGAGATTGTGTTCGTATTTGCATTTTTCGTAGGTTAAGTGGGCATGGCTGAGTGGACTTAACAACAAATTGCAATTTCAATAATACCATTAAAAAAAGAAGATAAAATGACCACGTTGAAATTGTGTTGTGCATGAGTTGTGTGTGTGTGTGTGAGTGTATGTGTTGTTGATCGATTCAGTTCGACAGCGAAATAGTTTTCCGAATTAATTGCAATTCCTGTCAGCACACGCTTATTGTGCAGAGATTGTATTTTGTTGACCGCAACTTAATTAATTGTTGGTCGGCAAAATTTCCTCAACCGAACCCTCCACGAGGGTGCCGACTGGAAATAGCATTTCAGTGGTCTGAATAAGACTGATGCTAGCTAAGATCTGCTACCTGAACCTCTGACCTGCTCTTCATATAGGCATGTTATTGGCTAAGGAGCTTATCATAGTTGAGGTAGGGCCGGACTAAGGTGTATGAGACCCGTGCCGAAAGTCAGCCTGGCTGGGGGCCCGAAAAATAGACCAGTCGCTTACGGAGCATATCGGATACCTGGCGACCTCCGATATTAACTAGCCTTACCTGCACATCGCGGATCTCTGTGCAGGCGGCCCTTCCTTTCTCCGCATCTCGTGGGATTAAATTATGGATCCAAAAACGAATAAAATCAAAATTTCAGAGTCCGGAACTCTCCAAAAACCGGAATGGAGAAATCTTACTAAAGCGGCGGCAGTGGCACCTAAGCCTGGCCAAAGCAACATCAGACCTGACAAGGCAATCAAGCCGGTCGGTCTTGCCGGAGGTGCAGGAGTGGCGGGTGGTGCGACCAACACGCACAGCTCCAATGAGGTGAAGCACGCCATCAGTGCAGCTAAACCTCTAGGAGGAGCTGGCGTGGAGGAATAATACCCTCCACCAGTACCCAGGCCTCTAAACCCTCGTATGTTGAGCGCAAGAAGGCAGCCAACATCTTAAGAAGACAGAATGCGTATGCGGGTACAACTCCATCACCAGCAGAATGGCTGAACAAGGTGGAGTGGGCGAAGCAAATCCTACCTGCCTTCGACATAAACATCACTAAACCAGCGCAGAGCCAAATAAAAAGGCAGCGCTCTCAGGAAACATCAGGTCCAGTGGCCAAGAGAGCCAGGGTCCAACCAGGACGTTCCTTCGCCGAGATTGCCAAGGAAAGAATCCTCATAGGGATTCTCGACAAAGGCAATCCGGAGGGAAGGATTCCTAGGAATCAATGGGCAGGGGTGGAGGGGGCCTTGACGGCCTGCTGCCTCAGACAGATACGTGGTGCCCCAGGACCACCGACAGTCTGCGAAGACGCGGGGTGGTACCAGGGCAATATCAAAGTAGTTGCCTGTCAAAACGAGCACTCCGTCAAAATCTACAAGGCGGCAGTAGCAAGCGTTGGAGAGGTGTACAAAGGGGCCAACCTAGTCGCAGTTGACTGGAGTGAGGTCCCGAGTAGACCGAGAGCACGGATCTGGCTACCAGCGAATATGAAGCCAGAAGAAGTGCTGGAAATGCTACAAATCTGCAAACCCGTCGCTACCCACCCACGATTGGAGGATAGTCAAGGTTGAGGACTCACAAGGCCCTAAGAGGCAGGCAGTGATGCTCTTAAGGACGGCTGAACCTAGGCATATCTTCCACCGCCATCAAGGTGTATAAGTCAGATGCAGCTGCTGGGGGTGGGTCCACCGACAAGCCAGTCGGAAAGGAACCCCCCACGGTGTTGCCAGAGGTCGACGTTGAATCGACCGACTACACCTCAGATGACTCAACACTGACACGAGGCCTCGAGGCCCTGTGTCGAGAAATCGATCAGGATGAGTTGTCATTGTCCGACGATGATGACTAAGACTTCTACAAATTAACCTCCACCCCTGTAAAGCAGCATCTGCTGCACTTACGCTTCGCCTATCAAAAAGCGAAGTTGATGTTGCGTTGGTCTAAGAGCCCTGGATGGTTGGAGATAGGGTTTGCGGACTAAGCAACAAGGATTATAAGCTCATTAGAGCTCAGACCGAAGGTAAAACAAGAACCTGCATTTTAGCTAAGAAACATTTAAACATATTTCTGCTCAACAATTTCAGCAATTGCGACAACACGGCAGTAAGTCTGGAGCTACCCACGGCCCCAATAAGGCTTCTGTCTACATGGCTCATGACAGCCCGGATCAGCCACCCGATGACAAGGTCAAGTCCCTTTTCCAGGAGTGTGAGACGAAGAAAGTAGGCCTAATCATAGGCTGCGACGCCAACGCTCACCACACACAGTGGGGGAGCACAGATATAAATCTAAGGGGTGAGTCGCTCTTGTCTTTCATTTTAAGCTCAAATCTAGAGATTAGTAATGGGGGCAATCACACAACCTTTATTATTAAGAACAGGAAAGATGTCTTAGACCTCACCCTAGTCTCAAACTTCCTCAGTGATCGGGTGACAGGATGGACCACAGGTACATCGAGTTCAAGATTCTTCTTAACTCCTTCAAACCAGATAGATAGAAAGCAAACTGGGATAAATATAATCGTGTACTTAATCGTATTCTGCCCAAAAGCCCGCTGACAGGTCAGAATTCTGTAGCCAACCTGTATAAACTTACAGATACCTTTACCAGGGCATGTGATAAAGCCCTCAGAGTAGCGTGCCCCACTACAAGGCCCACGTCTAGGAAAAAGCCCCCATGGTGGTCATCTCAACTCAGTGTCCTCCGGAAGAGTTGTAGATCCCTTTTTAACGCGGCAAAAGCGCGAAATGAAGACTCACAATGGTCTATCTACAAGTCTAGTCTGGCGGAGTATAAAAAAGCCTTCAGACAGGCAAAAAGAAGATCATGGAGAGACTTCTGTACAGAGATAGAATCAACCAGCGAAGCCGCAAGGCTCAGGAAGATTTTATCCAAAGCGAATCCCATCTTGGGTTATCTCAAGAGAGATGACAAATCTTGGTCCGACTCAAGTGAGGATTCCTTAGATATCCTCCTTAGGATCCATTTTCCAGGGTGCTCTAAGCAACCCTTAACCAATGATTGCTCTGGGTCAGGTGCTATTGCTTCAATGACACCTATCCTCAGCAAAGAAAATATACGATGGGCGATTAACAGCTTCAAGCCGCTAAAATCCCCAGGCCCTGATAACATATGCCCGGCTCAACTACAAAATGATTTCAGATCCATCAGTCTAACATCCTTTCTACTCAAAACTTTGGAAAGGCTTATTAGTCTGCACCTTAACAGTTTTATAGACCCGAACTTAATCTCTGGTTCACAACACGCCTACAGGAAGGGCAGATCCACGGATACTGCCCTTCATTCTGTGGTCAAGCAAATAGAATCATCCCTATTTTCAAAGGAATTCACCTTAATATCTTTCCTTGATATCGAGGGTGCTCTCAACAACGTCATCCCAGAGGCGATAACTGAAGCACTGACGAGTCTGGAGATCGACCCCGGTTTAGTGGGATTGATCAATCAATTGCTCACACGCAGGATTGTGACATCTACACTTGGATCGTCTACCCTTTCCAGATACGTCAGTAGAGGAACGCCCCAAGGTAATTCCTATCACCTCTCCTATGGAACCTAACAGTTAATAAGCTGCTGCGCGACATGGAGGAGGGTGGCTGCCAGACAGTCGCCTATGCGGATGACGTAGCCGTCATCTTCAGAGGAAAGTACCCTCAAACTTTATGTGACTTGATGACAGGCAAACTAAAGATTTTGTCATCTTGGGCAAGTAGTTGCGGTCTAAGTGTCAACCCCACGAAAACCGAACTTGTGCTCTTTACTAGGAAATACAAAATTCCTCCACTTGTCCCTCCAAGACTAAATAATACGAACCTTTCCTTCAAACCCAGTGCCAACTTTTTAGGCTTGACACTGGACAGGAAACTGGACTGGAATTTAAACACTCAGACAAGGGCTCGGAAAGCAACAGTATCCCTTTTTACCTGTAGGAAATCCATAGGACTCAGATGGGGTATGATCCCTAACATTGTCCGATGGATGTACCTATCCATTATTAGGCTCATTCTCCTATATGGGGTTATAGTATGGTGGCCCTTCCTTAAAAAGCAAGCCACTATAAAACAAATAAACAAGGTTCAACGGATGGCCGAACTGTGTATCTCAGGAGCGTTTCGCTTCACTCCTAATGAGACACTCGATGCCATCCTAGATATTCAAAGCTTAGAAGTAGAAGGCCTCGAACAGGCAACTCTCACAGCTGTTAGACTTAGGGAATCCACATCGTGGAATACCCAAAACAAAGGTCATGCCTCCATTCTGATGGAGAGACCCGATATACCCATCAGAACAGACTACTGCACACCAGTAGTCCACCTCAACGCACCCTTTACCACCCACAAAGGGAAGAATGGGCACACGGAACCCCTGGTCCATCAGCGACCGTAGAGTTCTATACAGACGGGTCTAAACTCGACAATCATGTAGGCGGGGGCGTCTACTCCTCCCAGCTTCCCACTCGTCTATCCTTCAGCCTTCCGGTACACTGTAGTGTGTTCCAAGCTGAAGTTATAGCCATACAGGAAGCACTAAATTGCCTGAAAAGGTCAAAAATTAGCCCCTCGAACGTTAATATCTACGTTGACAGCCAAGCGGCGATCAAATCCCTGAGTGCAATGTCAATAAATTCGACATTTCGGCTATTAGCCTAATATGGGTGCCAGGGCACAGCAACATTGAAGGCAACATTGAAGAAGCTGATGAACTAGCTAGGAAAGGTACTCTGCTACCCCTCCTTACGGGAAAGGAAGGTGTAAGCATGCCGCTAGCTACCTGCAAGCTCATGATAAAAGAGACCAATAGATGCAGGTCAAACGACAAATGGCGTAACGCCAACTGTAGTCGTATTGCTCGCCAAACATGGCCAAGCTAGAATAGCAAGCGCAGTAAAGAACTGTGCCTTCTAAACCGAAGTGATTGTTCCGCCGTGATCAGGGCAATTACAGGTCACTGGCTAGCGGGCTCTCACGCCTGTAGGCTTAATATCCCATTTAATGATTTCTGCAGGAGCTGCAGAGACGAGGAGGAAGTGGAATTAGACCAGCCAAAATCGCAAAATACATAAATGCGATTTGTTGGTTCAACTGATCCAAATTTTTTTTCTTTCCATGGGTTTTTCCCGGAGCAGGACTTAGATCCACGGCACCACAAGGGGTCATTTAATTGGTCTATGTGTGCTGACCTTTTCAGGTCGCAGCCGTCATACCTAACCTAACCTAATTAATTGTTGTTGGTCCTTTGAAATGGGAAACACCCACAAAATCATCCTACTGATGCCCAAGCAGTCCTTAAGCATAAGTCGCGTCCTAAGCTTAAACGGAAATCAAAATTCCGCATATCGGCGACACGCTTGCTGCGCTGTGGCTGTGTGACATCAACTGTGTCTACTTGGTGCCACATGTTTCCCCTTCAGAGCATATCTCGGTTATTTATTTGGTTTTGCCGCTGCTCGGACAACTTTCTTGTTGGCAAAAGGTTTGGCTCTGGTTTTAGCCTAGATTACGGTTGCCAACAACTTCTTTGTTTTTCTCTTTTTATACCCATTAAAAATGTATAAAGGGGGTATGAAAGTCAATGTTTTTTACGTGAGCAGCTGCCGTGAAGCCTAATCTCACAGTGCCAAGCTCAGGAATTAATTTAAGCGTCAATTACCGCCCCATTGGAACTTATATTCCGCAGTTACCAATTTAAAATTAATTCTGTTTGGTCGTGAACTTCCACCTTGGTTTGGAGGGCCGCCCATCTAAGACGACTTCCGATCTATGGGTCACAGCATCCTTGTTGTAACCGAAGGGCCGCAACCAAAAACCAGGGCAGACCTAGGTTCCGTGGGCTCCTGGTTACCCGTGGTACCGGAAAAATAGCCTCCGGTCAGACCTCGTACCAAAGGTATAAGGATTATGTATGTTATGTATGTAATTGGGAGAAGGAAGCATAGTCTATCCTATAAAATATATATGTACGAGTATATGCTTGATCAGGATCAGAATCAGGATCTGTCTAAAAATATTAGTTTTCGTATACCCCGTGCAGATTAAGTTTATTTAGTTGAATCGACAACTATCTCAGTTAAAATAATATCAATTTCCAATGGGAATCATTTTAAAGGCAGTCCCAAATCTGTTCTCATATTGATTGGTTACTAATATTAATATTATCAATCAATCATTTTAAAAACACAATTCGAATAAATTTGGCTGTGTGATTCAGGGTATATCGTAGTCGGCTACTTTTTGTTGCTCTTTCTTTTAATCACTCTGTAAAAATTATGATTTCGTCGCGAAGTGTGTATTTCACTGAAAAAAATATTGTCAATTCCGTAAAGTGCGCCAATTCCTGATCAACAACCATTTTCGTATGCCGTTCAGCATCTTACGGAACTCATCACTCCCAAGGTGTTCTTCAGCAATTTGTAAAACTCGAGTCAAGGGATGACAATCAACTGAAGTTTCAGGGTTTCTTCGGAGTGCCAAAGACAGGTTGTTCAATCCTGTTTTCAATTTTATTCACTATCTGTCTGTCCACACGTGTGGCGGTACCTTAGTTAGTTGGCATTTTGTGTGGATGCGGGCAGAGTTATCAATTCATGGAGTCTGCAGTCAGTTTGCTGTTCAATTTCAATTTGGCACTCAGGCGTAAACTTGAAAAATGTCCGTGATTTATTGTTTGCATAAGAAGATTTACTTTCAATCTTTTACTCCTTCTGCGCACACAAAACACGAAAATCCAAATCAACAAAGCAGTCTAAGCTGCCGTAGACATGGACAGGAGCAGCTGGCTGAAACAGGTTCGAATCCTTGGCAGTTTTGTGTGTGTGTGTGTGTGTGTGTAAGTGTGTACGTGTGACATAAGTTGGCTTGATGTAACTTGCCTTTCATCAGCTTACATTTGAGCCAGGGGCTCTCCTCAAATGCACAGGCAAAACGATGGGCTTAGTCAGGAGCAGGAGGCAGTTGGATGTCTGAGGATTAGTTGTAGATGTATCTATATGTAAGGGGATGAGCATTTCTAAGCCCTAATCGTTGCAATTGCAGTGGCAACCTTGACTTGTCTGCCACTGCCCATGCCCCTGAAACAGGTCACAGGTGACGGGATTTGAAACAGTGGACGGAGGACGGAGGACACACAGAGCTTCGGTCTGCAGTTCAGTTAATTGAAAAATTAAAGTTGCCCCTGACACATACAATATGAAAGAGCATATTTCATTAAAGATAAATTAAGTTTAACTAGCCACTTACCCCATCTGGTATGCATTTGGGCGTGGCCGTCTCACTGGATGCACTGGCCGCACAAAAATCCTGGAGAACATCCTGCAGCTTGCGCGTAGAATCTGCAACAGAGAAAAGGCACAAAAAAAAATAAATAAAACAAAACTAATTACAATTCAAATGATACTTGGGATTCCACAGAGTTGACAGTGCGATTAGCAAGCGAAAAAAAACTACAACTGGGTGGTGCATGCCACAGTGCCATCAAGTTGGACACAAGCGTCAATTGTTGCAGTGGCGCCAGCTTAATTGTCGCCTAGAGTGTGCCGCACAAGGCAAATCAATTGGCAGAGAGAGAGAGAGGGAGAGAGACGAAGTAGGGTCAGAAGGGTTAGGTTGGGCAGACAACAAGTTGAGTTTTACAGAGTTTCACAGGTATAATTAACTAATGGAAACAAAGTCGCTCTTTATGGGGTTGTCTGTCGTCGTTGGCGTTGTGACACATGCCACAGGCAAGTGTTGTGCAATCACCACGAGCTGCTGCGTAGGCAGTGTCCCAAATTGCAGCAGTTGCAGTTGCACTTGCGGAGTTTTATTAACTTAATGAATGTATGCACAGTTGCCCCACAGTTGCGAGCACCTCCCTTCGCTGTTGGCGTTGCAGCCACAACTCGGTTGAGTGTTTGAGTGTACTTTGTACTTGAATACTTCATGCATTGCAGCGTTGCACAGCTGTCGTTTTTGCTGTTGCTGCTGCTGTCGTTGACACTTCGTATTTGAAACCACTTGAAGAGCACTCTAATAGACAAGTGCCACGCCCAATGGGCGTTTTGTGTAATACTCTATGTGCGCCTGCATTTGACAGTCTCGATTGTTATTGCTGCTAAAAATTTTAATCACACTCAACAGCCAGACAGCCACCAGGCAATTGCACCAGCTCGATAAATGTAAGCCCTTAAGTCCTTGAGGGCATCCTTAAAACGGTCTTTAGTTGATGCCACTATTTTTTCACACGGCTGAATAAAGCGGGTAAAAATCGTTTCTAGATTTGGTGCTACAATTGTTAAGAGTGAAATTTTATTGAAAAACTTTATAAGTTAATATTAAACATTAAACAGAATCATCTTGTAAATTCAACTCTCAAAGAATACCTTTTTTTTTAAAACCATATAATTTAAAATCCAGCAGATATGAACTTCTTAAATTAATCGCAACTGGATCACAACTGCTTGAGAATGTATATGTTGCGAGTTATAAATTACAATGATAAATTTTGGATTAATCTTATTTTTTTAGATATTTAAAAAGCGTATTTAAAATTACAAATATTTTTAGTTTGCTTGTGCTTTAATAATATAAATAAATAAATTCTTTATTACCATCTATATAAACGGGGATAAGATATCGATATTTATCGATTAAATAAACTTGATCTGCGTATGTTATGGTTAAATCTTATATATCAATGAATTGATGTCTCTTCATGAGTCTGAGAGTTTGTTTTAATATCTAAAACGTATACAGAGCGTCTCCTAGTCGATCTCTCTTGACTACAGTATTCTTACTTGTTTTTGAGCTTGTGCTTTAAAAGAAAGGAACAAGATGTATTGACATATCGTCTAACGACAGCTTAAGCTTATATATCATTATGTTGTAAAATATTCCACTAAATGCTGCTCAACAATACAAAAACACACATAGGGTATCTGCTACATAGTCATGCAGCTTTGCTCAATGTTTAAAGTGCTGCGTTTGTGTTGGATTTCCGCTGGATTTTCCAACAGTCACTGCAAGAAAAATATGAAAAACCTTTAAGCTTGGTGCAAACGCACATAGTCCAACTATCACTTCATCATCATCGTAATCACCATCAGCTCAACAGTATCATCACTTCAGGTAAGCTTCGTGAGGGAGCGTAACTAAAACCTTGTTTTTTGTTGCAGTTTGCTATTGCTTTGTTGCAGTTGAAGTATTATTTGCAGTGCGATTTTAATTGCAATCTTTGTGTGGCATGACCAAAAGCAAGCTGCACGTAATGTGACTCCAAAGGCAATAAATCAGAATCAAGGAAGAAACATGGCTATCTTTGACACGCCTAGGATTACATCGCTTGCAGACCGCATTCATCCTTTTGCCGTAAATTTGAAATAACTACCAAAAAGATAACTTTAAGACAGGGGAACTTTTGCTTTTTATGTGATTCTAACAATTTGCATTCAACATTTTTAGTAATTTATTTTTAAAATTGTGAAACATTTATTTGTAGACTTATCAGACTATCAGACACTCCTAAAACTCTGTCTGGATGCAGTTTGTTGCTTCAACTTTGCAACAATTAGTAAAAAAAACAAGATAGAACGTTGCAGTCGGACGCAACCGACAGCGAAATACTATTATACCATTACATAAATTAATTTAATATTTATAAATATAATATATTAATATATATATATATATATATTATAAATATAAAATATATTTAAATAATTATAAATTTATATTTATATTGATTGGACTAATTTCTCGTGTTTCTATTGTGATGCTACCTTGACTCGTGTAGAGCTGCTGTGAGCATGCGATTAAACTATCGCGTTAAAAAAATATCGCCGTTAGTTTTGAATTTTAACAATCGAACTACTAGAATTAATATTTTATACAAAATTGAGAAATTTTATAAAAAAAGAGGTGGCACAATTTGACGCGCTCGATTAAGAGTGACCAAATTGCAAGATAAGCAGCATTGCGCCAAAATTAACAGCATATGTTAAGTATTCTGTTAAGTAAATTGCGGGAGATACAGGCATTTATCGTTTTTTGTGGGCGGGAGTGGGCGTGGTCCACAATTTTTTTTCCACATTTATGAAGGTTGTTACTAGCAATATACCTTTAAAATTTGGTGACTTAAGTTTTCAAATTGCGTGAGATATAAAGGTTTATAGATTTACACCAACAGGTGTATCGGTTTAGGGAGGTGGAGTGGGCGTGGCCATCCAATTTTTTTATCGATCCTAGGGGGTGTTACCAGTAACATACCTGCAAAATTCTCTAGCTTGCAAATTACGGCAGATATGCGCATTTTAAATTTTTAGGGACGAAGTTCCTGGGGGCGGCGGATGTGGGCGTGGTCCAAAAATTGGTATACCAGTCTTTGGAGGAGGTTACCAGCAAATTACCTTCCAAGTTTGGTTACTCTATCTTTAAAATGTTCGGAGATATACGGAATTACCGATTAATAATCGGAATTGTCGATTATAGGCGTGGGCGTGGCACCACAAATTTGTTATCGGTTCTTAAAGGCGACTACCAGTAATATACCTACCAAATTTGACGTTCCCTACTCAAAAACTGCGGAAGATATAGCCATTTGAAAATTTTAGGGGCGAGGGTGATGGGGGCGTCGGAGGTGGGCGTAACACATGCCAATCTTTCAAGGACCTCGCCAACAACCTACCAACCAAAATTGGTGACTGAATTCATTAAATTGTAAGAGATATGGGGACTTATCTATTTGCTAAAATCGAATTTATCGATTTTCTAGCTCCCTAGTGGACGTAGGACCAAACCCAAAACACTTTAACTTTTGAGGGTACTTTCCAGTATACGTTCCAAGTTTCAAGTCTCTATCTCTAAGGGTGTCGGAGGAACGCGCGTTCATACAGACGGACAGACGGACAGACAGCATGACGGACATTGCACAAAACCTATATACTATTATACCATTTTGGTATAATAGTATAACAAGTAAGGTGCTGTAGTCGAGTTGGCTCGACTACGATATACCCTTAACCCAGTTGTTAAATATATTTTAGTTTTATTGGCAAATTTCCCTTTAAAGTGATTTGCACTCAAATGTTCATTTCTGCAAGTGCATTTCTTACAGAGAATTTTTACTCACAAGCCCGAACTAACCGAACTGGGTGCATATACATACATACATACAGACACGAAACAGTAGTTATCGGGGCTCTGCAGACGACGCTAGCGTCGATTATCATGCCATCTCTTTCTCACACATGCGCTCGCCTATTTAAGTGAATACAAAAAATGCTTGCGGCTGCTGATAGAAATGAGATCAATATGAGAAAATATTTTCGACTATAACTTTGGTGTTTCTTGTCTGATCTTAAAGAAATTTCGGCAATTGATCAATAATATCTATATGCATATTATGTATAAATAAGAAGACTCTGCCTCTTAAATTGTGAAATTATTTGTATCGGAAATCGAAATGTATCGATATTTCATAAACTGAGGCAGTTATCGATAAAATAACGCAAACTTGATCTGCGCCTGGTACACGAGAGCTTATATTCCAAATTTGAAGTCTCTAACTCTTATAGTCTCTGAGATCCGCGTGTTCATACAGACGGACGGACGGACAGACGGACAGACAGACGGACAGGGCTATATCGACCCGCCTGTTAATCCTGATCAAGAATATATATACTTTATGTTGTCGAAAATGCTTCCTTCTGCCTGTTACATACATTTGCACAAAACCATTATAAGGGTATAAAAAGTAGCTCGATTTTAATATATTCAATTGATATGCACATAAATATTAAATAAATACAAATTATTATATTGGTTGAGAGAATGTTGCACTTACATGACGCCAATTCCTGCAGCTGCAAAAACTCTCGCGGCGATAATTTATCCCATTTGTGTGCAATGCCAATATTCATGTTGCCTGAAAGTATGCAATAAAAAATGGTAACAAATTGTAATGCGCTGCTGGCCAAACAACAACAAATAGCATCAACTCAACATTATTACAAAGTGGCAAATGCAACACATAATTTATTGCACTTTGCACAAATGTTAAACCAGAATTGTTCCCTCGTATGCAAATGCCCAAAACGGAGCTGAACTTGTCATCGTGTGGTTTTGTTGATTATCTCACTTGGGAGATGCCCCCCTTTCGGTAGCCAATCAAATTTGTGTGTTTGCAACTAAATTGCTGCAAATGGTTTACACAACACCAACACACACCAGCACACACACACACACACTCATGCATTTGCTGTGTGCTTGACAACATGAACTCGAATCTATTTTTAGCCTAAGCCCCAGCGGACGTCACAAGCCTCGAAAACAATGCCTATTATAATATTGAACGCTCTCTGGTTAACCCAGTCCCAGTCCCCAGTCCCAGTCCACGTCCACGTTCTATTCCCAGTTCGAGTCCTAGTCCCATGTCCTGGAGCCGTGCCATTTGACGCGTCATCATCATTATCATCAGCAGCATGACAATAATTATGTTTGGCTCTGATTGGCACGTTAATCGATGACCTGCCCTCTAGTTAATCCCATTGTCCCCCATCCGTAGGAGGCCGTCATTCTCGTCATAGCTATGGCGTCATAATGCTCATATGCCTTTTGGCTTGGGCCGCATGTCATTTATCGTACGCTATTTGATGGCATTTAGACATACACACATGCCTCGCATACCATTCCTGACACACACACACACTTACACACACACGCACACCACGCCCCTCCACTCTTTAGAACAATGCCAGCATTCTATTCGGATACAGCCCACACAACGCAAATCGGCCTAAAGAGCAGGTGCCCAAGCTGATAATTCCCGCATCAATACATATATATATATTTATATATATATACATATATGTAAATTTAAATATATAAATCTAATTTCTTTTGATTTTATTGTTGCTTTTTGCTTATGAATTTATATTTTGCTATCTCAATTTGCCAAGCGTTTATTTTTACTCTTTCGACTTTTGGCATTTATTCATTGCTCAAATATTTTTATACAGCTTTTGTCTCTGAACGATCCGAAGTTATTTTTAGGTCACTATTCCAAAATGTATCAACTGATTGACTGAATTATCATTTTCGTTGTGCTGTGAGGAATATTTTGTCGTACCAAATTGCTCACGTCTCATTTGCTGCTGCTGCTGCTCTCAATAGACAATAAAACACTATGAGCACTATATTCAACAGACACCAATCCCAATCCCAACTCCCACTTCCACTCCCCCCTCGCCCCGTTTAGACTTCTCCATACTCGATAATGACAATAGTCATTATGAACAGCTCACTTGGCTGTTTTATGCGGCTCTTTGGCGCTACTCCTGCTTCCGGATGGGCGTGTCAAAAATTGCTCGAGTCGCGACCTTTGCTAGTGGTTGTGCCTGTGTGTGTGTGTTTGTGTGTGTGTGTGTTTGTTGTGTATTAAAAGTTTTTACAGCGTTGCCAACTAATGAAAATGCTAATAAAAATACTGCACTAGAACCAATAAATAAAACAGTGCCGCACGCGGCATACGTGGCGTATGCGCAACAAATAATGCTCGTTAATTGCGCCATTAATGTTTGTAATGATGAGAGGAGGAGGAGGAGGAGGAAGTGGAGGAGGAGGTGGAGGAGGAGGAGGTGGTGGTGGAGGTGGTGGTGGAGGAGGAGGAGGAGGAGGCACGGATTGGTGGATGTGGCATTGTTAGCAGCCAGCGAATTGATGACACTGCCAGAAGTAATCGTTGAGTTTCACATAGCTGAGATTTTCCACTCCACACATATATATATATATATATATATGTATATATTCATTTATTGATCGTTCGGTCAGTTCAACGCACTTCGTAGGGTGCCAGAAGCTGCTATGCTTGCTGGCCATAACAGGCCCATTGGCCATAAAATATTATTAGATTATGCGTTGTATTCACCATTCTGAGCATGTAATTCACAAACAATAAGCGTCACAGACAGCAGCAGCAGCAGCATGGAAAATGAAATGAAAATGGCTTTTTTTTGTCCTTTTTACGAGCGCCTTGTTTTTGTTTCGCCCCTCGTTTTGACTTTGTTTGATAACATGTAATGCATGTAGCCAAAAAAAAATAAAAATAAATAAAAAACAAAAAACAAAAGAAAACATAAAGAACTTGATGCTCTTATTGTATTGTTTTTAGCCCAAAGAAAAGAGCCATTAAATCTAACATATAAATGTGTCCAAGACTCCAAACATTTGTTTGCGTAAAATTTCGTTAATGTTCCAAGAGAGGAAAAGCTTTCTTTGTTCTTAAATTTCGAAAAATCACGTATTTAATATTCAACCTTTTAGATTCATTTGAATTTATGTTTGAATTAAACTTAAATATATATTATTTTCTTTTTTTTAAATTAAACAAATATTGGTTGTGTATTTTGTGAATTTAGACTTTGATTTTTAGCATTGCCGCCTTGTTTAAATGTTTGTTCACTCGCCAAATGTGATTAAGCTTATATAAATATATATTTTTAAATTAAATATTTATTTTAATTTTTTTATTAAACTTAATATAAATACTTAATATAAATTATGTCTGCGCTGTTATTTCTTTCTAGCCTCATGGCTTCATTCGCATAGAAAACAACATTTTATCAACATAAATTTGTGAGGTGCTGAAATCATGGATCATCACTTAATAGGCAAGATTCTAAATCATTATTTATTGCTGATTGATATTAAGTCTATATTCAAATCCCTATAAAGTGGATGAAGAGAGAGAGAGGGAGATAGGGATAAATTCCTGATAAAATTTCTGCAGTAACAGAACTTCTAAAAGCAATCGAAAACTTACCCTAAGAAGAGTTTCGAATATGGAAATTGAAACAGTTTCAGACGAGTGGGAAACAATGGCAACAATAGAGAGGGAGAGAGAGTGAGAGAGAAAGGCAGAGTGTTTGTCTCTCTTTATCAGATATAGAGAACGCCAACGATCATAGTGTCTGTCGATGTGGAAATCTCGTATTTTACACATCTAAATAAATCTAAATAAAACAAATAAACTCTCGAAACAATAATAAAATTTAGTGTTTTTAGTTATTTCAAAATAGCTGCAAACTGCTGCAGGAAACAGCAAATGAATCTTAGAAATATTTTAGTACTTTTTAATTTATTTATAATTTTAATTTTCTTTTAAATGTTATTTAATTAAAATTTTTATTTTTTGTATTTTTGGTGTCGACTGACTTAGTTGACAATAAATAAATAAATAAAAATAAAAATATATTCTCAAAAATAAACATTGTAATAATAATACTGGTATTAAAAACTGAACTATGTCTAAATACTAGTGTCCTTAGGAATATCCCATTATCCAAATGCGAGCATAGATTATTTGCATTTATGAAGAGGACAATATTATTTATCCTGTGCTTTTACATATCTCAGACATGTTGCACATGGCCACAATACCAAATATGCAGAAGCGTTTATTTTCTTTGCCAAAGTGTAGTAGTTTTTCTTTTTTGGGTTTAGGGCATCTGCTTCCAGCTGGCCAACCATGCAGCCGAACCGAATGACAGTATATTATGGATTTATGCCACGTATTTCGCAAACACACCCACAGAAAGTTTGGGCCACCAACGCATAAGCCAGCTTATGGGGTGTTCATGTGTTGGCCATACATACACATACACACATACACATACACACATACATATACGTTTCGTATATTGGCTGGTGCACTTTTGGGTGCTGCATGTGGTGGCTGCTTTAAGTTGCCCATAAACTCTCAGTTAAGCTGACTCCGACTTGGACTCGAACTCCGACTGTGTGTTTTGTTCTGTGCTTCTGGGTCTACTTCTGGGTGTGCTTCTTTGTCTGCTTTTGGGTTTGCTTCTGGGTCTACTTCTGGGTGTGCTTCTTTGTCTGCTTTTGGTTATGATTCTGGATCTGCTTCTGGGTCAGCTTCTGGGTATGCTTCTTAGGGTGCTGCTAGGATGCCTCTGAATAAGCTCATGACTGTGATTCTGGGATTGAGTTCTCTCCTATTGAGTTTAATAAGCGTCTACATCTTTGCCTGTTTCTCAATCTGATTCTCGGGATGCTTCTAGGTATGTTTCTGGGTGTGCTTCTGGTTGTGCTTCTGGTTTTGCTGCATCTGGTTGTGCTTAATTTCCTGCTTCTGAATCTCCTTCTGGATGTACTTCCTGCGCTTGCTTCTGGGTCTCTTTCAGTCGCTTCTCGGAATGGCCATAATGCACCCTGTGTGGTTTTCTCTTATTTAATTTTACAGCTATATGATTCTCTGGCAATTAAAAGTTAGTATGTTTGGACTGTCGAATTCACAATTGTCATAAGTCTACTGCGACTGTGTGTGTGTGTATCTAAAGAATTGCCGGAATCACGCTGCTCTTCGTGCAACTCACTTCCGTTTGCCAGCTAAAGCAGAAGCTGGCAAGGAGCCGAGTAGCAGCAGAGTAGCCTTTGCCAGACATTTGCCACAAAAAGCGCACCGTCACCGGCATTGTGCTTCGCTTCAGATGGATGCCGCCACATCGAATGCTCCTCGTGCTGGGGACACAGACACAGACACCGATGCAAACGAGAACAAAAAGCGTTAGTCGCTCTATTTTATAGGGAGCATCCCAATAAGGACACTGAAGAGTGCTCGACAGCAATTGAATCAAATTTATTGTACACATCCGACGCTGCTGTCCGCGCACTTTTCGTTCATCGTCATTGTCATTGTCGTTCCCTGACTGTCTGTCTGTCCTTCTGTCTGTTTGTCGTCAGCTGCTTGTCGCCGTCGTCATTGTCAGTCCTGGCATGTAATGTCACGTCCTGTCTTTACGAGGATCAAGTGCACAAAGTACGGCGTCAAGCGTTCCAAAATGAAATGAAAAATTAAATATAAATAGAATTTGCGCATAGATTTTCTCCTAAGTGGCGATTTGATGCTTCGCCATAATAAAAATGTCAACAGCGCCAAAGTAGTTTGGGTAAACTGTAAAAAAAAAAAAACAAAAAAAAAAACAAGATAGAACGTTGCTGTCGGACGTAACCGAAAGCGAAATACTATTATACCATATATTGTGTGTAGTCAAGAAATACTGTCCAAGATTTCCTTTTTGAATGGGAACACGTTCTGTTAATTCTCTACTAATAAATAAGTACATGATTTGCATATAAGTGAGCGTGGCTTTTAAAGACGGTGAGAATTACACGGGAATTAAATTCCGGAGATACGGGCTTTTCGAGATTTTAGGGGCGGGAGTAGGCGTTGCCCAAAAAAATTAAAGACAAGTTTCCTAATAATCTTCTTACCCTAACTAGAATTGCAGGGGATATGGGCGTTTATCCGTTTTGGGGGCGGGAGTGGGCGTGGAGTTCGATCTTAGTAAATATACCTTCTAAGTTTGGTAACTGTAGCTCTTAAATTGCGGGAGATACAGGCATTTATCGTTTTTTGTGGGCGGGAGTGGGCGTGGTCCAAAATTTGTTTTCCCACATTTATCAAGGGTGTTACTAGCAATATACTATTTGAAAATTTTAGGGGCGGGGGTGATGGGGGCGTCGGAGGAGGGCGTGGCACATGCCGATCTTTCAAGAACCTCGCCAACAACCTACCAACCAAAATTGGTGACTGAATTCATTAAATTGTAAGAGATATGGGGACTTATCGATTTGCTAAAATCGAATTTATCAATTTTCTAGCTCCCTAGTGGACGTAGGACCAAACCCAAAACACTTTAACTTTTGAGGGTACTTTCCAGTATACGTTCCAAGTTTCAAGTCTCTATCTTTAAGGGTGTCGGAGGAACGCGCGTTCATACAGACGGACAGACGGACAGACAGCATGACGGACATTGCACAAAACCAATATACTATTATACATTTTTGGTATAATAGTATAAAAACAACAACTTCATTTTGTAAACTGAAGCGCCTTAAGTGATATTCTTTTGTATTCTTTATGGTTTAGATACTTTTCCAGACACAAAGCCAAACAATGAAACTTTGCTCAATTTATTTTTTTTTTTTAATATTTTTTTTTTTTAAGAACTCATGAATATATTAAAAAAATTAGTTAAAGTGCAGTTGGCGCAGATGTCAAATGAAAGACGTTTGCTGAATGAACTCGCCTAATTGCTGTTAATTGTCCGTCTAAGCTGAAAAGTTGTTGGCCAGCACAGTTGCCAAATTGTTTTATGTATTTCGACCAAAGAACAAACCCCCTCCAAGCACTAGCCGTGAATGCGTAATGAATGCCTCTGACCAAAAAATAAGGTCTAAACAAATTTTTGTCTCTGTGCGGAAGCAATGCAAAATTGGCGTTTGCTGTAAAAAAAACCTGCTCTTGGCCAGGCCGGAAAAAGAGCCCGAAACCGAAAGAAAAATTACAAAAAAAAGCCAAAAAGCAGACGCTTTTCTAAAGCATATTTCCGCTTTGGTGTGAAAATCGCTTGAAGCCTTTTTTGACTTTTCACTTTTCAGTTTGATCGACGGCGGACAGTTTTCAATGAAAATTTATGCCCAGCATCTTGTGTGTGTGTGCGTTGGTTTATTTATGTATACACACTCATACATATATAAGAAACGTGTGCTGCTGAAAATAATTCTTGAACAATAAAAACGATTTTGTCTTCGATAAACAGAAAGCTGGGCGGATATCTAAGCTGGAGGAAGACTTTCAAATGGCCGCAGTGCGCGTTATAAAAATAGACAAACAAACAAAAACACTCAGTCAGACAGAGAGACAGACAGTTGGACAGGCGTACACACTGACAAATAGCCAGGCAGACAGACGGACAGACAGTCGAACTGGCTGGACAGTGATACATATCGAGAGGCAGCCGCGTCATATAAAAATACAAAATGATCTTATGGCTAACCTTAGTCATTGGCAAAAACACCTGTCAGCCACAGCATTGCCAATGCCAACAACAACAACAACAACAGCAACAACAACAACAACAGCAACAGCAACAGCAACAACAACAACAACAGCATCAGCTGTCCCAATCGCAGTCCCAGTCTCAGTCTTAATACAAATGCTCCCCAGTGTGGTGTGTGTGGGGTGTACGGTGTGTGGTGTGTGTGGTGTAGGGTGTTTTTCCTAAAGGGTTCGAAATTGTGCTGCTTCTATTTTAATAAAAATGTTATTTTTTAAATAAAGAAAATATCCAGTTTTCAATTGTTATAATTAAATTAAAATTAAAGTTTGCTGAATTTAAAATCTATTTGATATGTGAAAAAATATCTAAAAATAATATTTAAAAATAAAAACACAAAAGTGCAAAGTCTGATTCACATTTAAATATTTTCTTTAAATTTAAAAATATATACCAAGTAAAATACGAAATAAAATCAACTGATTTTTTTTATTTTATATTATATATAATTATATTTTAGATATTCTTAATTTACCCCTTATTTTGTGTAATTGAAGTGTTGCACAGCTGCATTAAGTTGACCACAAAAAAGGGTCAAAGGGTCGCAACTAACCGCTAACACGACCCCTCCTTTCCGTATTAAATATCGATTATTTACTATTTACAGATTACCTTTGCTGGAGCAGGAAACGGGATTCTTTTTCACACAAGTATTTTTTGCCGGTGCATTTGTGAAATTCATGGTATGCAAATGCAAGTGGCAACCGGAAGTTGCACACAGAAAATCATAACAAATGATAAATGGCGAGGGGGTCAAAAGCAAGTTAACCAAACAACCAACCAACCAACCAGGCCAAAAGATATATTTCTGCTCGTACGTGTGGATAAAGTAAGTAAGTTTCTTTTGGAGTCTGTGGCAAATCGAAATCAAAAATCAAAATCGATTTAGCTTGCAGCAATGCTCAAATCGACAATCAACAGCAACGACAACAACAACAACAACGGCAACAATTTGATACTGAAATAGAAAAAGCACTCACACGCACAAACACACACACACACACAGACACGCACAACCAGACTGAGTTTTTGGTTTATATATGAGATTCGTAACCAGAACGTAGCACTCAACGCCACAGTCGCCTCTGACGTCAGAGCCTTGTTGCAAAGAGCGAAAAGCGAAAACCGCCACGAAAATACCCAATGAAAAGTTACAACGACGTCAACGAGGACGACAACAATGCGGATGCGGATGCGGATACGAATGCGGATGAGGTACTGAGAGAAGCTAAGTGTAACTGGGTTTGTTTCTGGCCCCGCTACTGGCTGATTGTTGTTTTGGTGTCGTTGTTTGGTTAGCCTTGCTTATTATTGTAGCATTCTTGCAATCTTCAGTGAGATATTTTTTTGCCAGTTTTTCTCGGCCACATTTTTATTAAGCCACACAGCCCAAAAGTAGGCAATTAGTTTTTTTGGCAGACGCAAAAGGCTTAAGCGAACCCTTCTCAAGTGCCCCTTGGCGTATACGTGATGAGATGATGAATATCAGATTGTGTGTGTGCATCTGTGTGTGTGTGTTAGTCTATGTATGTGTGTGTTTTTGTTAGTGTGTGTGTGTTTGCTTTATGTATGCCAAGAGTCAAGTGACGAGTGCACAGCACAGCACAGCGCATAAAATCGAATAAATCAACAAGCCTGACAAAATGTTGAAACTGAGCAGAATTTTGTCGCTTAATTGGAGTGTGCAACACACACACACGCACACACACATAGCAACTTTGACTATGTTTCGCTGTGTGCTGTGCCTGGCTAAACAAATACCAAAGGAAATGCCATTTACACATGCCATTTGCCATTTGCCATTGCCAGTATCAAAGAGGGACAAAAAAGGCGCTAACCTTCTTGGCCAGCAGATCCCACGCTGACAGGCAAAATAATCGCACGTACACACACAATCACACACATAATCACACACACACACACACACATTCACACACACGTATACACATTCGCCTGGACGTCAACGTCACTTAAATCGTAAGGAGCAAATATGGCCAAGTGGAAGTGGTAGTGACAAGTTACGGAGTGGGGAACTTGTGCTAGGCAAAACTGACCATATATGCATAGATGTATATTTATATACATATATATATATATTTATAGTATATATAGTAAATGGAGCGTAGGTGAACCTTTTTTGCATCTCATTAACATGGCGCACTGGACTCGTAAAACCGGACAATGACAATAGACAAGAGTCAGTGGAAAATGGCGACCACAGATGGCGTCACCAATGGTTGGTGTCCAGTAGGAAAACAGTCGGCAACAAATGGCGTATCCGTAAATGCGTCTATCGCATTGAGTATTGTTGTTGTTGTTATTTCAGCTTATCGTTATAGTCATATATAAGCATATAAAACAAGTACACTCTAAAAACAAGATAGAACGTTGCAGTCGGACGTAACCGACAGCGGAATACTATTATACCTTAATTTGTGTACAATTAAAAAATACCTGAATTGCGGGGGATATGGGCGTTTATCGGTTTTGGGGGCGGGAGTGGGCGTGGTCCAAAAAATGTTGGAGTTCGATCTTAGTAATATACCTTCTAAGTTTGGTAACTGTAGCTCTTAAATTGCGGGAGATACATGCATTTATCGTTTTTTGTGGGCGGGAGTGGGCGTGGTCCAAAATTTTTTTTGCACATTTATGAAGGGTGTTACTAGCAATATACCTTTAAAATTTGGTGACTTAAGTTTTCAAATTGCGTGAGATATATAGGGTTATCGATTTACACCAACAGGTGTATCGGTTTAAGTAGGTGGAGTGGGCGTGGCCATCCAATTTTTTTATCGATCGTTGGGGGAGTTACCAGCAACATACCTGCCAAATTTTGCGACTCTAGCTTGCAAATTACGGCAGATACGCGCATTTTAAATTTCTATGGACGAAGTTCCTGGGGGCGGCGGATGTGGGCGTGGTCCAAAAATGGGTATGCCAATCTTCGGAGGAGGTTACCAGCAAATTACCTTCCAAGTTTGGTTACTCTATCTTTAACATGTTCGGAGATATACGGAGTTATCGATTTACAATCGAAATTTTCGATTATAGGCGCAGGTGTGGGCGTGGCACCACAAATTTGTTATTGGTTCTCAAAGGCGACTACCAAATTTGACGTTCACTACTCAAAAACTGCGGAAGATACAGCCATTTGAAAATTGTAGGGGCGGGGGTGATGGGGGCGTCGGAGTTGGGCGTGGCACATGCCAATCTTTCAAGGACCTCGCCAACAACCTACCAACCAAAATTGGTGACTGTATTCATTAAATTGTAAGAGATATGGGGACTTATCGATTTGCTTAAATCGATTTTCGTGGTTTTCTAGCTACCTAGTGGACGTAGGTCCAAACACAAGACACTTTAACTTTTGAGGGTACTTTCCAGTATACGTTCCAAGTTTCAAGTCTCTATCTCTAAGGGTGTCGGAGGAACGCGCGTTCATACAGACGGACAGACGGATAGACAGCATGACGGACATTGCACAAAACCAATATACTATTATACATTTTTGGTATAATAGTATAATTATACCTTTTTGGTATAATATATAATATGATGAGTTAATGTTTAATAATAATTCAGGTAACGTTAAAGATGGTAAAGAAACTAAAACTGGTAAGTTTACATATTTTTAATAATAATAATTAATTTAAAAAAAATTCATTAACAAAATCAAAACAATTATTTGTAGAAACACAATACCTGTGACTTTATAAATATACTTTTTGTATTATAAGCTGAGCAGGATGATTTTTTTTCTAAGTGTAGAAGCATTTTGGAGCAATCCCTTGCAGGATATCCCGTAGCATACAACACGGCTTTAATTGAATACACCCATAACACAATAATAAAAACAAGAGACCAAGTTGCAATCGGACGTAACCGACAGTGAAATACTATGAAATACCATAATTTGTGTGTAGCCCAGAAATACTGTCAACAAAATCCTTCAAAATGCCATAACTTTGTCAAAACTCAACGCATTTTCAAAAGCAAGGGCTTTTAAGCCACAGTTTTGCCTCTAGTCAATCGAACATTTAAAGTTGAAAACGTGATTTTGGGTCGGAACATAATTATAGTCCGAAAATCGGCTTATCGGCATATGGGCATAGATCGAACTTTCAAAATGCCGTAACAGACAGGCGGACAGACAGACGGAAAGACAGCATGACGGACATTGCACAAACCCAATATACTATTTTACCTTCGGTATCATAGTATAATTATTATAACACTAAAATGTGTCCTATTTGCATTTTCATATAAAATAATTCTACATGTGAGTGGTTGTGCGTGTGTGTGTGTGAGTGTGTATGTGTGGAAAATACACGCCTAATGAGCATGAGCATGTGGCACATACACACACACACGCACACACACATATATATATATATATATATCATCATATATATGGCTGTATTAATGTCCTGTCGCACTCTCGTTGGGATCCAAAGACTGATGAGGATGTCGCTGCTAGTTAATGTCACAAATTTTGATAAATTGTTTTATGGCCCCGGCTATGGTTAATGGCGCCTTTTTATGCCCCAAACATATTAGTGCTTTATGTGTCATAAAACTGTTCACACACCTACACAGTCAGCCAGAGTGTGTGAGAGAGAGAGAGGGAGAGAGAATCACACATGATTATACTAATAGTTTGGAGAAGTGGCAACAAAACTGAGTTTAATCATTCATACAACATTTCGCGTTCGCATTTTTATAGCAGCTCAAACATGCCACTTTTATTTATTCAACATTTTGTTGAACACGCGCGCAAATAATTTACGAGTTGCTCCTGGCTATATGTATATATATTATATGTGCAGAGTACGTGCTGACCCCGGGGTTAAGGTTGGGCCACAACATCCCCATCCTCATCCCCATCCCCAAATCTACATCTACTCATATTCGCGTGCTGACCTCCGACCCAACGGCTATTTACGTTTTATGAACATGTTGATTTTCATATTTGGATTAACTGTTTACGTACCTTCGTTTTTGGATTTGCCTATTGTGGGAAATTTAAGATTCTGTAGCAAGCTCCAGCTCTTCACCTCTTCACTTCTTCATGCTGCAAAAAGAATAAAAGAATTCATAGATTGTAATGTGTGTATTTTTGAAATTTGCTCAACATTATTTTAAAAAACAATATTTTCATAATTGTACATAATTTTTATTAATGCAAAATGATCTGTCAGATAACAAAAAAAAAAAAAATGTTGAATATACCAAAAGATTGTGCATTTTTTACTGAACTCTCTCTGTTGATCTCCGGTCTCAGTCTTTTTTTAGTCATGTCAAATTTATAAGCCCTTAATGCCATCTTACATAGCTTATCAGAAATGGCAGACTAGATTTGATGTTAAACAACAGAAAACGAAAGCTGTGCGGAAAAGATAAGAAAATGAGTAATTCTAATATGCAGATAGTTCAAGAATTTTAATGTTAACAGTTACTCAACGATCAGTTGTGGGAGAAAAAAAATCGATATCGATAGAGTTTTATAACAAATTAATAAGTTTTTACATACATACATGTATCTACATTTATTTATCCATGTCTTATCTATTAATGGAACAAGCAAAATTATACCTAATGTAATCGATATTAATCGATAGCATTCAAAGTCGCAGCTCTCCCAAACGAAATATGCTTTATGCCTATTTAAGAAACACAACAAAATTATACACAAATCGATAATATAAATGTAAGCTATTTTTTTTAAAATAAAACTAAGTTAATTCCATATTATTTCCTGTTACTATTCAAGTTAAATATTTAAATTCCGAGCTTCAACATCAATTTTTATGTTTATCCCATGTGCTTAGTTGTTGTACAAGTTGATATGGCAACAAAGTTCTACCCGTAGGTGAGCTTAAAATGTCAAACAAATGCAGTGGTTGCACCTGCAGTGTGCAACATGCAACATGGATTTGGGCTTAGCAGCAACTTTGCCTTGTGCCAGCCATGTTGAGGATGTTGAGGAACTGTGAGAACATGGTTTTATCGCATTGCAAAACTGTTCAAACAACACAGCTGCAAAGTGGTCAGCCAGGACCAATTTTATTTATGCATCCATGTGTGTGTGTGTGTAGGGTAGGTATGGCTCTTGCGGGTGTGTGTTTTTGTCTGTGAACAACTTTAATATTTAATTTAACACACAAAATAAAATATATATAAATGCTGATAAGGGGCGCATACGCAATGCGTATACGACAAGTATTACGATCCAAAATCCGTGCACTATCTGAGCACCAGTATCGATTTAGTGATAAACTGGAAATGCCGGCATTAAATGCTCGTTATTCAGCACCTCCTTTTTGCTATCAAAAAAAAAAAAGAAAAGTGGAAAAACTTTTTGCAAACTGAATTGCTCAAAAGCCAAGAGCAACCAAGGCGAGCATCATTTTTAGATGCCAAAAGGCAATCAGTGGCAAGCTCCATTTTGTGTTCTTGTCACCATTTCATATTCCACGTTTTCGTCTTCCTCATTTATTTATGTTTGTTATGTTGTTGTTGTTGTATTCGCATTCTGTTTGTTCTACGGGGCTGCGCTGCGTTGCGCTGCGGCTTATCACATAATAATTTGAATAAAGTAGCTGCAATCTTATGTCAGTTTATCGCAAATTAGACAACAACAACAGCAACAACAACGTACATAGATAAAAAATACGAAAAATAACAGAAACAACAACAAAAACAACACAAAAACCAAAGCGACAGCATCTGCGATGTTGTCAGAGAATTTTTTGTCTGAGAGACGAGCGCACAACAAAAATTGAATAATTTGTTTTTTGCCTTGAAGGCCAAGTTGGGTATATTTTAAGGAAATGCAGTTTTAAATTTATTTATTTTTATATATTTTTTTTATTTTTAATTAATTTATTTATTAATTTATTTAATGTAGCTAAAAATTCAACTTCATTTCTATATTTTTATTTATCCAACATATTCAATTTTGTTTGTAATATTTCCTAAAAGCAGAGCACAAGTTTTAAAAATGAATTCAACAGCAACAAATATGTTAAATTAAAATCAAAGTGATATAAAATGTTATCAGATTAAAATTGAGTTAATTTATTATATTAAAATTAAATGAAATCACAATGATAAAGCTGATAACACGCTTTACACACTTTCCATATTGTGGGCCGCGCCTTAAAAAAAAAAAAAAAATGTATTCAAAATGCTTGCACCAAATCGAATTATGTACACGTAATGAAAAGTTGCAAATAGGTGGGGCAAGATAATTGAATCACAGTCTGTGTCGTCAGTCAGCAGTCAGCAGCGGCAGGTCTGGGCTAAACTGATTATACATGACACCTTTAGTGCAACGCCTACAACGAGTATAAATTTATAAATAACTAAATTTATAAATATATATATATATATTCCAGTCGCTTACTGTGTGTTTATTTAATTGTTTAAAAGATAAAACATATTTCAAGAGAGCACAACAACTGGGCGACTATTAGTAAAACGGCTGCACGCCATGGGGTGGTTGGGTGGTTGTGTGTGGTTGGGTGCCTGTTTGGGTGGTTTACTTTAATGGATGTTTTTTCAGAGCCCCAGCAAACGATCAATTTATTTGTTTATATATGTGGCATTAGTAGTAGTAGTATTATTATCTAATGCGCCATGCCCCAAAGGATTAAATGTGTATCAAATTATTATTAATGCATTCTTTTTATGAGCCATGTGATTAATAAAATTGGCAATTACTGCTCATAGTTGTTAGAGATAACAATAATAATCATTTGTCGATTTGTGGGCTTTTTTTGTATATGAAGATACATTTGCCTGTCAGCATTTAGCATGTTTTTATTTCGTTTTTTTATCTGTCAGTGGCTTGTTCAAAATTCACAAAAAAAAAAAACAAAAAATGGCAAATTAGTTGTTTTGTTTACGGATGGATCCAAAAATACACATGTTTATTTCGAGTGTTTGTCGCCAAAGCAATTGACATTTATTCGCAGATACAGCAAAACACACACACTCATACATACAAACATATGGTGTTATAAATATTTTATCATCTGCATTTTTGTTGGCGTTGCAACTGTGTGTTGGGGAAGTGCTTCAAAAATGAAATGTGGCCCAATAAAAATTCCACGCGCTTTTCGCGGAGGCATGAAAATTGAATGCTTGTCGCCTGCAACAACAACGTGTGTTGTACTATTAACGAGCGTGTTTCATTTTATTTTTTACTTATTTTTTTTTGTTTTCTTTATTTATTTACATTTACATTTCCATATCCATTTTTCTTTAGTCGATTCTCTTCGTGCTCATTTTGTGCTCATTTTTTATATCATCATTGGGACAACGTCGTGTTGAAATTTCTTTTTATTTTGTTTACGTCTTTTTTCCATTTATTTCTCTTCTTTTTTTGCTTGCGAAAGACGCTTTGAGTTATCGTATATAGACTATATATATATGTATATAAATATGTATGTGTGTGTGTTTCTTGTGTTTGTGTTGTGTCTACAAGTTGTGAATGTTTACTGGCTGGTCTTTTTTTCATTTTTCGTACACATGTGAAATTAACATATTTCCTGGAAAATTTCTACTCCTGTTCATTTTGTTTAACATGTTGCTGCCACACGTGTGTGTCGCACTTACCTCCTGTGTGTTGTGTTGTTGCTGCTGCTGCTGCTGCTGTTCTTGTTGTTGTTGTTGTTTTTGGTGTAATTATTGAAATTATAATTGGCGCCTTTCACTGGAGAATTGAGTTCAATTTTGTGCTTGGATTTCTAGCATATTTTGCTGCGCAGTTAAATGTTGGCAGCAGGCGTTATTATTTTCTGCCTCTAGTTTTATATGCATACACACTGACGCATATTTGTTTGTACATGGGGAAAAATTCATATTTTCCAAGTTTTTTTGCAAAAATATGTATGTATTTATTGACTTTTGAATATTTTCTTAATTTTCTACTATTAAATGGATATTTCTAAACTACTTAACATTAAAATTAACAAGATTTATTTATTTATCTACTTGTGAAATTTAATATACAAAAATAGTCCATTTCTCTTATTGGCGCATAATTGTTTGGGCAATGGAGATTTTGTATGGGATTTTGTACATTTTTGCCACCAGACTGGGGAAAATATTTTATTAAAAATCATAGTGAAAAGAAATCTAAAAAATTTGGATCAGATCCTTTAGAGGATAGCTTAAGGAATATAACAGTGTCAATGAATCACATATAATGAACCACCTGCTCAATTTAAATATGGGGTGCCAAGGAAAAATAAAAAGTTTCAATAATTAGTACTGAAAAGCAGCTTTTGTTTGCCCAATTGCATGTACCCTTCTGTAAATTGACAGGTGGTTCATTATATGTGATTCATTGACACTGTTATATTCCTTAAGCTATCCTCTAAAGGATCTGATCCAAATTTTTTAGATTTCTTTTCACTATGATTTTTAATAAAATATTTTCCCCAGTCTGGTGGCAAAAATGTACAAAATCCCATACAAAATCTCCATTGCCCAAACAATTATGCGCCAATAAGAGAAATGGACTATTTTTGTATATTAAATTTCACAAGTAGATAAATAAATAAATCTTGTTAATTTTAATGTTAAGTAGTTTAGAAATATCCATTTAATAGTAGAAAATTAAGAAAATATTCAAAAGTCAATAAATACATACATATTTTTGCAAAAGAACTTAGAAAATATGAATTTTTCCCCATGTACAAACAAATATGCGTCAGTGTGTATGTATGTCGACCGTAGTTGTATATTGTTTATTTTTCAAATCATAAATCAGTTAAACTCTTTTTTGTTTTTTAACTCACATTTTTACACTGTCACTTA
This sequence comes from Drosophila kambysellisi, assembly GCA_035042185.1. Taxonomy (NCBI): domain Eukaryota; kingdom Metazoa; phylum Arthropoda; class Insecta; order Diptera; family Drosophilidae; genus Drosophila; species Drosophila kambysellisi. Next base: position 316,110 of record JAWNLS010000946.1, on the reverse strand, counting down.
CTGTTTACACAGTTTTCTTCATTTACAAAAATATACATGTGAGGCGTAATCTATTTGTTTTGTTATTTTATTATCGGCAATATTATTAACTTTTGGTACATATTGTATTTAGTTGTTGTTTTAGCTGCTGCTGCTGCTGGCCACTTGGAAAGCTTTGCAAGTTCTTTTCGCTTGCTAACACCGGCACTTCCACTAGAGAACTGAGGCGCTTTTGCAATGTGCTCGCCCTTTTATACGCTTGCTCTCTTGCTCTCTTCTTGACTGTCGCGCTTTGAGATTGATTCGTGCACTTTCTCTTAATTTGCGTGCTGGCATTTAAGAGCGCCGCTCGCTGCACTGTTATCATGGATTTATCTTATGACGTCACTGCAATGCTCATTTGACAAATTGCACGTGCTCCTTTTTTTTGTTATCTTTTTTGGCTGTATGTAAGTGTGTGTAAGTGAGTGTGTAAGACGTGGCCATAAATTAACGGGCAACCTTTTGGGCCTCTTGCTCTGACTTGTGTTGCCTGTGTTTATTTACATATTTCTCTCACTCCATTCTCATACTCTTCCTATCTCTCTCTTTCACTCGGGCGCTGATACTTTTTTTTTGTAGATGGGGCACGCTTAGCCGCAAGCCCAGTTGCTGTTGTCTTCCTTCTTCCATTCTTCCACTTCTTGCTGCTATTCTATTGTTTGGATGAGATTCGCTTCGTTCATATTATGCTTTTCTGCTTTCGCCCGTCGATTTATCTCAAATGCTGCATTATTTGAACTTTAACATTACCGCCCAACGCTCAGCTATTGTTATGTTACCTTATTATTGCATTATGCATAGAAATAATTACCCATTATTTACTATTGCCTACTATCAAGCGAGATCTGTTTTCTGACTAACCTAAATTTATTAATTTAATTTATTAATGCAAATTATTAACATAATATAACATATAGATATTCAGAATAAATTAAACATTGTTCTCATTGCAAGCGAGAGAGAGAGTGAGAGAGCAATAGGAAGCGTAAGATTTACTCTAAGTTATAACAGATAAAAGTCATAAATATTTTAAGATCTCCCCTTAGAACTGATGTAATATATAGACATGTGAAACTCCTTTATTCACAGAGCAGTAGATTTTTGGACGCTGTCAGATTAATTACTTTATTACACTTTCCACACTCTCATTCCTATCCTCGAACTATCGGAAATCTGTCTTCAGATGAGACCCCGCAAAGAAAAAAAAAAAACTTTAGCTTAGAAGCTGTCGGGATTAAGAATAGAAAAGAGCATCTGGCATCCAACATATTAGCTAATCTTTCCACACATAATCCAGAGCTCACATTGAATCTAGCTCCTTAATCCTCCGCTCAGCAATTTCTTGTATAAGCCTCTTGTTAAAGAATAAACAAGTACCCTAAGCTTCTCCCGAATTACGACCATAACTTAACTCAACCTAGCTCAAAAGCTGTTTTCTTAAGCAAATAATATTTTCCATCTATTGTAAATTTGTTTTGGCCATTTTGCTCTGGGTATTAATTGAATTGTGGCGAAATGAAAGCAAGTCAAAAGCCAAAAGCAAACTTAATTTATATTTAAATAATGCTTGGATGAAAAGTTTTTGGCTTGAGTTGGCAACATTTCGTGGCAAGCAATTTAGTCGTAACATTTATAATTCGATAATAGTTGTTTGTGTGAAGCAGATTGATCGTTCAGGCAAATTATTATTGGCTTATGTTAATCAATGACTTTGGCATTTTGCCACAATCTGTGGCATATGCAGCAATATGAACTTGAAAATTGTGCAAAATAAAGCCAAGTGGCACGTAATGAGAATAAAAAATAAAAACAAAGGGCAGTCAACAAATACAGAGGGTCCATCTACCAGCTCCGCTCCCCAACCTTACACGCCCCCCAAAGCGTGTCTCTGGAAAAATTCGCTACATAAATTTGCGGAATTTTTTTTTCCAGTTTTTTGTTGCTTTTTTTGCAGTCCTTTTACAACACATTACCACTTCACTTCAGATGTGGCTGCCTTAGAGAGAGAGATGGGGGAAAGGGGGGTATGTGGGGGGTTTATGGCTGCATACTTTTACGCAGTGGCACATGCCTCAGTTTGGTGTTGTTGTCTGTTTGAGCATTCGTTTGCTTTATTTTTAGCAGCAGCATAATTTTTTATTGATTGGATTTCAGTCAAAATCACTTCCGGCGATAAATTTGCGATGCTGCCTTTTGCCACATGTACATGAGCATGTTGCACGAAATGGCTTGATACCGACAGACGCTTGACAAAAAAAAAAAAAAAACAAAAATCAAAGCAGAAAAAGTTTGTCTTTGATTTATTTTTTACATTTACGTCAATGTCAATCGAGTTGGATTTGGATTCCATTTGAGCCTTAACCCCCACGCCCCCACACGCCTTTGATTTGTTAGTTTTTTGTTTGGCTTTTTATTATGCCTTTTAATGGCTACTTGGAACATCTTTGGTGAAGAACAACAACGACGACAACAAACAGATTGTTTGCACAATGTTTGCATAATATGACATTTGTCTTTGCTCCTCCCTTCCGCTAAAGCGCCTCTTGAAATACACCATAAAACATAACTCACAATAAATTACAGAAAATTTGGGGAAAATGCGTGTTTTGTTGGGTTCTTGGTTGTTTTGTTTATTTTGTGTTGTTGCTATTGTTATTGTTGGTTGGCCCTGTAATTGAATACTTCAATCGGGGCACGAGGTTAATGTCCTGACAGCTTCCAAGGCAAAAGACAACAAAAGCCAAATCAACAAAAGTCAACTCAAGCAACGCAAATGAAGAGCTTACAACTGAAGGGATAATGTTCCGGCAGAATTGGCCGCACTTTAATATAAATATTTATTTACTCATGTGCTGCCCAGCGGCAACCAAACGCAGTTGGAGCCCCCCCTTATAATAAGCGAGAGCAAACTAAAATTATGCAAAGGAGACACCGAAAGATACCCAGTAGTAAATGACAAATTGGTAAACGCAAGAAAATATCAAATCATAAGCAGTTGACCCAAAATAATATAATAATTTATCATAATAATAATAGTAATAATTTAATTAAATAGGCACATAAAAAATGGTTACAATTGATTACAAAATTACAAAATAAATAAGTTTCAACTGTCGCATTTTCTATAGGGTGTTCACATATTACAAACAGCAGCAGCTGTTGGCCAGCGAGCTTTGTTTTTGGCGACAGTATTTGCTGGAGTTTAAGAGAGAACAATGACGTCACAGTCGAAGAGCGACGAGTGCATTCCGTCACATAGATAGTCAGTTGAAGTCAACTTTGTAGCGCATGCGCATACTTTGGCCACAAGGACTTGAAACTTCCGGCCAAGTGCGACCATATGACATCATTGAAAACAAACGTCGAGCTTTGGTAATGAAATTATGCGTTTGCTGCACACACTCACACGCACACACATACAACAAGCTGTAAGTATTGGAAAGGGCAGGAGGAGGTCAGTCGGTGTGAATAGTTTTTGGCTTCTGGCCTGACGCCCTGGCGTGCTGACGTCATTGTCATTTGTCGTTTGTTGTTGGGCTGTGCGCTGGCTTGTAAAATTGGCAAATAAATAGGATTTTATATTTAACGTTTGTGTTGCAGGCTCAGGAAGCCAAACAATAACACACTCGATGCCAATGATCGTACAGGATTAAAATAATAATAATAATGATGATGATGATGACATAAGCACACTTGGCACCTGCTAGTTGAGAGCGGGTCAAAGGTCAGTGGCGAGTGGCTAATTGAATTCCCAGCGCGTGCAACAATTCAAATTTTTAATGGCTTCGCAATAAAAAATTAAAATGAAAAAATAAACAAAATGGAGTCGACAGCTGCATGAGCTTTTAATCATTTTATGAGTCATGACAGTGTTGGTAAATCAATTTGGCCACCGCCTTATAATGTTGGACATTTATTTATATTTATATTTATTTCCTGCTATTACGTGCGTCTCCTGCAGGATACACTTTGCATTTACCGCTGCTTCCGCAGCCCATTCCATTTCCCCATCGTATCGTTATCATAATTAAATGACGTCAATGCAGCGCCACAAAAACATTTTGATGGTCGCCTGTGGCGCAGTATCCTGGTTTTTATTGACGCGACTGTTGGCTGCAGTAATTTGGCGAGACGAGCCAACATTATTGCAAGCATACTTTCAGGCGCATCCCAAAACTGAAGTTGCTGCAAGCTGGAAGTGTATATAAAAATAAAAAATAGCTCCTTTTACGATTATCAGACGGTTGAATGTGGTGAAATGTGAACAAAATTGGTTGCATTTTGAAGAGCATTATTAAAAAGGTAAATACTTATCAAAAGAAAAGTAAACCACTTTAATTGTTTATTTGTAGTATAACCCTAAAAGTGGGCAACGATAGATGCGAGTCCAGCTGTGGCTTAAGAAAAAGCTAAAATGAGCGGGAAATAAAGCATTGTGAATAGCAGCAGCAGAAGCAACAGCAGCAGCTGCGCAGCGAGTTAACGGCCCGTTGACTCTTGTCTTTGGCTCTTGCGTTGCTCAGTTTCGGTTTTCAGTTTCTTTCTGCGAGTCGTTCGCGTCGGTTGATCGGTTGCTGCGCGAATACGCAGAAGACGCGTGCCCGCAAATTTCAAAAACGCAAAGACGCAACGACATTATCAGCATCCGCATCAAGGGCCACAACAACAAACAACAAGGTGCATATAAAAAAAGATCCGAAAATCAGCAATTGCATTTAGAGTATTTAATAATTAATAAATACTTTCTCAGTGTGTTGACAATTGAAAATTTAATATAAAAACATCAGATTCCTCTACTGACACCATTTCGTGTGCACTGTTTTAAACTGTGAAAAGTGTGTGTGTGCGTGTGTAAGTGTGTGTGTATATGGAAAATGTGGAAAAACAAAATGTGCATCAAATTGGTGGCGTGTGTGTTGTATTTTTTATTTTTTTACACACACATGCGGCGAAGAAAAGAAACACAAAAAAGACAAAGCGCAGCAGCAGAAATTGAAAACAAACAGAAAACGGAATTGCATAAGTTGATTTTTGGCGTGCGCTTTGCTCATCTTCAGTTTTTTTCTCTCTTCTTCTCTTTTTTTTCATCGTGCAGAGTTTCTGCTTTGGGGCGGTGCAAAAATTGAGCATTTCTTTCAAGTCGAAACTAAATACAGAAGAAGAAGAAATCCGCCAACAAATTGAAGACGAAATCAATTAACAATAAATTTGATTAATTTCTCGTTTTGGGACAAACTTGTTATCGGATAATATTCAAATTTTTCCTTTTAGCCCATTTTTTGGCTTTTTGTGATCTGTTTAAATGTTATTTAACAACAATGACAACAACGACAGTAAAAGCCAATTAACATCAACTATTTACTACAGAAATTGCCAAATTAGCTGCCACAAATCTTGTGGCCCTTTTACCATTTATTTTGTCATTAAACAGATACGAAATTTGCATGAATTAGATAAGCCATTTGAATGACACAAAAAATACATATACAAAGTTTTTTTTTTTTAAAACCAGGATAAGTGCAATCCACAATGAGCCAAATCCTGCCTTTAATGGCCCATAAAACCGAATAATCAACCAGCAATTACACTTATACCCAACAATAACAAAAACAGTCATCAAAAATGTTGGCAAAGCGCGCTTTGATCGATTACATAAGAAAACGTCTTGATTTTTATGTTTTAACTATTTAGCTAATTGCCCACTATTCGCAATATTTCAAACACTTTATGGCTTGTGTTGTATCGAAAGAAAAAACAAACAGAATTCCCCTATGTTTGCACATATTCACAATATGCTAATTGGTTGACAGTTAGTCGATAAATATTTATTAATATTCACTTTAATGAATGTTATCTGTCTACTAAAGAAATCCCATATATATATATGTATGCATATATGTATATATATAGATATGCAGTTTGCTGTTCTCCCCCACAGAACACGAGCATTACAAAGTTTAATTATTCCGATGAAAAAAAAACTCATTGGTTAAATTGTTAATGAACATAATCGCCTAATCATAAAACTGCGGCTTGGTTGGGAATACATCAAATAAAATCGACTGCAAAATCAAATGATAAATTCAAAACTTTAATTGGAGAATTTTCGTTTTTATTATCTTTGTTTTTGTTTGGCACTCATTTCTTGCAGAATTTGGCAATAAGAGTCTAGAACTTAAATAAACACATATATTCTAGGCGCTTGTTGCCAAATTCTGTTTTACGCGTTGGCCAAGTAATCAAGACAAGAATTCACTGTTGCCACTTTTTGTACTAACAGCAATGCACCCAGCAAGTAAGGTAGTAGTTAAATATAAAAATATTTAAACTTCAACTTAAACTAGAAATATTCTCGTAGTATTGTCAAACTGATTAATTAATAATATTAATAATAGTAATTAAACCCACTAACTAAGTGCTAAAAAGCTGTTGAATCGATGACAAATCAGATTTTTTTAGTTGTTAACACATGTGAGGGCTGAACACATTAATAATTTGTTATTTCCATTCAATTTCTATATATTATATTAATCTTAATCTTTCTATATATTATACAAATCTTTCAAACGTTCCTGATCAAGAATATAAACACTTTGTGGCTTAGATGAAGATACTTCCTATCTACTGTTACACACTTTTGCACAAAATCATTATGCCCTGTTTGCCCATTTTAAATGAATATAGGGTATTAACACATTTCTAAATAAATTAACTGCCGAAATTCTGTGGAACTTAATGCAAATTGCTTTGCGTAATCAAAAAGTCGTTGGATTTTAATGGCGGCTTTTTTATCTACACTCATAAAAAAAATTAAACTAAGTTTTAGAAAGAACCAAGCGGATATTTAATTCCAGGATATGTTTTTCTAAAATTAAAAAAAAAAAACAAATATGACAAAATTTTACAGCTCTTTCTGCACACAGACAAACCAAATTAAAAATATTTAATTTTTCACTGTTTTTACTTCCGCTTCGACTAAATTTTGGGTTGCAACTGCTGGTGATAAATGGTTATTTTTTGTGAGACCTACTTTAACGCCCGCTTGCAGCTTAAGCTGTGTGGCATTTTGGCCACATTGCGTTGCCAATGCAACCGCAATTAGCAATTGTGGCTGCAGTGGTTTTGGTTACGTTTTGCACATTGCCAATTTCTCAATTAGCATATTTGCCAACAGGTGTATTTTTTGTTTGCCTGCAACGGATTGTTCAAAACCGCATATTGAAATGAGAATATTTGTTTTTCATTGATTTGATAAGTGATTTTGAGAAAATTTTTACCACCTTATTTAGTATGCATAAATAATACAAAAATAATAAAATTAAATAAGCTGACACTATTGTTTGTTGTTGGCTGGCATTGCCAATGAGCTTGTTCGTTCATTAATAAAATTGTGTTGCCACATTTGTCGATTCGTCAAAGCTAAAGAAAAACACCCACAACAAATTCATATTGAATTAGTATTTATGATCAGCTAGCTGCAAAGCATGTTTAATACAGGCTATTAAAAATATGACAACACTTCCAATTCAATTATGCCGAAAGACATTTGCCACATTCGCAAAAGCCAGAATTGTTACCAAAAATAGCCGATTCAGTCGAAAGTGGCAGTGATGTCACTCTGTGGAGTATCGCAGCTAATTTCAACCAATACATTAATCAATTAATTAGCTAAACAACGACCCTCGCTTGCAGCTACTTAAGCATGAAAATCGGAAGATGATGAAATGTGTGGGGTGTAGAAAATAGTTAGGAATGCGAAAAACCACACGAAACCATTTTCGTTGCATTGTTTTGTTTGTTTGTTGAATTGTGGCCAAGTTCGATAAATAATGCCCGTATTTGTTGCATTATTTATTTACTTACATTTTTCCTTACTCCACGTTGCGTGGCTGTTGAATGCTCCGTCGATTGGCATTGGCTCTGCTTATGGCTTATTCAAATTTATTTACAGCTGATACACAAAGAAAAAATGTGGCTTAAACGTAGGTGCCAACAGAATATGGTCTGATCGAAACACACAAACTTATCTCTTCGCTGTGACAAGAACAAGTTCGAATGCTTTATATCAGAGATAGCTCGACTCGAAGATACCCTAAGTCTAGAAAAATATGTTTTGGTTAACCAAATTTATAGATGAAATTCAAATTAAAAGATATAAAAATATTTAATGAAATTTGATTGAATTTTGACCAATCATGTTCATAAATGAACGGGAAAATTAACAAGTGTTTTATACACTTCGATGCGGACTAAAGTTAAATTGTTGTTGGATAACATTTGTGTTTATTTAAGGCGGCTCATACACATTCCTGGCCCACAGCTCATGTGTGTAGCCGGGTCTAATTCAATTATTTAAGATTTTGTCAAACACGCTTCGGTCCATTAAGTGAAAGGGTCGCCGAACCGGAATTTGTTTAAACATTTAAACACGAAGATAAAACAACATAGAAACGAAACAAACACGTCAAAAGACCACTCGATAATAAATAAGACAAAAAAAAGCCCCCCAAACTGATAAGCACAAAGAATGGAAACACGTTTAAAGTCAAACTAAGTATAAGTATTATACAATATTTAAAACCTATGCAAATGCACTGCAATATGTGATCATAAAGTTATTTAAATGAATATATTTTTTAGAAGTGACGAGGATTGCCTCCAAAATACAAAGATGCTGAATTACTATATCATCTGCGCATTGTGTTTATCATTAAAAATTATAATATTATATTTAACTAATAAATAGAAAAAAGAATACAAAACTGGTTCAAACTAGTTTTCTATCTTAATTCAAATGATGTCGATTTTTTTTTTGTTAACTTCAAGATCTGAATTTATTTGATAGATGATATCAGTTTAAGAAGCTCTTAAAGTAAAGGGTCAAAAGAAACCAAAATGCCACACAACAACCATCAACCAAGTGAGTCTCGTGCCAACCACTAATTAAGTGAGTTTAATTCTGAAACAAGTTTTGTATGGTTAAATGAAAGCCATTGTGCCTTAAAAAGCGTGTCGAAGTCCGGAGTTCCAGAGTACAATGCCATATAATAAAATGCATACCAATAATAATAATAATGCACAATGCGAGAAGCAGACAAATTGAATAACCATTTCTCAAGTTCAGGGGACCCGTGACATCGATATATCAACTTTCAATTGATTTAAATGGGGCTTAATTGTCACGAGACTCAATGCCTGAATGGAGTGTGTAGACTTGAACCAGAAACCCACTAATATGCAACAATGTGTGCAGCTAATTTTCATCATAAAAACCCAACTCTATCAAGCAAATTGGCATGAAAAGCCTCAATAATAACACTAAAGAGATAACAACGGCATTAAACAAGTTTTTATTCCAAGACATTAGCATGTTGTCTGTTGACTGTTGACAACCAAAGACAACAGCAGATCATTTAATCGCTATATGCAGCATTTACATACGTATGTGTGTGTGTGTGTCCATAAAACGACAAATGCCAAATAGCAACAAGGCACACACAAAGCCAACAAGCTGCAACAACAAGCGTTGCATGCAAATCCAACACTCTTTCCTATTGACTTTGGCAGTTGGACGAAAAGCTCCACGACTAACATAATACCCGTACCCGTATCCGTACCCATATCCGTATCCATATACGTACCCGTATCTGTAGCAGATGTAAAACAAATAAACCTAAATTTAAATATGTATCCGTTTACTACTAGTTATACCCTTTCAGAGCGTATTAAAATTATGTCGTTAAGTTTGCAACGCTTTGTAGGAAACGTCTCCGACCCTAGAAAGTAGATATATTCCCGATCAGCTTCGCTTATCGAGACAATCGATAATATATATAAAAACATAACTTTCCCTACCAATCCCTGAGATTCAGACTTAAAAATTAGTTCTTGTTTGAGTAACTTTTTTGCTAACAAAAATGTCTGCAGCAAACTCTACAAAATTGGAGAGATAATTATCACCCTGAGACTATTAAAGCATAGAGTTTTCATCGGAATAATCTGTCGGTCTTTTAATTTCTAGTGCAATTTAGATGGCAATTTGTGATAACAAATAAAAAAAAAACAATTGCATTAAATACGTGTAACCTTTTAAGACAATGACAGACTTTGGAGCAACTTGGCCAATTGCTGTTGACTCACAATTTACCAAAGGGGGTGGTTTGAGAAGGGTATTTCCGACCACCCCCTTCTTAAAACATATGCATAAGACAAATACAAAATGGATACGAAACAAAAGTTTCACTGATTGACAGCTAAACTTGATTGACTGTATCTGAATTTGATTAGATGCATGAACTGATGTTGAATGGCGCAAGTGCGCATATAAATAAACACACATGTAAATACATATATATTTATATATATATATATATATATATAAAGTTGTGTACATTTACAATGGAGTTTTAAAACTGCTGCTGCTGCTTGACCTAAAAACGCGGATTTCCGGCCGGCTTTGAGCCTTGCTATTGTTTTAATTGGCTTGTGGACTGTGTGATTTTGGCTGTTAGCTGTTGGCAGCGTATTACACAATTTGAAGTTCAGGCCCAACCAAATGCCTAATAGCCCGTTAATAAATTACACCTGTTGCCACTGAATACCGAATACCGCACACACACAAAATACTGAATGCTCGCCTCAATTGTTGTTTGGGGGGCTCTTTGAGGTTTTTGGCTTCCAACTGGCGCTTTGAGTCATGAAATCAACCGAAAATTAAATGTCAAATATGCTGGGCTGATGTGATGTGTGCCGAGCGAGTGTTGATTTGATGTGTGCATCTTGTTTTGTGGCTTTCGCGTCGTTGACTTTGCCTCCGATATTGATATTGACCTTGGCTCTGAACGATACCAAAGACAAATGTGATCAACACGAATATGATTATAGATGAGTGTAGACACTCAGTCATATTGGGAGCAATCATCTCTATGAAAACATAAATATAAATTGTTTGTTGTATTTTCGTTTAATAATCGAGCTAATAAAGGGCCTTCAGATAAATATATTTCAAAATAGAATCTTCTCAATTAGAAATGCGATTTATCAATTGACGCACAAGAATTAAACAAGTTTGCTTGAATAAACAAATTGGCTGATTATGCCAATAATCTTCTATATCGATTAGAATTGTATCTATTATCAGAACAAATATGTAGAAGTTCTCGACCAGAGAATAACTTGTTCCCACTTATCTTAATGTCATTAATCTTACAATTCAAATTAAAAATACATTGTAACAATATGCTAGTTCAGTTTCCTAAATATGCAGACTATAATCATAAACATGTATTAAATATGTAGCCACAAAAGCTCGGAAAATACACTTTTCCCGGTTATTTTACTGTCATAAATCGTACGAATCGTAGATATGCCAAAACAAATCATAAATGCACCGTAAACAAGTAAGATGCTGTAGTCGATATACCCTTAACCCAGTAGTTAAATATATTCTAGTTTTATTGGCAAATTTCCCTTTAAAATGATTGCACTCAAATGTTCAGTTCTGCAAGTGCTTTTCTTACAGAGTATTTTTGCTCACAAGCATATACATAAATACATATAGATATACATACGTACACACAAATGTATTGATGCTATCGTCGATTATCATGCCATCTCTTTCTCACACATGCGCTCGCCTATTTATATGTATACAGAAAATGCTTGCCGCTGCTGACAGCAAGAAGATCAATATGAAAATATATGTTTGACTATAACTTTGGTGTTTCTTGTCCTTGAAATTTTGGCGATTGATCAATAATATGTATAAGCATATAATGTATAAATTAGAAGCCTCTGCCTTTAAAATTGTAGAATTTATTACTATCGGAAATCTAAATGTATCGATAATTCAGAAACTGAGGCAGTTATCGTTAAAATAAAGCAAACTTGATCTGCGCCTGGTACACGAGAACTTATATTGCAAATTTGAACTCGCTGTCAAGAATATATATTTTTTATGGAGTCGGAGATGCTCCCTTCTGCCTGTTACATACATTTGCACAAAAACCATTATACCCTTTTTATCCATTTTTAATGGGTTAAGGGTATAAAAATACATGATTACTTGCTAAGTTGCTTAATAAAATAGTTAATAATTATTATTTTTGAAATTAGAAAACAAGTAGCACAATAAATAACCAAGCAGCAGTGCTCCAGTCGAGAGTGCTCGACTAACCTGTAGATAACCTGTAGGCAAACACACACACACCAACACACACATACACAACCTATGTGGTTTGGTCAGTATAAATATGATTTATTGAATTATTTAATCGTACGCTATTAAGTCGATTCGAAATGGCTATAAAAATGCAAAGCATGGTGTAAAATAGTTAAATAAGTTATAAAATTAAACGAGCTGAATGAAGTGCAGGTTATAAATATGGCCAAGACCCAAGAGCCAAGTGGAGGCTGGCGATCAATAAATAAATCGCAACAGAAACGAAACGCAGGGTCAAAGTCGATGATTATGTAAATGGCCCCGGAGCAGCACACTGGAAATACTACTTGGAACCTGCACTTACTATGGGGGGGGGGGGGGGGAGAGGAGTGGGGGGTTGTTTGTTTAATTTAGAACTGTATTTTATTTTTTTGTGCACCAACATATGTAAATGTAGATGTAGAGATGTAAAATTATGCAAAGCCCAAAACGGAACCTTGTCCTTGAAGCGCATGGTGACTTTGAAGTGTGACCAGCATCATCACTTCCACATCACAACGCATCTGTGATCTGGCGATTCTCTTGAAACGACTTTGGTTGGTATTTACTGTAATCCGACTGAACTGCGTTGAGTTAGTTCATCGAGAGATTGTCTTGTTTGAAGAACGATGGTCCGAAAATTCAAATTAACCTTGTGGCAGCTGGCCATCAATAACAACACTCTAAAAAGCAGAAGCAGAAGCACTCGCCCCAAAAATAGAATGGCCAGACATTGAACGCCGCACACACAAAGGGCAACATAACTCACTATATATATCTATATATACATATATTTATCATATATACAATATTATGTGCGTTTAGCTGTTTCTTTTGTGTCTGTTGCCACTTTCAATTGCATTTTAACTAATTAGTGGCATATTTTTCAGTGTAATCAAACTGCTTTTGACAACTTTCGCTGCGCTTTCGATTTGCATGATGGAAATGCATCGTGCACAATTTATGATATCTCATTAAAAGTGTGTCAAAAAAGTGTAATTCGTCAAATTTGGAAAGCTATAAAAACTGTAACGTGTAGCGAAATAGCCGATTTAGAATAAAAAGAAACCCATTCAGTTAAGCAAAAAAGAGCAAAGTAGCAGCAAAAACGAGTCTCGCATGAAAATTAATATTTTTTTTATTCAAAAGAAAAAGCAATTGCACCTAAGCTGAGACAGACACATTTTGTGGCACTTATGCTATATATATACATTACGTATATATATATATATATATATAATCTGAAGCATTAAGGATTTTCCCTAATAAAATGCCACTAAAGAGCATAAGGACATGAATGTGGTTGTTGAGGTAGTCTTCACAATTTTTTTTTTCGCTCTTGCAACTTGCCATATATTTGGGGTAAGAGACTCAGATGTGTGTATAGGAAAGCCTGCTTAGAAGTGCCACTTGTGGCTTAGCTGCTCATGTTTTGGAGTGCTTCTCGTTGTTGCCACAAATGGCAACAAGAATATTATGTTATACTTATAATTGTCGTCACTGGGTGGCAAGCGAAATAAATCTAGTTGTGATGGTACTTTGTTTGTGCCACATTCATGCGCTTACAAATAGTCTGTGTTGACACAAAGGTCTCTCCCATTATAAATGACTGTGTTACTTTAACCCACTCAAGCCAAGTGGAAATGTGATACAAAAAGAAAAAAAAAATTTGTTCGGATTGAAAAACGCTTGGATTTCAGTCATGAATACAGGAGAAATAAAAAGGCAAATGCGCTTGCCACATTGCGAGGCAAGTGCAAAGCTGCAATTAGGCGCATAAAAAGTAAATACTGTGTTTGCAATTAACATTAACCCACTGAGTTTTTATCACACACACAAACACACACACACACACACACTCATAATAATATGGCATTAGTTGAGTTCAACAGCACCAATTGCAAAATGCTGCTGCTGCCGCTGCTGCTACTGCCGCTGCTGCTGCTGTTGCTGCCGCTGCTGACTTTAGTGACTTGTCGCAATAAGCATTGCAAAATGTCTATTTGAGTATTGCTTTGTCCAACTAATTAAAGGTTTTGTGTGCACTAATTACGGTCAGGTAGGCAGGCCATATGACCACGCAGGTTGCAAACACCTCAATGACAGCAGCGCTCTTAAGTTGTAGGTGCAACGAGCCGTTAACCTGCTATCAATTCCCACATCACCATCATCAACATCAGCAACACCAGCTCCCACCCCTTTTTATACCCTGAACCCATTAAAAATGGGAAAAAAGGGTATAATGGTTTTGTGCAAATGTATGTAACAGGCAGAAGGAAGCATCTCCGACCCCATAAAGTATATATATTCTTGATCAGGATCAATAGCCGAGTCGATCTAGCCCTGTCCGTCTGTCTGTCCGTCTGTCCGTCTGTCCGTCTGTCCGTCTGTATGAACACGCGGATCTCAGAGACTATAAGAGCTAGAGACTTCAAATTTGGAATATAAGATCTCGTATACCAGGCGCAGATCAAGTTCGCGTTATTTTTTCGATAACTGCCTCAGTTTCTGAATTATCGATACATTTAGATTTCTGATAGCAGTAAATTGCAGATATCTCTCACAATTTAATGGATACAGTCACCAATTTTGGTTGGTAGGTTGTTGGTGAGGTCCTTGAAAAATCGGCATGTGCCACGCCCACTTCCGACGCCCCCATCACCCCCGACCCAAAAATTTTCAAATGGCTATATCTTCCGCAGTTTTTGAGTAGGGAACGTCAAATTTTGTAGTTATATTACTGATAGTTGCCTTTAAGAACCGATAACAAATTTGTGGTGCCACGCCCACACCTGCGCCTATAATCGACAATTCCGATTGTAAATCGATAACTCCGTATATCTCCGAAAACTTTAAAGATAGAGTAACCAAACTTGGAAGGTAATTTGCTGGTAACCTCCTCCGAAGATTGGCATACCAATTTTTTGACCACGCCCACATCCGCCGCCCCCAGGAACATCGTCCCTAGAAATTTAAAATGCGCATATCTGCCGTAATTTGAAAGCTAGAGTCGCAAAATTTTGCAGGTATGTTACTGGTAACTCCCCCAAAGACCGATAAAAAAATTGGATGGCCACGCCCACTCCACCTACCTAAACCGATACACCTGTTGGTGTAAATCGATAAACCCATATATCTCACGCAATTTGAAAACTTAAGTCACCAAATTTTAAAGGTATATTGCTAGTAACAACCTTCATAAATGTGGAAAACAAATTTTGGACCACGCCCACTCCCGCCCACAAAAAACGAAAAATGCCTGTATCTCCCGCAATTTAAGAGCTACAGTCATCAAACTTAGAAGGTATATTACTAAGATCGAACTCCAAAATTTTTTGGGCCACGCCCACTCCCGCCCACAAAAAACGATAAATGCCTGTATCTCCCGCAATTCAAGAGCTACAGTTACCAAACTTAGAAGGTATATTATTAAGATCGTGCCACGCCCACTCCAGCCCCCAAAAACGATAAACCTATAATGCATTTAAAACTTGGTTCAGGGTATATGGTAGTCGAGCTCACTCGACTACAGCGTTCTTACTTGTTTAATAATAGTCATTTAACAGCTGCACTCTTTGTAATCAATTCATAAACCTCTGCATGAGTAAAACACATTTCTACTTGCATAATAAGCCAAGTTTATCGACTTCGTTTGACCTTTTCTTTGGGGTTTTTAGCCAATTTTTTGTCTTTTGCTCGTTGGGTCAAATGTTGCATCTTCAGGCGGCTGTCACCGTTTGAAGTGCCTACAACAATCGCAGGCGGCAGGCGGCAGCCAACAGCAATAGATGGCTTATTGTCATTACATTTGTGGCCCGCAATCTCTTGTGGCGCATACACGCTACAGTGGTGCACTGACATAAAAGATAATGTATTAAAACAGTTGACAATTTGACAACACGTATCTTTTATAAATATAATTCTGCTGGTAGACCTACTAAAAATAAAATTAAATAAAAATCGCTATAAATTTTTGTTTCAGTTTTTACAAAAAAAAAAATCGAAATATACAAAAAATATAGGTTGACATTTTATCTCAGTGTAGCAACTTTTCCCATTTATGATTTTAACATTTTCAACTTTTTTTTTAATACTATTGGTACTTGTTTTTGGGTTTTCTCAATCTTTAATTTTTAGATTTATATTTTAAATCTATAATTTTTTTATATTTATGTTTAAATCTATAAATCAGTATGTAATTAATAGTTTATCAATACAATTTAGCTGTAATTTGAATCTTGCAAAAGTTTTAACTTAGTCTGTTTGTCCCACTGTGCGTACGAAGAAAAGGCGTTGCTTTTAGCTGTTTTTTTTCTTGCGGTTTTGTTTGCCAAGCCGTTTTGCAATGCCCAGTGTAAAATAGATATACATAAATATGTCTTTTGTGAGTGTCGGCCGATCTCTCGCGCTGATGTCGATTAAGTTTTATTTGGCTACTTGCATTGTTTTGTTTTGTTTAGTTTTTTATTGTTTTTGTTTTTTTTTTTGTTTTTTTTTTTTTTTTGTTTTTTTTTTGTGGTGATTTGTCGGGCACATTTGTTGTTTTAGGCAGCCGCAGTGATTCCGTTTTCCGATAAATCCAATGCATGTCAAATAAAAGTCAAGGTAGTCGCTAAAGATGAATGTGAATAGGAGGAAGACAGTGGCAAAGAGGCAACTCAATCGGATAGGGTAATTTGCACGCTTCTTACTTGCTTGGAATGAATGATGTCTCTGTTTGTCCAGCAATTGACTCATCAAGTCAAATATCAAAAGCCGCCGCAGGCAGTAGCCAACAGCCATCAGTCAGTCTCGAAATCTAAACTATAAATAAAGTCCGCACATCTCGCTGGACATTGTTCTGAATTATTCAAGTGGCTGTCGGAGCAACACGAGCGCCTCAATTGCTTTTTTTTTTAAGTCATGATGCTGATAACCAGAAATAAAACCAAAAATCGAATTTAAATTTAGTATAGTAAAGCTGCTCAAACAGGATGTGGAGTTTAGCCAAATGATGCAAGGCTAGTGGAAATTGGGTTAAGTGATGTGTATCCTAGGTGGTTTCTCGACAGATCCTCTAGGTACTGCTGTCCGCTATTCCCTTCAGTGAGTTTTCTAACGTTATTTGGCCTAAAAGTAATTGTAGGGGTTTCTGTATATATCCTTTACAAAGATGATTTTTGCCAAATGAGTACCCCTATTTAGACAGATTGGCGCCTTAAGGAGATTGTATAGATGAGAATCAAAACCCTATAGATTATAAACAGATCTGACGTTTGCTATAATTTAAATATATATGTATATGTGGTTACAGTCACCATTGCCTTCGAAAGGACTTTCAACAAACCTACTGCGATTCTTCTGATTGCCAATGCATTATTCAAATTTATGTAGGGCAATTTCCCAAGTTTTTTTTTGAGTGTAGCTACAAGTGGGCTGTGCAAATTTAATTATATAATTATTTTCATATTTATTTTACTCAGGAATTAGTTTTATTTGACAAGTGAGATGTTCAAGACTGCCAACCAAAATGAAGATTGATGAGGAGGCACCGCTTCAAGACCAAGACCATGCCACAGCCCCAGTCCCGGCTCCATCTCCATCTCATTTAACCCAGTCACGTTGTGCCACTGACTCGCTGTTCCAAATTGTAGTTGCTTTTCAGTGGCCACGGGAATAAGTTGAGCATTTGAGGTTGCTCAAGCGACGTAAAAATGTAAAAATGTTGCCAGCTATTTTTCATTTTCATATTTCCTTTTGTTTTTATTGCTGTTGTTGTTGTTGTTGGGTTTTACCTGTCAACGCACTGAAAGAGACAAGAAAACACGGCCAACTGACAACTGGCAAGTGGCAAGTGGCAACTGTTGTAACTTTGAGTTGTCACCACTCCAAAGAGAACTAGAAAAAAACAACAAAAAAAAACACTCACAAATACTTTATGAGTTTCTACTAGTAATGTGCTATGTTGACCATGGCACAAATGTGCATCGGTAGAGCATCGTCATATGGTAACAACAAACAGACAGACAGACAGATGGATGGAACGACCGACCGACCGACCGATGATTAATTCGCCATTAACAGTATCATTAAGTGTGGCTGCAACTGACACAGAAAGCAGTCAAATGAGGCAAACATTGTTGGCCCAAGGTGCACACTAAATATTTATTCTATAGAAGAAAGTTTCGTACAACTGTTGCGCCGCTGCTGTGGCAAGTGGCAAATGTGAAACAGGCTTTCGGTCTATCAGCACTCAAATTATGAACCTGCTGATTACCGCACAAAATCCAAAACATCAATGGCAGTATTTTGCCAGCACCACTTGCACCACTCCCTGGGCGCTTTCCCAGACCGCTGACAAATGATGAAGCTGTCAGCTAGCTGTCTGCATTACGTATGCGTCCCCCACAACTCCACCTCACCCATTCTCATCCTCGCCAGCCGCACTTATCTATAAATCTGACTGTCTATCATGCATGTGTGTATGTAACTATAAGTAAAGTATATGCAATTCCGGCAAATAAACAGATAGTAAGGCAGTCAGTCAGTCAGTCAGTCAGTCAGTTAGTCAGTTATCTTTAACGTATTTTACATCAATCGCCAACACTTGGCTATTAAATTTTCAATTATCGCATTATGTGCCGAAATGACTGTGGAATATTTGCGGCATCACTGGCGAAACTTGCTCGCTCATCATGGGTCAGCGGCGACTCGTGTTGATGCCAAGTTATCAGGTGAACAATTTGCAATCCCCGAGGCGGGCAGCCAAACCTAGGACGTGGGCTGCATTATGCAATGGGAACCTTTTTTGGAGGGGGCAGCTGCGGCGGCTTGCATTGCATCAACAGCTAATTAATGCGGCAACATGTGCCAACGGCTCGAGTTGCGATGAAAACACTCACAACGCTTCCATTCCATTGTTAAAGCCCCCTAAATAAATTGGTGCCAAGGAGTAAAAATTGGGCTTTTCAAAATTTATGTCTTTTCGCATAACAAAAAAATAATAATATACACATAAATAATAATAATAATTATTACAATTGGCTTCTATTTGTATAATCTAGGCGTATCCACAATGATTTTTTGACTTAGTCGTGATTATTTATTAATTTTTGGGCTATAAAATAAGTCACAAAATGTTTGGTTATTTAGCTATTTGTAAAATTTTTATTAACTTTTTTTGTGTATTTAAAATATTTCCCTAGGGGTAGATTAAGCCATTAAATTTGCAAATGAAAGATTAGCAATTTTTTATTGATTATTTTGGGATTTCTTACATAAAATATTATAACATAAAGCTCAAAAATAATGGTTATATGGAAGATTTGATTTTATTTTATTTTATTTGTAGCCTTAAATCAAATGTGATGAAGTAAAACTAAGAAATTATAAATAACTTGTGACTTTTTTCGCTTACAAATACCAATCAATCAATCAAGCAGCTATGATAGAAAGTGAACCAAGAGAAACTTAAGAAAAAAAAACCTATCAAAAAACTTAAAAGTTATATAAATAATCTCTATTTAAATTTTGATCAGGCTTTTTGCTTGGCAAACTAAGTTAATTTCAAATATTACCGTTATTTCAAATTGTTGCAGCTAAGACTGAGTAGGAGGCAAGCCGTCAGTGGCCGATTGGGAGCTGAATGCGGCTGCAAGGACGTTAAACATGCCCATTTGCAAAAGTTCGCCGGCAACGGCAACGAGCAAGAAAACCGCCACGGATATCTCCGCCGATCATGTTACGGAAGCGGCGCAAGTGAAGCGCACCCGGGAACAGGCCTACTTCAATTCGTATGACTTTGATGCAATCGAGGTGCTGCCCTACGACGAGGATGACGATGATGCAGCGGTTGCACACAGTCGCGCCAGCAGCGGACGCTATTCGGCGGCCAACGGAAGCAGCAGCAGCAGCAACAACAGCAGCAGCAGCAGCCACAACAACAACAACAACAGCAGCAGCAACGCCGATGGCCTCACAAAATTCGGCTATCTGCAGCGATTGGGCGCATTCTTTGGCCAGAAGACAGTTGCAACAGGTGGAGCAACAGCAGCAGAGGCAGCAACAGCAAATGGTGTGGAAGATGAGCAGCAGCAGCAGAAGCAGCAGCATGTTGGCAGTGCCAATGCTGCTCAAAGTAATGATAACTTTCTGTTGCCGCGAGCAATGCTCAAATATGCCCCATATCAGAGGTGAGTGTTGTACTCTCATTAACACAACCAGCAACAGCAGCAGCAACAGTGGCAGTGGCAGTGGCAGTCGCAGCCCCAATTTCGATGACCTTCGCTGGCGGCATTGAGCAGACAGAAAAAAATAATGAAAAACAAAGGGGGTCAGCAGAAAAAGTAAACTTTGAGTGGGTCCGATCGTAAAAGCAATTAAATTAGGATCATATCTTTTATCGCCGAAAATTGCATGAGGAGTTTAGTTATGTTATTGCACATAGTTACCCATTAAAAATTATTATTACGAGTATAATGGTATTAAGCAACTGAATGTAACAGGCGGAAGGCATTACAACCCATTGACTATATACACTCAGACCTGTATATATATATATATATTTATATATATTTCAAATGAATGAATATTTGTTCAATTTCATAAAGATTTGTGTTCAGTGCATCTTCCAGACGAGCTCTCTCGATTATGTCGACCTTCGCTGTAATAATCGTAAGCTACAATTGTAAATATTAAATTAACGAATTGCTTTTTGCAAGACGAGCTCTCTCGACTACCGCATCTTGCTGATTTTGTTGCTCACTTAAATTTGTTAAATTTACTGTTGATATCATCTTCAATTGCTAAACATGTGTAAATAAAACATATACTTTGTCGAAGATAAAAAAAATAGATATTAAATAAATTGCACGATTTAATGCCACACATCTAAATATTTGATGGCTGTTTGGATTGCACTTATGGCCAACAACTTGTATACACACACACACACACATAAATGTATACATATGTACCCATATGAGCATGTACATATGTATGTGTTTGTGCGCTTGTAGACATATTTCAAACCAAAACTGGCTGTGACCTCCAGCAGAAGCAGCAGCAAAAACAACTGCATCATATGTGGCTTCTTTAATTTCAATTAATATACGTAATTGTTGCAGCTGCAAGCGATTTTATTTCTTGTTGTTGTTGCTGGTGTTGTTGTTAATCTTGTTGTTGTTGTTGTTTTTGACCGACGCGACATCAAGTGTTTGGCAAGTCAAGTGGCTTCTGCTGAAAAGAGGTGAAGGCTGACGACAGGCGCCAAAAACCGCATTGCTACGGCAAACTTGCAACGTGCAACGTGCAACTTGAACTTCGCGATGCGATGCGCCATAATTTACATAGTTGCATGCAGATTAAGCTTTAACTGCCAGTTGCATTCAGATTAAACATTGAAAAGACAATGGGCACACACACAAACACACACACACAAAGAAACACATACACAGCTTGCTCTTTATTTGCGTGTTAATATTTAATGGATATTAGATTTGAGCATTATATTTTCTAAGCCGCATTAATTGACAAAAAATAACCTAAATTACTCAAGACAAAAGTCTTATTTTTCTTATTTCTTTAACGATCTGCTTAAATTATTATTTAGTTGACTCAATGGAAGGCTATAAGAGCCTCGGCCTCCTCTGATCAAGAATAAATATAAATATATATATAGTCGAGAGAGCTCGCCTTGCAGAAAGCAATTCGTTAATTTCATCCTTACAATTGTAGCTTATGATTATCATAGCGAAAGAATGCTATAATCGAGAGAGCTCGTCTGGAAGATACACTGAACACAAGTCTTTATAAAATTCAACAAACATTCACAATTTGAAATCTTTAGCTTTTCCTAAATCGAGTTATCGGTTGATGAAGATGGCAGATTAGATCTGATCTCAACTTATATTCATAATTTAAAGACTGTAGCTATTATTGATGGCCAGATCGCCTCTGTTCATCAAGAATGTATATACTTTATGGTAGATGTTTTATTCGGACATACTTTTGCCCAACTTCACTACATTCACTTTAGTCAACTTTTTAAAGTGTTTTTGAGTTATTTCGAATACCTTAAAATAGGCTCACATTTCATTTTGCATTCCGTAAATTCTTTAATTTACTGGCATGCAAGGTTAATGCAATTATAGCAAATACCCTGCATGCATAATATATATATATATATACATACTTCGATATGCACTTGACATGTTGTTTATGACTCTATCCACAGCGGCATAATGTCTTCATTTTGTGGCTCATTGGTCTGATGTGCATGTTAAACACTAAATTTGATTAAGTAGAAGGTTTTCAGTTTTTTTCGGAATTTGCATACCTTAAAACTAAATGTGGCAATTTACAATGTGATTTGTGCGAAATGTGTCGCTTCCTATTCAGGTGTCGTTTGCAACGGCTGCCACCGACCTTCCCATAACACATATGTATATCTGATATCATGAATGCAGTTATTATTTTTAAAGTTATTTATTTTGTTAATTTGTATTCAATATTGCACAGGTGGTAGCTGTGCCAGGGTCAATGCCTCATTTGGCATATACGCAAAAATAATCACTGCAATAGAAATGCGATTAGTTTGATTGATTTATTTGCGAATGTGTTGCTGCTGTGTGCTGCTGCTGTGTGTTGCTGTTGTGTGTTGTTGCTGGGTAGAGTTTGGCTAACTAGTTAGAAGGACGTTGGGTAATTTTTGTTAACTGTAAACTAAACCAAAGCTGTTGGACCAAAGTGTAATTTGTTGTGGCAGTCAAGTCAACAATAATTAGCGGACAAACACACGCACACACACACACACACACACACACAGAGATATTTTAACAGTTTCTAGTAACCGACATGCAAACGAGGCTGAACATTTTAATTAACACGGCTCACAAATAAATACGCAAATATTGCAAAATATTTCATGCTCCGAGCCGCGATGGAACGTTAACCTTGTCCATTACATATCGAGCCAAACTAAATTTAAACTAAAAATAAATAATAATAATAAAATAAAAAAAAAAATGTGCACACACTTTAATCATAATAAACGCATCGATAAACAAGCTGGTCTTAATCACCAAGGCGTAGCCTCAGTCACCCAAAATGCTGGCCAAGCCCAAGCCCAAGTCCAAGTCCGCAACCGATCGGTTGATCGCAACTTATTAATTTTGTGGCATTGCGCTCTTAGTTGCTACTAGCTGGCAACACAAGAACAGCAACCAACTGCGACTGCAACTGCAACTGCAACGACAGCGACACGAAGACTGTTATTACGCAATTTTCAAGCTGTTGACCCAGTGCCCAAAGTTAGAAACACAGCAAGTTCTTAAATAACTTGCAACAGCAGCAGCAGCAGCGCCACTGGCAGCTTGTAAAACTATTCATTCAACAAGAGAAACTGAAGCTATCAGGCCACATCGAAAATGCAGAACAAACAAAAAAATATATATATAAATATATATATAGATATATATGTATAAACAAGAGCACTCTTATATAATGAAGATATCACACTTCTTATGACTCATCAGAAAGCCTATTAGAATATTATAATTAATTTAGAACAATATAATTAATTATATAAAAATCGAGGATGTTAAATCTTCAGGGATCATAGTTCAACTATTTTTTTTAATATTTATTTTTATTTTTTAATATTTATTTTTTTTTTTTAACAAGGTTTGGTTTGTAAAAGATCCTAAAGAAATTTGTTCACCGGGGGAATTATGCGACTAGTTGGAGTTTTAAAACATCGTCAAATGAAGCTAGTTTGGAAAACATAATTTCGTTGCTTTGTTACTTTTGGGAAATATACTATTTAGTAGACCAATGTTAATAGATTTTTGGACGATATTTGAAGACAATTTAATCACTCGTATTTCGGACATTTTGAACGAGATTTCCGGGTAAACTGGAAAGGTTCCCTATTCTAGTGCTCGATCATATTTATCATAGAAACAGATGTATTTCAAGTTTCATCAAAATTGCTTGTGGCAATATTAACTGGACTGTTTATGCTGATCAAGAATAAAAACGTATATTATATATATATATATATATATATATAAATTAAATTCATCACTGCGTTACACGCTTTCCAATTAAATTAAAGTACAAGGCATATTGCACTTGTGCACCGCTAAGTGCTTAAATGAAAGAAACTTATGCCAAAATAAAATAATAATAATAATAAAAAAAAACCATTAAAAAAAAATATATATCAAATAAACAAAAAAACAGTTACTCAAGCTGAAATCCTGTTTAGAACGAGTTTCGGTTGATTCCGAATTGAATTTTGATGTTGCGTTTCAAATGGTGTGTGTGCGTATGTGTGTGTGTAAGCATGTGTGTGTGTGTGTGTGTGTGTGTTTGAGCCTGGCAGCCAGCACTTAAAAATGCGTTAAAATGCTAGCAATTTATGCCAACTTTAACTATGACTCTAAACACAATCACCCACCTCAGCCCTCGCCACCCAAAAGCGTATTCCAGACACATAAAAAAGGCATTAAAAAAAGGTTACGCTGATTTGGAAGATTTATTGATTTGTCAGCTGAGACGAGTGTTACAGCAATAATGCCACTGATAGCAAATCGAGAGTGAAACCAGCTGCTACAAATATATATATATCTATAGAAAACTACTAACCTACTTACCCGTGTGGCTGTTTAACGGCTTAAATGTTGGCTGGCAAAAATAAAAACCACTTTCATTGCACGACTCGAGTTGAAGTTTCGCTTTCAACGGACTTTTGACTTTTCTATAATTTTTCTCGCTCTCAATTTCAATTAAATCTCTCTCTATCTCTTTCTCTCTGTCTGTCTCACTCTCACCGTCTCTCTCTCTCTTTTTGTCTATCTTCTCTGGTGCAGCGTTGGCGGCAATGTGACAACTTCAATGCCATTCACAACAGCGTCGCTCTCAATGAATGGTCTTGAGACGGGCGGTCAGACGGGTTCATCGTGTGTTGCCGTAGCAAACGAAATCAAACCTGTGGTGGCAAGTGGTGCTCTGGGGGCGGTTGCCCCACCACCACGACACAAGAAACGCTCCACAGCATCCAATGCCACCAGCACACACACCACAGACTCGGGCCTGGGAGCCACAACAGCCGCAACATCGACAGCAGCAGCAGCAACAGCAGTGGCAGCAACAACACCAACAGCTGCAGCAGCAACATCAGCAGCAGCAGCAGTTCGTGCTGGCAGTGGTTCACACTATTCCACTGATAAAAGCGGCTCGTCCGGTTACTATAGCTCCCATGTGTGCTCCACTTACTCGCTGGACGAGCACATTTACTGCGAACCGGTCATAGACATCCTAGAGACCAGCGACAAAGATAAGAGTAAAGCGACGGCGGCCAGGCTGCGACCACAGTTGCAGCTGCCAACGAAAGTGGCTGGCAATGAAGCAGCAGCAGCAGCAGCAGCAACCTCAGCGATTAGTCAGCATTTGGACATGCAACATGTGGCCGATCAAACTGGAGCTGACCAAGCCAAAACTGTGCCCAAGATCGGCAGGCAGCCAACAAATGGTAGCCAAAAGAAGCTGCAGCAGCAACTGCAAAAGCAGCAACTGCAGCAGCAGCAACTGCAACAGCAGCAACTGCAACAGCTGCAACTGCAACCACACTACAGTGATAAGCTGCGCATTTTGGAGACGAGCATTGAGAATTTGGATCGTCATTTGAAAACATTTCCCTGCCTCTATGCGCCACAGCAAACCGTGTCCTTCATGCAGCAGGAGATCGCCAGGCCAGCGGAGGGCGTCCAACTGGACATTGGCGAGAAACTGCGCGCCTATAATCAGCTGCCCACCATAATGGAGGGATTTGCCGCCACACAGCGACGACAACAGCAGCAGCAGCACCAGCAACAACAACAACAACAACTGGAACAGGTTGTGGATGACTCACTGCTGGACATAGATCTGGATGCATTCCTTTTGCAGCCCAAAAGCAAACAGCAACAGTTGCTCACGGCTGGCATTGATAATCCCAGTTTTCTGAGCGATGAGCAGCTCGAGGAGAACAATTACAAGTGTGCCAAATATATCAACTCCTGCCCAGAAGATGCCTATCGCGTGGATACCGAAACATCATCGAACACGATGCCCACTGCCATCATCAGTTCAAACACTTCGTTTGCCAAACGCTACGAGGATCAGTTGCATTTCCAGAGCACACGCGAACTGCTCGAAGATGTGCGCGACAAGATACGGCTGCTGTCGCCGACCCCCACCACGGATATACCCCAAGAGCTGGACGGCATGATACAGACGCTCAAGCACGAACTGGAATCCTATTTGCAGCGCATGAATCAGCACAGCGAACTGGAGCTGCGTCAACTGTGCAGCGGACTGGGGCGTCAGCAGCATGTGGTGCGGCTGCAGAATGCCTTGGAGCGACGGCGCAGCTTTGCTGGCGACTTGCAACTGAATGCCTATGAGTCTGTGCATGATGGCGGCGTCCTAATCTCCACCAGCCGTCGGCCATCGAGTTTGCGGGCACAGATCATGAGCATACGTTGTGCCAGCGATCCCAACTTCAAGATGAAACGCAAATCGATCACCGAAATATTTCCCGCCGCCGAATGTTATATTGAGGCGACGACGACGACGGTGTCGCGCAGTGCCACGCCCACGCTTACATTAACGCCCACATTGACACCAACACCGTCGCCGCCACTGGAACTGAACACAACAACGATGGTCACTCAAATGCAGCGCAACCTCAACTTTCACAAGCCCGTGCTGAATGCGGCTGGCTCCCGATCCCGACTGGGCAACGGCGTGGACAAAATCGACAGCGCCGCCGAATGGCATCGCAAGAAGCCGAGCATCTGGGAGATGTATTACGGCACGAATCGACTGCACCAATCGCTGCTGGGTAAGCAGCGACACGGCGGAGAGCTGGTCATCAGCAGCGCCCATCCGACGCTCTCATATGTGAGTAGAAAACTTCCACAAATTGTGGCACGTTACTATGTCTACTTCTTGCTACTGTTTATCACTAACAATTGGTTGCTTAACATGGCTTACGATTAGTACTTAAAGTAAATGCAATTCTAGCTAAAATGTAGGACACAAAAAACACGTTAATTACTCATTGAATAAAATCAGACTGAAATCTAAAAAATTTCCATAGTTTTGGTGTCAAGGGGAGCTCCTCTTATTGTTGAGAAAGTATATTTCTAAATTGAAAGGTTGTTTCCTTAAAAAAGTGTACTTACTTTATTTAAATTTTCTTAATTTGTTCTGCTTATTACAAATATGATATACATATATGATAATTTATAAAATATCTCTAATTTTGAGCCTTTTTATATTTATCAACAGCTGAGTCGATATAGCCATGTCCGTCTGTCTGTCCGTCCTTCCGTCCGTCCGTCTTTGCCAATAAAAGTAGAATATTCTTAACAACTGGGTTAAGGGTTTATCGGAGTCGAGCTATCTCGACTACAGCATTCTTACTTGTTTTTGTATGTTTAGAAGCTGTTTTTAAGACCAAGAAAATTTGTATTTTTCTTGTTTGGAAGATTTTGTTTAATATAATATTAAATATTTTTAAATTAATATTTGACATTTTTATAGATTTCAGGGCAGTTTATAATTTTAGCGCGATCTAAGTGTACAGGGCGTATGATTAATATGTGAAATACATTCAATACTTAATCTAAATTAGGGCTCAAAGGCACTTTAAGTACAGAACACCAACAATAGCAGCTTGTTAACTTATTCGAGGCATTTACATCGACATCGTCATCTGCATCTGCATCAGAAACAGCTAACAAGCTAACCAGCTTATTAAAAGCTGCCAATGTAAATGGCATCAAATTAAAGTCGCGTCGATTTGCAGCATGTTCGTGCAAACTTTTATTAATTTTATCCTTGGCCGCAATGTGATCGATGTGCGGTTTGCTGCTGCTGCAGCTACTGGTTGCAGCTTCGTGCAGCGCCAATAGCCAAAGCAGCAGCAGCAGCAGCGGATGCGTTGTCAACGCCATCGCCAACACCGGACGTCAGCAGTATTGACGCCATCATTATTATTATAATTATTGTTGAACCGTTGCTGATCTGCGATGAGGTTGGGGGCGGGGCGGGGGAATTCTTTATTATGCAGCAGGCGATATGCGATATTATCGCTGTCATGGCCGAGGTTCGATTTGGTAGCGTACTCGATTCGTGTATTGGCATTATAAATGATTAATGATTAATGTTGTGCGTGCCGCATCAGATTGCCGGGCTACTGTTCAAAAATCTGCCACACAAGGCGCTCAACGATGGGGGGGTCATTAAAAATCATAAGTCATAAGTACATTAATGAATGCCAGGTCGGCAGTTTCATCCATTTCATCCAAAGACTACTCCACACGTGAGCCTAAATTGTGCTAATTAATTGTAATTAAACAAAAAACATGTAGACACATTTAAGTGTTCCTCAAAGGCTCAATTGGTAACTGGAAAATATAAAATAATATATATAAATTTATATATGTATTAAATGTTGCACTTGAAGCTCAATTTTCATGGGATTTTGCTACGCTGTCCGTCCGTTGAATATGATGCAATATCCGCTGTACTAATCAAGAGAATTTTGTGGGCCTTGTCCGGTCTCTGGGCCAATGCATAGAGAATCTTAATGAGTTTTCACTTTCAATGCCACGACGAGACTTATTTTGTTTTCGTTTTTTTTTCGTTTTATTATTTTTATGTTTTGTTTTGTTTTGTTGACTCAGCTCAGAAATTGGTAAGCGCACGACTTTGGTTTATTCACCTTACTTGTAAGCTACATTATTATTTACATATATATATAGATATATTATTTACTTATCAGCTTGCACGTTCACAAGTGCGATTTGAACTTGAGGATTTGTGATACGGGTTTCTTGTGAGCCACCAGCAGCTATAATACAAATCAAACAGTTAGTGCAAAAGGCAAAGCCAGCAACGATTCAACAACTGTACCGGTTAACCTTAAAATTCCGTTAAAAAAATGCAGCCACAGCAGCAACAGCAGCAGGCCTGCAGCATCTTGACGAACAGGTAGCGCTCTGCTACCTGCTTATCTGGCTATCTGACCAACTGACCGCCATCGATTCGGGCCCAGATACAAACAGACTTACTGCACTTGCACTTACAGCAACAACAACAACAACATCAGCAGCAGCAGCAGCGGCAGCATGCAACAAGTGGCAATCACCAAAACTGAAACTGAAACCGAGACCGCAACCAAAACCGGTGCCGCAGTCCGCATTGTTGCCCTACAACTCGAATGACCTTTAAGGACGTTTCCACAATTAACTGCTAACCCACCGAAAGGATGCCGAGCCACAAAAAAACAGGCTGTCTAAATCAAGCTGGTCACACTCTCTCTCTCTCCATCTCTCTCTCTTTTCCCCATAGCCAGCCACACCATTCTTGTGCGCCTAGCCTCCCAATTCTCTCGGTCAGCCGCCAAAAAACTGCAACTCGTCCCACGGCAAAATGGCCAGCAAATAACCCGTTTGCCCGTTTAACATGAATGCCGCAAAAATGAAAATGAAAATGAAATCGAAATCGAATATGAATGCGAAAAACAAAATGTAAGGCGATCTGGTCGACAAGTTGCTGGCGCTGCAGTTTTTACTACTATTTAGAAGTGGCTGCCACAAAGTGTTGCAATCGCCTGAATGCGCCATAGCCACATTGCAGCTTGTGCCAAATGTGCCATCGAAGACCGCAACAGAAACTGGGCTCTCCATTTGTCCAAGTGCAAAGCCCAAAATGACAAAACGACAAAACGGCAAAACGACAGATGCAACAGTGCAATTCTCTCGAGCACATCGTGTTTTCTTTTCTTAGTTCTTCAGTTGGTCAGGCTTAGCGAGGGTCGTTCGATGAGTATAGCAGACTCCGAGTAGCAAAATAGAATTCCAATACAATCTAACAAACCATTATGTCGTACATCGCTAACTTTTCTAAAACATTTACATTACATACATAAAAAAACGAGCTTATATATTTGGTAAAATAATTTAATTTAATTAAATTTAAAAAACATATAATAAGCGCAGTTTTGAAAAAGACAGTGAAAATGATATTGATACGATAATGAAAAAAAAAACATAGTTAGAATATCTAGTTTATTTTAAAGTTGTAAAACGAGTCAAACTGCCCGACTAATAAATAATAAAATATACAGACTCAAATATACAAAAAAAAAGTTTAACAATTAATTTAGCTGCCACTAGTTGTCAATCTGTTAGTCCATTTTTTTTAAAATAGTTTTTGACTATAGTTAACATATTAATATTGAAGTAAGTTAGTTTGTTAATTGGGATTAACACTTTTATTTGCCAAAGTTATGGAGTGACCCTCGCAGTGCATAATAGCGATCGCTAGTTTGTCAAGCATTGCTCATACCTGCAATTTGGGCTAAGACCAACAACTTGAAATTAGCATTAGCCGCTCTCGCCTTACGGCCACGTTAAGTTTCAATTTGACGATTTGCCACGGGCAACATTTTATGGCTTACATAACGCATACGGTGCATATCATGGCCAGCAGCACATTGACAGCCTCGGAAGCTGTTGTTTGTTACCTGTTAGCAGTTACCAACTGCTAACTGTGACCAGCTCTTGCGTTTGCCGGCAAAACAGTTCAGATTTCAGCTGGTTACTCACATGCCACGTGCAACAGCCAAGTGTGTTAAAACTCGAAGCGTGCGAGCCGAATGCTTAACAAATTAAACCAATAACTGGCGTTAAGTAGACCTTTGGCAATATATCAAGCCCACACGGCGACTCAACTCCTTGATCTGCATATAATACACTTATCAAAAAAAGCCCCTCCTTTTAATTATATTTATGGCTGTATCTATAATTTCTACTACAAGGGGTCATAAAATTGGTCTATGTGTGCTGACCTTTTCAGGTCGCAGCCGTCATACCTAACCATCTATAATTTCAAGGGTCTTCTTTTATTTATGTTGTATTGAATTGAATATGGAATTTATTGTTTTTTTTTTTAATTTTATTTTTTTTTTTTCAATATTAAATTTCAATATTTTTTCTGTGTGTATCGAAACTACTTTCATGCGTTCCTCTGGCTGACTGACGTAGTCGACACTCGGACTAGATTCGAGTGGCTGTCGCTACCGTTTCAACTACCGCCTGCTGCTGACAAGCTGTTCAAGTCACCTCCCGCACCCCTCCCCAACCCTTCCCAGCACTCCACCCCTTCTCCCCTTTCCGCCACTTCGCTCCTTTCCCGCTGCTCAGCAATATTTTGTTGTTGCGTCCAGTTCGTTACTGTTGAATGCATTTTCAATGCTGCAAAAAAAATAATGGCTCAAAATGCCCTGAAAGACAAAAAGGTGTAAAATGAAAAACAACCTAATTTACTTGACCACCGCCCATTTCATAATTACATAATTACTTATTACGCCTGCGTATTTTTTTTTTGTATAATCTATATACTTCTAGTCTGTTTTTTTTTCTGAGTGTAATTAAATCCTGTTTGCCACACTTCAGTTTAATTTGCATTGAAACGCTAATCTTATCTATTATTATTATCTGGCTTGCCTACATATCCTCTACGAATGTTTGAAGAACGTCAGTTTAACTCTTCCACTTCGACTGTGCACATTGTTGTTTGAAACTTCGGATTCAAGATGAGAAAGTTTACATCTGTAAGGGTTTTTAATCATACTCCTCGTCTCGATCCTTGAACCGCAACCAGTTTGAATAATCGACGAATATTAGCTGAATAGCAAAGGGGTTGAAAGTGAATTCAAATAAAATAAAAGATGCTGCACTCTATAAATCAAATAGTTGCATATATACATAAATATATGTATGTATGCGCACGTGTGTATGTTTGTATGCATTGTTGTATGTTGATACGTGATTTGGCCTAATGGATTTCCCACAGCGAGCAACGGAGCCATCTTCATGGAAACTCACTGGTCTTACATACATACATACATATGTACTAAGTATGTTTGTGTAGATAGTTTTATATTTTATTATGCATGCATTAAACTACTGACTTTGAGTACGTGTTAAAATTTAGTTTTCACTTCGAAGCGATGTTTAAACTTTGAGCACTGAGCTGAGCGTGTGTGTAGTAACAACCAACTACATTATTAAGCTTGGCCAACTTTAAGCCAAAAAATATATATGTACATATGAATGTACATATTGGTTTCAATGTCAGTGATGAAAAACGTGTGTTGCAAATTAAAAGGTAACAACTATATTTTTATATGTATGTGTGTGTATGGGTGAGTATGGATTTTCCTTTGAACTTCATGCCTAACGCTTAGTGTTGGCAAATATTTTGACGCTGTTAAATTTATTCCAAGGCGAGATTTGTGGGAATAACAGCTTCATTTCACAATATGTATGATGATAGTATATGTACATACATACATACATACAGACATACAGACATGCATACCTACATGCATATTTTGCTTGTTTTGCATACATTTGTTAATCGAATCAAATATTAAGTATTTTATTGTCTGTCGGCCATGTGTGTGGTATATCGATAATTTATTGTGCTGCGTTTCACGCGTGTGTGTGTCGTGTGTGTGCGTGTCGTGTGTGTATGCGTATGGCTTCATTTGCAAATTAGCTAAAGCACACTTTTGTCATTTGGGCGGGGCTCAATGAACTGGCTCAAAACAATGCCAAAGATTTATTTTTTCCCATTCGCATGTCAATAAAAATATAAATTCCCCTAGTTGATTAGCAGAATGAATTATGTAGTATGTCATTCTCTGTGAGTGATGACAGTGTCTGTCAAACATGTTGAAGACTGTCGATTAACTCGCTTAAATTTTAAGCAACTCGAGCAATGCACTTGATTTGCATACCAGGCCAATATTGCCGTTATAAGCACACACACACACACAATCTCACACTCAATCTCAATGCGGTAATTTTACCGACAACGTTGTCGACTCTTCGATTACGTCGTCGTTTCAAAGTACTTTGACTGATAAACAGCACTAACAACAACAACAACAACAAAAGCATCATCATCGACAAGCAAAGTGTGGAAGAAGGGGGGAATCGGAGGCAAAGAAGCATAGAAAGAAGCCGGAAGGCAAACAGAAATGTACCGCAAATTTGTGTTTCCATTTTAATTTCTCATTTCATATCTCACATGGAATGCGGTGCAAATATATGAATGTATGTGTGCGTGTGTGTTTTTGCTTGTTTGTATGAAACTGAAACCCAAACTGAAAACCCGCAAATGATCACCCAAAAACCAGACGAAGCCAATGTACTGAAAAAAAAAAAAATATACATAAATAAATACAATCTCACAATGAAGTGCAAAAATGTGAATTGTTTGACGGGCGATTACAGGCTGACTTACACACACACACACGCAAACACACCTACAAATATTACATGTAATATGTATGTGTGTTTGTGCGAATGTTGAAAACACTTAAAATTGAATGCCCTTTTAATGGCTTATATTGAATATGCGTAACTTTCACTTGCGGATATTGGATATCGCAAGACAAACAAAAGTAATCCCATGACTATTTTATGAATGGATTATTCATGGAGCTATTATAGAATTTTGTCACAAATCAACATCTGGGTGAAGTTTTATTGAGTGTGGGCGATTTTTTGTCGATAAATATTTTATTTTTATATAAATATGAATATTGTGCGCAAAATTCGACATCAATTGCATAATACTTATTTAACTTGTTTTTTTTTGCGAGAATCAAGACAAAAGACAAAAACCTACCTGTTACATTATATATATTTATATATATATTTATCACATACAATGAACAGATTTCAAGGTTGTGTCGCTAAAATTCAAAACCGGCAACAGACGTTAAAAAAAAAAGAAAACAGCAAAAAAGTGATGAGCAAAACAAAAAAGCAACAACAACAATAACAACAACTTCAGCGGTCGCTTAGTGGGTCAAATTGGTTGTTGTGCGTTGCGCCCTTTTTTACATGTGCCCCGAGCCACGCCTCTCAGTATAATGTGTGCAATGCTCATGCCATAAAATATGGCAAACAGTCATAAAATAAGAGTAGTGTGCAAAAGCGTCGTTAAATGCTGCAATAAGTAATACACACAAAAAGCCTTAGCCTAAAATAGATGCTAACAAATATTAATAAGTTGAACGATATCTGCTCAAATCGATCGATCGACAACAACAATAACAATCAAAGGCATCAATGCCAAAGTAATTGTCAGTCTGTCAGTTAGTCAGTTACTCACTCTATTGATGGCAGTTCATCTTCATCTTCAAGCTTTGTTTTGTTTTTGCGTTCGTCTTTAGCCCATTATAATTAGCATGTGCATAATCGATTTACGTAAATGCGTCAAGCCAAGTTAAGCTAAGTTTTCAACGCCAAATATTAATTAACTTTAACTGCGAGAGTCTTATATAATAATACTGTGAAAAAGACATATTTTTGCAAATTTGTAAATTTTTAAGTTTGTCAGCGAAGTGCTAGAGAATTTCAATTTAAAGTTTCGATTATTTCATCAATATAATTAATGAAGATTATTTAAAGCTTAAATATTGCGCCTATTTACAAATTTTCTCAGTAACATATTGTAAATTATAGAAAATCTTTAAAGCTTAAACTTTGTTGCTTTGAAAACCGTAATTATTTCAGCAACATTTTTTGATTTATAGTCTTGTATTTTGAATAACGTATACCTATATGTATATATTGCAGCCATCGTCTCGTCCCGAATCGGATTTTACGCTCGATCTGCCGCGCGCCGAGCAGCTGCGTCTCAAAATGGAAAAGGAGAAGAAGTTCCGCCAAAGATGTCGCTTCATAACCACATTTCTAAGTCTGGTATTCTTTCTGCTGACCGTTATGGTTGTCAGTTTGGTCTTAACGCGCGGCAAACGCATGTTTGGTAGCATGATTTAGGCAATAAACCAATATATAACACAATACTTAAATAACATATCAATATTGCATATCTATAAATATATATATATATATCTATAAGGAGATAACTAATACATGTATGTAAACAAAACAAATTTACAGTGCCGTAGTAATTCATAGAGTAACACAGCAAACAGCAAACAAACAACAAATCGAAGGGGACAATCGTTAACATTAACTAATTTGTAGTATTAGACTTAGTCACTACTCTAATTGAACTAATTGAAGGAGGGTGTTCAACATGTTTGTTGTGCTTGGATGAGCCGCAGTATTGTTAATAAATTATTTTTGTGATCTTAGCTGTTAAGTTTGTGAGTGCATTTTGTGCAAGTCGAAAAGATTTATGTTTAAACTGTCATTGCTAAATGCTGAATGTATTACTTCTAAGTCTAATGATAATGATGAATAAAGCAATATAAATACGATTCTTTTTTATTTATTCACGTTTTATACATATATATATATATTGTATGTTATAGGTATGTGTACAAAGTTGAGAGCGCTTATTAAGATAGCATGCATTATTATTGCATCCATATCGTTTTGGTATCACAAATGTTTTTTTTTTTTTGTCACAACTTGAACTTTAACTGTTATTTGAGAGAAATGCAAATGCACATCTTATGTTACAACATAAGGCAAAATTGAGACCTTTAGGCATTTTGTTAGTAACTACGATAAACTAGGAAAAAATTACAGTTACAAATTACAATTTGTTACACTGAGAAGGCAAAGTTTCGTAAATGAGAATTGTGGTGTGTGTGTGTCGGAGCAGCAGCAGCAGATCCAACTTTGGTGATCTGCTCAGTTTGTCGGTACGCCGTTAAGTATTTCATAATATGCGTATGCTTTGCCGGTTGACCTCGAACAGTGTGTGATCCTCATCCTCGTCGCTGTTGACATCCTCAATGGCCATCGGCAGCGGTGTCAACTCCTGATTGGCGCGATCCCCTTGCACGCCGTACTTTCGCTC
Organism: Drosophila kambysellisi; assembly: GCA_035042185.1. Classification (NCBI taxonomy): domain Eukaryota; kingdom Metazoa; phylum Arthropoda; class Insecta; order Diptera; family Drosophilidae; genus Drosophila; species Drosophila kambysellisi. The sequence goes on along the minus strand of JAWNLS010000946.1, from coordinate 280,001 downwards.
AGCTCGTGATAAGCGCAGACTTAAAAAAAACGAGCATTATCAACAAATACATATATATTATATATAGATTATTTAAATAGTCGGTTGAGAATCGCAAATGCTTTGCCTGTTATCAGGCATAAAACTTACCGATATATACGTACAACCAGTAACAGAATGGCTGAGCTTGTCAGGCCCACCATTACGTAAAACAGTGCCGCAAATGAATCAGGCAATTCATCGTCCTTGCCTATTTTGGAGCGTTGAATTTGCACATCCTCTGTAGCAACGGCAGCAGGCGGCTTATGAATTGGCTCGGCAGCTTTTGCAGCCGGATGTTGCGGCTTCTCACTGATGACCACGACTTCAGCCGGCGACTGTGGTACTGCGGTATCTTGAGCCGGAGTCGGAGGAGCCGGTGGCAGTGCCTTTTTTACCGTTCGACTTGCGTCTGTGTTGGCATTTGCGCTATTTGCTACAGTTGGAGTCGCTGCATCGATTTGGATGTGGGGCAACAGCGACAACGTCAGCAGCAATGCTGTTGCCAATAGTGTCAAACTCCTAGAGAACTGCTCCATATGTAATAATCCTCAATTGTTCAATTGTTTTTGAGGCCAAACAGTGAGCACGTCCTTCTGACGTTTTTAAATTCTGATGCTCAGTTTAAGTATATTCTTTATTTATTTACAAAGACTAGGGCTGCAAAATACCCATACTATGAATATCGTTTGACCAGGGATTTATATGTGAAATGTTATCGATGTTATTATTATATGCTGTTAATTACTACAAATGGTGCTACCATATCAATGAAAATATAAACCGAAAGTTGAGGAGTGTATATTTACAAACAAATCGATAACCATAAAATGCAATATCGATATTTGAGCTTATTCTTGTGGTTACGCAAATGTTTCCTTTTGAACTTATTTCCTCAAAAAAATACAAAGTTTACCGATGCTATGAGTTGCAACCGAAAACTTTTTAAGACCTCAAAATAGTATTGATATCGATATCTTATCGACATGCAAAAATACTGCGTGCAAGTAGAGCATAGAAAAAAATTATCGATACATTGGTATTAAAACAACATCCCTACTTTTTAGTTGGAAAGAGTGTCTTGCACGAACGTTAAGAAATCGTTAATATATAGTTTAATTACAGTTACAAATTACTCAAAAGTGCAAGAAAGACACGCGTAGCATTAAACAACATCTAACAACAGGTAAATTGGTGTTGCAACTCCTCAGGACTGTGCAATAATTTTGTAAACTGTTCGTCTCAGTATCAGTGCTGTGAAAATGGCGAACAAAAGAAGAAAAAAATACGTGTGCTCCAAAAGGGAAATCACGACATCAGAGAGATTAAATGCCAGTGAAAATGCGAGACGACACTTTTTTCAATAGAAAATATTTTTAATGTACTAAAAATTGAATTTTAAGTTTGTGCAGAAAATTATGTTGCATTTCATCACTTTCATTTTTGTGTGTATATGCGTTTGTGTGGGTGTACGTGAGTGAGTGTGTGTTTATTTAATCAGGAAGTTATCTTATGCTCATGCACGCATGCACTAAAGTTGTCACCTTTGCTTGTATGTGTGTACATATGATACACATGATAAATTTATGTGTGTGTGAGTGTAAAAGTGTTGCAAGGGTATTGACAAAGTAGTTTTTTTCCTCTTTTTGCATATAACTGTATTCTGTTAACGATTACAAACACTGCAAAAAATATATCGATGACATATCAAATTATCAGTATTAATAAAAGCTACTCATTTGTCTGGCAAAGTAATCCACTTTTGAAACACGCACACATTTTCAATATATGTATATATATTTCTATATTTTGAATTCAATATTCAAGAGGAAATTCGAGACGCACTACGATTAACTGATTTTTGGTGGTGCATATTTTCAGGTTGTAAAATATATGTTGAACATCTTCATCCCATAAAATTTGTTATATTCGATTGTCAAAATTCCGACCGAAACACGTAAAACAAGATTAGCAGCCAAACGACGACGCAATCAGGACAACCACCAATCCACGTCGCAGTCGCAGCAGCAGCAACAGGATCCACAACAACAACAAGTAGAAGAACTAGAAGAAGAGCCACCGAATTGGGTTGAGGGCAAAGGAGATTTGCCAACGGCTTCCAAAATGAATCGCTCTAGCAATTCGCAGACGACACAGAGACCCGTCAATTTGGATGACATCTGGAAGGAGCTGGTTGAGGGCATATTGCAGATATTCGAACATGAGAAATCGCTAACTCGTAAACAGTATATGCGTTATTATACCCATGTCTATGACTATTGCACCAGTGTTAGTGCAGCACCAAGTGGAAGAAGCAGCGGCAAGGCGGGCGGTGCTCAATTGGTTGGAAAAAAACTGTACGATCGTTTGGAGGTGTTTCTAAAGGACTATTTGAAGGACTTGCTGATCACGTTTCAGTCAATTAGTGGCGAGGAGGTTCTGCTCTCGCGCTACACAAAACAATGGAAATCGTATCAGTTCTCCAGCACCGTTCTCGATGGTATTTGCAATTATCTCAATCGCAATTGGGTAAAACGCGAATGCGAGGAGGGCCAAAAGGGCATCTATAAGATCTATCGTCTCGCCCTGGTCGCCTGGAAGGGTCATCTGTTCCAGGTGCTCAACGAGCCGGTGACCAAAGCAATTCTCAAGTCCATCGAGGAGGAGCGTCATGGCAAGCTTATCAATCGTGCACTGGTTCGCGATGTCATTGAATGTTACGTAGAGTTGAGTTTTAACGAGGACGATGCTGATTCCACCGAACAAAAGTTGTCGGTTTACAAGGACAATTTCGAAATAAAATTCATTGCCGACACGTACGCTTTCTACGAGAAAGAATCGGATGCGTTCCTATCGACCAACACGGTGACAGAGTACTTGAAGCACGTCGAGACCCGTCTCGAGGAGGAGAAGCAACGTGTCCGCGGACGCAATTCCAAGAATGCTCTCTCCTATCTACATGAGACAACCGCAGATGTTTTAAAATCAACTTGCGAACAGGTCGGTAATCAGTTTGGTTGTGTTTAGATAATAATTTTATTATTTATATAAATTTGTATTATATTTAGGTTCTGATTGAGAAGCATCTGCGACTATTCCACAATGAGTTCCAGAATCTGTTGAACGCTGACAGAAATGATGATTTGAAGCGCATGTATTCGCTGGTCGCTCTCTCTCCGAAGAATCTTGATCAATTGAAGAAAATACTCGAGGATCATATTCTGCAGCAGGGCACGGAGGCCATCGAAAAGTGCTGCACCAGCGATGCGGCCAATGATCCAAAAACCTACGTACAAACCATACTCGATACACACAAAAAGTATAACGCACTAGTTCTCACTGCGTTCGATAATGACAATGGATTTGTGGCTGCATTGGATAAGGCGTGCGGTAAATTTATAAATTCAAATGTGGTCACCCGACCAAATAATGCCGGAAAATCACCGGAATTGTTGGCCAAATACTGCGATCTATTGCTCAAGAAATCTTCGAAGAATCCGGAGGATAAGGAGCTGGAGGATAATCTGAATCAAGTGATGGTAGTCTTCAAATATATTGAGGACAAGGATGTCTTCCAGAAGTACTACTCAAATATGCTCGCTAAGCGTTTAGTCAGTCATACATCGGCATCCGATGATGCCGAGGCAATGATGATCTCCAAATTGAAACAGACGTGCGGCTATGAATACACTGTCAAGCTGCAGCGCATGTTCCAGGACATTGGTGTGTCCAAGGACTTGAATTCATACTTCAAGGAGTACCTGAAGACCCAAAATATTACATCCGAAATTGATTTTGGCATCGAGGTGCTATCCACAAATGCCTGGCCCTTCACGCAAAACAACAATTTTCTGCTGCCCTCGGAATTGGAACGTTCCGTACAACAGTTTACCATTTTCTATTCGGCCCGTCATTCAGGCCGCAAACTGAACTGGCTATATCACAAATGCAAGGGCGAGCTGATCATGAACGTGAATCGCAGCAATGCCGTTTACACACTGCAGGTGAGCACGTTCCAAATGTCAGTACTGTTGCAGTTCAACGATCAGCTCAGCTTCACAGTGCAGCAGTTGCGCGACAACACGCAGTCTCAGCTGGAGAACTTGATACAGGTGAGCAGGAGGCATCAATATGAACATGGCATAATTTAAAAAATATAATTTTATTCTTCAGGTATTGCAAATACTGCTCAAGGCTAAAGTGCTGACGTCGAGCGACAGCGAGAATGCCCTAACACCGGACTCAACTGTGGAACTGTTCCTCGATTACAAGAGCAAGAAGCGTCGCATTAATATCAATCATCCATTGAAGACTGAGCTGAAAGTGGAACAGGAGACTGTCACCAAACACATTGAGGAGGATCGAAAGCTTTTGATACAGGCAGCGATTGTGCGCATTATGAAGATGCGCAAGCGTCTCAATCATACGAATCTCATCTCTGAGGTGCTCAATCAGCTGTCGACTCGATTTAAGCCCAATGTGCCCGTCATTAAGAAATGCATTGATATCTTGATCGAAAAGGAGTATCTGGAGCGTATGGAGGGGCACAAAGACACCTATAGCTATCTAGCCTAAGTTTCATGTTAAATATAATAATATCGTTCCAAAATAATTTTTTTTTGCCAGACACCAACCACTAGAAGGTATCAATGTCAGATATCAATTATAGCCTGCCAGTTTCCTTTCTCCTTCCCACTGTCTAATTAAAAATGAAACAGGAAATAATTATATCTTGCTCGCCCACTTTCATCGAACGAAACGATTTGCGATTGAATTGTGCAAGCACAGATAAAAACAAAAATCGTGCAGCTTCTTCCATTCTTTCTTTCTTTATTTTTTTTCGAATACGATGAGTTTTACTACCTAGTTTATTTCTGTTCATAATTTTATTCATATTGTAAGACACACGCGTACGGAAAAGACAAATGTGAAGTTCAAGAAACGAAGCAAATATATAAGTTTGAAGCAGTTATTATACGATACGATTAAGTCGGCTTTCCTCTCTTGGCCTTTGTATTCAACCATTTCACAGTGATATCGAAAACGTTGGGATACCTACTGATTATGTAAATAGGCTTAGACCAACTTGACGAGCTGCGATTCAAGTTAAATAAACAACGTACTTAAATGTGTACACATATTAAATATTCGACAAACATTCAAACAGTTCATGATTGGATTGGGGCAGAGTGGAATGCACAGAATGATATATGCATATTTTTAGTTCGTCGTGGAAATCGAAACAGCCCACCACCCATAGTCCAAAAATCATATCATATTCCTTAGCTAGCGTTGTTCAGATTTTAATTACAATATTTACAACTTATTTTTGATTAATATATATATATCTTTGATTGTGTTCGCTTATAAAACTACTAACAATGGAGATCGTCAATTGACTAAACAGTACTACTATCTGAAGATCGTCGTCGCCCCGTCATCGTCTAATCCTCATCGTCAAGTGTTAAGACCTTGGTCTGAAATCGCATACGTTTAGTGTTTTTGACAATGCCATTGGTGAGTAAGTTGGTGCCAGTGTTCTCATTTGGCAGATCTTTCCACAGCCGCTTGACACGCACAACTGCAATCGAGTTGAAATCGTATTTTTTCGTCGATGTCGAAGCAGTTGCTTCGTTGTATGGATTAGCAGTTTGTGGGCCGAGTGGTGTTGCATCTGGGAGTGTACGCAACTTGACCACGGGTTGTTTAGAATTCTCGCTCCCCGCCACCTTGTCATCATCCAACTCTGATTGCGGATCAACGACGGCAGGCAGCGAGCAGCCACGTTTCTGTGGTGTTCCAGCTTTTGATTTGGATGATGGCGCGCTGAAAGAAAAGTATTAAAGATTAGCTAAAAATAAGTATTCTTACTTACCTCTTGTGCTCTTGTATGTCGTGATATTGATTGATTGTTGGCGGAGCTGCAGCGCGAATTTTACCGGGTTCCTCGGGATGGCAACCGAAATCTTCACCCTTAAGCCAGTTCTCATAGCGTTCGGGCTGAAAACGGCGCACAAACGTCTCCATTGATATTTTAACCATATCACTTCGACATTTGCAAATGCTGGCACGCTTGCCGTACTCAATCCAGCGCTTGGAGGCAAAATTTGTTGACTCGGCACCGTTGAAGCCATGATTGAAGCCGGCATGATAACCAAACGGAAATGTGATCATAATTTCGCCAGCCTCCTGCGTGATCTTATTATACGGTATGTTATGCTGACGCAAAACTTTTGGACTAATCATGGTCATTTTGTGACGCAAATAGGCATTACATTTCTGATAGTTTGCCACAAACGTCTCATTGGCCAGCTTCTCCAAGCGTCTGCCGTATTTGGGTGGTATTGCATACCAGGTCTTTGGCGCACCAAAGTGCAAGTAGTTAATAGAATACAAATCCATATCCTCGGTGTGCCAGGCAAACGAACTCTTCCACATGCCGAAATACAAATACGCCGTATTCACACCATCGATTTCAATGCCATAATCGGTGTTAACCAAATTCAGTATAGTATCCAGTCGTCCAATATTCCACACATCCAAATCCTCGTCACTTAGCGTGCCCTTTATATCAGCCGCATAGAGCGGTGCTATATACGTTATGTTCTTCCAGTATTTACGTTCCAAGTCATCATAGTCAATGTGTCGGGGCGTCTGATGGAGCTCCGAGTTCGCCATCTCCATGAACTGGCGGAGCGTCATTTGACGACGCTTTTGCATATTGAACTGCTGATATATCCCATGGGCCCTGTCAACCGGAAAATCATCAGCCAAACAGGGTCTTTATCTTTATTGATGCATGCACTTACCCCTCAACAACCTGACAAATCGGTGGCGGTATTGTCATATTTATATTTTCAATATCATAGCCCGATTTACGCGGCATCCACTCAACGGGCGGAATAATTTTAGCCAGACCAGCCTTGTGCGCACCCCGTGATTCCATGTGCTCGATATAGGCGGCAAAGTTAGTGAATTCTTCATATTTTGGACGAAAGGTCATGATTCTGGGTATATTATTTTCGTCGTCACCGCCATTAGATAAACGCTTAGACATTTTTTAAACAAAATTTAACACAGAGCAAATTGACAAGTGTTGATAAAGAAACTTGTCTCTTTTTTTATCTGCTAGTGCTAAAGAGCAATAGTGTTGTTAAGTGGCTTACAAAAAATACCAAATACGGTATAATTTGAAAAGTAATATTTATTAATTTATTTAATATGGACTGTTAACGGTCGCCTACTAGTATTTATGCTTATTCAAATAAAGCATAAAGATGGTTAGATCGGAAGCAAGCCACGAAACAGATAACTCAGAATTAATAACATGGCAAAGTGCACTGTTAACGCAAATATGTTTGATAATTTACAAATAGATACTCATTATAGTACAATACATGCAGAGTTATCTTAGAAAAATATTATTGTTGTGCAAATTTTTAATTACTCGGTGACTTATCTGTATTAAACAAACGCTGCATGCATTTTTGATAGATTACTAAATTTACAAAGTCTGCTGTTTCTCCAGAAATTCCAATAAATGCAAACAGTCTGCATTCATTTGAATTTCTCGAGTAATGTAGGTAGCAACCGTAGGTTATTTATATGTAGATAAGACAAGAAACTATAATAAATACATAATGTGTTTACTTAAATTTTACAAGTTAGGTGACAATATACAAATTAATCTATTATTTGTTTATATTTTCTTAATTTTGTATTTTTGTGTTTCACACGAAACTTTATTGTGGAGAAGATAAATGTCAATTAGTTGTCATTAGTAGTTTATTATTTTACAATTATGGGCGACAACGATACTGATTACCCACTGTCGAGCAGACTCAGATAATCAGAGAAGAGATTTCTTGTAGGCAGTATAAAAACCACAGGTGAAGGCATTTTATGTCCCAGTCGCCGATGAACGCCGCGGAGAATTGATTATTACAACCAAAGAAGTGATACCGTGACCACACATTAAAAAAAACACAATCATTGAAAAATAAGTGCTGTTCAGTGAACAATTGAAAAGATAATCTTTGCAATGGCGTTCGATAGTACTGTGAATGGACAAACAAAACGTAAGTAATCTAAGGCTGTTGTGATTGTGTGTTTCTTAAGTCACTTTCTTTCGATTATAGTGGGTGAATATCATAATCATATACGTTAAGCAATTCATGAGAAAATAAATATATAAATTTCAGTTTAACGGTGTTATAAATTATTCCCGATGATTATTAATTCAATGATTTCTCAAAACTGATTTTGTTATCAGCTCAATGCTGCTCTTTATACGCGTTGCGGCCTATAAGTAAATTAATCGAGTACTTGAATATTGAATCAATTATCAGTTTTAATAGTAAATAACAATACGCGAAGTGTTGTCCACTTATACGTGATATATGTACTGTATGCAATTAAGGATTACAGCGAGCCAGACCTTCTCAACGAGCCGAAATCGTCTAGACTATAAATATAAGCTATATATACAATGTATATGGTAGTTCGCGTAAGGTTTGATAATTTGAAAAATCTCATAAGATAAGTAATTTAGTTTTGAGTGACAATTAGTTTGCTTGTGTAATACACACAAGTGGTTAGATAAACAAATATTTGCTTTGTGATTGTCTTGCGTTAGTAAGAAATAATTTAATATTTAAATTGTTTATTTTTTGTGATGCCACGACATTTCTCGATTGCACCTCTTTGTGCACTTCACTGCTGCCGCTAAACTTTTCCATTGAGGCGATTTTGCATTTTATTTTTCACATTGGCATTTGTTAATGATAATGACTCAATGCTCATTAATTAATGGCAATTAAGTAATCCGTTCACTATCAGAGCATTCTTGGAACAGATTTTAAAATCATCCTAGACAATAACCGATGCAAATAGCTTGCATCATCAAACATTCTTAAAAACACGTCGACAGCAATCAGACAACCAGATCGCAAAGCGCTTCATCATGGTTTACTTCACACGAGGCGAAAGGACTCCCCTCATGATGAGGGCTCACTTAAGGAATTTAGCTAGTAAATCCATTTTTTTTTTTTTTAATTAATGGATAGGCATAATTGAATATCTTGTTTGGAATACTCGACAGCAAGCAGCTTCGGAGCACGCCACTGGCAAGCGATTCTGCTGTTTGTTGGCATGATGATCAACTACTTTCAGCGGGTTAACATCTCAGCTGCAATTGTGCCAATGACTCAGCCAACAGCCGGAGCTCCATTCTATGACTGGGACACTTCGGACAAGTCATTGATTCTGAGCAGCTTTTTCTGGGGCTATGTCTTAACGCAAGTGCCTGCAGGTGAGACTTACTGAAATGCTCAACGATGCAAAAGTTCAACTTGATCTCTATTTGAAAGGTTTGTTGGCCAAACGTTTTGGAGCCAAAAATGTTCTTACTGTGGCCACAGCCATCGGTGGAATCTTGTGTTTCTTTCACCCACTGGCGGCTAAGGGTGGTTGGCTCAACATTTGTGTGCTGCGTGTACTGACAGGCTTGGTTCAGGGTAGTGTATATCCATGTGTGCACACCTTGCTGTCCAAGTGGGTGCCACACACGGAGCGCGGTTTTCTCTCCACTGGCATTTATTCGGGCGCACAGTTCGGAACGGCTGTCATCTTGGTCAGCAGTGGAGCAATATTCGAATCGAGCATGGGCTGGCCGGGACTCTTTTACTTATCTGGGGGACTTGGCCTTGCTTGGGCAATATTATACTACTGGCAAGGCGCCGATGAACCAGCTACATCACGCACCATGAACAAAATTGAAAGGGAATACATTGAAGGACTTACAGGCAGCAATAAAAATAGTCAGGTGAGCCCAACCTCGATTTCTCCTAATTTCGATATTAATTTTTGGATAAATTTTTTTCAGAATTTGGCTGTACCATGGAAGTCTATATTTACTTCGCCCGCCTTCTACGGATTACTGGCTGCACATTGTGGCTTCACTTGGGGATTCTATACGCTGCTCACTGAGATGCCGACTTATATGAGCAGCGTACTGAAACTTAATGTTAAATCGAATGCGCTTCTCTCATCGCTTCCATACTTTGCCATGGGTCTGCTCTGCTTTGTGGTCAGTCCAATATCTGATTTGCTCATCAATCGTGGCACCTTAACGGTAACAACGGCACGCAAGCTATTTAACTCCATTGGTCTGTGGGTGCCGATGGCTTGTCTAATTGGACTGGGCTATATGACGGCGGATCAAAAGACAGGTGCCATCGTTTTGCTGACTCTCGCTGTGGGCATCAATGCCGCTTGCTTCTGTGGTTACCTGGTCAATCACATGGACTTATCGCCTAATTTTGCTGGTCCTATGATGGGCATAACAAATGGTCTGGCAGGGGTGACATCAATCATAGCGCCATTAATTGTGGGCGCTGTTGTTTCGAATGAAGAGGATCCAGCTCAATGGCGAGTGGTTTTTTTCATCACCGGTGGCATCTATTTGTTGTGCAACACGCTCTTTGTGGTCATGGGCAAGGCTACAGTGCAGCCATGGAATGATCCCCTCAGCATGTCTAGCACAATGACATTACGTACCAATTTTCAGACTGATGCCACATCTACAGCTCCAACAGATAGCAAAGTAGATCGATTATGAGTTGACCTGTATTGAAGCAGTAGTGAATTAAATTTATTATTTTATTATAAATCATAGTAATCAAGATAAATATACTTCCATAAGCTTAAACTAACAATAATTTTATTAAATAGGGTAATATGCCAAAGCCATTCAAGGTTTTCTTGTATCATAAATTTCTTATCTCCTTCCAAATTTTGAGGTATGGGGTTTTGCGGCAACTCCTCTTATATTTTGGACCACGGATGTTAATATAACTTAAAACGTGGAGATTGTATAGTTGGTGTTATAATCGGGTTGGTAACACATTCAAAACGCTATTGTTTTATGTGAAAGTGAAGCTATTTCAAGAATCATAATAGAAAACATCTTCACATAAACTAAAAACAAAGCAATAACAAAGAAGCCGTTTAAGCCGATAAGTGCCAAAAATTAAACAATGTTCTACGTTTTTACTGCTTTATTTACATTTCACGCTTGTGATTAATGAAATCATTAATTTGTAGTATTTATTGGTCCCTCCGTCCTGCCGACAACTGTCGTTCTTATCTGTGACTCCACGAGTACAAACAACATTAATTATTTGCAAACATACATATGTATAATAAAATAAGCAAGTCAGATAAGTCTTCTTTAATGTTTTGGAAAATTATGTTTGATGTTTGTATCAAACGCTACTCACTGACTCTGAAAGTAGAGAGTTACTACCCAACTAAGAACATTCATTATATAAAGAAAGGGCGTATAACCATTGCATGTTCTCCCCAACATATCTAGGCCCATTACTTACATACGTTATAGTTTTCTGTCAGACTCCAGAACAACTACAACAGATGGTAAAGCCGATCGATTGTGGCATTAAAAATGCAAACTGTGATTTTAAATTAAGCCATAATAATATAAAATCCTTTTATTTCATAAGATTTAGCTAATTATAAATAAAATGAATTATGCAAATTTGTATTTGTATACCCTTGCAGACGTATGGCAATTATTTGATTTTGTACTTTAAGATCTGAGATCGTCTAGTGTTATAAATATTTTTCCCTTAGTTCATTGTTGATTCGACGTGACGCTGAGTGAATGAGCATCATGGTCCCAATAGATGCTGCCCAACTTAGTGCAATCGTTGTATACAGAACGATCGTATAACTATTGGCATCGCCCACAGGAATCTCAGCACGAAGCGGCGACTGTGCCTGGTAATCCACATTTACTTGCTGCCACAAGCAGTCTGCTGATTTTACCGTGCTCAGATGCTCAACAAAATCGCCTATTTGCTTGTCAAGACAGAAATACTTTTCTATGACAACAAGATCAGAGTATATTTGTTCTTTATTTCCAATCGGACAGCTGATATATAATGTGGGCGGGCTAATTTCCACAGTGGCTTTGGTGCTGCAAAAACGTTTGTGAATGTATATAAAGGTATCTAAAGTTTGTCGTACTTACCGTTTTTTGCTTGCAGCGTGATAGCGAAAATGAATGGGCAATGTAAGTGAAGCCGTCTTTGTGGTTCCACGTAGTAGCACTGAGAATGGTTTCGCCTTTTCGGTAATAATTTCAATGTCTATGAATTTCGGGTAGACTGCACTTAGCTACAAAGTAACTAGATTTATTAATATTATTCTTAAAATAACTATACGTATATATTCGTGTACTTACCATTTCCATGCGTTGCAAGTCGTCCAACTCATCGGTGCTAATGTAGACTGCCGATGGGAGCGGTTGAGCAAGCATATACTCACAATTCATTCCCAATAGATGGTTATCAAACTGAACGGAATACTTTAGTTTTCTAATTAACAACATAATTCGTTACAATTCAAAGTTACATTTGAAGTAAACACAAACCTATGCATGCCGGCTTCGTCCATTTCAACACGCACGGTGGGCAATTCTGTGGAATGACAGCACATTCCGTTTAACAGGAATATAGCTACAATCACAAGATATGATGAACATTTCATTGTGGTGCTATCTTTCATTAATTCCCAAGTTATATTATCTTAATTGTAATTGTAAGCAAGTACAAAATAATTTTATGGCAATACACTCAGCTGGTATATCAGTGATGTACCACACATATCGATATACATCACTTGTCAAGTATTTAAAATTATCGAACAGATTCGATTTCATATTTGCTTGCCGATTAATACGATGGGAATCAAATAGTCTATTTACAAAATTATTTACTGAACAAAAACTATTTATTCCACTCTATTGATAAGGAATGGAATGGAATATCGTTATAATCAAATTTTTTATTTGTTTTTGTTATTTAATTCCCTATACAAATAGGAGCCTTGCTTTGCCAACTTGTCAGCCATTTCGTTGCCTTTAATGCCTTTGTGCGCCTCCACATAGTTCTGTACAAAAGAAACAACTATAAAGTTCGGTAAAAGCAAATAATGTGTAGAAAAAAAACGAACCCATTTAACTTTGATATCATCGCTTTGCAATAGCTCGTCTAATTCCTTGAAGTCGGCAACATTTTTAACAGGCTCATTGTTTTTTAAGCGCCAACCTCGCCGCTTCCATCCTTGAACCCATTGCGTTATAGAATTAATTAAAAACTGCGAATCTGTGCTAATGCAGAGCCTTGGAATGCCCAAATCCAATGCTGTTTTAATCGCATAAATGGCAGCTTGTATTTCTCCCACATTGTTCGTCACACGTCCAAGCACTGGCTTTGCAGCATTTCTGAGAAAATCAATCGTTACATGACGGTGCAACAAGTTGCAAGCAACACTTACAGTTGATGATTGTCACCGAAATAGACGCCAAAACCAGCACAGGCATCTGACCGGCCATTGCCCAGACACGAGCCATCTGTATAAACAATCACATAGCCTTCGCCATCCATTGCAAACTCAAATTCACCAATCTGTTTCAGTGCAACGGCTTCCTCCACATTGGATGCGTGCCGCCTTAATTTCGATTTTGTATTATAATCCTCCGCTTTACGCTTGCGACTGTTTGAAGGCTCCGCAAATCCTTCCACTTCATTCATTGCTGCTATCTTCAAATGTACAAAGCTTTAGGATTTAAAGAAACCAACTGCTCGGCATTTTCTACTCACCAAGTCATCTTCGGCGACAGCGTCTTCCTCAGCCACATCCTCTGGCCAAAAGTCTATGTTTTTCTTTGGCTCCTGCTGTTGTTTTGCAGCCCAATTGACTGGCTCTGTCTGTTTGTGGCCCAGTGTCACAGCTATTTCCTCCGGTGCATAACTTCCACTAGCTCCAGCTGGACTTATAAATTGCTTGGCCTCTTGGCGTGTGTTGAATTTCTTATAAACAGCACCCTTGAAGCCTTTCACCTGTTGCTCACATTGCGCCCAGTTTTCATAAATGCCAACTTTTCGGCCTTTTGAAACTGCATAGAAAGCCATGTTGCGTTCAAATTTTCTCACATTTTGTACTAGTTGAAGACGCAGCAGCCCAAACATTATGAGTGTTGTGTGTTGCAAAACGACGAAAAAGCCTTGCCAGATCTTATAGCTGTTGGGCCTTGCCAGTTCGTCAATTTAAAAAGTGTTAAATGAAATTTCGGTTAGTATTTGGTTTTACAATATTGTAGAAAATCATGTATTTATACTAAAACTGAATTAACAAAACAAAAGGGTCAACTTTCTGTCAATGGTTGCTTTTCTTCCACCAGTTCTAGCTGCTGTTCACATGGCTCCGGTTGTTCTTCTTTTGATGTTGTTATATTGCTTTCCTTGGCCTTTGCACCCTTGCGCTGCGGAATAGTTTCGAGAATGGCCTTTGTCCAATCCTGTCCAGCGGCCACTCGAGTCAACAACTCAAAGACATGAAAGGTGCTAAGGACGGAACGTGTCTTCATATCGACGTGCTCGCTGAGTGGTAGTCGAGCTGTTGCCAGACCAGCGCTTGTGGCACGCTGATGGCACAGCCCCTTGAAATGATTGTGATCGACAAGGCCGCCAATTACATACGTATGCCCAGGCAGTGGCTTCTCCATCACATTATCCGATTCGCAGGTTAAATAGACCAACTGCTGCTTTTCGAACACCTCGCTGTGGGTGCAATCAAAGTGATAATCCACGTGCCAATTCTCCCAACCGTCGTTTTTCTTCAGACACTCGTGTATGTGTCCATCCCGCTTGATGCCTGTGAAGTGCAGACGCAGAGGGAGTGCGGCACGGCGATTGATGGTGTAAATCCGCAGACATTGTTTCACACACTTGGCAACATCTCTCTCCTGCATCAAATCGTCGTAGTTCAAGTCAATCGCAACGCCGATCGCATCTGCAGCGTTTTGTTGACCAATTGCGGTCACCTGACGACGCTTTAGCTCCTTGCGAGAAGGGCCCACACTTAATGGTAATCCCTTACTCTTGGCATCGGCTCTCTTCTCTTTACGGCGCTCACGTTCCTTGAGCCGACGCAATTTACGAAATTCGAGTTGTTCGGCGAGTTTGCGTTGCTTTTTCAACTGGTTTTTGCTCAACGGAGTGCCGGGCGTGGTGCCGGGGCAGCTGATTAGGGTATTCTCTGCAGGCTGTACAGTTGGTGCTTCTGTGTCCATGTTGTTGGCAAATGATATTCCCTCTCCTCCTTAATATGTATGTAAATATACAAAAATGGTTTATGTGATTGATCAGCTGTGATTAAATGTGTTTTAGCTCTGTGGTTCATTTGAACTTGTTTCACGATGTCAGCTGATTAATTTTGACTACCCAGCCCTGTTGTTAAGGGTTATTCAAATTGCTGCTGCTATGGTCACATTACAGCAGAGAAGTCGATTTTAAGAAATAATTGATTAAAAGTACAATAATGGATCAGCCTCCATTGCCGCCGCCACAGGAGTTTTTTACGCTACCTCCACCTCCGCCGCCTCCTCCGCCGGACACGGAACACCTATTGCCGCCTGGCGTACAAGATGACGCTCCCCCAGGCACAAGTGATGTGCCAATTGCAGTCACCAATCAATACAGTTACGAGCAACAGTCGACGAGTATCAATAATTTAAATGACGATCATAGTGCCTACGCTAATTACATGAAATATGCTGCACCACACTCCACATGCCCACAACAGCCACAACCATACGCCCCCAATTTAGTCCAACATTCCTATAATCCATACTACTACCACGAGGGCTATGCTGGGCACACAAGCTACGCTAATCCATCGGTTGGCGCATATGATTATGACCAGTATGGACAAAACACGCACTCGTATAATTATCAGGAACGCAATCGGTACGAACACAACTCCAATTATCGATTAGTCGATCAAAGGTATACGGGTTATAACCACAGCTACCCGACCAACTACGGCGGAGGCTATAATTACAACAACAGCAATCGCTATGAGCAACACTACCACAATCCACGGCAGGCACGCACAGGCTCCTATCCATATGCACGCAAGTCAGCATCGGTCAATGAGGACACACGCAGCTATAGCAAGCGAAGTGAATCCGATGCGTATGCTCCGAAGATAGAAACAGAGCGCGATCGCGTGCTGCGTCAGTATTGTGCCAATTATTGCGAAAAGTCTGAGGATTATATTAAGAAAATCAAGGCACTCAACGAAGCTGAGGCGCCAGCTGAAACCTGGGTGCGTTCCTCGCCCGCAGAGCTCTACTACGAGCGCATCAAGACGGAACACGAGGTTAAGGCCAAGACACGCCTCCACAAATTGTGCGCCCTCTTCGATGATGAGCTCATCCAGCGTGCCGTACGAGAGCGTCAGAAATTGCCAGCTTATGAGCCGCCGCCACGCAAGACGCGACGACGCGCCTGCAAGCACAAGCACAAGTCGGAGGCATGCTCCTCGAGCTCTGATTCCGACTCGGATGAGGATGCCTTCAAGATTGAGCAAGACTGCTGCATGGAGGAGTTGTCGCGCAAGGTGATGCATCCGCAGCGCGTGCATCCCGATCTTTGGCAAAACGACGCTGGCGAGATGAACGATGGTCCGCTGTGCCGCTGCTCGGCCAAGTCGCGACGCATCGGCATACGGCACGGAATCTATCCGGGCGAGAAGGGCTATCGTGTGTGCGATAAGGATACAAATAATGCAGCTAATTTGTATCATTATCGCATCACCATTTCACCGCCCACAAATTTTCTGACCAAGACGCCCACAATTATCAAGCACGACGAGCATGAGTTTCTCTTCGAGGGATTCTCGCTGCTGTCGCATGTCCGCCTCACCGATCTGCCCGTGTGCAAAGTGATCCGCTTCAACATCGAGTACACCATCGAATACGATGAGGAGAAGATGCCCGAGAACTTTACCATACGTGAACTGGATTTGTTCTGTGAGTAGTGGAGCGTTTTTTATAACTATAACTAAAATTTACTTGAATTTTCGTATCATTTAGTTAAATACCTGTTCCATGAACTTTTGGAACTTGTCGACTTCAATCTGATACCGAATGGTTCGGCAAACGCTGACGATTCCTGTCCAGCCTTTCATTTTCTGCCTCGCTTTGTGCGCGAACTGCCCGACAATGGCAAAGAAGTGCTGGCCATGTGCGAGGTTCTCAAGTATTTGCTGGACAACTCCGCCGAGCTGGTGGAGCGTCAACAGTTGCTCCACTTAAATCAGATCAGTTCGCATGAGTGGCAAAAATACGTGGACATTATCAAGGGTATGCTGGTGACAAAGCCGGGTCACAAGCCGTGTTCGCTACGCGTTGATCAGTTGGATCGCAACAATTCGGACTTGCCTGTATGTTTGGATCGGCAGACTGGCATCTCACATCCGGCGATTGTGCACTTCGGCATCCGTCCGCCACAGCTGAGCTATGCGGGAAATCCCGAGTATCAGAAGGCGTGGCGTGAATATGTCAAGTTCCGTCACCTAATGGCCAACATGTCAAAGCCATCGTTCAAAGACAAACGCAAGCTGGAGGACAAGGAGCAACGATTGCAGGAGATGCGTACCCAGGGACGCATGAAACGCAATATTACGGTGGCCATCAGTTCGGAGGGTTTCTATCGCACCGGCATCATGTGCGACATCGTGCAGCATGCCATGCTCATACCGGTGCTCACCGGACACTTGCGGTTCCACAAGTCGCTGGATCTGCTCGAGGAGAGCATTGGCTACAAATTCAAGAATCGTTATTTGCTCCAGCTGGCGTTGACCCATCCATCGTACAAGGAGAACTACGGCACTAATCCGGATCATGCGCGCAATTCGCTTACAAATTGTGGCATCCGTCAGCCGGAATATGGGGATCGAAAGATTCACTATATGAACACGCGCAAACGGGGTATAAATACGCTGGTCAGCATTATGTCCCGTTTCGGTAAGGATCACGAGACTTTGTCAAATATAACGCACAATGAACGTTTGGAGTTCCTCGGCGATGCCGTCGTCGAATTCCTGAGCTCAATCCATTTGTTCTTTATGTTCCCCGAGCTGGAAGAGGGTGGCCTAGCCACTTATCGAGCAGCGATTGTGCAGAATCAGCACTTGGCACTGCTGGCCAAGAAATTACAACTCGAGGAGTTCATGCTGTATGCCCACGGTTCGGATTTGTGTCACGAGCTCGAGTTGCGTCATGCAATGGCCAATTGTTTTGAGGCTTTGATGGGCGCGTTGCTCTTGGATGGCGGCATCAAGGTGGCCGATGAAGTGTTTACCGATGCTCTGTTCCGGCAGGACGATAAGCTGTTGAAGATCTGGAAAAATTTGCCGGAGCATCCGTTGCAGGAACAGGAACCTTTAGGCGATCGCAGCTGCATTGATTCATATCGCGTTCTGAAAGATCTGACCAAGTTTGAGGACTCCGTTGGCATCAAGTTCAAACATATACGATTGCTGGCGCGTGCCTTCACAGATCGCTCGATTGGCTTCACCCATTTGACGCTGGGCTCCAATCAGCGGCTGGAGTTTTTGGGTGACACTGTGCTCCAATTAATTTGCTCAGAGTATTTGTATCGTCACTTTCCGGAACATCATGAGGGTCACTTGTCGCTGCTCCGCTCCTCACTGGTCAACAATCGAACACAGGCCGTGGTCTGTGACGATTTGGGAATGCCCCAGTACGCTGTCTATGCCAATCCTAAGGCGGACTTGAAGACCAAAGATCGTGCGGATCTGCTTGAAGCCTTCCTGGGCGCTTTGTATGTGGACAAGGGATTGCTGTATTGCGAGCAGTTCTGCCATGTCTGCCTGTTTCCACGACTGCAGCTGTTCATCATGAATCAGGATTGGAACGATCCGAAGTCAAAGCTACAGCAATGCTGTCTCACTTTGCGCACCATGGATGGCGGCGAGCCAGATATACCCTACTATAAGGTAGTGGAGGCCACTGGACCCACAAATACGCGCGTCTACAAAGTGGCTGTCTATTTTCGCTCCAAGCGTTTGGCCACCGCCAGTGGTTCGTCCATACAGCAGGCGGAGATGCATGCGGCCAAGCAGGCGTTGGAGAACTCACGCGATTTGTTCCCCCAACTGGACCATCAGAAACGGGTCATCGCCAAGAGCATTAAGAAACAAACCGGCAGCGAAATGGATGCCGAAGCGGATAGGATATATGACGAGAGAGCCAAAAAGCCAAGATATGCACCTCCCCTCAAAGATGAATCGCATCTGCCCAAACAATATCGCATGCACGAGAATATATCCAGTGATGAACTGCCCGAGGACGATGAAGATGAAGACAATGACAATACCGGCAAAAGCCTAAGATGTAAGTGAATCAACTCTTACATTATATTATCACTATGTTTAAATTTTAATCTGCCCAATTTTAGCACCAGTTCATGTCACAAGGAGTCGCAGCCGGAGCAGCAGTAGTAGCAGCAGCAGCAGCAGTGGTGATAGCGACAGTGCAACTAGCACACCGCCCAAGCAGCATCCGGGTATGCCTTACGGCTCAATATCACCCGTATCCTCATCTTCATCGCTTTAACTTGCTTACAACTACAACTTAATAGAAATAAAATAAATGCAAATTCGACTTTTGCTCTTCGATTTGATATGAGTTGTGTACTTTTTTTTATTAATGCCTTAATATTAATATTTGCATGTTGCGTTTCCTGAAACACGACTAAACAACGGGTGCTCTTAATTGATTGTTACCAGAATAGGGGTTCGAAATGATTACCGAACGCATACTGTTCAAGTATGAACATGTGTTGCTCTGGGTATCAGCTAACGGGCTCATGCAGCACACTCAAGGTTAGGTACCTAAGGCCGGGTCACGATATTCTTGGAATATCCCTAAGATAACGGGCTCAGGCAGCACACTCAAAAATAGGTACTTGAGGCCTGATAACGCTATTCGTAGAATATCCCAAAGGATAGCGAGGGATGAAATTACACTGTGGTCGTCTTACAAGCGACTGCGTTAGATAAGGAAACATATGTATTTAGTTTTAAGATATTTTCAATAAAATAAGGTCTTGCTCGTAAGAGCGGGTGAGTCTGAATTTACAACTCAAGCTCGCGAGTGTATATTATTTATACACATACTTTGGCTGGCAGCCAATTAATTTTAAATTTGGATTATTTCTTACCTTTAATCGCTACAAAATAGTTCGAGTTTTGAATACCACGCACAGAGAACGGTGACAAGATCAGAATTTATGTAATGAATTTAAAATTTTTAACAAAATCAAATCGATTTGAGTGCCCGTGGTACAAAATGCAATACGAATTCAACAACGTTTTAATTTGGAAAGGTTATCATCACTTAAAGAGCGATAGGCGTCGTCCAAGCGAGTTCCCAGTTCCCCTGAGTGCGCTGGTTATGTGCGACATCTCGGGCAGATTCTGAATGTCGCCACGCGCAGCCACCGACGGCACTGAGCTGAGCAGTCTTTGTGCCACACGCTGAATGTCGGCGGCTGTTACTTTTTCTGCAACGATTACGAAATAATTGAAATAATTGCAACATATTTTTAAATTGTCTATATACCAATTTCCTTTATGAAATGCTCGGGTCGCTTGCGATTACCCGTTACGAGCACCTGACGGCCCACATCTTCGAACACAACTGGTCGGGATTCCAGGTTCATCAAGAGCATCGATTGCAATTGGATTTTGGAGCGCATCAGCTCCTCAGTGCCCGGCTCAAAGGCCATGTTCATCAGTTCGCGCGTCAGCACCTCGACCATGTCGCGCATGTGCTGTGGCGGGGCACTGCCGTGTATGCAGAAGAGGCCAGTGTCCACGTAGGCATGATTGTACGCCGTGGCGCTGTACATCCAATGGTAGCGATTCAGCACTTTGGTATAGAGACGAGAGTACATGCCCTTGCCGGGACCACCGGCGGAGAATGAGCCACCGCCGCCCATCATAATGTTGAGCACGCACAATGGCACAAAATCGGGATCCTGATGGGAGCAGCCTTCAAAGCCAAGAACAACGTGCGCCAGCTCGGGCAGACCTGCGGCCGCATAAATGGGAATTTCGCAATGTTCCTATTTAGATGAACAAATTAAATTATGATTCAATATAATATGTTTTCGCATACTTTAACCAAGCCGCCTGTGTATTGTGCGACCGAAGTGTCGACTTGCTTGGGAGCCTCACTTGGTAACGTTTCATTCATCCAGATTGCCTCATTTTCGACAAAGTACTTTTCCACGTGCTCAACCAGCTCATCGTGATCCACCTAGATAATTCGATATTTAATAAAATAAATATCACAAATGGGCTAAAGCTAATCTTACGCCCACGCCAGCGATGACCATCCGGCTCGGTGAGTGATGATACTTTAAATAGTTCATCAACACATTGCGATCGATGCTGTCCAGATTCTGGGGCGGGCAGAGCTTTGGTAAACCAAGCGTATTGCCACTGTATGCAGCTGCGTGTATCATATCCATGAGAATTGGTTCCTGTTCAGGTCGCATGCCAAGCGTTTCCAATTCGAAGCTAACAGCGCGACGTGCCAAATTCACCTCCTGTTCGCTGAGCGTGGGTCGTAACGTAACATCGGCCAGCAAACGGGTCACCGACTCAAGGGCACGGCTGTCAATGCTGGCCGCATATATAAGCGTGTCGCGAGAGCTTTGGCAATCACAGATGCCACCGTTTTTCTCCAACTCCTTAAGTATAGCGTCCTTGTTGGGAAAATTAACAGTGGACTGCGGATCGAAATTGTGCAAGTACAAAATAGGTAACAATTTTATAAGAATGAATAGTTAAACTCACATTGAACGCAAGCTTCTCTAGAAAATGTGATACGCCGCTGGGATACGCAACTTCATAGCGTGGTCCAGAGTCCAACACCAGACCGACAGTGCAGAATTGTCCGTAGCGCGGTTCTGAGGCGATGCGCAGTCCATTTGCTAGTGTGGTAACTTTTGTGGTCGCACTCTCCGCCAATGCTTTGGCATAGACAGCCTCCGGCAAATTTGGCAGTGGTTCGGTTAGCGGCGGCAGATGTGTAACAATCTCTTTGGACGGCGTGTTCACCTTATGTGGTCCACCCTCATCGCTGCGGACGCGTCCAGTGATTTGACCAATTCCAGTACCGCTGCCAATTTCATCGCCACCGACTGTTGTTACTTTTGTGGCGAAGCGCCGTGGAAACCTAATTGAATATTCAATTTATTTTTTCATATACCCGGTCTATGTACACACACACACACACACGCAGAAACACAACACACGATTCTTACGTGCGCCAAGAGTTTTTTATCATTTTCAGCATGCTGAAGCTTCTCACGTTCATGATTTGCAGGTGATTTGGGTTTGGCCTTGAACGTATTCAACTGTATTTTCAATTTTTATATGTCGAATTTAGTTGCGTTCAATTAATCTGTTTCAAAGACATACTTTTGTCAAAAAAAAAAAGATTTTCTTCCTCATTCCTATTGACATGCCAAATGTCATTCAAAAACAACGTGATCACAGCTGTATTTACATATATCGATAACACTTTGGCAACCGTGAAAGTTTAAACATTTGACTGATTTTCCGTTTCATTTATTAACTTTATTCAAATTGTGGTTTACATATGAATAATAATATTTATTGCTTTGAAATGATGGTGCATGGGTCTTACAAACTAATCAAAATTAAATCGTCGTTTGCCATCAAAGCGATAGCCATAGGCAGCTGCATTTTTGGTGTCCACCAGAGCAGGATTTCGATGCTTGAAGAAACTGCCATGACCGTGAGCAGGACGAGAAGCGCTGTTTGGAATTCCCTCCACTTCACGGGGATAAAAGGCCTCAAACATTCCAGCTGGTGGAAGGCAACATTCAACTATTTTCGTATCATTTGGATCATAGGCGTTGACTTCTCTAATCAGTGCATGTTGTGCGCACAGAAAAATCATAATTACGTTGAACAATTTCGTAATAACAATCATTGTTGGTTAAACACACGCGCACTTTACTTTTACTTTTTGTTTTCAACTTGGGAGCGCCGAACTCGTTTTCTGTACCTCCGCGAATTTGAACTTGTTTCAGTTGATGGTGCTGAGATTATACTGACAACTCTTGCACAAGATTTAAGTTTCGTTATTTTTGCAGTGAGTAGTATAAAGCTTTTACAAATTCAATTTCTCGCGCTTTTTTTAGTTAACGAATGGTAAAGCAAATTGTTCATAGGTGGCAACACCAAAATATCGTAAGAGTTTTGTTGCAAGGCACGGAGACAAATAAAACTTTTATGAGCTCGTTGAATCCAAATTGCGTACTTTGCTGAAAGCGTTTAATCAATTTAATGTTTATTGATATTTTTTCTTGGAAATTACACATTTCACATTCCGGATTCGTGCTTTTTGAAAAAAGCACGGACTGCGCACATCTCTCATTCCCGGAGCAGCGATTAGTCCATTTTGAAGAAACAGCAAGAGTAGGACGGTGCTTTCTATATTAAAAGTCAAATTTTTGTATCGCCATCAGCTTAAACTTATCGTTAGCCATATACACATTTACACAAAAGATGTATAACCGGATGGAGCCAACTGATGATTTAGAGACTATTGCAAGTAAGTGAAAAAACTGACATATCGAACATATTAAGCTTGCACATATTTACGAACTCTCCTCACGTATCCCCCTTACGTGGCCTAGGTATTTTTCTATTTTTTATTTGCATGGGACCCGCAAATGATAATGATTAAATTTGCATAGAAATACATATGTACATACTCTTGTATGTATCCCATTTGTGTGACGTACTTTGTTTCGCTTGTGAACGGTCGGTCAAAAATAATGACTTCCAAGAAACTGGAAATTTTCTAAAATTATAGTCTAATGGAAATATTTGAAAATTTATAGGTCGAGTCTACCAAGGAGAGCGTTATCCACCTATTCCGCTGCCTGCACCGCCTAGCCAAACAGGAACAAATCCTCCGAACAATATGAACAATTCCTATGAAACCGGCCGAGATGCTATGAATGCTTCATTACTTTTGGAATCGGGGCAAGCTATGATGCGCAATACTCCCGGAATAGTGGTAGCCGGCACTGTAATGCCAGATGATGGTCTGGAAGCGAAAAACATTATATTCAATGATCAAACCATACGCAAGGCTTTCATACGTAAAGTATACTTAATTCTCTTGGTAAGTCGAGACGCTTGAGTTAGACAAATTGTTTTTATTAACTAGACTATGATTCACACTTGCAGACGCAGTTACTCGTCACGTGTAGCGTTATATGCTTGTTTATGTACCACGAACCAACCAAGCAGTTCGTCAGAAAGAACCAACCAGTGATGGGTGTAGCCATAGTCATTAACATTATCGTAATGTTCTCGATGGCCTGCTGTGAAACTGCTCGACGATCCTTCCCCATTAACTTTGTGTGCCTGGGTCTGTTCACGGTGACCATGTCGCTACTTCTTGGTGCCGTCGCTAGCACCATTGACAATAACATGGTGCTAATGGCTTTGGGAATAACTGCATTGCTGGTTGTGGCTCTGTCCATATTTGCCATACAAACGAAATACGATTTTACAGCTTGTGGCGGTGTCATTTTGTCGATAGTGATCTGTTTGCTCGTCTTTGCAATTGCGGCTCCACTTGTAAGGGGAAGCCTTGGTGAGATAGCATTTCCGTGCCTTGGTGCCTTACTGGGTAGTTTCCTATTAATCTATGACACACAAATGATTATCGGCGGCAATCATAAGTATCAGTTTAATCCGGAGGACTATATATTCGCGGCATTGACTTTGTATGTGGATGTTGTGCGCATATTTTTGTATGTATTACGTTTTCTTAAAAGGTAAACGATTTAGTCAGGGTTCAATATTCATATTCCCACTGCTGATACTTTGAATCGAATTATATAATTAAGTCTATTTCTATGTGAATTTATTATAGATGTTATACAGCAGATTTATAAAGATTTATTTACAATAACTAATTCCAATGTCAAACATAGAAACCATTTATAAGATGACTTCTAACAACAACAAAAAACTCAGTCATTTAAGCAACACCTAGTGGCCATCGAAATAATAATAGGATTACAGACCCTTGCAGATCAAAAACGAACTTATGTCATCTAAATAAATTTAAAAAAAGCATCCAATTATTTGCCTAGATATCTTGGTAAATAATCAAATATTAATAATAATAATAATATATCAAATAGATTGATATAGTGATTCAATGTGGAATGTGACATGGCTATATCGACTCGGATAATGATTCTGATAACGAATATACCAAAACCGGCATTTAAATACAATTTTAATTAATGTTTAATGAAACTCATGACAACAAATTAGCCTCATACGCTTATGTAACTTATGTAACCCTTATACAAATATATATTTTTTTATTGTTTCTTTTATATGCACAAGCAACCTTTGGATTTTTTCTTAAATCGTATGAATAATGTATGTATGAATAATAAATCGAATAAAAACCAAAACACTGCGCATTCATGTTTTTATTGTACTCTTTACTTTATTTAAGCTAACGTTTTTGGCTCATTTTCTATAGTACATTTAATATATGTAATTATATTTAGTTATTTATATTGATTATGCATGAATATGTGTGTAACTATCAAATACAATCACAAACTGTATGTAATTCCTCACTTTTATTTACATAAATAATATATACACAACAAAAAAAAAATGAACATAGCTAAATATAGTGGGCGTATCATTATTAAACAGACGATATTCAAAGATACACACAAAATGTAGAATAACAAATAAGCTACTAAGGCGTATTTATTGGACAGAAGCTGCTGCTGCTCTGGTCGTGGACGATGTATACACAGCAGGGACCGTAAATTGTATAGCCGTAACAACAGGATTCTATCAGTAGTCAACTCTATTTCGTATACACATACAATGATTTTTCATTTACTGTTTTTGTGCATAATCCTCAGTTGTTTATATATTTAATATTTTGATTTATGCCAAGTTACGCAGATCATACTGATCTGTGCGGAAAATGTAACTCAACAAAATAATGATTATTTGTATTTTTACTTTACTTATACATATTTATTTAAAGTAAGCTAAAAAAAAAAAGGAAAACACTTTAAAACGTCAAAAAATATAAAGAATGTAATCTGTATGATCTGAGTTGCTTAGTTATGCCTAGCAAGACCAAATTTAAGAAATAAACATTAAATAGTGATTTTTATATGTACGGTCCCTGAACTAAGGTATAGCACGACCTATATAACATACATGTATGTATGTATGCATGTATGTATGTATGTGTAAATTTGCTCTAAGTAACTATTCAAAATTCTTTCGAATTTTTCAATCTTAAATTTTTTTTATAATGACACCTATGATGTATGTATTTAGTATGTATGTATGTATGAATGTGATTTTATGTTATGGTCTGTTTATGAAGTTTCTTTGCCATAATAATAAAGCACACATTTGCAAATTAGTGTAAGCTGTTGGCTTGCTTTGATCCAGCGGCTCCTGAGTGTATATATACAAATATAGAAAATGTTACATGTGTATATCAGATGCATCTGCGTCTGCTGCTGCTGCTGCTGCATTTGCTCAGTCCTCTGTAAATGGATGATCGGATGTGTCGCTAGTGTTGCGTCGTCGATTCTCCAATATTTTCGTCGCCTGCTCGAGCGTCTCCTTGTAGAACATGTTCTCCTTCGCCGTGCTGGGCAACGAATATTTCGAGTCGTCCAGATGCCATGTGAGTCCCAACACAATGTTGAATGCGGATGCATCATAGCCGTGACAGCCAGAGTATCGATAGAGTGGCTTTTTGTTGAACTTGCAACCGTTCGATTGGGCACCTGGTTAAAAATATCGTTCAAGAGATAACAATTAGATTGATAGAAACCAATTATGTAGATATAAATATAATCAAATGATTATTTTATCAAATACTAATTTTAGCAACGGCTGTAATGATTTTTATAATGATGCATCATTTAGTTAGAAATCGGAATGGAAACTGTTACATCTGGCCATACAACAGGTAATTAAGTGTGCTCTTTGGTTAACATAAATTATATATATCTATATATATCTATATATATATATATATATATATATATATCTGTAATACAAGACGTGAGCATACAATGTGAGCTGCTGCTTGGCGAATTACATGGACCCACCTACAACTTTGATATAGTTGACCCAAAACTAAGGAGGAGATTGGTGCGCCGTGTCTATTACTTACTAATGGTACGTCACTCCACATCCCTTCCAATTTCAGTTTTTAAACCTCAATTGTCCCATTTTGTTTTAGCTAAAAATGTTATTGATCTCGCCATGGATTGAGATATTACGATTATATCCGAATAACTACATTATAAACAAGCATGTGTCTAATGGTTCTACTATTGCTTTGTTTATTATATATACATTGCTTTCCATTTGGCCAAATTGGAGACGCCTTCCACCGTATAACTATATTGTATTTTTCCTGATTGCGCTCTCCACCGAGTTTATAAAGAGTTTGGCCATAATGAATTTGTCTCAATCACGCTGGGTACGTACTTTGTATATCTTATATATGTTGTATATCTACAATATGCCTATAATTTCCAGATGCATGCATATTCACTGATTTTAAATACGGAACTGCTCATTTTGACCACATACACCAAACAGAACAAATTTAAATTTACACTTGGTATTGGTGTCATTATCATATGCATAAGTTTTGGACTATTTCTGCTCGGCGGATACTTTATGGGCATGTTTAGCGGACTGCTCCTCGTGTCTGGTTGCCTTATGGAGGCATGGTATATCATCTACGATACACATTGTCAGCTCA
The DNA here is from genome assembly GCA_035042185.1 of Drosophila kambysellisi. Lineage (NCBI taxonomy): Eukaryota > Metazoa > Arthropoda > Insecta > Diptera > Drosophilidae > Drosophila > Drosophila kambysellisi. The sequence continues at coordinate 252,190 of JAWNLS010000946.1, read as the reverse complement.
CCGGGCTGCATGGGTACGTTGTTGGACCCCAGGAGTATCTGTTTGTCGGTACAAATATTTACGCTGATATACCCAAATTTATCTGGTTGATAATAAGGGAAGTAGTTCTAAGTCCATTTATAACGCTAATCAAGATTATGCGAAATTGTCGTAAACGTGAAGTATGCTAATTATAATAAAAACCGAAATGAATTTTATTGCGAATTTTTGCTAATGAAAATGAAATTTTATTTGGGTAAATTATTATAATTAAATTATTTTAACAGCAAAAAACTATATGATTTTTATATATGCGTAGAAGTTTGCCATGACTAGAAAGCAAGTATAGGAAATACCCTGTAATGTATGCTACATTTTTGGCAAACCTTCAAGCCACTCCTCTTCTCTCTGCAGTAATGACCATAAAATTCATCTTGATTTTGGTAAACAAAAAAAGTGTTTCCTAAATGAAATCATTAGTTATTTTCAACTGCGTAAATTTCAGCTTTTTTGATCTTATGTCTTGAGGGGATTTGGGTTAATTGACATTCATCCGTCAGATTGAACTCTTTTATGCATAGAAATAAATAGATATATTAGCTATAGCAGACATATGTACAAATAAACATGTAGATTTTCATGTTTGCTATCATTCAGCTGAATACGCTGCAAATGATGGTCATTAGCGCTGTGGGCCACAGCTGGGAAAAAAAAAAACGCTGGGCATGAATGTGATTTTGATTGCGCCGGAGATGGGTATGGGAATGGGGATGAGAGTGAGCCATGTTTACGGATTGGCTGGGTAAGTAATGACTTCATACGTATGTAAAAGGAAAAAGAGAGAGAGAGAAGGAAGGGTTATGGGGGAGACGTCCACTTACCGATTGGATCGATACATTCCAATGTGAGGGCACATTTTAGCCACGGCAGCATAATCTTCTCCGTGACGAAAAGAGTGTCCGCAAAGAAAACCGCATCCAGATCGACCATGCGCAAGAATATAAAATCATCGGCGTTCGATTCGAAATAATCAAACATCTTTGGATGGGTGCGCGATGAGACGGCTGTCGGTGTATTCCAGCCGAGGACGCCGGAAACCATGACGCGGTTCTGCAGCTCGTGCAGCTCCCGATAACCGCCACGTATACGCATATAGTTTTCGGCAAACAGCACCGATTTGGCCCGCATCAAGGCATCCTTTATCACAATGGGTCGATATGCGTGCGTTCGCTGATCGTTGACGGACGAGGGAAACTCGGATAAATCATAGGTGATGACGGTGCATCGACTGCTGTTACAATAGGCGGTCAATGTGCGCAATTGTTCCTCGGACACGCCCAGATCATAGATGAGCAGATATTCGCTGGGCAGTTTGGCGGCAATGTTTTGTGCCAACAATATGGCCGATGCCACCTGTCGCTCTTGCTGCACATACGTGACTATGGTGAAGTTGGCCTTGGTGCCATTGTACGGTGTCGTTATCCGTTTCCGTAAACTCTTCTGCTGCTGCTGCAGCTGTTGGTCCTGCAGATCCAGCTCCTGGAGTAGATTTGATTCTATCGCTGCCATTTGCCGGGTGCCGTCACGTCTGTGCAGCTGCTGGAGTTCCTGTGCCGCCCGTCTTGCCGTAACCGGCGTGTCTGTCTCCTGGTGCTGCTGCGCTGGCTGATGGGAGGCCGCATCATCGTTATCCTTTGTGTTCAGCGGCGATGCGAAGCCCAGCAATTTATAATATTTCGGCTCGAGATCGAGTTTTTTACGTTCCAAGCCGACCCTTAAATTCTCCTGTAAGTAGAAATAAAACCGGAATAAATCAATCAATCAATCAATTGTATTTTGTAGTACCGACAGTGAAAGTGCAAACAACTGAATATATTTGAATATAGTATGAGTCAATTGTTTGACAAAGTTGCGTGACAGCTGCTCTGTGCTCTGTTTTGAGATATATATTTTGTTAATCAATAAGTAAGCCAAAATCAATGTATTTTAGTTTCAACACTGCCTAACCAAGTTGACCAGAAGAAGACACGCAAATATTGTAAAAACACAGAATACTCAGACATTATTCATAAGTCATTAACAAAAATATTGAAAGAACGAAAATGTGAAGATTTTTCGCGTATCCAGCAACAAACCAAATACGGAGATAGCATTTTAATGTAAGTAAGGTCTTCAGGGAGACAAATCCACATTAAGAATACGAATTCTTGAACATATTCTCAGTTTTTCTAATTCCAGAATAGGCCAGTTTAGTCATAGAACAAGTATTTTATTTTTACCGATATCATGGATAATCCGCATAGTGTATTTGAGCGTCATCGTGTTCAGAGAATATCCTTTCTTAATTGTTGTTATTCAGTAAGTTTAGTTGAACACTCACGCAGAACAAATGATTAACCTGTATTTAATGAAGATTAATAGACACACAGACAGACACAACATCATCAGCAATAACTATATGTATTCCAGTTTACCCATTTAATTTTCAACCTTCGATTCCCACCCAGTAAACAAATTTAATTCTGATTAGGCAAACACACAGAAAGAAGGTGATTTACTCCCAATGGACACCAACAGTCAAATTATGTTAACAATGGAATATTTTTCGTGCATTTCAGTGTTGACCTCAAACCAGCGGCTCCGATGGGCGTGTCACATGCCACTAAAGAGTTTTGTCCTCTGTAACAGATTGTGGGTGCCCCCAAAAAAACAAAATAGGCCCGACTGGGGCATGGTGGTGGCAGGGGAGGCGTCACCAATGATTGTCATCGCCGGTAATCGCATGACAGCTTGAAATCCGGCCAAGCAATGTTTCCCTGCCACCAATTGTAGCGTCAGCAAACTCAAATTTTATTAAAACTTCGACAACTACCCACATCATTTATCACCCAATAGTTTCTATGGAATATAAATTAAAGTTGGCTATAAGCTATAATTCAGCAACTATATCTAATCTCTGAATATAACATAGAAAAATTAAACATTCAGTTGATTTAGAAATATTGTATATATTTGAAATTTGATTTTCAGACTGAACAAAATGGAGGCAGCAACATTTCGAATTAACGAGGATCAAATGCAAGAAATACGCGGTGCTTTCAAAGCTGTCGATCCAAATGACAGTGGCCAAATCTCCGCCAAAAAGATGGCGATTGCCATGCGATCACTGGGACATCCCATCACCGAGGCAGAACTGTACGATCTGTTCGATGAAATCGATACGGATGGTGATGGTGTGATTAATTTGCTGGAGTTCGAACAGATGGTTGCGAAGCGCTTAGAGGGTCTTGGCAAAGATGAGAATCTAATAACGATATTTAAGCTATTTGATCTCGACGGGGACGGTTTCATATCATCCAACGAGATGCGCAGTGTTATGTACAGTCTGGGCGAAAGGTGCACCGATGAGGAGTTCACTGATATGATGAAAGAAATCGATACCGACAACGATGGCAAAATTAGCTATCAAGAGTTTGTCAATGGTGTCCGCTACTGAATGAATCTTTCTCTGCTCTAATTCAATTAACGAATCAGTTCTTAAAAAAATATACATACATTTACCATATGTTATTTAAGTTGTAAGTTGTTTCGCATTTCAAAAGAATTTCTCTTGCTGTGCATGAGGAGCGGAGCAATGCCAGGTCAGGGATCAGCGGGCAGGTGGTAGGGCAGCCAAGGGCATTTTAGGCCTGACTCGACCAGCACACGCAGCGCCTGCAAGTCGGGACATTATGGTGCTATTCTTCTTCTTGCTTTACTACCATCCTGCGCTGCACGTGAGCAACAATTACAATATGGAATTCACTTTGTGCGCGCGTGACACAAAATGGTCGCATGTGGCTAATAGTGCTTCCTCAAAGGGGGTGAGGGGGGCTCCCTCGCAATTACACACGAACAAACACACACACACACATAGAATGAAATTCTAGTTTCGATAATATACATATAAATAATTCAACAATCCTTATTACGATCACCATTTGAATTTTTAACTAGGAGCCATCATTTTTGCAGGTGTTTTTTTGTTTAATTGCAAATACTACTCAAATGCAGTCTATATATCAGTCTGTCTATATACCTATGTAATTCGGATTTTAGAGACTTGCCCGCTTTTAGCGACATCTATTACCATGTTTGGGCACGTTAGCAATCAGCGTATAGTTAAGCGGAGACTTGCTCGCTTTAAGCGACATCTATTACCACTTTAAGGCACTTCATTTTGACGTTAAATCGGAGACTTGCTCGCTTTTGGCGACATCTATTAACGGTTTAGGGCACTTCATTTTTACGTTGGCAATCAGCGCATAGTAAATCAGACTTACCCGCTTTTGAGCGACATCTATTAACATTTTAAGGTACTTAATGTTTGAGGTTAGCAAACAGCAGACGAGGCTTGCACTTTAGTGTACCAAGGTCCCTTCGGCAATATGCAAGGGTTGCCATATATGCCAATTGTACCAATTTGGCACCAACATTTTTGACAGCGAGTGTTTTTTGTATAACAGCTACAATAGTGCTGCCTTGTGGCCTTTGAGGTTTTCTAGACTGTGCATGTGTAATGTGTACGTAGCAGCTTGCAGGAGGAGGCCATCGGTTTATTCCTCTAGGTCATCATCCAATACACACACACACACACTTACATTTGTGTGCTATATTATATTAAATTATTAAAGAATATCGAGCGTGACAGAGCTGAACTGTATGCTAACTAAAGTAGCTGGAGTCTCATGTCACAGCGAACCATCCAATTAATTGATGTCAACGGTTCAGGGTTCAGGGGTCAGTTTGCTAGTCTGTCTGACAAGCATTGCACTTAAACATACAAAAAAAAAGAATAGAAAAATGAACCATATTCAAATTGTTGCAAAGCAGAAACAAAATGTTCGCAATTCTATTGCGTAGTTTCTTCATAATGTATGTGGGCAGGCAAAGTAGAGATAACGAATAACGGTAACCAAAATGTTGCTTAAATGTTAGCTGTTTTAGCAGGTCAGTGTGAATTCGACTTAATGTTATGAATATCAATATTTCAAAATATAAAATTAGCTACTTGATTTGCAAACTAGAAGACGTGTATTTTGTACTCGCTTAGGTGTTTCAGCTAATTAAGTTGTTTGTATTATTTTTAATAAACTATACAAAAAAAAATCATCTTTAGCATTAAGGCTCTTGGCTTTTTACACCCTTAGCCCATTAAAAATTAGTAAAAAGGGTATAATGGTTTTGTACAAATGTATGTAACAGACAGATGGAAACATCTCCGACCCCATAAAGTGTATATATTCTTGATCAGGATCAACAGCCGAGTCGATATACCCATGTCAGTCTGTCCGTCTGTATGAACACGCGGATCTCAGAGACTATAAGAGCTAGCGACATCAAATTTGGAATATAAGTTCTCGTGTACCAGGCGCAGATCAAGTTAGCTTTATTTTTATCGATAACTGCCTCAGTATCTCAATTATCGATACATTTCGATTTCCGATAGCAATAGATTCCACAATTTAAGAGGCTTGCGTTAATATATTTGTGTGTATTCTGCAGAGCCCCGATAACTACTGTTTCGTCTACTTATGTATTTGTGTATGTATGTATATGCACGTGTTCGTAGCCAGCCAGTGCGGGTCAGTTCGGGCTTGTGGGTAAAAATACTCTGTAAGAAATGCACTTGCAGAACTGAACATTTGAGTGCAAATTTGCCAATAAAACTAGAATATATTTAACAACTGGGTTAAGGGCATATCGTAGTCGAGCTAACTCGACTATAGCATTCTTACATGTTTTAAGAACTAAATAGCTGGCCATAGAATGTCTATCAAATTTAACTATACGATGCAAATAACCAAAATTTAATGAATCTATGACTAAAAACTACAGCACACAAGGCTTGATAAGTGGTGGAAAATAAATATACAAAAGATTATAAATCCAGGACGCGGGCACATATGCTTTGTTATCTATATAGTGTTATTTTATTTATTTACATTTGATATTGAATTAGAGTCATGCGTCAATAATAAAGTACTTGTCGCTTAGACTTGAAAGTCTATAATTCTAAATATATTGCACCTAAGAATATTTGAAGGCAACGTCAATTTTCAATATGTGAGAATTCACATACATATACAAATGTATGAATATGTATGTGAATAGTTATCTCAGAGAGAAGGCGGCTTTAAATCCCTTGACGTCAGTCAGAGCAATAAATTATATGACGTTCAAGCATATCTAATTACGCACATATATACACACACACATATATATTACAATACATTTATTACGATCGTGCTGAATGCGTGTGTCCACTTGACAATATTGCAGCAGAAGCTTTTGTCAACAAGTCGCAATACGTCTTGCTTCGATTGTCAATGGGACATCAAATAGTATTTAATATTTATTTATGACTTATATTATGTATGTGTGTACATATGAAATCATGTGTAACTGTAACTGTAACACGACCTAAGCACGACTAACATCCAAGTACTTGGGGCGAAACCAGTTTTCGTTGATTCCACCATTAAATGTACAGCAAATAGAGACCACCAATGGAAAACAATAAGCTTTCTGTTGTCTGTTGTCGTTTTTATTATTATTATTTTGATTTTGGTGAGAACAAGTTTATCACCTGTCTGAAAAAAAAATCACAAGTATTAAAATTTTTGCGCTTCGCATACCTGATAATACATATCGAACAAACAACGCTGAAGTAAAAAAACAACTAATGTTGTTTTGTACTAAAAAAACACTAGTCATAACTACGGTATTCCTTATTTATGGGCTCTCATTAATAATTGGGGCAGTAATTTAAATCAAATCAATCATTCCGTCATTTTAAACACGAATTATGTGTGATAAGATTCGATTTCTATTTATGAACTGAAAACATTCAAAACCAGCGCAAATCTCCATATTCAGTTAAGTTTCTCATGAGGTGGTAATTAAAAACCGAATTGAGGCTACAAAGTTGCTTAAAGCCAAAACCAAAGTGAGAACATGAAACTCAATATATGCACACATTAGGGCCGGAAAGTGGCTGCCGCAATCTAATTAAAGTAAACAATAAACGTTCTCGGCCGCATAAAATGAAAGCAAACACAACTCGAGTCAAGGGAGGTCGCTTAATCATAAAGTAAGTACATACATATATATATATATATATATATATATATGTATATGTAAATACATACCTAGCATGTGTGGTTTACATGTGTGTGGCACAATGAAAGTTTTATATGGCATTATTTGCATGTAAACAAGAAACGGCTGGTAAAGTTAAAGGCTTCCCTACTTTCCCACTTAATGGCCGGAACTCGGGGAATGGCAAATGATGATTGAATGCTGGCATGTGCTACTAGCCAGCCAAATGATATTATCTTTTGGCTCATTTACTTGTTGTTTGCTAGTTCGCAGCAGACAGTTTGACTACCCGGTTATTTAAGAGCCGAAGACGTTTTTCAATTTGGCTAAAAGCCTCTATTGAAAATGTGTGGCAAGCAAGCACATATGCTTGTCCCATTGATATGCGGTCCACAGTTCAAAGTGACACTGTTTTTGAGGGCCTTGTGGACCAACCATATTATTATTATTATTATATAAATATAGGCTATAACAAATAGTTCAAGGACATTTCATCTGGCTCTTGTCAGCTGCCAAGTATTTTGCCAAGAAAAATAAGACTACAAATGCTAATAAAATGTACAAGCTTTGTGTATGACTAATGCACCGAAGAAAACCCAATTACAAATTTTAATTACTCAATGTAAAACTGATTACCCAAATTGTGTATATCGTTAAACAACCACAACAGCCCCATGGGGTGCATTAAAAATTAGCAGCTTTAGAGTCGCTGATACGTACGGATTGTTGCTGAACGAAATCTAAAAAACTTATCCCTTTTTTTTGAGTCGATAGAAACGTAACGACAACAACGTTATCACAACAGAAAAAAAAACCCAAAATTGAGCTGAAAACCAAAAATAGTTACGCCCCAAAAAAAAATGTTTAGGTGTGAATAAATAAATAAATAAATATCTATGGTTAAACCTTCGGCAAATAGATAACAACCTGAAGTATATGAGAGATATATGTATTACTCACCTGAAACTCTTTGAGCTGTTGATGCGTCTGCACAACAATATGCTTGAAGGAGTCGTTTGGCTCCCCAGCAGGCCCGAATGCAATGAAAACGATCGTTGCGATTATCACTCCGATTAGTATCAGTATTAAGTGTTTAGTTCGCATGGCCGCTATAGGAGATTTTGTTTTCGCTTTATAGGCAATTTTGCGGGCAAAAATGCGCTTCAGAGTTAGTGAGGCCTCCAGTCTGATGGCCGTTTCTCTGCTCTGCTCTGCTCCCAATAATGTTATATCAACAAAAATAATTCAACAATCGATGGATTGAAACCATTTTAAATTTGCGTGTTTAGATTTTCTTTTCTTTTTTGCATTACAATTTTGAATTATTGTTCGATTTATAAACTATTTATTTGTGTTGTCTGGCGGCTTCTTCTCATTGCTAATATTTATAGTTAGTAAGCACGATGTCAATATCTAGCCAAAGCAAAAATAAAGATATAATAATTTTTCAATTAATTATTGTTTATCACTCTGTACACTTAAATACACCTAAGTACATAATAAATATGTACATTTGTCTTGGGCAATCAAATAAAATGTGCCTATTGCATATACATACATATATACAAGGTATTCATTGAACTAAAATAAAAACCGCATTCCGATATCCGGATAAACAAATGTATTCAGTCAAATGCCGATTGCTCTATTGCCTATTGTGCCTTTTCTCGTACATTTCACGTCTACCTGAACAGTGGGTGTAAGCAGTCAGCATACTTTTATCGCTAATTAATTTTTATATACTAATAATTTTAATAAGCAATAAGATGATATAATCAATCGATGACAAGCTTATCATTTACACCACCATTTAGAAGTAAAACATTGCTTTCTGTTAAATGCGAAATGTTCTGGAAGTGAGAGTGTTTGTATTGCCGATATGTGCGCCACCTTCACCTTCGCACAACCGAATTTTATGGCGCACAGCCGAAGCCGAAGCAGAAGCAAACGCAAAAAGTACAAGGTGAGTGCTTAATGAATAGACAATCTCTTTCTTTTGTCTGCTCTGTTGCGAATATTGTTGAATGCAAGCGATTGCACTCGATTGTTCATTGACAGACGCGATCTTAAATGGCACCGACTATTTTTAATTGAAAGCGTTTGTGCATCGCTGAAAGACAACGACGACGACGACGCCGCATTTGCTGTTGCTGCTCTCTGCAACTGATGCTGTAGTTATATGTACTTTTTTAGTGAGGTGGAGCTGGCAGCACTTTGCCGGCGCAGCCTCCATTAAACGAAAACTTTGATAAGCACAAGCACACTCACATTCGCACTGATATGTACATATGAATACTGTTATCGCGTGCTTTTACATAATTTGTTCTAATAACTTTCACTTTCTAAGAGCAAGCGACAAAAAGCACGTCCGCTTGCATTCAGCGCAATTCCGACAACTACTTTTCGAGTATAAACAAATGAAACTACTCCTCAGCTTGAGATGTGTGCAGACCGATACTTTTTTCCTACTAATAACGCATTGGCGCACGTACATCGATAACTAATTTTGGTACGAAAAATAAATAAAAATATTGTAATATAACTAAAAAATATTTCCCATATGTTTATAGTTTCTTTGAGGATATTTCATATTTGAGGATATATTATAGCTTACAATTATTTAGACTATATGTAAATCAAGCAAATATGATTAATATAAATTTAAATGTTAATATGAACAGCTGTGCTTATTATAGTTCAGTAATGTCACTGTTAACAGAAATCGCTATTGTGCACAAAATGAAAAAAAAAAAAAAATTCAACACAGCAGGCACAGAGCAGAACGAGCGCATCGACATGTCGCACTTTCCGTTATTTTAAAAGAAAGTTTGATATTAACTTGCAAAGTCGAAAGTTTTTATAAAAGTACATTACAAATACAATTATAAAAAAAATAAATGAGTTTTATCAATGTATTTATTTTGTATACAAAATATTTCATTTCATTTAAAACTAATTGAGAAAACTAAATACGAGCGCCCGCTGTTAAATGAAGTGCTGTAAAATACAAAACTCTCTTGATGTCGATAATCCAACACCGATAACAAGCAGACAGTGTTGTCTGTTTATCGAATAGATTAACGACAAAATAGGGACTGCGTCGCTAGAAAAGAAAATATGTGTTAACTGCGCGCATAGTTAAAATATAGCTTATATACCAAATAAACTAGTTAAAATCACATCGGAAAGTGCAGGCTAAACCAGCCTGTATTGTGTATCACAATGAACATATACAACAAATTACGTTGCCGAGAACATGGTCTTGGTAAGCAAAAATAAAAAGATAAATCGTTGCGCGGGCAATTCATGGAATTTTGGCGCTCGAAATGCATTTTTAGAGCGCGCATTTGCTCCTTTCGCGGCTAATTCGAGCGCCAAAAATTGTAAGTTGCAAGTGAATAATAATAATAAAACTCATTCAATATGTGTTGCAATTGCAATTGCAGACCACAAAAAAAAATTTGCTGCGTTTGCGAAATTGACGCAAGAGAAACTAGAACGTAAACAATGCCTTTGCATTTAGCACTAATTTTGTTTTTATTTTCTCTTTAATTTTTTTTTTTTTTTTTAATATTCTTGCCTCGCTCCCTGCAGCCAATGATCACAGCTACGACTTTGCCCTCAGTCGCCTGTGTGTGTCCAGAGAGGACAGTTGGCGTGGCATTGCCCCAGCAAATTATAGTCCCGACTTCAATCCGGAACCGCCAATTTTCTCGGCCAAATTCGCCAATTGTGATGGCTACAGACACATTCTGGCCATTGCCAATGAGGATGGCAAGATTGCGCTGCAGGATACGACAGTGCGCAATCAAGAGCCCGAGGAGCAATCGCTGAGTGCCCCGCAATGTCATTTCAATGCTGTCTTCGATCTGGAATGGGCGCCGGGACAAATGCGTTTTGTGTCCGCCTCAGGCGATCACACGGCTCGCTTGTGGGAAGTTGCCGGATCTGGCATACGCGGACTCAACTCCTATTTGGGTCATACGCGCTCCGTGAAGACTGCCGCCTTTAAGCGCACAGATCCGGCTGTGTTTGCAACGGGTGGACGTGATGGTGCCATCCTCATTTGGGATATACGCGCCAATCTCAACATGGATTTGACATCGCGAGTGGACAATTGCATTTACAGTGGACACACAGGTGGACCGGGCACACCGCAATCTCAACGCAAGCAACGCACACGGACGCCCAAGATGTCCAATGGCAGTAATACGTCGAGTAGCATCACTGGATTGGCATTCCAGGATAACGATACGCTCATCTCCTGCGGTGCCGGCGATGGCGTTATAAAAGTCTGGGATCTGCGGCGTAATTATACGGCTTATAAAAAGGAGCCACTGCCACGACACAGTTTACCGTATGCAGGTCATTCCACATTCAAAGGCTTCACCAATCTAATAGTGGATGCAGCAGGGACGCGTTTGTATGCCAATTGCATGGACAACACCATTTATTGCTACAATCTCGTCTCCTACGCACCCAAACCAATGGCCAGCTACAAGGGACTGCTCAACTCGACGTTCTACATTAAGAGCTGCCTAAGTCCGGACGGCAAGTATTTGCTGAGCGGCAGCAGTGATGAGCGTGCCTATATCTGGAATCTGGAGCATGCGCCGGAACCGCTCGTCGCCTTGGCCGGCCACACTGTAGAGGTGACCTGCGTTGCCTGGGGCAGCACACACGATCGCCCCATAGTCACGTGCAGCGACGATGCGCGGCACAAAATCTGGCGCATTGGACCGACGCCGGAGTCACTAACAGCGGCGGAGATTGCCGAACAATATCGCGGCCAGGCGAGCTATGTGCGTCAATTTGATCGTCAGCCCAAGGCGGCAGCCCAACACAAATACAATCTACGAGAGTTGGAGTCGACGCCACGCTCCCTCAAGCGTCTCATGGAGCAGAACGAGCGCACGCCCAACTCCGTGGAGAAGGTGAGCACAAAGCGTTCGTTCCTTGAGATGTTGGGCGCGGCGAGCAGCGATCCGAATGTGGAGCAGCCGCAACTGAAGCGCACCAAGCCACTCGAGTCGCGAGGTCGCCGCCTGTTTGGACCCACTTGCAGCAGCAGCAGCAACAGTCAGCAGCTGGCATTGCCCGCCATTGGCGAGGAGGAGCACCCAATGGTCGCCAATCAGGAGAACAGTGTGGAGGACACTGCGTCGCCAGTGCTGCCCGCCTGTTGCAAGTTGCTGCAGCCAACGCCACTCAGCGAACAGCATTTGAATCATCATCACATTCCGCCTGCCTACACCTCGCCACCAACAACATCAGCGCAAGCGGCGGCAACAGCAGCAGCTGAGGCTGCGACGCTAGCAGCCAGTTCCACATCGCTGTCCGCCTTAATCTACTCACCAACCTCCAATCTGCCCAATTATGTGCTCGATGGCGAGGCGCCACATTTGGGCATCATGTCGCCCAAACGGAAGGCCAAAGAGAAAGTCGATTGGCTGACGAAAATACGCAAACAGAAGCTCAGCTCGAGCAGTCGAGCGATTGTCACCCTCTCCGACAAAATGGGCAGCGAAGAGGCCACAGCGACATCAAATGCGGATGTGCTGGCATCGCCACGCCTGCAGAGTCTGCGCAACTCGGAGTGCAGTCCCCGGCTGCAGGCCAGTCCGCGACGTCGCATCTCACACAACGATTCGGGGGCAGCTCATCTGCGCACGCCCACCTCCAGTCGGCGGAACAGTGAGACAACGTTGCTGCGCTTCTTTAGCGTACAACGGAGTAGTGGCAACAACAACAGCAACAGTGCTGGTCTGGGAGATGCGGCGCCCAATCTGCTTAGCTCTGCGGATTTGGAGTTGCCGGCCATGTCGCCGCCACCAGCAGTATCATCATCAACAACCACAGCAGCAACGCCAACTATGGCAACAGTCGTCGGAAGCGATTGACAGATCCCTTTTGCCTGCTAATGATCATGCAACTGCTCTGCTACTGTTCATCCAACTGCCTTCTGCTGTTGATCAACCTTTGGCCAGCTGATGCTCTTTCCAACTCCATCCCAAAACCCAATCCACAACTAGTTTTAACTGGACATATTAATTGTATTTAGTCTTAAGTTAATCAGCTATTTTTTTTGTACAGTAGGCAACAAATAGGACTAAATATATTAAATGGAATGTACATATCTATAAGATCTACTACAAATAGCATAAATAGCTGTAAGATCTACTACCAATCAATATATGTCTCCATATATTTATATATTTATATCTGTAAGATCAGCTGACATGCATGCACTTTGGCTGGGTCAATATAATGACAATAAAAACTGAATTTGTTTTTGATGAAATCAATGATTTTGATGCGATTTTTGCGCTTCTTAATCATGTTAAGTATCCATAAATAACAAATATATATTCGTTAAGCTACAACTGACTAATATTAATTTTTTTTTAACAATAAAAAACTGAATTTGTTTTTGATGAAAAATGCTAGCATTGCGATTCTTAATTTAATTTAAAATTTTGTAAAGCTAAAACTGAAAAGAAAGTGTGTTTTTAAGAAAATAACTAAACTGAATTTTTGTTAATAATAAATAAATTAATACCTTATAAAAAAATTTTAATAAATATATTGGTTTTGATACTCAATTTGCTGTTTTATTTTATTTTTTATTATTAGAAATTGTACACAAAGTCTATGAAATTGTTTATTGCTGTTTTTTGTTTAACATTTTTGGTTGTCCATTTTGCAACTGCGACTGTTGTTGCCGCACTGTGGCATTCAAGCGCAACGTGTGCAGGACTTGCCTTGCCACGCCCACCAGCAAAACCAGGTGGCACAAGTGGAGCGCAAGGCTCGAGACTTGAGTGCTGGGATAGGTGTTCCAGCAGTACTCAACGATGCCCAGGATGAGAAAACGGACGCCCAGCGAATACGGCGTAGACCAAACCAAATACGGCAGTGTGTGAAAATACCAAACATAAAACTGATAATGCAACGAACGGGCACACGCAATTCCAATGAAGTTGCACAAAAAGAAGGGCAACAGCGCCAGCTGGGTGCACTGCTCGAAGTGGATGCCATAGCTCCGTTCGGCTTGTGCCTCGACAGCCGTGCGACCCGTGGACTGCTGCAGTCCCTTCTCGTATGCCTTGAGAAAGGATTTTTGCTCGTTGCTCAGCTGCTGATTCGATTCCTCCAACGATTTCTTTGATTTGGCTTTAGTTTTGCTTTGGCTTTGGTTTTGGAGTAGCTCGCGATTCTTGCGCTCCAGCTGCGGCAGCAACTGTTGCTGCACCACTCGCAATCGTACATAGCTCCTGAAGAACGTCCACGTAGGCCGGGCAAAGCAGATCAACAGCACCAGATGCACTCCCAACAGGCAGATGTGAAAATCACGTCTCGCGAAGAACTCTCGGGTCAGGAATCGATAGTTGACCGTCCATTTGTGCTCAAAGATGCGACCCAAATCGAAGCTGCCGCGCAGATATTCCAGCGGATGCGTGAGCAGAAAAGGAGCACCCAATAGCAGTTGTATCCCAGCGCATAGACTGAGCTGAAGCAGTGTTTTGACCCAGCCCAGATTGGCCAAATAGAACAGTAGCAAGGCGGGTGCAAAGAGCAGAATATTCATTTTGACGCCGACCGCTAAACTGAAGCAGATGCTGCCCCAAGTCCAACGACGATCCATGAATAGATTTAGAGCCGCATAGAGCAGGAGAATGGCCACCGGATCATTGAAGAGCCGGAGCACGTAGATCGAATGGATGCGGTAGGAGGTGAAGGCACTTAGCACCAGGACGTAAGGCGGCACTTTACGGCTCTTCGCATAGAGCCGTAAAACGAGGCACATTTGCAGCAGATAAATGCCGACGAATATGTATTGGGCGAGACGCACATTGCTGCCGTGCGATGTTATAAAATAGAGGGCCGAGTAAATGTAAACAAATGCAGCCGGATAAACCAACGGACCAGTTTCACCTGCAAGAGATTAGAAAGACGTCAAACGTCAAATTATTTGGCACGCAAATTACTCAGATCAGAACTAGTTGTAAATTTACAAGCAAAGGCAGTTTGTGAGCGAACTGCTTACGCCACCCTGTGACTGTCAAAATGTCAAGGTGAAAAAAGAAAAAAAATAACATTCAAAGTTAATTTAAAGTGGCGGGCAAATTACTCAGTCACGAACTAGTTGCAAATGAACAAACAAAGTTAGTTTGAGCAACCTTTGATTGTCAAAATGTCAAAGTGAGAACAAAATAATCAAGATAGAGAATATTTTGTGTAAGCATAATATAATTAAAAGTAGCGCGCAAATCAAACACACCGGAACTAGTTGTAAATGAACAAGCAAATCTAGTTTGTGCGCGAACTGCTTATCTGCCACCCTGTGACTGTGAAATGTCAAAGTGAGAGAACAAAAAAAAAGCAAGAGCGAGAGAACATTATTGTATTGTAAGCAGCATGGAGGTTATTACGGCATGTTGTTAGAGCTGCCAGCCAAATAGAGAGCAGATTAATAGAGTTTAAAAGTTAATGGACAAAATGATTTCGTATAAAAATTTATGTGTATTGCGCCAGCTGCCACTAAGAAGCTGCTCCACCCGACATTACAACGCCATTCAATTAAGCACTGCGCTGCTGACAGCGAAGAATTGTTGGAAACCGAATTCGACGGCTATCATCGCCGCCACCGCCGCCTGGCAACAGAGGGCGACGCAACAGCAGCGACAAGAACGCAACATTTACACCACAAGTCGCCAGCAGGCGAAGGACTATTATACGACTCTGGGGGTGGCGAAGAATGCTAACGGCAAGGACATTAAAAAAGCCTACTACGATCTGGCCAAAAAATATCATCCCGACACCAATAAAGATGATCCGGATGCAAGCAAAAAGTTTCAAGAAGTGAGCGAGGCGTATGAAGTGTTGAGCGACGAGCAGAAGCGACGCGAATACGACACCTATGGTCAGACGTCGGAAAATATACATCGACAGGGTGGCGCTGCCGGTGGTTTTGGTGGCGGCCCCTTTGGCCCCGAGGGCTTCTCACAGAACTGGCAATTTCGCTCCACCATCGATCCTGAGGAACTTTTCCGCAAAATCTTTGGCGAAGGCAATTTTCGCAGCAATAGTTTCGATGATTTTGCCGATTCCAAATTTGGTTTTGGCCAGGCCGAAGAGCTTGTGATGGATTTGAGCTTTGCTCAGGCGGCGCGTGGCATTAACAAGGACATCAACATAAACGTTGTCGATCAGTGTCCCAAATGTGCCGGATCTAAATGTGAGCCGGGCACTAAACCCGGCCGTTGTCAATATTGTAATGGAAGCGGTTTCGAAACGATATCGACCGGCCCGTTTGTGATGCGCTCCACGTGCCGTTATTGCCAAGGCACCCGTCAATATATCAAATACCCATGTGCCGAGTGCGAGGGCAAGGGACGAACGGTGCAGCGACGCAAAGTGACCGTACCCGTGCCCGCCGGCATCGAGAATGGACAAACTGTGCGGATGCAAGTCGGTGCGAAGGAATTGTTTGTAACGTTCCGTGTGGAGCGCAGCGACTACTTCCGGCGTGATGGTGCCGATGTGCACACAGAGGCACCCATCTCCCTCGCCCAGGCAGTGCTGGGCGGCACGGTGCGTGTGCAGGGCGTCTACGAGGATCAGTGGCTGAACATTGAGCCGGGCACCTCATCGCACCGGCAGATTGCGTTGCGCGGCAAGGGACTGAAGCGGGTGAATGCCCATGGCCATGGCGATCACTATGTGCACATCAAGATCGATGTGCCCAAAAAGCTGACCGAACAACAGCGTGCTCTGCTCGTGGCGTATGCGGAACTGGAGCAGGATACTCCGGGCCAGATTCATGGCATGGCGCAGCGGAAAGATGGCAGTAAGAAAGCAACGTAAATACATCATTTATTGAAGCTCCCTTGTCGTTCTATATTTGTAATAATCGAAATTAATTCAATTTCTCCTGTTAATATAAGCCATTCTTAAAATCTTTAACTTGTTTAATCAATCTTTGCATCTTTATCTCTTCTTCTTCCCCCTTTCTCTCTTGTTTGCTTTGCAGCGCAGGTGCCAGTGAAGCAGGAAAGCAAGCAAAAGAAAACAGCGATCGAGGGTCCACAGCAGAAGCATCAGCAGCGAAAGACGAGCAAAGCGAAAAGTCAAAAACACGCGGCAGCGAACAGCAAAGCGGACCAGGCGACAACCAAAGTGAAGGCGGAGGCTTCTTGAACAAAATCAAATCCATGTTCAACTAAGTTGGAGTGGACTTGTTTTTTTTTGTTTTCTTGGTGTTAAGAGATTCAAATGTGTTTTAATTTAAGCCTGTTACATGCCAACATTTTGGTCACTAATGCTGTCAAGTGTAAAAAGCAAATAGCAAAATACACCAAAATCTACAGTTAATTTTGTGCTTGCAATGTGATAGACATAAAAAAAAGTCTGGCCTCTGGCTGCTGTTTCATGCCATCGTTTTGGTAACCGAAATTTAAAGTTAGCTTTTTGTACTTCAGCACATGCTAAATGTAATGTGACAAATACTTAAAAAGTTTGGCCTCTCTGGCTGCTGTCAGCCGCCTAGTTTCCAAAAATAAACTGCAAGCAGACGGCGGCGGCAACAAAAACTACTTCTTACCTCTCAGCAACGCATAATTTGTTGTGCCATTCAAAAAGCCTTCACATTCCTGCAAGTTAAAAGCATTGTTTTTATTTTGTATAAGGGATGGCCAATTTCTGTCGGGTTGGCTCACCTGCATGTAGGCAACCCAGTCGATTTCTGTGTAAGGAACTCGTCGGATGACAAACACGTTGATCAGCGCCTCGGCCAAAACAATCAGCACCGACACAATTGGCAACGCAGCCGGCTCGAATATCAGATACTTGACATAATTCCAATTGGCATATTTCTCTCGTAGCATCAGCAGCAGGTTGTCCTTTTTGCGCCTTGCTACAGGCCGATTATTGGCTCGCGGCGGTGCCATTTATTTGTGTGTTAATAAATATTTTTGCGGTTAAATTATATGCACACGCACACACAATCGTCATCACATGCTAAGCTATGGTCACCCCAAAAACTTTAACAGTTGCGCAACTGTTATTAACAGCGCGCCCTAATTTGTTTTGAAATACTCAATATTCAGTATTGTGAAAATTTGTAGAAAAAATGAACTAAGCAACTGCAATACAGCTTATAATATTAAAAAGCATCTGTTCTTCATTATTTATGAACGAATTATTAACGATCAGCTGATTCTTACCATAGTCAACGGCTTATCTTAGATCACATCATGAGACGACCTAAAAATGGGTTAAGAATATCAGCAGATAAAAATATAACGACTTATCTATCTTTTGTAGGTGGCGTTAATCGATAACATCTGAGAATTGACAGAAAATATTGCATACTATCGAGCAATTGGTAAACAAAAGGTTAAATTGACAAAATACAAACTGTTGAGAGATAGAAAGTTCTTATTTAATGGAATATATTTTGAAAGTAAATGGCATTTTGGTGTATGCCGCCGGAAATGAAGCCAAATCGACTTTCGGTCAATTTGAGAGACTCCGCAACGTGTTCGTAAATTGGGCGTGCAAAAGGAAGAGAGACGCGTCCTAATCGACATCCAACTCAGCAATCACTTGAGGGACGTATTGGGAGCGAAGGGCAAACTTTGGCTCCACTGTACACTTACAAAAATCGCCCTTAATCGATATACTTTTGCGCTACATAATTTAAAAAGTAAATTTCAAAAATGTACGGTCTTAGCTTTCTTAGAACCAGGATTTCCATTTCTAAATTTCATGGTAGAATTTTCTAAAAATTAAAAATGAAATTGCTAAATAAAAAATTTTTTTTTTTCTGAAGTGCGGAGTGTTTAATAGCCTTCTGAATTTTAAGAAATTTTCAGAACCATTCATTAAATTTTCTGGCAATGTGCTATTAGGTCGATTTTTCTTTCGAGTGTATGCATGCATGTAAATGCTGTCCATTTAAAAAGTTACAGGTTTGCTGCAATTTTTGCTCTGCTAGCCCATCGGCTGGCGTTTAATTGTCAAACCTCGGATGCGGTCGTTTTTCCGATTTTCACTTTTCCGATGTAGCAGTTATTTTTTGTAATGTATGTATATATATTCAACATATATGTATGTATATAGATATATATATATAAATTCTTTACAAAAAAGTTGACAAATGGCATGCAAACAGTTTCCATGTCCAGGTGAACTGCTCAAATGATCATAATTACGCCTGGGGGCAGAGATGTGCGGCAGAAATGGGCAAATTGTGGGCGACATGGCCATCCATCCGTGTGGATGTCGAGCGAAAGTTAAATGGAACGGTGTACGTGAGGAATGCAATGGAGGAGGGCTCCAGCAAATTTCAGAAAATGCATCGAGGAATTTAAGAGAAGAGAATTTAATTTTCAATTTGTTACAAATATGAATGAATGCATTTTTGTCTTAATCGAATCTTTTTTTATTACTTATAATAAAGTACATACCAAATAAACAAATATTATTAATTCTAATAGCTATGTAATTAATAGTATAGTATAGTAAATTGGAAGACAATATTTAGTTGTTATGCTTCCTCATACATATGTACGTATGTAAGTATATTAACGCAATAAATTAAATATTATCTTGAACTTTGGACTAATACAGTGCTCATTTTAGAAACGCATTTGTACATACAGTCTGACGCATATATGTTTTTACATTGGGAAAAATTCATATTTTCTAAGTTCTTTTGCAAAAATATATATGTAATTATTGACTTTTGAATATTTTCTTATTTTTCTACTATTAAATGGATATTTCTTAACTACTTAACATTAAAATTAACAAGATTTATTTATTTATCTACTTGTGAAATTTAATATACAAAAATAATCCATTCGTTTAGAATTGTTTTGACAATGGAGATTTTGTATGGGATTTTGTACATGAGCTGAGGCCACCAGGCGGGTCGCGGGTTGCGGATAGCGAACGGCCTCCCACTGGGTGGTTAGCTGCGAATAACACGAGAATTCTCGTAAATAAGCAGTCCCGGACAAACAGCGGGTACGACACCGAATGCGTACCGACAAGGCGTTTGTGTTGCCGCCTCTTAAAAGTATAGCCTCACACACCCCCAACCTCCCCACACACTTACCTACCTATCCCATCCCCTCAAATCTCACACCGGGCCGGGTTAAGGTGTCAATCGTACCGTGCCGATAGTCAGCCTGGCTGGGGGCCCGGTCTAAACAAATAGCCCAGTCCTTAACGGTGTGCTCGGGCAAAAGGCGACCGCCTGTTCTATTCAGCCTTACCCGGGTCGGGCCATCCCGACCACCACACCTTGCACCAAATGCTGCTGCTAGGCAGGGCGGACAACGCCCAAAGAAAAAGGAGGAGTTCCTTCCACCGAGGGGCCAACCAGGTGGGTTGGATGACCCAAACCGGCGGAACCTATATGGTTCACGGGTCAAATGGTACCTCCCGTACCTCCAACAGGGGCTTGTCCCGATGAGGCCTTAAAGAAGGCGAAGGAGCCAAGGGAGGCAGCTGTGGCACCGACACCAGCCATAAAGAGGCGTAGCAACACCCTCACGCCACCGACGGCAACCCCAAAAAGGGCATGCCCGCAGGCGGAAGCTCCCAAGGCACAGAATCCAGCAGTTGCGGGAATACCGACCAACAAGGTTCCAGAAGGCGTGGACATGCGCCCAAGCACGTCACGTGCGGCCATGAGGACCAACCCTCCAGCACCCACCGGACCTCGATCGTCATACGCGGATATGGCGAAAAAAGTGAAAGTGGCCGTGCTACCTGTGGAATACCCCCAGGTAATGCTTAGTCACGAAGACATGTCGGTGCTGGAAGACACTATCCTAGACGAGGTGGTAGAGTCTGGATGGGCGGTCTCGTTCGCGGGCATTCATTTTCGGGTTGGATTCCTGATCATTGAGTGCTCCAACGAAGACTCAGCCAACTGGTTGAGAGCCGTCCCACCGAAGCTGCGCTCATGGAAGGGCGTGCCCCTCACATGCAAAGTGGGAGACGAAATACCGTCGCCCCACAGTATCACCATCTATTGCCCAAGAAGCATAGACAGGACCTCGGAATTTATTCTGGCTCTGATAAGGAACCAGAAAAGTATAGAAACCGAAGCCTGGAAATTAATATCCAGGACAGACGAAGGAGGTGGATCACTCCTGGTTATTGGGATAGACGAACTATCCAAAGGGCTATAGAGGAAAGAGGACATCAACTCTCTTTCCGGTATGGGACCATCCATGTGAATGGTCTCAAAAAGAAGGTCGGGGCAAACAAGCTAACCGAACCAAAGGACAGGGAAGCAAATGTGGAGGACATCCCCACCACATCTTTGGCCCCCGTGGCAGCACCGAGCAGCCACCCGCTACAGCCCGCCGACATGTCGGAGGACCTCGCAGAGGACGAGGATCTGGCGGATGTGACGCTCTGTCACGAAGAGGAGGTGGAGGACCACGTGGCACAGGAGTTAGCGGAGGAGCTGCAAGAGGATGCGGCAGTTGCTGACGTCACAATGACGAGCAGCGGTGACGATGGCAGCTTCAGGCCCCAGACACCATGGCAACTGGAGCCCATCCTCTAGTCGATGACTAGAATCATCGATACCAGGATAGCCCAGGTGAACATTCACCACGCCAAAGCAGCCTCGGCGGTGCTGGCTAGAATGTTCACCAAAGAACATCTTGGGCTAGCCCTGGTACAGGAGCCATGGGTGTATAACGGCATTAAAGGCCTTTATACATCCGAATCAAAGGTAATCTGGGATCAGAGAAATCTAGCCCCTAGAGCATGGTAAGGAAAAGTATTAATTTCACTATCCTTTTAGAATTTTTAACTAGAGATTGTGTACCGATAATGGTCCAGGCCACTGGCGACACTGCCTCTATAGTAGTTATGTCGGCGTACTTCGCAGGAGACGGACCCTGCCCACCACCAGAAATTGAGGGACTGGTGGAGTACTGCAAGACGGAGAAGATGCCGATAATTATCGGATGCGTTGCCAACGCGCACCACTCGATATGGTGCAGCAGCGGCACCAACATAAGGGGTGAGTACCTCACAGATTTTATTGCTAAACCTAGCATTGAAACGTAGAGACAACTCCTTCACGAGCAGCAATATGCAAAGACTAGAGCTCCTCTTCGAAACGCACTTCCCAGGTAGCATATCGGGAAGAAGTTATCGTGAGAGGGAGCAGATATATACCGTCGACTGATGACTGGGCATGTGCCAAGTTGACAGTCACAGCCGAAAGATTGAAATGGGCAATTGGCACTTTCCAGCCCTACAAATCTCCAGGCCTAGACGGGATATCGCCAGTATTCCTACAGATCGGTAAGGACTTACTCCTCTCCCGCATCAAAAAGATACTGCAGGGTAGCCTTGCACTCGGTTTTATACCGAGCGCTTGGAGAAGTGCTAGGGTGGTCTTCATCCCCAAGGCTGGGAAGAAAGACATCACCAACCCAAAGTTCTTCAGACCCATCAGCTTGACTTCGTTTTTACTGAAAACATTGGAAAAGCTGGTGGACCACAATATTAGAAGCACTCTGTTGATGCAGAGTCCGCTGCACACAACGCAGCATGCTTATAGAGCGGGCAGGTCTACGGACACGGCACTTTATCAGCTGAAGAGCATGTTAAGCTCAACAGTTGAAAATAAGGAGATAGCACTGTGCGCCTTCTTGGACATGAAGGCGCCTTTGACAACACATCACACGATGCGATTATGGCCACCCTTGCAACAAGGGGTCTGGACTCCACCACCAGTGGGTGGATACTGGCACTACTGGGGTCCAGACAAGCCACCGCATCAACACATGATAGTAAGGTTACAGTCTTAACCACCAAAGGCTGCCCTCAAGGGGGTGTACTGTCTCCGCTACTCTGGAGTCTGCTAGTAGACGAACTGCTCAACAGACTTACCACCAGAGGTATCCAATGTCAAGGCTATGCCGATGATATTGTCATAATAGCGAGAGGCAAATTCGAGGAGACCCTCTGCGATATAGTCCAGACAGTGTGACGAGTGACTGGTGTATGGAGGTTGGACTCAACCTAAACCCAGCAAAAACAGTCATCGTCCCCTTCACTAGACGGTATAAACTGCAGAGGATGAAACAAATAGGATGCCTATTAGAAACCAGTAGGGAAGTTAAGTACCTAGGGGTCACATTTGACAGCAAGCTAAACTTTGGCACCCATGTACAAAACACGGTATCGAAGTGCTCAAGAGCGCTCTATACGTGCCGGAGTATAGCCGGAAAGTCATGGGGCACATCACCAAAGATTATGCGATGGCTAAACACAATGGTAGTAAGACCCATGCTGACTTGCAGCATAGGGTGATAGAGCGCGGCTTATCACCGTGAAAAGAGAGCTGCAGAAACTGCAGAGATTGGCCTGCGTATGCATGACAGGGGCAATGCGCACCTGTCCAACAATGGCCTTGGAAGCCTTAATGGAGATAACACCACTCCACCACACAATAAGGCTCCAACAGAAAGCTACACTTTTAAGGATGTCAGCGGAAGGAGTTGGAGGCTATCACATCCTTAGCCAAAAAGATGCCCTTTCCCCTGCTGGTTCAACCTAGGGATGAAATTGCAGCCGAATACATATTCGAGCGTAATTTCAAAGTTCATATGAGTAGCAGAAAGGAATGGACGTCACTAGATGACATCCATCCCATGAAGCCGCACACCATAAAATGGTACACCGAATGGTACACTCACCAACCAGGGCACAGGCCTAGGAGTGGTGGGCCCTCGGATATCTTTTCACGAATCCCTAGGCACGCAAACCAGCATATTCCAAGCTGAAGTGTGTGCGATAGGAAGGTGTGCGGATTTTAACCTGGTGCGCAACTATCGGAATACGCATATATCCATCCTATCCGACAGTCAAGCAGCGTTAAACGCTATTAGTGGGACGAAAATCACTTCTAAAGTGGTCCTAGAAGCACGATCCAGACTTGACCGACTCGGGGCAACCAATAGGCTCACCCTAAGATGGGTCCCGGGCCACACGGACATAGTTGGGAACGAACTGGCCGACAGGCAAGCAAGATTGGGGGCGGAGAAACCCCTAGTGGGACCTGAACCGTATTGTGGCATCGGAAGGCACACGATACGGCAGGAGCTTAGAAACGAAGAAAGACATAGGAGGCAACGGAGCTGGGCAGAGGCACCAGGACTCCGACAAGCCAAATATCTTCTGGGTGGCTATAATCAGAAGCGATTTAAGCAGATTATAGCCATGAGCAAAAACAATCTTAGAATACTCACCGGTCTACTGACGGGACACTGTAGACTAAGAAGTCACCTAGCCAAGCTGGGTATAATCAGTAGCGGACTCTGCAGGTTCTGTGAAGGCGAGGAGGAATCCTCAATGCACATCCTAGCAGAGTGTGTCGCCTTAGCAAGGAAGAGAAACAACATCCTAGGGATGCATGTCATGATGCGCAATGACATAGTAGCCCTCAATCCAATTAAAATTCTAGCATTCGTGCAAGAGCTTGGGTTGATGGAGGAGCTTTAAGCCCAGAAGGGGGCACAAAAGATCTGTCAGGTCGCAGTGCACACACCCCCAACCTGATAATAATAATAGTTTAGAAATATCCATTTAATAGTAGAAAAATAAGAAAATATTCCAAAGTCAATAATTACATACATATTTTTGCAAAAGAACTTAGAAAATATGAATTTTTCCCCATGTAAAAACACTTATGCGACAGAGTGTATACAAATTTGTACATAAATACACTCAAAAAAATTAAATTAAATATGCAAAACAAATTTAATATTAGATTTTATTATACTTTTAAAGGTATATACATATGCAGTGATTAAAAATTAATATATGTATGTAAGTACATGCATATATTAATTTTAAAATTTTGTAAAACAAATTTATAAAAATAATGATAACCGTACTTTATTGTGTACATATATTTGTTAGCATCTTCGGATCCGTAAGTCGTGAAAGCTAGTTATCATATTCACAGTTGCTGCATATGTATGTACATATGTATGTATGAATGTATGTAAATGTATGTGCATACATACTATAGAACTAAATCGGTCATTTCTTATCAGAGGCAACTGCCATCAAACCAATACAACGCTATAAGCACACACACACACACAAACACACACACACATATACATATGTTTGTGTGTGCACAATGGGGGGCTTCTCCATAGATAACTAAAATATAGGCATTGAGTGCCAAAGTTGTTAATCAATACAATATTCTCTGCACAATGTACATAAACACAATGCAGATACATGCATGGACACATTTATATGTACATCTGTATATATACACACACACACACACATACATAAGTACATATTTGCTTGTCATGCCTGCGTGAATGTTGCTATCAAAATAGCTGATAATAAAATCAAGCAAGCAACAGAAAAATGTACAATGAAGGTCTGTACAGATGTTCATCCACACGCACATACACACATATACATATATGTATATGTATGTATATATTTGTATGTGTATGCACTTATAACATAAATGTTTACTTCGAGCTGACAATCATTTTAATAGTTTCCATAGAGAACTTTGTACTCATGTGTTTTTCAAAGTATGTGTGTGTAAATAATTTTAATTTATTTTACTCTTTCTTCAAGTTTCAAAAGGTAGACGAAAAAAAAGTAAAAATGCAACTACAACTTAATTGTTCTGTTCTCTAACTTTCAAATGCAATTTTTACATGCATATTTACATACATACATACATACATACGCAATTTACGTAGGCGTAATGCGTAAGACAACTTAAGCAACAAAAACATAAAATTTGTGATCTGGCAGAGATCAACAACAACAACAAAGTTCGTGTCCCGTATGAATGTTTTTTTTTCATCTCTATTCGCTATTTTATTGCTTGTTGCTGTTGCTATTGTTGTGATAGGGAGCAGCAGCAGCAATTGTTGCCATTACTCTTGCTTTTGCTTCTGCTTGTGAATTTGCTTTGGCACTTTGCTTTGTGTATATACACAATACATACAACGGTGGAGACGAAACACAAAGCGGCCAAACAAACAAACTGTTGATAATTGAGCAGACGCGGAGAACGCGAACTTTGCAAGGCACTCACCAACACACACAACACATACGACAAATGCATAAGTGTGTAGTTAGACACAGACACACGCATGCATAGGCCTCAACATGTTGATAGATGAAGAGTAGTTGAATCGGGCGGGAGGTGTGGGTAGCGGCACCATTTAAGAGTTCAATCATATCAGTCGTTGTTTTAGTCGCGCCGTGTCAATGTTATACCACCCTTCGCCACCCTTCTTTATCAACTACCTTCCTGGTGATGTTGCTGTTATACTCCACATATGCACTGCACACACACATTCATAGATATGATGTGTATATGTACATAGTATATGTATTTGTACATGTATGTACATACATATATGTAGATGTAATAAAAATAGCAAAAACAAAACAGCAAGATTTGGAATAGGCTTAGCTGGTTTTGGTAGCGCTACAAATTGTCTATCTAATTGTGAAACTGTGAACAAACTAGACTAGAAACAAAAATTAATATTAAAAAATAAATGAAGGCAGATATCTTTACGGATACTCAACAAATTATGCTCTGCATTTGATAACATAATGTGTGTGTGTGCGCGCACGTAGAGTGCATTTTAATGCAGGCTAACTAGATGGGACGACGACGGCAGCAGATTGCCGAAGTAAACGTTTTTTTTTATATAAAGAAGAGTACCTTGTTGTTGTTATTGCTGCTGCTTCTGCCGACAGCCGATTGTCGACTGTCGACTGCCTGTTGCTGCTCTGCTCTCATTTGCCTATAGTATGCTATCTCGTTTGTTCGGCTGTACGTAATAAGCTTACTGCAAGTGTGTGTGGGTGCATATGTAGCGGTGCTCGCACTTACATATATACACCACATACAATCAAATATATTTCGTTTAGCTTTCGTGCTGTTGCTGTTTACGAACCAAGCAAGCAAGCAGTCAGCCAGGCAGGCAGACATCGAGCAGCTGGGGCTGATTTCAGTTTTATTTTGTCAGTGGCCGCGTTCGGTTATCGGCGAGTTAATGGCGCGTTCAGCGACAGCCGTTTAAGGCCCCCAAAGCCCAGCTTTTACTTAAGTCACCAGAAAGAAGAACAAGAACAGAGAGCAAAACAGTGATAAACGGCTTTATATTATTTCGTTTAAATCTTTAAGTTGCTTGTGTTATTCATTGTTTTATTATTGGTAAATTTAACAACTTAATTTATTTGAAAAAATATAAATACATAGCTTAAGAGAAAAATATAAAATAATACAAACAATAAAACAAAACAAAATATTATAAAAGCGAAAGCAAGCGCACAAGATAGGACAAAAAAAAAAACCAGAAAGCAGAAAAACAAAATCGTTGTTATTGCATGGAAAATTACTACAAATTTCTTGATCGTCGAAGCTTCGAAAAAGCAAAACAAAACCAACAACAACAATAACAATTGGTTCGGCCATACAGCAAATTAAATGACCGGCAGTATGTTTTTATGTATGGTTGTGTGTTTGTAAATTTATGTACATATATACATATGTTTGTGTGCCTATGCTTTTGTAGGTATTATGCTAAAATGTAATCTTATAAAATTTCCATCTATTTTATTTAAATAATTTTAAAAAATCTCGCTTAGAGTAGTTGGGTACATTTTCAAATAGAAACAAGCATAAACAATTAATAAAAACTATATTTTTAAATTCAGTTTAAAAATAATTTTACCCCAAAAAGTAGAAACATAAAAGTTTAAATTTTACACCTTTCATAACAGAATTAAAATCATCTCTGGGTGGCTACAAAAATCAAGCGATAAATTTATAACCTTAAGAAATAAAACCAACACATTCGTATTTCATTCCGCACACACGGAAAACTTTTCTAAAAACAAAAATTTAAAAGAGAATAGCAAAAAAAATCTGAAAATATATGTTTACATACACATACACACACACGCGCGCACACAAGCAAAGTAGACACAGATGTAAAAACATTTTCATCCTGAAAAAATGTATAGATTGTAAAGTGTAAAAAATTGGAATATAATTTTTTTTTACTTGTTCTATATTTAATAAAAACAAATCTCTTTCATAGTGTTTACTACTATTTTTGTACGGTATCATTGATTTGATGTAAAAAAGCCAAAACCCGAAAAGCTGCAGCGGTTATCGGACTCTCACGATTACAGACCCAGACATTCATATACATATGTATATATTTATTTACATATATATATAAACGTACATACACATAAATATATTTTGCTTATGTGTGTGTAAGCGATTCAACGTGCTGCGTTATCAGCTCCGTGCAAAGAACAACAAAAATTTAATAGCGATCTCAAAAGAACAAAAAAGAGAAACTAAAAAGGTGCCGTGTTGTTGTTACGCCAATGATTTCCAAAGTTGTTGTTGCCAACAACAATACCAACAACAACAACATCAACAACAGTAACAGCAGCAGCAGCAGCAGCAGCAACAATAGCAACAACAACCACTTATAAAGAGCTGAGTAGCAGAACATTTAAACGATTTTGTTGTCAGCGCCCCTATGGGTAAGTTGTTCATTCTTGTTGTTTTTGAATAAATTAACAACAGACAATAACTTACAGAAACAAACAAAAAACATTAAAGGTCCTTTCAGGATGCAGTGCACTTTCTCATGAAAAGGTTTAAAAGAGAGTGTTAAGAGAGAGTTTTAAACTACTTTTGAAAATGCATAATTTCGAATATTTTGAAATGTTTTCATTTTCATAATGAACCTTGCTTATTATTTTTCGTTTACTAGTTGTGAAAAATCCACTTAACTGTGGAAAAATAAGAGGAAGAGAAATATAAGACTTTAATAAATAACTTTTTTTTGCAAAAGAAATGGAGAGAAATAATTTATTTACCTTGTCAAAACAATTTATTGGCACCGGGCTTTACCACCTCAAAATAATCAAAATAAAATGTCTAATCAAAATAAAATGTCTAATCTTTACTACAACTAATGAAAAGCTGTTTCTAAGCTAGACTTGATATCTGGAGCTTCAATTTTCTTTCCCTCAAAATAAAAGAAACGATTTAAATAGATTTTGAGCTAATTCTTAACCAGAAAAAATTAAATATTTTACAACACTTCACACAAACACCAAAAACGAAAAAGGCCAAAAATTCTTTGAGAAAATTGCCACTTGACCTACCACACGGAAATCTAAATTAAGCAGCCATTTTGTATGTGTTTTCTCTCTCTTCGAAGCTCGTTTTGTTGTAGATTCGCATACACACAGGCATATATATGTACAAATTGTGTTCTATGAGCGTAAAGATACATGTGTATACATACATACATACCTACAAGCATATGAATAGTTTGTGGCGGCCTACTACATACCTATGAGAGAGTATGCATGTATGCAAACTCATACATACATACATACTTGCATACATATTTGTTTCTGCGTGAATATTCTTCATTTTATTAGGCGTAGTTGTTCGCATTTACCTTGTGAGCCAATTGTTTGTTCACCCACCCTGTAAACAGAGGGTGTGTGATTTTTCGCTGTGTTTTTGTACTTAAATATGTATATTTTAATGCATTAATATTGTGATCACGTTTTAACAATATAGGGCATTCAAATAGTTGATCATTTTATTATTTCCGCAACTTATTTTTGTTTGTTTTTGTATTTTTAAGCTCATTTGTTGTTAAGTTGACCTTTAACTTGCTGTGCATTCCACACGAATAATTTGTTTACCCAAATCGACCTGTTGTGTTATGTGCCTAACATAATTCGATTAGAGCTTGTCCCTTGGATAAACGACATTTTTGTGATTTAAAGAAAACAACATCTGTTATTTAGAACTGAAAACACAACAAACAACAATAGTGACAATCAAATGAAATATTATAAGTAATGTACACATAATTTTACCATAATTTTTCTCACAGTTTTGAATTTACTTAATTTTTATAAAAAAAATCAAAAAATAAATGTTATGACAAAGATAGAAAATTATCGAGAAATCTAATAGAACAATTGTCAAAATTAGGAGATGTAATTTTGAAAATGAAATGATTTCCATGAAGTGGTTTAGTGGTGCTATTATTCAATGAGTAGTACTAAATTTAAATTTTAATAGAATACTAAATATATACATACAGTGGCTTGCAGCCCCAATCGCCCAGTGTCTAGCAACAAATTTAAAGTGCTATAAAGTTTAAACAAGGACACAAATTCAAAATGTTTAAATGCCAATTTGTTTAATGTTATATCACATTTGAAAAACAAACTTTAGTTTTTATTTAAATATTAATTAATTAATTAAAATTAGTCAAAAACTGAAAACATAAGCCAAACTACATATGCAGCTCATTTCGCCCAGTCTTAAAAAAAGTTACATATTTGGCGTGTAAAAGCTTAAATAAGGATGTTAATACTAAGTATGATATCCTTTAGCCTTAACAACTTCCCTTAATCTATTATTCATGGAAGATACCAGCTTCCGGGTTGTTTCTGGACTGATCCTGCTCCACTCCTCCAGCAAGGCATTTTTGAGACCTTGTGTGCTGGATATGTTGTGTTTCCGGATGTTATTTTCCAGCAGAGCCCACAAATTTTCAATGACATTTAAGTCTGGAGACTAGGCCGGTGGAATCATCACGTGGGGGCAGTTCAATCTAAGCCAGGACTGTACTATTCCGGCCTTATGCTTGGGGTCGTTGTCCTGGTAGATCCGGAAAGTACGTCGGTTTCCAGCTTCTCGGCACTTTGGAGTCAATTTTCCTTTAGTATTTCAAAGTACACATTCTTGTCCATTGTTGTTTCCAAAATCACAAAATTTCCGACACCAGCTGCCGAGATAGATGCCCATACCAAGATACTTCCTCCGCAGTGCTTGACTGTTGCCTTCAATTGTTTGGGATTTAGCTCAGTATTGGAGTGTCGCCACACTTAATTCCATTCGTCCGGGTAAAAATGTTTCAATTTGTACTCATATTCACATATGACTGTGTTCCAGAACTCCAAATCCTTGCCCAAGTGGATTTTGACGAACGTCATCCTAGACCCTATATTTTTGCTTATACAAATTTCTTTTTTCGTGGTTCTCGGGCATCAAAGTCATGGTTGCGCAGAACTTGGAGCACAGTTCCCATACTGAATTTTTTCCTTATTTCATCCTGCACCTATTGAGTCAGTTTTTGAGCCGATAGCTTAAGATTTCCCATTGTTTTCCTGATGATCCTTGGCTCGTCCTGCTCGGTGAAAATCGGATTTGGTGCCGTTCCGCCCTTGTCCTCTGTTCGATTTTCGTCGACGAAACTCCAAATGATGTAGAATACAATTGAGTTGTTTAGATTGACCATTCTAGCTATTTGGCGATATGAATATCCGATTTTTAAGTGTTCCAGGATGAGTTTCCTTTGCCCAATGGTAGTTAGTTTGCCCATGGTCCTTGTTGGCTTGTTGCACCCGAATTGCAGGAAAAAACTAAACTGACTATGGAGGATTGGTCTATTAAAACCAAAAATATTCAATCTCTTAAAAAAAATCCGGGTTTTATGGCACCCAGGTGTCCATAAAGTAACTGGGCGAAATGACGTGCATACCTAAAAAGAGGTACTTTCTTACATAACCCTACCTAGCAGGTGGAAAAACTACAGTTTAATAGGGTCATATATTAATTTTGGTGGTCAATAAATGTACCTGCCATGGGTCTTTGGAATTTTTGAAAAATATTGAATAATGAGTTTATGGCAGGCAATTGAAATTGTTGCTAGACACTGGGCGATTGGGGCTGCAAGCCACTGTATATAAAGATACATGTACTGTTGTCTCTCTCGCTTGTACTCTCTTATTTAGTAGTTAACATTGCGTCTAATGCGGTCTAATAAAAAATGAAAACAAAACCAATAAAAAAAGGCTAAGGAACTGGAAGCCGTTTATGCCAATTATGATATCAATTGTTGCCATGCCAACAAGCACCAGAGAGAACTCACGTAGTGCTCGATATTGTGGTCGCTCGCATAACTGTTTTTATTGTTGTTGCTAAGCGTGCTTAAAAATGTGTGCGAGTGTGTGTGTGTGTGTGTGTGTGCTTAACTGGCTGAAGTGTTGCCTGAACTATATTCACATATATAAATATATTTAATTGAATGTTGCAATAAATTTGAAGAGCTTCTCGAGTGAGGCTAATTTGTTGAATGCCCCAGACAGCAGCAAACAAACAACAAAATTCATCAACTGGAAATGTATTCATTTTAAACTTTGCGAAAGATTTCATTATTGGAGAACTTTGGCAAGAATTTTTGCTTGCTTTCAACTAATAACTAAATTCAACTGTGTGTTAATGGCATCTGCAAATCTTTTAAGAAAACAAATAACCTAAATGTTGTGCAACGTGCAACAAACACCGAGCAACGTGCCTCAAAATGCTGCAGTGCGTTAGAAGACAGCAAATAGCAACAGCAACAATGCAACAATGTTGCAGCGGCAACAGTCAGTTATTTCGTTGCATATATGTAAGTATGTATGTATGTATGTAAATTCCGTCACTTTTATGGCCGCAAATTGAGTTGACTGAACTTGCAACAGCAACAGCAAAAATCTTTGTGTCAGAAGCTCTTAACTAGTCTCCCAGTTGCCATTTGAACAACTTTGCTTATTTTTCGCAAATGCCTGTGTGGTCTTTCCGTCCACAAAAAACGGTTGTAGCTAATTGTTTAATAAAAGGGTGTAAATTATTTTGTGCAATAAAATTAAAGCTTTTAAAAAATTGTAAATGCTCTATTAATAGAACTATTTTTGTCTGTCTTGTTTCTATATTCAGATAAAAAGATGTGCAGCATCAAAAAAAACCTTTAAAACAAATCTTTCAAATTTTGTTAAATTTAATTATTAAATTTGATTTTAAATTTAATTTAGTTGATTTATTTTTTACTTACTTATTATACCAGAGTATGCCACATCCGTTATAGACAAATATATGTATGTGTGGATATTTGTAGCAGTCTTGTTTGTGTTATCAGTTCACATCGCCAGTAAGCCATTTTAGTGTCTCGTTTATAATCAGCATTAAAGGTGTGAAAATTTGCTTATAAAATTAAAAATTAATTAATAGCCATGCAAAAATCGAATACATTGTTGTTGATAGTTGAGCCTGTTTGGGGAATAATAATTTTAATTTGGGCAACAGAGCTGATATGGCTAATCAAGATTGATTGACCAAGCATGGACAGTCATAAAACTTTTGTACAAGTATATTGTTAATCTAATCAATTTAGTGTTGATTTTCGTTTCGCTTTTTTGTTAGCAATTACACTTGGCAACAACTTCAAAAATATCAAGGCATCGTTTATGTTTTTATACGATGATACCGAAGGTATAATAGTATATTGGGTTTGTGCAAGTTTCATCGATACCCTTAGAGAAACTTGGAACATATACTTGAAAGTACCCTCAAGTCGATAAAGCTACATATCGATGTCCTTAAAAGATCAGCATATGACACGCCAACCTCCGACGCCCCCAGCTCCGCCCTTAAAACTTTTAAATTGCTGTATCTTTCGCAGTTGTTTAGTTGGGAACGTCAAATTTGGTAAGGTAGTCGACTTTAAAAACCGATAACAAATTTGTGTTGCCACGCCTACACCTGCGCCCATAATCGATAATGCCGATATTTCAGAAAGTGTATATCGATAAATCCGTATATCTCCCACAATTTTAAGAATAGAGTGACCAAACTTGGAAGATAACTTGCTGGTAACCTCTTTGTGATTAAAACGCCTTTGCTTAAAAAAATTACGAAGGTTTCCGCTTTTTGAAGGTTCGACTTATGCCCATATGCCGATTTTCGGACGATAATATTGACTTATGTTCCGACCCAAAATCACATTTTCTACTTTAAATTTACGATTGAAATAGAGACCAAACTGTGAATAAAAAGCCCTTCCTTTTGAAAATGCGTTGAGTTTTAACGAAGTTATGGCATTTTTAAGGTTCGACCTATGCCCATATGCCCATATGCCGATTTTCGGACTATTATTTTGACTTATGTTCCGTCCCAAAATCACGTTTTTTACTTTACATGTACGATTGAAATTGAGTCCAAACGGTGACTAAAAATCCCTTCCTTTTGAAAATGCGTTGAGTTTTGACGAATGTATGGCATTTTGAAGGTTCGACCTATGCCCATATGCCGATTTTCGGACTATAATTTCGACCTATGCCGACTTCGGACTTTGAAAACTTAAATGGGCATACATATATTCCATAATTTATAAGCTAGAGTCACAAAATCTTGAAGGTATGTTACTGGTAACTCTCCTAAGAGATTGAATATAAATTGAATGGCCACGCCCACTCCGCCTACCTAAACCGATACACCTGTTGGTTAATCGATAGGACCATAAATCTCACGCAATTTTGAAGCTTAAGTCACCAAATTTGAAATGTATATTGCTAGTAAATACCTTCAATAATCTGGATAAAATAATGTTGGAAACCCGATAAACGCCCATATCTCCCGCAATTTAAGAGCTACAGTTGGCAAACTTCGAAGAAGGGTTGCAATCTTATATCTACGTCAATCTGAACGGACAGTAATTCTAGGCTGGACACAAACTATGATATCATAGTATTTCGCTGTCGGTAACGTCCGGCTGCAACGTTCTCTTTTGTTGTACATGTGATTCATTGAATTTAACTTCTTACACTTTTTTTGATTAGTGAAACCCCAAATTTGAGCATTTAGATCAAAGATTCTCTTTTACAAGTCAACTCTTTATTGATATTGCAATTGTGACGTCAGTGATACTTTTGATGTCAGACTGATTAGATGCAATTCGGTTTGCTTAACTTATTTCGATTTATGACGTCAAAAAGTGTATCTGTTTGAGTACAGACCTATTTATTGCCATTACTAACAAGTAAGAAGGCTATAGTCGAGAGCGCTCTCCCTGAAGGAGATACTCATAAAAAAAAACACATTGCATACGTTTTTCAATATACCCCTTAATACATTTTATTGTGCACGTGGTATAAAAATGCAAAAGTTGGCTGTAATTAAATTTAGCTGGAAACATCTTTTTATATATACACACACACACACGCATGTGTGTGTGTAAGGATAATTAGTATTTAACTAATTAGAGTAGGTTGAATAACTAACAGTGGGCTGGAAGTGGGCAGCCCAAGACAGATGTATGTGCATAATTGTGGTCAGCTATGAGTCGATTATGCAGCTAATTGAAATATTAATGCTGCAACCAGGTAAAACGGGAATTCAATTAGCTTGGCTTGTGGCAAGTGGCAGGTGGCAGGCAGCAAGTTAATCAACAAACATGCGATGCGAGAGAGTCTCGAGTGTTTTTTGTTTTTTTTTATGCCATTTGGCAACATTCGAACACTTTTGCTGCTTGCTTCTGATACGGATACAGTTTGGCTGTTGCCCGTGGTTCTATTTTCGGTCCGTGTGACGAGTTGTTTACGTCCGACGACGACTAGCAGTAAAATATTTACCAAAATAAAACGAAAAATTGTATTTAATTTTATTCAGTTTCATAGCCTGTTGAGCGCATTGTGAAAGGTTAAAAGTTACAAATTGAAAGTAATTTGATTTGTTTCCATGGTTATTCTCGGTCAGGTAAGGTGGCCTCAGCTCTATGTTTGACTGTTTGCCACAAGTGAAATGTGTCAACATGTTGCAAAACACTAAAAGTTCCGACCACACACATAGAACATATTCTTGTTTCTGACAAGTAGACAGGCAAACATACAACCATCATTTTTGGTATTCAAATGCAATGTCTTACAGTCGTACACTCAGAGAATAAATGGCATTCAATCTGGAAAATTATGTTATTTAAATTTAAACTATTTAAATTTATAAACCATCCACAATAGGTAATAATCTATATAAGCAAGCAGAAAGCTAATGTAAACAAGTAAGATGCTGTAGTCGAGTTGGCTCGACTACGATATACCCTTAACCCAATTATTAAATATATTCTAGTTTTATTGGCAAATATTCCCTTAAGATGATTTGCACTCAAATGCCCGATTTGAATGGCTTTAAACACGTGCATATACATAAATACACACAGGCATACATACGTACACGAAGCAGTAGTTTTCGGAACTCTGCAGAATACATACAAATATATTGACGCTAGCCGCTGCCTCTTATATTGTGGAATTTAGTGCTATCGGAAATCGAAATATATCGATAATTCAGAAACTGAGGCAGTTATCGATCAAATGAAGCAAACTTGATCTGCGCCTGGTATACGAGAACTTATATTCAAAATTTTAAGTCTCTAGCTCTTATAGTCCCTGAGATCCGCGTGTTCATACAGACGGACGTACAGGGCTATATCGACTCGGCTGTTAATCCTGATCAAGAATATATATACTTTATGGGGTCGGAGATTCTTCCTTCTGCCTGTTACATACATTTGCACAAAACCATTAAGGTAAAACCTTTTTTAACCATTTTTAACTTTGGTTTTTTTTTTTAAATATAACTTGGCAACTTTTCTAAATTTAATTAACATATTTTTTCTAAGTGTAGCCTAAAATGTGTACTAAAATATTCAAAGAGAGAGAAAGAGTGGGACAATTGGGAGGCAGAAGTCATCTGATAGTGCATGACATATCCCCTTCCATGCAACACTTTAGCTTACCTATTCATGTGGACAAGTGTGTGTGTGTGTGCGTATGAGTGATTTAACTAATGACTTCAAATAACGTAAACTGATGCCAGCTTTATTTAAATGCCATTTGCATTCGCTGTTCTTATGTCAGTTGATTGGCAATCGGATTATTTGGCTTGCGTTCGAATCACGCATTCTATTTTAATTTTAATTCGCATCGCTTCTATTTCGAGCTGTGCACAGCTGGTCGATCTGCCATTTAAATGCATCGCAGTCTATTAATCAAATTACAAAGTATCTATCGACAGATGTGCACGTTAAGTAATTCAAATGCCAAAACTATTTGGTGCATTTGCTTAAACACACACACACACACACGCATACACACATACTTATCTGTAGTATATATTCACATTTGAATTTCCTCACAATCAGCTGCTGTTGCATTGCCACATTGACATGCCCCGAATGCATTCGGTGTGCACCCGTTTACCATATAGAGGGAGTGGTTATTATAAAATTCTTGCCAAGTTTGTAACGAGACATCTTCCGACCCATAAGGCGTATATATTCTTGACCATTATCTGTCTGTTGGTCAATTTTCTTGTTAAAATTTGGCATAAAATTTGTAAAATAAGTTTTTGTATAAACAACATTTTTGTTGAGTTTTATTATGCTTTGCATTTGGACAACAAAACTATCCGATTTCTTTATTATTGTATATAAATTTCTTAAATTTATATATTATAGGGTCTGATTATCTGGTCTGATTTGTTGTTTTTTTTGTTTTTTTTTTGTTTTTTTTTGTTTTTTTTTTGTTTTTTTTTTGTTTTTTTTTTTTAATAAATTTAGTTTCAAATGCAATGAACTACACAGCAAATAGATACAAGAATAAAACACAAAAGCGAATAGAACAGTTCACTTAAAATACTCATATCTTTATGTATATACAGTCTGACGCATATATGTTTTTACATGGGGAAAAATTCATATTTTCGAAGTTCTTTTGCAAAAATATGTATGTAATTATTGACTTTTGAATATTTTCTTATTTTTCTACTATTAAATGGATATTTCTAAACTACTTAACATTAAAATTAACAAGATTTATTTATTTATCTACTTGTGAAATTTAATATACAAAAATAGTTACATACATATTTTTGCAAAAGAACTTAGAAAATATGAATTTATCCCCATATACTAATATATATATATATATATATATATACGTGTATAGTGAATGCAATTAGGCACAAATATTTTGGTGTGTATACGATTTAAAAGTGATTCCTACAAATATTCTGTAATTTGCTGGGGGGTGCTTGTATTTGTATATATATATATATATATATATATATATATCTGTATATATGTATTTATATATATATATATATTCACACAGATTTAAATGTACAATATATATGTATGCAAAGAGACATGTATTAAAATATTAAGGCAATGAACCTAAAAAAGGGCAAACACGCTCTTATCAATAGCTAAATGCAATAAAGACAAACGCAAACAGACGCAATAACAACAACAACAACAACAACAATAACAACAAAAAAATCAGCGGCAATAAGTAAAAAACTACGAACACAAAACAGCGCGTGTTTTGTGTCGCTGTGTGTGTGTGTTTGTTGGCATTACTGTGTTTTTTATTTCATATACACTTGCAATGTACATAATACATATGCAAATATCAACACACACACACACTCACACATACATAAATGCACACACACAACAGCAATTCACGTCAGCAAGCGGTAGTCAGAGCAACAGGCCAAATTAGCAGCAACAATTTTTTGTTTGTTTTACGTTGCGTATGAGCGATGTGAACGCAACGTTACGTATACACAGTGTGTGTGCGTGTGTGTGCGTGTGTGTGTGTGCGGGTGTGTGTGTGTGTAAATATCAAATACATTTGCAATTTTAATTTAAATGCGTCTTTTTAATATGCAAACAAAACTGAATCAATTTTCATGCTAGCCAAAATATTTTTTTTAAAACCGAATCCGATTCATAACTTAAATTCAAAAATGTTTTTTAACATCGAAAACCCCAGAATTGATTAAAATAACGGGTCGGAGGAACTTATCACCATCAGTATGGTCGTTCCTGTATACGAGAACATACAGTGTCTGCCAGCTCAGATCGACCAGTGGCTAGCAAAAATTTTAATTGCCTGCCAGAAACTCATTATTCATTATTTTTCAAAAATTCCAAGACCCATGGCAGGTACATTTATTGACCACCAAAATGAATATATTAATAATAATAAACTGTGGTTTTTCCACCTGCTAGGTAGGGTTATATAAAAAAGTACCTCTTTTTATAGCAGCAGGTTATTTCGACAAGTTACATTATGGACACCTGGGTGCCATAAAACTTGGATTTTTTAGCTACAGTTGAATATTTTCGGTATAAATAGACGAATCCTCAGTAGTCAGTTTAGTTATATTCTGCACCTCGGGTGCAACATGCCAACAAGGACTATGGGCAAGCGGACTACCATTGATCAACGGAAAATCATCCTGGAACAATTAAAAATCGGGTATTCACATCGCCAAATGGCTGAAATGGTTAATCTAAAAACCTCAACTGTATTCTACATCACTTGGAGTTGCATATATTCAAATTTTTGGTCTTAAAATCCGAGAGCTAAGCTTCGATTCGATTGTTTATCCTGATGTATATATATATATATCTACTTTATGGGGTCGGATATGCTTCGTTAATAATACTTTTAATTTATTCAGAGTGCTGAATCAAACTCAATTTAATTAAAGTATTTAAAAACTGACCGAGCTGTATAATATATATTTTTTGTTAATATTGGCGAATTTCGCCAAGTGAGGAAACGAAATCAAAATTCGTTTCGCAGAGTTTCAAAATAAAGTTAAAACTTGTTTGCAAATCATATTCTTTTCTCTTTATGTTGAACACATCCAAATTTCCGGATAAATCACAAATTGTTATGTATTTTATATATCATGCGACACAGTAGTTCCATGCAAATATTTTCGCCATCTTCTCGCTGAGCAAGCTGAACTGCCTCGGGCAGATGCGGAGGATCGATGTTGGGCCCAGAGACCAGACTAAATGCAAACACTTTCATCCTGCAATGACGAGCGACAGTTACCTGAAAAAAAGGTTAACAAAATAGAGTCACTTTGGTATATAAACAAGGGAAGTGGGATTACCTCGTGAACGAGGGACATGCCGACGGTATCGGCGCCAATTTTGCGCAAAAGTCGATGCTCGGCTGGCGTCTCATAGGCCGGGCCACCCACACAACAATAGACGCCCCTCCAAATGCGATGCTCGCACCCAATCTCATGGGCAATCTCCTCGGCCTTCTCGATCAGATGCGGATCGTAGGCATTTGTCATGCTGAAATGGCGATCGCCAAAGCGTTGTTCATTTGGTCCGATCAGCGGCGAATTGTCCAGCATGGCCGACATATTGATGTGATCCTTAACGAGCATTATGTCGCCCACATTGTAATTATTGTTGATGCCAGCCGATGCACACGTTAGGAACAGATACTCAACTCCCAGCAGTTTCATTACACGCACCGGCATCGAGCAGCTGCCCACCGGGTTGCCCTCGTACACATGGAAGCCTTGCTGCATCGCAACCACACTTGCCCCCATCAAAGTGCCCGCAATCAGTTTGCTCTTGTGCATATTGTCCGTGTACAGGGCGAATTTTGGTATTTCCGAGTAGTCAATTACTTTGAGATTCTCAATCAGCTGGGCCAGCATATCCAAGTTGGAACCGCACACCACACCGAACTTGGGTCGCAACTCAGTTCGGCCAATTATAAAATCAGCCATTTTCTTAACATCCTCGTAGCTAAAGATTGCTGATTGTGGTGTTAACAATATACTTTTGGGTCGGGCAGCCACTTCCTCCTTTAGCTGCTGCTCTGCCAGGATTTTCATCCGTCGGATTGTTAGCGCCGTCTTGAGGGCGCAACAATCCTTGTTGCACATTTTGAGTTTGAAGCTGGCCGCAGCTTGTTTTTTGTTTATTTTTTAAGTGCTATCGGCTTAAGCAAAATACTACTTGAAAACAAAGTCAGGGAAACATTTTTTTTTTCGAAATTAAAAATTAATTTTAAACCGAAACAGCAACTAGACTATTTTTGTTTTGGTTAAACAGTTGTTCAAAGTTGCTTATGCAATGCTTATTTGAAATAAAGAAAATAAACTCGGATTTATTCAAGCAAATTTTATTTTTAATTATTCTCAAATGAATTATTGAACAAAATGCAGCAAATGCAAAATGTTATTGTTTTGTTTATTCTCGTTGTGTAATTTCAAAATCTATTCTTAGCAGAATTATTATTTTATTTTTTTTTTAATAATAATAATACCAATTCTTATAATAAAAAATAAATATAAAATTGTTCTACTTTATATTAAAGCTTAAATTGCCGGTTTTTCGTTGTTCAGTTTTTAAATATATAGTACAATTTTAAAGTTTAGAAGGTTATATAATCTTTAGCATGCTTTAATTAGCCATTCTTTAAATTATAATAATATTTAATTTAACACAAAATGTGCTCAGTTCCAAAGTCAGTCGAAGATTGTTTTAAAATAATCAGCTTTTTCAAACTATTTCAATTAAAATCCCATTGCGTTCGCAGAAAACTGTGTGCGTTATTTTCCAGTGAAGTGCTGTAAGCTAGTTTTCAACTTTTCCATTGCTGTTGTTATTTTTTGTTGTTGTTGCTATTGTTGTTGCTTTTGTTGCTGTTGTTTGCGTGTAATTTATCTCGGGGCATCATTATAATCATGCGGTTTGATCGAAGCAACAAGAGCAACAATGTCAACAAGTCTACACCAAAGCCAAAGCCAAAGCCAGAGCATGGACAACGAACGTGACTCTGACAACAACAACATTAATAGCAATAACAATAATAACAACAACAACAATAACAATAATAACAACAACATTTTGCTTGTAACTTAAACAACTTGGTGCCCACTCAAATGACAATAACGAAGCGCTGCAAAGTTTTCTATTTCAGCGTTTTGCTGTTATTGTTTGTTTGTTGTTTTGTTGTTATTGTTTTTATCGTTTTCGTTACATTGTTATTGTAAATTTCATAAATTTATGGACTTTTTTATGGGCGCGCACTGCGCATGCTAAACGCTTCAGCGGTTTGCTCAGTGCCAGCGCCTCAGATCAGCCAATGAAGCTATATACACAAATATATATAATATATGTATATATAGCTGCGGAGCAAAAACTATAATTTTGAAAATACATCAAATAATAGGGCTGTGCGAATTCGTTTATTATTATCCAACTGTGTTAATTTGTTTATTGTAAGGAAAATCTCTTAAAAAATATAAAAGATCAGACAAAAGAAAAGTAGAAAGATTTCTGTTAAATAAACAATAAACAAATAAACACACAAGTTATTTTCTTAAATTTTAGTTTGACAATGACGCTATTTTGTTGACCCGCATTGTATGTAGGCAAGCCCAGACTGCCCCTCCCAGTTAGCAGCAGTCAGCTACAATCGGCAGCAGGCGGCAAGCGGCAGTCAAGCGTCGCAGCTGCGGCTCCGTCTCCGGCAGACGCCTCTGTTGACTGATGTGCGCCGAAAACCACATGGAAAAAAAAGATGACAAAATTTGAATTGTGGCGAGTGTTGATTGAGTGTTGTTGGTGTTGTTGTTGTTGCGGCGTTTGTTGTTGTTTATTGGTTTACACAACTAATTAGCGAAGAAATGAATTATAATGGCATGCCCAGGCTAGCAGCAAACAAACAACAGACAACATTCAACACCCAACAACAATCAGCAGACAACAATGTATAGCCAACAACTAACCAACACATGCATTTGCTTAACACACATTTACACACACACACACACACACATGCGCAGGCATACTTACTATGCAAATGAGACAGCATTTAAAATTGAACACAAACATTCTGTTTAAAAAAGAAAAACAACAACAGCAGAAAAATATATCAACAAGTCTAACAAATAGCGTGGCTGACATTGAACCACTCAAAAAGACGATGACAACTTGGACTTGGGTCGTATGAGTAACACTCGTATTCAAATCACGCATACGAATGATAAACAACTGAAGTGTGGTAAATATTACACAGCAAATGTAACTAGTCCCAGTTTGGACTCAGGAAATGGAAAATTATTAAATCCCCTGTTTGTCCTTTGTATAACAAGATAAGACAAGTAAGATGCTGTAGTCGAGTTGGCTGGACTACGATATACCCTTAACCAAGTTGTTAAATATATTCTAGTTTTATTGGCCAATTTTCCTTTAAGATGATTTGCACTCAAATGTTCAGTTCTGCAAGTGCATTTCTAACGGAGTATTTTTACTCACAAGCATATACATACATACATACATACAGACTACAAGAGCTAGCGTCGATTATCATGCCATCTCTTTCTCACACATTCGCTCGCCTATTTATGTGTATACAGAAAATGCTTGCGTCTGCTGACAGCAAGAAGATCAATATGAAAATATATTTTCGACTATAACTTTGGTGTTTCTTATCCGATCTTAATGAAATTTGGGCAATTGATGAATAATATCAATAATATAGTATATAAGCATATTATGTATAAATAAGAAGCCTCTGCCTCTTGAATTGTGGAATTTATTGCTATCGGAAATCGAAATGTATCGATAATTCAGAAACTGGGACAGTTATCGATAAAATAAAGCAAACTTGATCTGCGCCTGGTACACGAGAACTTATATTCCAATTCTGAATTGAAGTCGCCAGCTCTTATAGTGTCTGAGATCCGCGTGTTCATACAGACGGACAAGGCTTTATCGACTCGGCTGTTGATCCTGGTCAAGAATATATATTTTTTATGGGGTCGGAAATGCTTCCTTCACAAAACAATTATACCCTTTTACCCATTTAATAGGTTAAGGGTATAATTAATACGAAATTTGATAAAAATACACCAAATACTCTAAAATTTGACAAATGTTGAATAAGCAGAATTTTGTTCCTTATCAGAACATTTCCTATGAAATATTTTAGAAAATCACGAAAGTAGCTGGTTGATTTTGAAAATATGCATTTATCAAGTATACGTTTGTCGCAAGGGTGCATTTCTTGTTTGATTTGTTTTGTTTTGTTTCATTGTGTGACCAACCAAATAGATTGTAAATATATCAAAGCTAACAATTTCGTGTTATTTTTGTTCTTCTTCTTCTCTTTTTCAGTGCATGCTGAAAATTGCAAGTTGTATTTTGGCCAGGCGGCAACTAATCTGATCCTGATTGCAAATACCAATGAAAACCAATGAAGACAACGTTTACAAATATAGCAAATACGAAACGAGCAGCAAAACAAACGCTTCCAAGGGACAGCTGAAGAAGAGGAAGAAGTTTGGGCCTCGCAGTCATACGTACAAGTGCCTCAATCATAATCCGCTTATAGATCTGTTAGAGCTCGGCATACTTGTACTAAAGATACTTAAGCAGCCAACGACCACCAACCAGAGTCCAAATACGAGTCTCAGACTGAGTCGGAATCGCAGTCGGAGTCGGAGTCGGAGTCTGTGTCTGAGTCCAAGGTGCAGCTGCTGAACAGAGCCAAGTGCAAGTGCAACAAGCAAAAGCTAAAGTTGTTTGTTTTTTTTTTGTTGTTGTTGTTTTTTTGAAGCAACTCACACCCAC
The DNA here is from genome assembly GCA_035042185.1 of Drosophila kambysellisi. NCBI lineage: Eukaryota > Metazoa > Arthropoda > Insecta > Diptera > Drosophilidae > Drosophila > Drosophila kambysellisi. The sequence continues at coordinate 207,677 of JAWNLS010000946.1, read as the reverse complement.
CGTGCCAAGTTTCTTGAATTCGATTTCTTCGATTCGACTGTGGCAAAATAAAATAAAAACAACGTCGAAGTAGGCACCTTAATTGCCCTGACAGCCACAGCAGCAGCAACAGCAGCAGCAGCGGCAGCAGCAGCAGAAACAGCAGCGGCAACAGAAGCAGCAGCGGCAACAGAAGCAGCAGCAGCAACAGAAGCAGCAGCGGCAGCAGCAGCGGCAGCAGCAGCGGCAACATAAGCAGCAGTGGCAGCACTGAAGCAGCAGCGATAATCAAGTGACGACAACGCTACAAGCGAAAATAAAATTCAGCAAGTGAAAACTCACTGAGTGACACAAAGAGAGAGAGAGAGAGAGACACAATATATAGTGTGTATAAGAGTGAGTGAGAGAGGCAAAAATATAAAGCCAAATCTAGATTGTGTGTATGACAACGAGCCCAACTCCTTCGGTTGGTGGTGGCCAACAACAACTCCAAAGCAAGTTGGCAAGTTGGCAACTTGTGGCAATCATTGGCGAGTTTCCTTCCAGACGAGAAACGTTGACAACGCCAGACGCGGGGCATAAACCAGAAACACCGCTGCAACTGCAACTGCAACTGGAACTGGTATATCGGCGAGTGAATCCGACCTGACCGCAGATACAAATAACACACTCAAGCACCACACACACACACACACGCGCACACACCAATGTACTCCGCTGTCGATTATTACGCGGAAATGGGACAAATCTCTCAAGATGTAAGTAGTAACCAAAATTATTGCTTTACTAACTGAAACTTTACTCTTTAAATTAAACATTTATAAAAACATGACATTTAAAATTAATTAATTTATTTAATTAATTGTTCATAAAAACTAACTTGGTTAATTGTTTTGCTTTCCTGATTTTCAATTTGCTAACGTTTAATAATTTGTTGACTAATAATTTTTAATTTAAATTAACATTTAAATTCCCTTAAATTTATATTATTTCTTTATTATTTTTGGTTATAATTGTACACTAACTTTATATCACCGAGTTTGTTAAATTTAAATAGTTACATTTAATTTAATTCCATTTTTTAGTAATGCATAAATGATATAATTATATCATATTGTTTATCATTTTATATGTAACTTTAAGTTTTATTTTAAATTTAAAATTTGTGCACGTAAATTTATTTTTTTTTTCGTTGAGTTAATTTGGTTTTGAGGGTAGTCCGTGTTGCATAATGTATGCAATGTGGCACGTTTGATTTGATTTAATGACAAAGAAGTATCAACAATATTCGCAAATGAGCTGCCTTTTGTTTTATTTTGAAATAAATTAGTATTTCACAATAGCTACAACCACAACTTGCCACAAAACCGCAACGCAACACAACCCAAAACCACAATCTCGACGCTGCCACAAAATTGTTGCTCATGTTTCATGTTGCTTCAATTTGAATGTCTAAACTAAACAGAGACAACATTCCTTTGTCGGGCAAAACATAATTGTAGTGAAATTAATTAATTTTGCATTGGACATGTCATGTCCTCCAGGCAACAAACACACACACATATCAAATTCATGGAGGAAAATTTCCAGTTTCACGTTAAATGAAATAATGCGCTTTTCGTTTTTCCCTTCTTGCATATTTGCGCCAAAAAAAGGAAAATGTTCTCATGAAAGAAATGAATGCGATATGCAAACATAGTTTATAACTATATTTTTTTTTGTTCCTCAACTTTTAACTTTTCCAACAAGTAGTTGAAAGCAATGCATGCAATTGTCCAATTAGGAAAATGTATTATTTTGCCAGACACAACATGTGATGTGAAAATCGAATGAAATTGTAAACAACTCCCACAAACTCTTCAATGTCCGTCATGCTGTCTGTCCGTCTGTCCGTCTGTCCGTTTGTATGAACGCGCGACACCCTTAGAGATGGAGACTTGATACTTGGAACGTATACTGGAAAGTACCCTCAAAAGTTAAAGTGTCTTGGGTTTGGTCCAACGTCCACTAGGGAGGTAGAAAACAGCTAAGTTCGATTTTAGCAAATCGATAAATCGACATATCTCTTACAAGTTAATGCTTTGTGGGTTGTTGGCGAGGTCCTTCAAAGATCGACATGTGCCACGCCCACCTCCGACGCCCCCATCACCCCCGCCCCTAAAATTTTTAAATGGCTATATCTTCCGCAGTTTTGAGTAGGGAACGTCATTTGTTAGGTATATTACTGGTAGCCGCCTTTAAGAATCGATAACAAATTTATGTTGCCACGCCCACAACTGTGCCTATAATCGACAATTCCGATTGTAAATCGATAACTCCGCTTATCTCCGAAAATTTTAAAGATAGAGTAACCAGACTTGGAAGGTATTTTGCTGGTAACCTCCTCCAAAGATTGGAGGTTTTTTTTTGTTAAAATATAAAACAAAACATTTTAATTTTAGTACGAGCAGCTTTTAACCAGTTTGCTAATGCGCAATTTCAATGTTGTTAGTTTCAGCTACAAATATATTTTTTTTTTGGCTGCAGCATTTGATAAGCCACGCGAAACTACCAAATAATTCAGAAATAATGAGACTTTATTCTTGTTTTTTTATTGTCTTTTCTTTTATTTTTATTTTGTTCATGCAACAAAAACAACATTTTCGATAAGAAATCAATGTGGTTATGTGGGAGCAAACTTTTAAATATACATATATATATATATATTTATATATTCCATGCATAAACGTATTCCAAAATGTAGGTCACCTAATCAGCAACGCATAAAAAGCATGAGGCATTTTTTTATATATATTTTTTTTTTATTATTAAATTTAATTAGATTATATTTAATGTCGAGTGCCATAAATTCTAAAAATGCACTGAAAGCAATTCTTTTATATTTGTTACATTTTATATATTGATATAATGTAGAGATTATTTTGTTTGCCTAAAGACTATTTTATATTTTCAATTAAATGAAAATTGTATAAAAATAGGCAAAATATGAGCAACCGTATCAAATAAGCAAAAGTGCGCCATTCTCAAACTGGCAACAGTCCAAAATGGCTTTTGTCTTTTGACTTACTGGTGGCGGAATAACGTCAATTCGTACTCTGACTAACTGACTGACTGTCTATTTAACTAACTGATTGACTGACTGACTGACTGACTGACTGACTAAGTGCATAGTGCAGAACTCTTCATAATTTCACAATTTCAGTCAACAATATTCGGACAAGTTTTCGACTGCAACATTTTATTTAATGATTTGTGCAATTTAATTGCCAGCATTTTGCAGATGCGGAAGTCATGACAAATATTTATTATAAATATACATATATATACATGTATATATGTATGTTGTTCCTGTTATAAATGGCAGCTTGTGTTTAAATATCTATATTCGAATGGAACATTTATTAAATAGTTTGTGTGCGTCATTTAGGGGTAGATAACAGCTAATATTGCTCTTTAGATTTATGGTTCTGTTAATTGCTATAGTATACAAATTTTCCGTAGATTCATAAATGCCATTTAGGTATTTGTTTTTGTTTCTTCTGATCATAAATAATAATAAAAATAAACTAATAAGATTTAATTTAAATAGAAATTTATATCATGTGTGCCTCAGGGTTCATTCAACTTGCGGTTAATATATATATGTATTCATAACATAATAATATGGATTTATATTTAGCAATTTGCCATTTACCTTTTGTTGTCAGACCCTTCTCGAATTATTATTATTACGACAATAGTCGATTCGTTCCGTTTCCTTATCAATAATTGTTATCAGGCCAAGGAGCAGTTCAGGCAGCTGTGACTTGCTTGTTTCTTGTTTGTATTGTTTTTTTTCTATTGTTGTTGTTATTGTTGTTGTCGTTACAAGCGATAATATGCACCTAATAATTTGCCACACTTGCGAAACTGTTGGCCGTCTGCTGTCTGCTGTCTGTCATGCCTTTGTGTGTGCATTGCTTTTGTTTTGCCTGTGGATTTTCAATTGTTTGCGCTATATCAGTAGACAAAGTGTCGCATTGAGTGCCAGACAGACTGGCACAAAGCTCCAGGACCAGAGTTACGCCCCCATCCACAAAGACAAAGACACACACACGCACACGCACATACGTTGAGGTTGGTCAATATTGCCACATGCCACCAGGCTTGCTGGCATACTCACGTTGCACACATTCACTCATTCTGTGCGTTAGAACAGAACTCCAACAACTCGATTGGAGTCGGCGAAGACGGTGGCAAAAAAATATACTCGTGCGGCGTTGCAAGGTAAATAAAAAAGAGACCAGAGAAAATACAATTCAAACAACAAAAAAAAGTAAAAAATGCTTCAGAAAATGTTTGCTTTTTTGCTGTATTCAGAAAATGTTTGCGCTTTGAACTGTGGAAATCGGTATATAAGGAAAAGTATACATCAATGATTCATTCTTCTGTGTTTCTTGAAAGATCTCGATTAAAAAGATGTAGAAATGTGACATATATTACTATTTATTATCAACAAGACTTGTACTTTTCTTATGGAATAATACTGATCAACTGAAAATTGTTTATGAAAATCGGTTAAGAAACACAAAAGTTGTTCCAGTAATTGATATATACTCAACTGCATACAGCAAATAGCGAAAGCACTTTCAATATAAATCGGCATTCACACATACATATAAACAACATCGGTCAAAGTGTTGGCTTAGATATCTATTTTAAATTATTTATTATTTTAATGTAGACTACATACAGTCTACAAACTTTGAAATAATACATTTTAAAATATATAATTAAAAAAAAAAAATATTAATTAAGAAAGTTTGGCTTACAATTAAAAAGAAGAGGTAAGTTCAATTTTATAGTGAACAAATGAACATAAAATATAAAATATCTTGTGGATATTCAAATTTAAAATGAACCAGAAAAAATCCCAATCTTAAGATATGATTTGAACTTTCTGACTTTAAAAATGAATTTAAATCCGATCAGATGATAAACAATAAATGTTGATTACCTATGCTTATTTTAAGCCAGTTCCTCTAATTCTATTTTTAACAAAAATCAAAAATTCCTAATTCAGACTTTCATTCAAAAATGAGATTACCGCTAAGCGCTTAGCTTTGGATTCTGTGTTTATGGTCAGTTAATCGATAGTCAGCTTAAGCTTATTTACATATGTTTATAAATAGCTCACACATTTACATACACACACACATACACATATACACATATACATATATACATGTAGATAGTGAGAGAGAGAGATTGCGGGACATGAATTAAAATGGCAAGTTGCGAGTGCAAACTGTTAAAATGCTTTTGTCGAATACATTTACACACTTATGAGTTGATAGTTTATCACGTCTAGACGCTCTTGTTTACCAGCTACGAACACGTGCAAATGCAACGAGCTCTGTTTTTTTCACACACACACACACACACACTACACACACATACACACATTATGTAGTACAATTTAAATATGTATACAAAAATTCTTTCAGTCTATTTGTTTATTATTTTTGTTATTCATATTCATATTTTGCTGCCCTAAACTCATTTAGTTTGCATTTCCAACACCTGACGTTTTTTCCACTTTACTTGTTTGCCTAGTTCTCTGCTCTAGCTCTACACACTTATTGTTTAATATTTCTCTTTTAGCCGTCTACCATTTATGCTAATTTATTTGTTTGTTTACCAGCTTTTGTTTTAATTTGTTGAGGCCACTACTGTTGACATTTGAAGCGAAACCTCCGACAACTAAGCAGCGAGCGGACTTTAGCATCGCGCCCACTCGAAACAAAACGAAAAAAAAAAAATATATAAAATACAGTCAAGGGGGAAAATAATAACAATGAAAATTAAACATAAATAAGCCCAAAATGAAAACCGCAAGAGAAGCGACGTCGAGCGAGGGGTGAAGCGAGGGGGGCGGAGGTTTGACGGGTAAAATAAAGTAAATCAAGTTGTCTAACAAGGGAATAACTCTACGCTATGTGCTAATTATGCTAATTTGTGAATAATTTTGTTTTATTTTTATTGTACTTCATCCGCCCATTAAAAGCGCTTTTCTGCTCTTCTTCGTGTGTGTGTGTGTCATGCATGCATATGTATGCGTAATCTTTGTAGGGGACATCAAAATAACCCTACAATAGTTAATTACCCGCATTAACATAAGCACAAAAGCATCATCATGTTGTGCAAACAGTGTCAGCCACTGTTAAGACACCTCTCTCTCTCTCTCACACACACACACACTCTCTCGATCGTTAATAGTTAATTGCCCGCATTAACATAAGCGCAAAATCATCATCATGTTGTGCAAACATTGTAAGTCAACTAACACCAGTCACTGTTAAGACACCTCTCTCTCTCTCTCGCACACACACACACACACTCTCTCGATCGCACCTTTGATTTGTAATCGCCACGCTTCATGATTTTGCACGTAGCGAACAACTTCCCTGTGATCGCTCAAAGTTGACGCGATCAAAACAAACTATATAGAATAAATTATATAGTATAGTATATAGTCAATTCGTCATTCAGTCAGCAATTCAAGGCAATTTGAATAAGGCCTGTCTACCGCCGCCCCATTCTGGGCAGCAAAACTTGTTGCCTGCCCTTGCGTTAAGTATCAATTGTTATGATTTAGACTTGCCGTCGCGTCAAGTCCACTTTAATATGCTCAAATTAATGCATGAACGCATGAGGCATGGATGGGCTTCAGCTAGGGTTTGGGTTATTTTAAGAACACAACAACATACACGAATCCTATAACTAATGCTCAGTCACGAATAATGCCCGCGACACTCGTAAACAAATGCAAATCTACCTAAAATTAATCAAATCGTCATATTTCAACTTATTATGCCGAGAGCATATTTTTAAAGTGGAAGGTGTTTTCTAAAATTTAGGGTTATTTCTCTTCCGTTTCCAATAAAATTAAAAAAAAAAAACTATTCTAAAATTCAGATAAAGAGAAATTAAGAAATATGTTTCCAAAAAATCGTTTTTGTAGTATGTATTTTTGTATAAAAGATAAAACATATTTGATAAAGTATACTAAAAGAAAACATATTAAGAAAAATTTAAGAAGATACTGTCCAATTTTTCGAAATTATTTCTATAAATCAGAATATGTTTCTAGTTTCAGGTAAAATAATTTTTCCGAGTGTAGGAAATATTCCTCTACTCAATAAGTGAGGCATTCCTTGCGGCGCTTTTACATCTCATGTCAATGTTTCTAGCGGTTTATTGAAATTTTCATATGAAAGTTGTAGCAAGTCGATGAGTGCCAGTTGCTTATTGCTATTTCCACTTACAGTGGATTATTTGAACTAATAAATGTTCAACGTGTCCAGTCGGATGCACTTTGACACAACAATAAAGAGAGGGGGGTGGCAACATCAACCACATCAGATCACGTATATATATGGCATGTTGACGATCAAGTTTCCAGTTGAATGCAACACATAAACCAAAATCATATCCGAGCATTATGTATGCTCGAATTTGAGTTACCCTGCAATGTCAACATGGAAAAAACACAACTTTTGGAAAAAGAAAATGGGTATCAAAACCAGTACTGGTGATCGCATCGTGCCTAATACTCGTCCATATGCCGACTTGGTGGCTACCCATGAAACTTGGCCTAAGCGCACCTTCGTTTGTTCCCACTCCTGTGGCTGAGCCATGTAACCCACTTTGAGAAAATAACAGGTACCCGCACCACAATGTAAAACGGTGCACGTATGCCAAAGCCACAAACGGGTTTCTCCTCCAGCTGACAATGTGTGTCTCTGTAGGTGTGTGTGCGCGCGCATGTGAGAGTTAATTTCCCATAAGCCACCCATATATATATATATATATATATATATATATATATATATGTATATACATATATTATTTTCATTTAAATCACCAATTTACGCTCTCAATACGTTTGCTGACTGAGAGAACAACAACAACAACAGTAAAAACAAAAACAATAAGAAGAAGAAGAATATCAACCATTTATATTCAATTGACTGTCATTAATTAATTACAATTTATGTGTCTTACACAACTTGTCATCCAGTTGCTCTGTCTTGTTTCAAACGAAGCGCGAAAAAGTCTGTCAAAAGTGTTTTTTGAAACGCTCATTTGCCGTGGCGCCACCTAAGAAAGAGTAGCCAATTAAAAAGCTAAAAAAAATGTAAATAAAATAACAAAAAACAAACAACATCAAACTGGTAGCTGTAATTGGTTTTTTTTTGTGTTTTTTGTGTTTTGTTTTTTTATACCCTTAACCCATTAAAAATGGGTAAAAAGGGTATAATGGTTTTGTGCAAATGTATGTAGCAGGCAGAAGGAAGCATTTCCGACCCCATAAAAAATATATATTCTTGACCAGGATCAACAGCCGAGTCGATATAGCCTTGTCCGTCTGTATGAACACGCGGATCTCAGAGACTATAAGAGCTAGCGCCTTCAAATTTTGAATATATGTTCTCGTGCACCAGGCGCAGATCAAGTTTGGTTTATTTTATCGATATCCGCATCAGTTTCTTGATTATCGATACACTGCGATTTCCGATAGCAATAAATTCCATAATTTAAGAGGCAGAGGCTTCTAATTTATACATAATATTCATATACATATGTCTATATCGTATACTTATGTATGTCTGGATGTATGTATGTATGTAAGTATATGCACGTATTTGTAGATAGCCAGTTCGGGTCACTTCGGGTTTGCAAAACTGAACATTTGAGTGCATATCATCTTAAAGGAAAATTTGCCAACAAAACTAAAATATATTTAACAACTGGGTTTAGGGTATATCGTAGTCGAGCCAACTCGACTACAGCATCTTACTTGTTTTTTTTATTTATTTTTTATTTGTTTTATAAAACAAGCCCCACCGATCAACTCTGGGCTGGCATCATTTGTCTCCGGGTTGTTTTGTTGTTGGCTGTTTGTTTTTTTTTAGTCCCACGGTTCTATTATAAACTATTTAAGTAGCTGAAATAAGCTTGATTTTGCTAATTAGCAAAATATAGCAAAACAAAATATTTACATACATATAAATCTATTAATTTATGGCTACGTTTTGTGCAGCCTCAACAATTTGCATGTTAATCGTTTCGAATAAATCAAATTGATTAATGGCACATCAAATATATATGTTTTGTTATCTCAAAACTAAACATATTATTTACAAATGCTTTTTACAACATTATTTTTGTAACGACTGTGTTTCCCACATGTGGAGGTCAAAATTGTATTTAATATGGGAAGTTCAGAACGTCCACATTTCCAGCTATAATTTTTCTTTATTTATTTTTTTTTTATAAAACTATATTTTCTGTTTTTGTTTGTTGACAACTTTTTATAATTAAAATAATTTTATATTTTATATATATATAAAATTAGCAATTTATTTCGATTTAGCAGTTGAGTGTTTCAAAGTCAAAGGCAACAAAATGTAAATTTTTATTTGATTGAACGGCTTTCCAAAAAAGGCCCGATTACTTTTAGAACAAGACGTGGGTGGACGCATTAGGGTCATTAAATATGTATGTGTGTGGGCTGCTAATATTCTATCTGTATACAGCTTATAGTATATACTAAAGTTAACGAATTATTTACATTTCAGATATCGTGAATTGTTTTCCAAATTTCATTTACAAACTTGATAATACTTCTTAATGGGTAGCTTGCATAAGAAACTAATTTAATCCAATTTTTTGTTTTCCTATGTGCTCCCCATATATACATGATATACATATGATAAGCAACTGGTTTTGTCCGATTATGGCTATATATAGGGTATGTAGAAGAAGAAGAAGAAGGCAGTGCGCTATCAAGCACTAAAAGGCACTACAAAGAAATGAGAAGAAGAAGAAGAAGAAGAAATTTACAAACAAATAACAACTAACAAAAAAAAGTCATTGAACGTTTAATAACATCGCCCCAGTTTAGTAGGCACCACAAGCACAACCAGCAGCAGCAGCAGAGAGAACAAAAAACAAAACACAAAACACACACACACAAATGTAATAATAAAACCCCAACAAAAAAAAACTCTGATTAACATTTTAGTCGGACAGTCAGTCAGTCAGTCAGTCAGTCAGTCAGTCAGTCAGTCAGTCAGTCAGTCAGTCAGTCAGTGAGTGAGTGAAGCTGCTGCCACAAACTATATACATTATATATCTATGGCTGACGTGAGTAAGCAGCAGGCAGACAGCGATATAGAAAATGCTGCTGGAAACGCATAAACATGTGTTGTTTAATGATCAAGTTTATGTATATATATATATATATATATATATAGTGTACGATGCTGGCAGCTAAACAACAACAAGAGCTGCTTTTGTGCTGTATTTGCTTACGAGCTTCAACTTCAAAGTGCTGCCACATTTCTGTGCGTCTGCGATAAGTTTAATAAATCCGCTGATTTAGCTTGTTTGCCTGCCCAGAGTTGCAGCAATGAACACAACTCAACGAGAGAGAGAAAGATAGAGAGAGAGAGAGATTGACTTTCTCGACTATTCAATTTGCAAATAAGCTATCCAATGCAGTATCTGGGCCCCGGGCTGTCCTGTCCTGTACTGTGCATCCTTGCACATCCCACCCTCATTATGATAGACACACAGCACAGCACACAGGACACAGTGTGAACGATATACCTTTGCTATTGGCAATGTCCTCATCAACGCAGTCCTTCTCAAATATCTGAGCATAAAATGCATCCTGTGGATTCTGTGGAGCAACACACACACACACACACACACAGTTGTCATGGCAACTGTTCATTGATTGGCAAACAAAGGGAGCCAACAAAGCCAGCTCATTGCCAATAATGCCTTTTTGGTCGCAATGTGCATGAAATGACGTACGCAAAGCATATTAAAATGAAATACAAACCAACTTGCGAACTCTCATTTGCCAAATGCTGCACTCGTATTATGTTTATTGAAAATACAAAAATAATTTGGCCCATTATGTAAATACAATTATGGCCTACAGCTGAAAAACAGCAAATCTTTAAATTGAGCATGGCTTTAAGCAGTGGCAAAGAAAGCAAAGAAGATCATTAAATTTATATAAATCAATAAATAAATATGGTATTACAAAGTTTTGAAATAGTGTTTGTAATAGGCATCTCGGATATATTCTTGATCAGCATTAGCAATTAAGTTGCTATTTTTTTGTCTATCTATCGAATCTCAGAGAATGTAGAAGCTGGAGACTTCGATTTCATAATATATTTCATATTCTGTTTTTTTTTCAAGATCATAGGGGCACAATAGATCCAATGGGTTGCAGTGCAGGTACCCCAAATATAACAATCATTCAGGAGTATCGATACAAAACGATTTCCGATACCAATAAGAGCAGCAATTTTAAAGGCACATATTATTGATTGACCGCAAAATATTCATTAAGATCGGATAAAAAACTTCAAAGTTATAGTTAAGTTCTAAAAATTCGCCTCGAGAACCAGAAAGTATATATCTGTCCAAGGTTACATTTTTTATTTAATTTAGAAAAAATTTGTTTAACTTCCTGTGTGCTTTTCTACAATATAATAATTTGATTTGAAATTTATTAATTATAATAATAATAATTTAATCGATTTAGTATGCATATTTAACAGACGAATGCAGGATATTTCCTAGTCGAGCTATCTCGACTACAACATACTTTTATGTGTGCGCTGTGTAATTATTAAATATACAATTTGGTAATTGCAAATGGGGCTGTTTTGATTTGAGCAATCGATGTTAACTGTTTAACTCATCTAAATTTCGCTTGTGTATTTTCAGTGTGCCGGAACAGATTTTGATATGGATGATCTCGATGAATGTGATCAAGTGACACAAGTGATTGGCTACCATCCGCGCTATCGTGATCATTTTCTGCACACGCAGAACTTTATTATGAAAGGTGATGGACCTTTGCCATATTCTTATAGAAACTATTTGGCCATAATTGTGAGTATTAAATATCTATTTTTCTTCGCTTAACTACACCTACTAATTGCCAAGCTAACCATAAACATCAAAAGCGTAATTAAATTTAAAAAAAAAAAACGAATTGCTAAATTATTATCACATTTCAAGCAGCTAAATTGTTGTTGACTGAAAATCATATTATATTATATATATATCCGATAGTCAAGCAGCAATAAATGCCATTAGTGCCATTCGAAAGTAGTCCATGAAGCTCGATCCAAACTTGACCAACTCGGGATAATGAATAGGCTAAGATGGGTCCCGGGCCACACGGACATAGTGGGGAACGAATTGGCCGATAGGCAAGCAAGATTGGGGGCAGAGAGACCCCTAATAGGACCTGAACCATATTGTGGCATTGGAAGACACACAATACGGCCGGAACTCAGAAACGAAGAAAGACAGAGGAGACAGCGGAGCTGGGCAGAGGCACCAGGACTCGGACAAGCCAGATGTCTTTTGGGTGAAGCGATTTAAGCAGTTAATAGTTTTGAGCAAAAATAATCTCAGAGTACTAACTTATCAGCTTTGTGTGTTATTATGCTTATAACAAAAAAAAACTATTAAAATCAGATTTATATATCTATTTAAAGTGAAAGTTCGATTTGGGATATCTTTTTTTACGATTTTAGCTTTGGTTTTTCGAATTGAAACTATGCACTTTACTTTTTAGTTTTTAGTATTACCTTTCACCTTTTTCGTTTGCTGATGGGGGATGTATGTATAGACATATATATATATATATATATATATATATATATATATATGTGTGTGTGTGTGTAAGTGTGTGCACCCTGTTTTATGTGTGTATGTGTGGTTGCATTGTGCTTTGTTGCCACTGGCAAATTTAAGCACATTAACTTTCGCCAACTGTTGCTGTCGCTTCACATTTGCTGCTTGTTAACTGTTGATGCCCTATCAAAGACAGCAGCTTCCACACACACACACACACACTGGAAAGAAAAACTACACACACGCAAACACCCACCCACACACACATACACACATAGACACAACACACACATTAGTAAATCAACAACAGCAAATTATTTCCACTGTTCTGAACTTTCGCGGCAATGCAGTACAAAACGGCAGCCATTTGTTGTAGCTGCAACACATGCCACGAGTGCAAGAGAGGGAGAGTGGGGTGGGGTTTGCGGAACGTGCTACACAAAATACATGTCCGGAAACAATAGAAGTGTTGCCAGTCAACAAGTTTCTTAATTACAAGTGACAACCTTTCGTATTTATGCAATTCCAGCAATGAAAACTGTCTATAGCTAGGTGTCGTCTAGCTCTTCTCAGACCCCAGGGCTATAGATTAACACATCGAATCCTATATTATAGCGTGGCTAATTGAAAATGAAGACATGACAAGATTCCAAATGGAAACCTTTGGCATTTTAAGCTGTGCAACAAGTTTAATTTAAAATACATTCACATTGGGGAAAAGCTGCTTTCGCATTAATAACAAGATAGAACGTTGCAGTCGGACGTAACCGACAGCGGAATACTATTATACCTTAATTTGTGTACAGTTAAGAAATAGTTGAATTGGGATATGGGCGTTTATCGGTTTTGGGGGCGGGAGTGGGCGTGTCCCAAAAAAATGTTGGAGTTCGATCTTAGTAATATACCTTCTAAGTTTGGTAACTGTAGCTCTTAAATTGCGGGAGATACAGGCATTTATCGTTTTTTGTGGGCGGGAGTGGGCGTGGTCCAAAATTGTTTTTCCACATTTATGAAGGGTGTTACTAGCAATATACCTTCAAAATTTGGTGACTTACGTTTTCAAATTGCGTGAGATATATGGGTTTATCGATTTACACCAACAGGTTTATCGTATTTAGGTAGGTGGAGTGGGCGTCGCCATCCAATTTTTTTATCGATCTTTTGGGGAGTTACCAGTAACATTCCTGCAAAATTTTGCGACTCTAGCTTGCAAATTACGGCAGATATGCGCATTTTAAATTTCTATAGACGAAGTTCCTGGGGGCGGCGGATGTGGGCATGGTCCAAAAATTGGTATGTCAATCTTTGGAGGAGGTTACCAGCAAATTACCTTCCAAGTTTGGTTACTCTATCTTTAAAATTTTCGGAGATATACGGAGTTATCGATTTACAATCGGAATTGTCGATTATAGGCACAGGTGTGGGCGTAGCAACACAAATTATCGGTTCTTAAAGGCGACTACCAGTAATATACCTACCAAATTTGACGTTCCCTACTCAAAAACTGCGGAAGATATAGCCATTTGAAAATTTTAGGGGCGGGGGTGAAGGGGGCGTCAGAGGTGGGCGTGGCATGCCAATCTTTCAAGGACCTCGCCAACAACCTACCAACCAAAATTGGTGACTGTATCCATTAAATTGTAAGAGATATGTTGATTTATCGATTTGCTAAAATCGATTTTCGCGATTTTCTAGCTCCCTAGTGGACGTAGGTCCAAACCCAAGACACTTTAACTTTTGAGGGTACTTTCCAGTATACGTTCCAAGTTTCAAGTCTCTATCTCTAAGGGTGTCGCGGAAACGCGCGTTCATACAGACGGACAGACAGCATGACGAACATTGCACAAAACCAATATACTATTATACCATTTTGGTATAATAGTATAAAAAAAAGAAATGCACAAAATATTTGATTTTTGATTGCCTTTCAAAGAAAAGAACACAGTTATTTTTCCAATTTTAAGCTTACTGCAAAGCCGATTTACTGCATTGAACAAAAAAAACAAGTAAGATGCTGTAGTCGAGTTGGCTCGACTACGATATACCCTTAACCCAGTTGTTAAATATATTCTAGTTTTATTGGCAAATTTCCCTTTAAAATGATTTGCACTCAAATGCCCGAACTGAATGGCTACAAACACGTGCATATACGTACATGCATACACACTTACACACGTACACGAAATAGTAGTTATCGGCGGTCTGCAGAATACACACAATTATATTGACGCTACCGTCGATTATCATGCCATCTCGCATGCGCCTACAGAAAATGCTTGCGGCTGCTGATAGAAATAAGATCAATATGAGAATATATTTTCGACTATAACTTTGGTGTTTCTTATCCAATCTTAATGCAATGTTGGCAATTGATGCGTATTATGTATAAATTATAAATAAGAAGCCTCTGCCTCTTACATTGTAGAATTTATTGCTATCGAAAATCGAAATGTATCGATAATTCAGAATCTGAGGCAGTTATCGATAAAATAATGCAAACTTGAACTGCGCCAAATTTCTCTAGCTCTTATAGTCTTTGAGATCCGCGTGTTCATACAGACGGACGGATAGACAGACGGACTCGGCTGTTGATCGTGATCAAGAATATATATACTTTATGGAGTCGGAGATGCTTCCTTCTGCATGTTACATACATTTGCACAAAACCATTATGCCCTTTTTTACCCATTTTTACCCATTTTTAATGGCTTAAGGGTAAAAAAAGGGAATAAATGATTGCAAGTACTTATATTTTGCTGAGTGTTCCACTGATTGGTAAGGGTATTCCCGCATTGCTGGGGGAAATCAACAGGCTGCTCCTAAATTATTGAACATTTTTCATGACATTTTCATATCTTAGTTGAGTCACAAGCAATGTTTAAGAAATATCCACATTTAATTTCTTTAAATTCCACTCTTTAAATTCACATTATTAGTAATAAATTATTTTCTTCAATGTGTTTTATGTGGCTTACATTTTGCAATTTTAAAAGTCACATTAAAAAAAATATACAAATAAGTCATTTAGTTAGCAAATAAAGATATATATTTATTACACAACTGTGAACTACTTTTGACAAATTTTAACGGTTTGTTTATTGTTTGCTGACCTCTTTTTTCTAATTTAAACGTGTTTTTTATTTGCTACAAATCAAGTGTTTTTTTTTTTTTTTGTTTTATAAGATCCGATATATTTTCTGAATTCCGTTGGGATTCATCTTGTGCCTGAGCAAATCACATCTTTTGATTTTAACAAGCGATTATATATGATTGATATATGTCCAAAGCTAGCGCTAGATCTGATCACTATGTGATATTTTAGGCAATATCAATTTGCCCCTTTGGGAATTTATACCGATTTCAATTGAATGTTGGTTGAGGGGCCATTTATGACGCAGTAACTCAGATGCTCGAAATGTATCAAAACAATGGTCTACGCTTTGTTTCTCGTATTTTGGGGCACTCACATAAACAAAAACACACACCCACACACACACACACATACACACACACACACACACACATATATATACACACACATACACACATCAATGTCAAAACAAAAAGAAATATTTTTAGCGCATTTTGAGTTGTGCAGATGGTCTCCCAGGGGTTTTTAATGGGGTTGTTGTGCGGCCATTTGAATAAGTAAAGAACCGAATGAGATTCTTTTTTGTATTCAATTTTCATAATGTTTGTCTTAGATTGTGACTGTGACTCACAATGCATGTCTCATGGCTATAACTGAAAACAAAAACAAACTGACTGATAAGCTGCTTTAACTAGTGAACTACTAAAATATATATATATATCAAAGTAAAAGCGACTTAAAAGTTTCTTGAACTTTAAAAGAAAGTTGTGTTCCTTTGAGAATTCGTAATCATGTCAGAATTGTTAAACAAACATATGGAGACTTCTATTATCATTATTAAAAGCATACTTTGCATTCTTAAAATCATTTCAGGCAGCCGCACGTCATCAATGCCCCTATCTGGTGAAGCGCTACGAGAAGGAGTTCATTGATCAGGGCGGCAACAGCGAATGGCTCAATGGCTTGAGCTATATACCACCCAAATTACGTGCCATATATGATATAAATAAAATATTAGCACATCGTCCCTGGCTGTTGCGCAAGGAGCACGTTGAGGTATGGTTTCTTATATATGTACAATGCTAGGTTGCACTTACAAATTGAATGCATATTTAATGAAACTACGCCACAACATTTTTGGCATTTACAGCGTCTGACCAAAGGCAAAAATAGCTGGTCCCTGTCGGAGGTGGTGCATGCAATGGTTTTGCTATCGCATTTTCATTCGCTATCCTCATTTGTGTTCTCCTGCGGTCTCACACAAAAGCTCGATGGATTGTCTAGTCCCAAAATGAAAGGTGCACCGGTGTCGTTGCCACTGCCAACCCAGTCGCCAACCCCGCAGCAGCTTCTGTTGCCTCAGCTGGATGATGCTCGACAGACCACCAGCCCCATCCATCAGCAACAGCAGCAGCAGCAGCAAAAAAATGTTCTTGGTGAAATATCCTTGAACAACGGCAGCAGTTGCAGCAGCAGCAGTAGCAATGGAAGCAGCAGCAGCAGCGACAACAATACAAAGCCAGATTTCAATAATACAATGGACAAAAACAATGGCAATGGCAGAGGCAGTGCAGCCAACAACATTTTTGGCCAACACTATTTGAGTAAGAGCGCAGCAGCTCTGATTAAAAAAATCCAGCATATTCTGAATATTGTGTTTTTCTTTATTTAACAGGCAGCGCACAGCAACAGCCGCAACAACTTGGCATCTCCGTGGAGACGTTGATGGAGCGCATGAAGGTGCTTTCGCAGAACCAGGACGAGTGCAGCGAGGCCGAGCTGAGCAATCGTTTCAAGAGCGTCGAACTGCAAACAGCCGAATTGGCTGCATCGACTCCAGCACCTGTTGTCGCATTGCCACCGATAATCTCCCACTATGTGGACGATGCTAGCTTTACGTATCAGGATTTTGCACGTCGCGGTGCCGAGAATATAAACACATTTCGCATACAGGACTATTCATGGGAGGATCACGGCTATTCTCTGGTGGATGGGTAAGTCGCATTAAAACAATGGCAGACACACACAAAACAATGACAGACGTTGTCGTTGGTTCTCTCTCTCTCTTTTTTGGTTCCTGCAGCTTGTACAACGATGTGGGCACCTTTTTGGATGAAAAGTTTCGGGCAGCCTACAATTTAACGTATTTCACAATGGGCGGCATTAAGAATGTGGATACATCGAAGTTTCGTCGTGCCATCTGGAATTATATACAATGCATTTTTGGCATACGACACGACGATTACGATTACGGTGAAGTGAATCAGGCAAGTGGATATTAAATTTAATTACCTTAATTATTTTCTTTTTGTTTAATTGATCCAAGTTCCATTTGAACCAATTGCAGCTGCTCGTGCGTCCCTTGAAGATGTTTATAAAGACAGCCTGCTGCTTTCCTGAGCGGATTACCACCAAGGACTATGATAGTGTGCTCGTCGAGCTACAGGATAGCGAAAAGGTGATTCAACATATATCAAATATCGATTAAATATATATTTTATCCTCTTATCTCTGGTTGCATTTTGCAGGTTCATGTTAATCTAATGATAATGGAGGCCCGTAATCAGGCCGAATTACTCTATGCTTTGCGCGAGATAATGCGCTATATGACTTGATCTCATTAAGTGATTAAAGATATACATATTTATATATGTATATATATATGTATACATAAATTTATACACACATACAAACACATATAAAAACAACACGCATGCATACACAATATAAATAAATACATATGTATGTCAAAAAGTTGACTCCTCCGAGTGTGACAAGAACTTTTGTAATTTGTGCAATGAGCATTAAATATAATATTTAATAACAATACGAGAAACCAATTAACTAGTTGCAATAGAATCCATTCAAAGTTGTGCAATCCTTAGTCACATTTATAGTGTAATCCAATTCGTCAATGTCCAGTTCAATATATATGTGTGAAATTGTTATCTAATCAATAAAGTAAAATGTCCAAATAAATTACAATACAATAGTCTAAACGTCTATGCTAACAATGTCTACACAAAACAAATCAAAAAACTCGTTAAGAAATTGTAAAAAACAATTACTTTTAACTCAATACTTTTTTTCTGTTTCATCGAAATGCTTGCTGCAATCACTGTACATATGTATTATGTTTTGTTAAAATATTTTAGTCAAATAAATACATTTTTATTTTAAATACAATTTCGATATGTTTTCTTTTTTCTCTACATATATTTGCATGAAATTTTACACGTGCTTTTAGGCCAAAACGATTTTAAAATTCGAGCTTCAAAGTAGATATTAAGAAATTCAAAATGTTGAAAAAAATATCGGAGCTTTCTTCTAAATATAATTATATATTGATAATATTTAATTATATTTTGAAAATATTTAAAAAAAAAAAAAAAAAAATGTATATTTACTGAAAACAACATTTAGATATGCAATGTATTTCAATAGGGATATCTTTGCTAATCTTATATATCATTCCAAGGTATGTATACAAAATTAGAATGTACGGGACCTACGAACTTATATTAAAATCGAGTTTTAACTCAACCAGATTTGAATTCAAAATAGGCTTAAGGGAAATTTGTAAATATTTAAAAATTCATATGTGTTTCATTTAATGGTTGTACTAACAAGGGACTTTTGTCTTAACTAACTATTAGTTATATTTTGTTGTTGCAATAAATAAATTCAAGTTATTCACAAAGTTTTAGCAATTTTAAAGGAGTTTTTCCAAAAAACTAGTTGTCTTTAAATCTGCAAATACTAATAGATTAGAATTAGTCAACGTGCTAATAAAACTATTCGAATTTGATATCGTTAAGATATATCTCTGTAAGCAAATCAATCTGTCTAACTGCACAGAAAATGAACAGTTTGAAGTGCTGAATTATTTTTTAGGGGTTATATTTTTTAAATGAATTTATTTTCTTGGGGCAGCCATTTGACTCAATGGTGGAATATCATGAATTGCTGAAAATATACATATGTTTAGCAAATATGTGCTATTTTCCACGGAAACTAACTTAATATTGTTATTAAAAAAAAAAGTGTAATAGTATGACTAACGTTTCTAAAGTAAAGTTTTAAAATTTCCAAAAATTGTCCCTAGATTCTATCTATTAGATCCGGTTATTATGTAAGTGTGTAAACAAGCCGAATCTTTTAAACAGGTTTCCTAAAAACGAACATAAACTTAATTTAAGAATTAATGTAAGAGCTCTAATAATTAAGTTGAACGTAATTCGATGCGAATTAGACCCAATTGTACATACAGCTGACGAGCTAAATATACCATTCAAAGATGTGATTTTAACAAATATATATACGCAATCGTATACGTAACTATACAGAAAGTGAGTATATATATTTGATATAGACATAAGTATAAGTACTTGTCGACTCCTCCTCGTCCAAAATAGTACTTAAGCCTCAGTTTTAGTCAGTTCTACTCTATGATTTTGCATAAATGGAACGAACAGTGCAAGTCACAGGTGAAAGATGCGCGTATTTCGACTTATTATTGTATTTACAAGGCTCAACATATATGCAAAATGGCTGTAAAACTGTATACCTATTATGTAAGATTAGTGTAAATCTAATCATGGAATGAAACAATAATAAGCTATAAATAAAAATGAAATAATTCGAATTTAAAACGCTCATCATTTGATTGATCGTCAAAAGCTAATTAAAATCTTAAATATAAATATACATTCTCGAAACATATTAAAATTTTTGAGTCTGAATCGACATATTATGTATACATTCTAACACTTGACGTTTACTAAAGAAAGTCATGGAAAATTATATCAAATACTCATAACATATTTGTACATACATATATATTTATAAATATTTATAAATATTTACAAAAACTCTTACTTATGCACAAACTTTTCAATGTTTTAAGCCTCTTGATGTTTGGTGTTAAATAAAAAAAAAACCAAAAACCGCAAACTTCAAAATATGTAATAATTCTATTGGGAAACTAACATAATATCGATGTAGATTCCTTCCAACCAGTCTTAGCCCAGATTATTCACGATCTCGGCCAAGATTGTTGATGAGTTTTGTTTTATACAGCTTTTTGTTAAATGTGTATATACAAGTTTTTATTTTTTCTTTAATTAGTTATTTTTTTTTTATAATCGTACAATTTCAATAAGTTCTCTTTACAATATAATATCATTTACTTATATTGACTATGCATTTGTTAATATTGATTATATAATTGGGTTAAGCTAAAATTAAGTTGGATAAACGTGTTCGATTGTAAGCATTGTGGTTAAAATTCAAATCTTCGTGTTGATATGGCGACAAGGATATTGGAAATCTCTACAAAATTGTTGTATCTATAAACACAAAGGCTTTCTTCGATTTTACACAGATTGGTCCAACACTTTTTGCTTTTTTCACAACTCAATTAAAAAGCATTGCATGTTTTAAAGTCATTATTTAATACAAATATATTTTAAGCGATCGATTCGCTAAGTTTTCATATAAGTTTAAATTGTAGGCTTTAACAAAAATTGCTAGATAATCAGAATACAACACTAAATCATCTCCCGATGAGAAAAGTGTGATTCGATGTTATAATTTTGGTTTTAATAAAATGGTCAATTTGTTTAATTAGTGAGCAAAAACCCAAAATACATATATATATATAAATGTTAACACAACTGAAGTAGTCGAAGTAGTAGTAAATAATATACTATATAGCATGTATTATTATTGCAATGTTCAACATTTAGGCACAAAATATATTGCTTCTCAATTGGATAGAAAAATTATTGCATATTTAAGTTGAGTGGAGAACTCCGTCTTTTGTTTTCTGTTTTTATGTTTTTTTTTAGTTTGTTTGTTTTGCTTTTAGTGGAGTCTCATTATGGTAATAAAAAAATAATACATATAATGTCTGCACTTTGCTTGCTAGGAATCATTTCGTAAAAATTGTTTCAAGTTGAAGCCACACGCTTCGGTGAATTGGTATTGCTGTTTGTCAACACCGCATCCTTGGCACGCTCGTGTTCATCCTGGAAAAATATCTTAGTGATGACAACGTCACCGGTGCTGAGCGTCTGCGACTCGGCATCCACAAGTTTGACTACTCGCTTGTCATTCGCCGATCTCAGAATGGGTGTAATGCTGCGCTCCCCATGGCAACTACAGTTCTTCATGCTGAAATGATGTAAAATCATCACTTAGCTTCTCATGTCGGAGGCATTCGATTTCGATTTTCTGATACATACTTTCTTGTCTTCTCGCGAATGATTTGCAGATTTTCAGTGGTCGCAATGCTGGAGCCCAATTGCTCCTGCATCGCATTGGAAGTAATAATCTGCAAAAGGAAAAGCAAATTATTACCAAGAGACTTTTTTTTTACGGCTCCCACTTACCTGATCGCATGGCAATGTGGTTGCAGTGGTCAATATGGCCTCGAGCTTGTCAATGCGTGCTAATCGATCCATCGATTTGTTTTGCAGTATCTCCTCCAGCATTTGCATTGATTCAGTCAGACTGGGCGGCTCAGAGCTCAAACGTGGTGAGAATGTGCCCGACAGCGAATTGTCCGAGGGCACCGAATCTAAGCTGGGGAAAAAGTCATTCTCATTCGGTTCTCCCTCATCCTCAGAATCGCTTTGATCTCTGCAAGTAAATGGAAATGTTAATTAAGACTGTCGTCAATTATACATGTGTAAATTACGCACTTGTTAGGATTGCCAGCGGATTCCATTTTCTCTAGCTTTTTGGCCACTTTGTAATAGCCCTTTAGGCGCTCCTTCTCGTCCTCCGTCAAGTCCATGTAGCTGCAGGCAAATCATGTTTTAATATAACAAATATATTTATTTATAATAACTCTCACCGTAATAATCGTATCTCGCGATTGGAGAGCACAATACTTTTGCTGGTTTGCGCCAGTTTCTGCTTGAGATCGGACACCTCGGTGCTAACCTTGCGTTGCTTCTTTCGTATCTTAACCTCATTCGGTTTGATTTGCATGAGTATTTGCTCGGTGCACAGTTCGGAGAATAGGACACGATTCTCGGGCTTAATATGTTGCGCCAGATTGCCAAATAGTTGATCGTGGATGAGGACGAGAACATCACCGGCCGCATACAGCATCATTTCGCGAGTGAGCGGCCTTTTGGCCCAGAACTTTTGATCACGTCGATAGATTTGCTTCAGTTGATCCTTAATGGGATTACAGGGTGCATTGTATTGCTCGCACAGCGAGTTTAGCGATATATATTTGGCCTTGTACACCTGCTTGCCATTCTCCTGATACTGCAGTATGGCATGTGCCGCCTGCGTATCGAATACGTTGCGCAACAATATGCCAAACTGTTGATACAGATTGACGGCATCATTGCGACAGTCGTGTATGACTTTGATGACCTGATCGTGTTCGAGTAGCGTCTTTAGGCCACCATCGCTCACCATTGCCGGGCAGGTTTGCACATCGAAGAGAAACGCCTCGCCACGCGCTGTGCCAATCTCGATGAGCGTTATCTCACCCTTGACACCCAAATTGATGCCCTCGCAGTCTAGCGACACAGCAATATTGCTCTCATCTTTGGCCAGGTCGAGCAGAGCCTCGGTGACAAATGTGGAATGCTTCACATTCGCAATAACGGTGGTATTTTGCAGCACTTTGATTTTCCACGTGTCGCCCACAAAATAACTGTGACTAGTTGCCGCATTCGAATTGGCATTGTTCTGTGCTGTTGTTGGTGTGATTGCAACACCTGCTGCTGTTGTTGCTGTTGCAACTGCAACTGTTACTTTGCTGTTGCTGCCGTGCACGGGACTTGCGTGTGAGTTTTGATTAGCCAACGATTGTTTGTCTTTCTCCAAATTCTCGGCCAGAGTTCGGATGACCAGTGTATTTATACGCTGCTTCAGTGTTTGATTTACACTATTCAAACGCTCCGTGGGTGCCGTCGATTGTTGTTGTGGCTGTTGTTGTTGTTGTTGCGGTATTGTGCCAATGGGACCGTAGCACTGTGTCGAGCTGGGATAGTTATTCTCGCAGAGATTCTCCAGCTTCAGCTCCGACATTGGCACATAGCTATCAAAGCCCGAATTCGGTTCCGATTTATTTTGACCCTGGCCAAAGCCCGCACCGCCCCCCGTCATATTCGATACGGGTGCATTCAGTTTAAAGTTTGGCGATGCTATATTATTGTTAATCGTATTATTGTTGTTATTCACAATGTTGCTGCTGCTGTTGTTGCTGTTGTTGTAACCATTGCTGCGCATCGCCGGCGACTGCAGGCGCTGCTGCACAGCGCTCAAATTTGTATCCGCCTTGCGCGGATTCTGATTGTTGTTGAGCGCATTGAACTGTTCCCGGGAACGCGCCTGGGCCTGCTGGATGTGCGAGTCATTCAACTTGGGCTTCTGCAGCAATGTGACTAGATTCGCCTGGATGTGAAAGCAGTCGCCGAACAACTTCAGAAACGAGCTCAAATCGCCGGGCGTTTTAAACATGCGCAACCATTGATCCTGGGGAAAGTTGAGCGTCAGCAAATGAAAGAGTTGATCCACAAGCAACGGCCCCTTCATCTCGATGCACTGCGCGAAAAAGTCGAGCATTTGCTGGGTGCCGCGCGTATCGATGTTCGATTGCGGCAAATGCAAGCGATCTCTGGCCGGTAGATCCGTCATATTCTCGCTGCCCACCAGCATCACATAGTCATCCGTCACCTTAAACGTGTCCGTGTGCTTCATGAGAAAATCCGTAAACTCCTTGATGTGTTGGCCTGTCATATATATTGATATTATATATGCAAATATATATTTTAAAAAGTCATTCGCTCACCTGATATGTGTCGTACTTGTGGCGATGCCTGCGACCGATGTCCGAGCAAACTGCGCACGGGCACCTCGGCAGCGGCGCCATATTGGAGCATCTTGTTCTTGAAGTAGTCTTTAGCCTCTTGGATATAGTCCCGCTTGCCGCCGCTGTTGCCATCGTCCGAGCTGCTGTGCTGATAGGCATTCACCTGGACATAATCACCGTCCACCAGGAATATTGATGGGTATTGGGCGAGAAATTTCTTCAGACCTGCCAAACATGTCAATTACAATTAGTCGCAGCCATTAGTGCTTAACGCGGTAATGCGATAAAAGTGTTAACTTAATTAATACGCCAGTCCTCAAAGTGTCTAATGTCTTCTGCTTTGTTTAAACGGGCAAAGTAAGAACTTAATGCACATTGTCCACATGTACAAAGATATAGATATAGATATATATATATATATATATACAGCAGTTGATTCATTTCTTAAAGTGCGCCATGTATAAGGTTGCAATCCGCTTGCCACATATGCCTGGCTTCCCATAATTAGCCCCATTGTAGTCCCATGTTTATTTCTACTCTCTCTTATCTCTCCTAGGTTGCGGCTGTATTTGTAAAGTTAGCCAAAGTTTTGCTGTGCCTGGGGAGGAATTACCCACCCTTCTGACAGTTACCCCTTTGTGAATCAGAGTACTATAATTGTTGGTGCTTGTAGTTTATTTTCAATTTATTCCGCAACACAACAAAAGAGATTTTTTTTCCTAACTTTAGACCACACAATGCAATCAGTTTGAGTCATTATGGCTTTTAAGTTATTAAAATGTTTGCTCTCGTATTGTGCAACTGAATGAATGAACTTTATGAATCTCAGTAATTGTATCTCAATGTTTATTCTACATTAGTTGAAAAACTGTATTTAAAATAAATAAAGGGTTTTATTGCTCATCGATAATCAACATAAATCGAATCAGTTATCGATAAGCTGAAATAAACTTGGTGTATACGAGCACTTAGTCGCTAGCTCTTATAGGCTATGAGATTCGCTATATCGACTTTAAGTGATTATGCTGATCAAGAACGTATATATTTGATGGGGTCTAACTTGCTTCCTTCTACTTGTTTTTAATGGGTTCTCAAAAAAAAAACTCCGGCTTAAACAGGATAAATATTGAACATGATATTGATTATTTAGCTGAAAGATCTTCTAATCAACATTATTATGTTATTACAATGCACTCGAAATTTGTTTACAGTGCAGAGTTTAGGTGTATCTCAAGCCAAATGAAAAGTGAATGCACTCAGGCCAAGCTATTTATTTGATAAATCAGGTCATAGTTGCTGACTGACTGCCGTCAACGTCCCAGGGAAGCAGCACCATTGCCAGGTGGGTGGATAGCGGGGCGTCGGCGGTGGGTATACTCCGTGGGAGGGTTGGCGAGGGCAACTCCATCGTTGGCTGCGCCGGCCTATTGTGTGTGTAATATGACGTGACACGACAAGCGCGCAACATCTGATGAAGCGATGGGGCAGGCGCAGGGGCAGGGTATTGGGGAGCAGCAGGGAAAGTATTTTTATTTATTTCAGTGTTATTGTTGTTGTTGCGTGTCGAGAGAAGCAACAGCAGCCACTGCTCTGGTGTGTCATTGTTGTTGCTACTGCGCTATTGTTGTCAAATTTGGTATTTGTAACATGATTTGCTCAAAATCGCCGAATAAATTAATCTAATTGCATTTTTTGAAGCTGAGCTTGATGTAAATGTAAATGACCTTTTGGCATAATCGAATTGTGCATAAGAATGTCAAGCGTTGCGCAAGGATTACCCAAGAATCGCTGAGATTTCTATGGGATTACAACTGAACAAATCGACTGGTGTCATGTGCTCAACGAGCCACAAGAGTGATAAATGACGGAAAAGTGGATTTGGAGTTTGGCTCCCCTTGAAAGTGCACAATAAATATCGATTTACATTAGGTGTCAACTAAATGGGCCAAGCGCAACTGGTATATAATTCAATTCTTATGTATCCTCAGGCATTACACAAATTGAAATTGAAATTGAAATTTACAGTTGACGCTAAAACAGCTTGCCACAAAATTGTAAGCAACAAAATACGACTAGCTCTTGTATATACATGATTATTATTTATCTGCCGGACTCTCTCCTCAGCAGAACGGAAGGGCCACTCACCTAGTCCACATATGAGTAGTAAATGTGTGCATACATAAAAGCATGTATATATATGCATACTTACATGCTTACATATGTATACAACGGCACGCGAGGGTTGTGTGTATTCTTTAAAAAGTTTTCTGTTTGCTTTGCGAGCAATCAATTGTTAACTTTACACATCATTATTTATTCTTATTAATTTGTATAAATTTTAAATACATATTTTCATTAGTAATTCAGTAATTAGTAATTTAGTGCATCTTAAAACAGACATAATACCTCGAATACGTTAAAGTTTACACAAGTTTACATAGTCGTCTTTCAACCGACTATTCCTATGGAAGTTAATTTAATAATCTAATAATTAATTACACATTAATTAATAACTTTTGTTAGGATAATGTATAAATATTTTAATTTCTCGATTTATCGTTGCTAAACAGAAAAACTTAAATATAAAATTAGAATAACCTCTTTTAGAAAGAAACAAATTAGAAGTGGCTAAAAACTCTTAAATACTTTTCGATAAGCCCCCCCCCCAAGTAAGACAATATTGGACTGTTTGTGTAGCGGCATTTCTTGGCCGACAAACAAAAATGTTTGGCAAGAGGTGTGCGGTGGGCGGTGGCAAGTGGGGCAAACGGGGCAAGCCGCACCCGGAGGAGCAGGTGCTCGAGCTGGCTGCTGGCTGCTGGCACATTTTACGGTCACTCGCCGCTCATATTGGGCACAATTTTGTGGGCAATTTTCAAATGCACTGAGAACATTTTCTATAAATATATGCATATGTATATTTATGTTTGCTTATTGAAACGTAACCCCAGACAGACCCCCCCGCAAAAGGACAGGAAGTGTTATAAATTCACAGCCAAGTGTCTTAGCCAGCCAGGTAAAATGGTTATGTGGTCATAAACTCAAGATTTTATGGTTAAGGCCTGTTTCTCCCTCTCTGTTCAGTGAAGCTCATTTCGTTGCATATCGAATATTAAATATCGCAGCGAAAATATGACTTCATTATAGGCATATTAGTTGAGTCTCAGTTGACTCATTAGTCGCAAAAGGCGCCACTAATAAATAGAAAATTCGTTGCCAGTTAAAACGCGCCCCAAAAAAGCACAAAAATCAATGTCGAGCTGAAGCCAGTGCCATCTCCATCTCCAAATCCATTTCCAATTCCACTACCATTTCCACGCATTCCATTTAAACGCATAAGCTAACAACAACCAAGAACCTTGGCAGCTGGCAAGCAAACAGCAACAGAAATCAACTCAAGTCAGGGCGGACGCACATTGCCGACACGCAATGCCAAAATAACCAAGGGTGCTAAAGGATTTCAAATGGGCCAACCGACTGCTGCCGGCATAAAATCGTTAAATTTATTGTATGTCCTGCGTCTGCCACATGCCCCAAAACGAGGCACAAGTCAAAAGTGAAATATGTAACAGCTAAGCGGAACATAACTAAACATGCTGCAACTTGACTTTCGATTATTTAACGAACATCGCAATTATGCAAAAGCAGCTAAAAGCGTATTTTAATTTACATAGAAAATAATTAATAAGCTATTTAGTTATTTATAAATATTATATTAATAAATTGAACTCTATAGTAATACATATACAAATGAATATATCGGGTTGCTCTCAGTTAATATTATAATTAACAAAATAAGTTCAACATTTATCCATGGACTGCAGACAGAAAATGAACCCAATCAGAAAAAAAGTCAAAATGATAAGAGTATGGATTAGTTGAGAAGCCATAAATACATTATATTATTATTATTATTATTAATATCATTATTATTATTATTATTATTATTATTATTATTATTAATATAATTATTATGATTATTATTATTATTATTATTATTATTGTTATGAGTTGGGGCCTGCAGTGCGACCTAGTTTCTTGAGGGTTTTTATGTCTTCCGAGCTAAAGACATTTTTCCGTAGGATACTGCATCTACTGCTGGCTCAGGCGTCAGCAGCTTTAAGGATTTAAGGATTGACGCTACTGGTTATACCTAGTTTAGCTAGATGACCTATTAGACTAGTGTTTTCTCTTAAGAGACCGGTGTGTATTCCAAGTCTGTACTCTTGTATACGTTCGTCAGTCAACTGCGTGTTTATTGAATCACCCTCTCATTTATCTGTCTCAATCTCTACTCGAATCACATCGACAAATGCGTTGCACCTTCGCTTTGGCAATCGATTGAGCAAAAACAAAAAAAAAACAATTCGTGTTTCACAGGGATGCCTTTATTGGAATATGTTTGTTTTCTGTGTGCAACAATCAACTACGACACATTGTGCGTGCCCCATCGACATTGACAACGGCATCGGCAGCGTCAGCAAACAGTTAATGGCTCGGTTATGTTTGGCCAAATGATTTGTACGAAATGCATGCAAAACTGGTTTTCATTTCCTACATTTTTGGCGATCGCTTGTCAAATTAGCAACTGTTTGCTCAACTCATTTTCAGTTTTAATGGTTAATGGCCTCAAGGCTTAGAAATTGTGGCAACGGCATGAGTTCTGCATGCTTTCAACGCGTTGAAGAGAGTTTGCCACAAAATTGCTTGTGACATTAATTTTGTAAATGTTTTCTTGTTTGTTTGCACCAAAAACCCTCATCAATCGCTGGGGAATTGAGAACTTTACGAATCTACACCTACACACACGCACACACATACACACACACACACACATGCATTATTGAAGCAACAAATGGACAGCCCCGGCCTCTTTCCCTACCCCTCTTTCTCTCTGTTGAATAGTGTGCCATAATATTTGAAATTCAATTGAACATTTCTGTCACGTAATCGACACTTTTCTATTGGCAAAACGAAACAAGAAAGGCAAATTTACCCTCATCATCATCGTCGTCGTTTGGATTCGGGTTTTAGCCCGGTATTATGAAAATATCAAAGGTATATATATATAACTAAACCGTGTTGGCCAACGGTATGCCCTTAGCGGCATAAGCAAAAATCGTTGGCTAAAACAAAAAGGTGTCCCATAAAATATGTTTATAGGATGACCATGTCGAACTTGAGCCCTCGGACTTATCTATTCCGAAGCCAGCTTCGAGCTGGTCTTTGACTACTGTTTGTTTACTTTAACATTTACTCAGTTCTATTTATAACATGAACATATGCATACATAGACTAAAAATAGTTACTGCTTTGCGTGCCTGCCACAAATATTTTCTATCACACATGATACACAGGTGTGCCTATTGCAACGTTGTGGATGGTTTAATAAATTGTTTGCATTAATTCTGCTCGTCGCGATTTAAAGACATATGTATTTTAAGTGCGATAAGTGCCCGCTAAATGCATTTGTTGCATTCGCTGTTGACGAGTGCAATTAACGTAACCACAAAGTGTGAAAAATGTGGGTATTAATAAATAAATGCATACATAAAGAGCTAGGCATGCCAAATTTAACAACAACTCAACTATGAAAATGCGATTATAAATTGCTGGATGCAATGATATTAATCCATTATCATTTGTTACAAAAAGAGCCAAATTACAAGCAATGCAATCAAACTTGGCAAATCTGAAGCGATATTTGCATATCTGTTGACATTTTTGGTATTTTTTTTCTTATATAAACTGATACTGAAAATATATTTCTTATACCTCTGATACCGAGGGAGAAAATCGATATAAGCACATATCTCCCATGGTTGAGACACACACACACCCACTGCCTCCAGAAGTACACCAAAACAGTATGAATAAATAATCACTTTTCCCCCAAAAAATTATGTTCAGTTTAACGTAGACAATAATTTCAAAAAAACTAACAAAAATGTTTTACAAATTATTTCATTTAGAGTTTCTAATGACACGTCAATGATTTGCTGGAGTCAATGCGAAGTATTTTCAATCGGAGAAGGTGCATTGCACTGCACTGCACAGAGGCAGTTTATTTTTAAAGTTTCTCGAAGAGTTTTTGTGCATTGCTATTTTTAAAATACCCGCATTTTGATGATGAACTTGTGTTTATGCATATCGAATTTTTGTAGAGCTGTTTTCCTATTGTTGACAACGAGTGTTTTTCATGTTTTATGGGGGGGGGGGGGGGGGGGGGGGGGCGTAAATCTAGTTTGGTGTTAGTGTTTGTGCCTCATTCTTCGAGCGTCTCAAGCAACAAGAAAAACACGTGTATTATCGATTGCCTTAAGAAAAACCCTGACAAAAGCAACCATTCGAGGTTGTATACCCTGTTCTAATCAAGTGGAAGCCTAATGAAAGCAAAAGGAGTCCAAAACAAATAAAAGCCAGAAAAGACAGTTTATGATGTACATTTGTCTATATAGCTGCTCACAGATGAGTTGCGAAAAACATAATGGCACCACTATATTTTTTCTTACTAATGAAATTAACATTTCGATCATTAGTTTCGTAATTTTTTCAAATGTTGATTTTAAAGCTATTAGTGCTCCTTGAATTATTTTCAGCAATAACATAATTTATTAATTTGAAGTTTAATTACATTTAAATAAGTTCAAAATTGTGAATAAAATTATGTTTCTTTTTTCTTTCGGACTCTAAAATCTTAATCATGCACTTTTTAATACATTTCTCTTAAAAAGTGGTGCTATTTTTTTTTTTTTTTGTTAAATACGTTGCCACATTAGTCGCGAACAGGATATCTTTCAAGTCGTGCAAACAGCACTCGAATTGTTTTCTTTTTTCTTCATCTTCTTCTTTTGCGGTTGCAGCAGCAACTTCAATTGCTTGTCCACCACAATGTGGCTGGGACTGGGAAGCGGCAATGACATGTGCACTTGGACAACTCAAGCAACGAAATACAACAACAGCAACAACAATAAAAACAAAACAGCGAGCGGAAAACAACAATGAGCCCGAGCAGGTGTAAAAGTACAAGTCAGTTTGCTCAGTATTAGTTTTCACTGTACCTGTTTCGGATTACGACCCCAAAGAGAGAGAAAATTAAATGAATTTTGGATTGCAATACGTCTATTTAAATACATACCGGATTGACTGCCGCCGGCAATTTGTCGCATTTCCTTGGTAAACTCCTTGTTGCCAAACTGACAGGATAGATCATGCACTGTGCGTGGTTCGCCCTTGTCCAGCAATCGTTCCAGGAAGAACAGCAGCGTCATGTTGCGTGCCATTTCATATTCCATGGATTCCATTTTGCAAGATCTTTAATCCTGTCTTTTATGAATATTATCCGTTACCGTTAACTGCAATGAGCCCACAAGCATTCGAAGGTTAAACTTAGCGATAAGCTTTTGTGTTAATTTCAATACTTATGCAATGAAGATAACTTACAAACACATAAATAAATAGGTATGTTTAGTCGGTCTTTATATATTTAATACACATCCACTTTTCCACTTAGCCTACTTGGGCTTTTATGTTATTGCATTTTAGTTGGTTTTTTTTTTTGTGGCGACCTTTTTCTTACATTTCTTTCTATTTCCCTATTCCATTTGCTGCGTCGACTTGCACTCAGTGCTCAAAGTCATAAACTCAACGTGCACGTCGGTTTTTTGGCTTTAATAATTAAGAAGCCGCCACGTAAATGTTGATGTGTGGTTGCAACGTGTTTGAGGCTCTATTTCTCATCCGCGTATCCTTGCACCGCGCATGAAAGTTGAAAAACAACTGACGAACAACGATAACAGCGCACTGTAGTTGCCAAAGTTTATGTTAATTAACAGTGGTTGACAAATACAACAGGCGTGGCGAAGTATTCAAAAACATGTGGAAATTATATATAGTTAATAAAATTAAAACTGCATTAGTTTTGAGAATTGTAAAAACACCGATATTAACTATTTCTTAATCTGTTTTTTTTTTAATATTTATGTATTAATAATACTAAAACAATTTAATACAAAACATTTTTAGTCCTGAACTCAATTTAACAGTAGTACTGTCAGTTTGCTGCTGTGTGTAGGGAGAAAAGTAAACAGAGAGCAACAGCTGTTATTTGAGGTAAAAGAAGAGCAGGACAAGGAGCGAAAAAGTCATGGCGAATTCACTGTTTTTGCTTGGCGGCGTAAAAAAAACAGTTGATTGACACACAGTGAAAAGGTGGACGGAGATGCAAGCAACGGAAACAACAAAGTTAAAAAAAACCTACAGCAGTTTGTTTATTAAAATCAATCGCGATAACCAAACCGAAAACCCGTTGACAACGGCCGCATTCACTAAACCTAATGCAAAATGTATTGAGAACGAGAACAACAACAGCGAACATTCCAAAGCAGGCGGAATTTATTGGCCAGTTCATTATATGCATAAGTATGTATATGTGTGAGCAGCAGCGGCTTTTGTGCACGTATTGGTAGGCAAACAAGACAACAACGATACAAATTTCTTATTAGACCCCGCTGTTAGCATTCGTGCTATTTTCGCTTGAGGTGAAAAGAGATAGCAGCATAGATAGAAACAAGTGCAAAACTGATGATGACGAAAAGGTAAAAACAATAATAATAAAAGAGCATACAGGGCACACAGTGCACACACAGTGATAAATGACGATGATGAAAAGAAAATAGCAAACAAAATATTCAACAATCGCAGAGAAAACGCACACACATACATATATATGCAAATGTGTGCAAAGCAAAAGTAAAAGCAAAATCAACAAAAAAGTCACTGCAAGAAATTAGCCTTTTTAAAGCATATAAAAATAAATATGTATATATAGGCACATATGAAGTGTAATTACCTGTTTATGTGAACTTTGTATATCTATATTTAAAATACACTTGTTTTTAAATTTTGTATATTATTGCTCTGCTTCTTCTACTTGTTGTTTTTGTTGTTGTTGTAAAGGCACACACGTATACAGGCTGTCTCTTACTCTCTCTCTCTCTCTCCTTTATCACATATCCAGAAACACGATACGAATCCTCGCGGTAGGGATTTTTGGCAGTTATAACAGTTAAATCAGCATTTATCACACTCAATTGTCAATCGTTTTATTACCATTCACTAGGAGAGATTTGGAGAGTTTTAATTAAATATCGTGCTTAAGTCGTTTTGCATTTTTCGGCGTAATTATCTGATTGGACTTGAAGCCCACAACTTGTTGTTGCTGCTTACGTATGCTCTTGTGTGTGTCTGGTAAGAACAGTGTCTTTGTGTGTGTGCGCGCGTCGTTGTGTCTGTGTGTGTGTAAGGCACTTTATTGGAGTAGTGTTAAAAGCTAGTTGGAGACCACTTGTTGCACCGATTTTGTATCACTCGCAGCAGCTGTGCACACCTGTCACACGAATTTGAACAAATTTGTTGTGTATTTCAAGCATAGAAATAAAACAAATTTTTGCGTGTGTGTTAAAAAACGGCACAATTTGGTGTACGGAGGTTTTCTTTTGGACCGATGATGACAACGCGAACGCGACTTCAGGTGTGCCTTCGATGCCGATACCGATATCGATTAATTTCGTATTTTTCTTGTGAATGGCAGCAGCAGCTGTGTGCGAGCATGTGGTGTGCGTAACATAATGTACGTTAACAGTGCTCATTTTGAGTAAATAGTTGAACTTTTCAATATACATATGTATACAAAATACATTTGAAAAGCGCGCATTGTTTTTCAGGAAATGCAACATATTACTAAACTTGTTAACACACCTGAAAAATATATATGCATACGATGCCTTCGTAAATAGTTACTATTTAAGAAGTGGGCAGCAATGGGTAACTTGGCTGCACCGCTAATTGACCATTCCATATGCACATGCGATCTGAGTTGCCATACAAGAGGAAAACCTGCGGACAACAGTAACAATATTTTTGACACCGGTTAACTAAAATATATATGTACATATATTTTATAAGTGGATCGGATTATTTGGCGCATCATCTATATAATTTAGCGCATCTGTTGCTCATTATGCCTGCTGCCTTGTCACAACTTGTTGGTGCTAATTAAAGCTGATCGCCCCCCCCCCCCCCTCCCCGTTGGGCGGTAGATGAGTACGCATTTAATATAAGCATATTTAACTGCTTGCGTTTATTCAATTAAACATCAGTCTTTGATTGCGGCCTGGTTGGAATTTCGAGAAGGAATTTTTATATGTATAGTAGCAGTATGATTATAGGAATAATAACCAAGGGGCAGTTAGAAGAGAAATTCGTCTAAAAAGTACACAAAATAAAAACGACACTTAGGACAATGTAAAAGTTATCCTTTGTAAAAACATACGATTTTCCAAATCAAGCTTAACGATTAGAGTACACATTAATTCCGAATATTGAAACACGATTCTTGGTCGAAACTTAAGTCCAAAATTCTTGTTTCAATTCCAGTTTCTTTAGTAGCAAAAGTATATTTTATGCAAAAAGTGTTGCAGTATTTATTGGCATTATGGTAATTTATAATTTCATAAAAATATTTCGTAAGATTCGCACAACACATTGTAAAAGAAATGATACGAACTGATAAGGATTGAATTTTCTTAACGACCTTTGCGTATTATTACACGGTGCTCAGAAAGCGGCGGAATACTTAGAATACTTGGGGCGGTCCACATATAAGCGTAGTTACGAATACAAAAATTAAATTAATTAGATACACGCATTAGATTAAGAACATACTAAGGAATACTTAAAAAGGTAATTTAAAATTAAGACATGTGTAATTTTAAAAGCTGCACGTAAGTAGAAAAACACAGTTAAAATAAAATAATAGAAATAAAATACATTTACAATCTGTACCGACGAGAGACGAGCTTCGATTCATGTCATTGTAAATTCAGTTTTTATTTTTGTTTTACTTGTGCTTGTGAAACTCCTCCATACACAATTTGCAGCTCCAGGAGCCCTCGGGCGGCGTTACCAATGGCGGCGACAGACAATACATATGGTAACCGCGATCACAGTCATCGCAGAACAGCAGCTGATCGTCATTGTCGGAGGTGCCACAAATCGAACAATATTTACACTCAATACACTGCCAGCGATACCGTTTCACCGATATTATCATATTGGGCGTAAATTGCAGACACGATGGATGGCCAGAGCGGCCGCAGTCGGAGCAGGACACCAGCTCTTCAGGCATATTCGTTTTCTTGTTCTCACGCTGATCGCCCAGACAGAAGTCACAATATGGCGAAGGCTGTGCCACATCTCGTTCCGCACGCAACTTGTTCTTTTTGGGACTTGCCAACGGATTGCTTGGTGACGTGTTTACAGTTGTGTATACAGCTGGCGTTGTTGTAGCACCACCACCACCACCACCAGCACCATTACCACCAGCAGCAGCTGACGCTGGCGTTGTCGACATGTTGGCCATGCTGGCCATTGTTGCCAATGGGATTGAATCATTTGAGGCACCGGCATCAGTCAGTGATGCCTTGTCGAACGATGACGATGAAAGTGTGGCCGTCATCACCAGTGCCGACTGTGAGGTTTCATCGATAATGGGAATCGGTGATGCTGAGTTAGAGTGCGTTGCATAGAGTCCCTGAGTAGCGGCTGCTGCTGCCGCAGTGCTCGCAGCATGGGCGACAGCGGCTGCTGCAGCTGCAGCTGCTGCCGAGGTGTTTGCATTATTGCCAGCTGCATTGCGTCTCCTGCGATCCGGAGTATCGCCATCCGTTGCATTACGTCGACGACTTCCTAAAAGTTAAAAAAAAATATTTGATTGTCTTAAAATCAATTAATTGATAATAGTCATTTGCTTACCGCCTCCCTTGCGGCCACGTTTCGGAGTGCCGTCGACAGTGGCATTGGAGCGTCTTGGACGTGATCCCCGTTTGCGTTTACCCCGACTACTGTAGGACTCGTCGAAATCATTGTCCGAATCAAAGTCATCTTCGTAGTCATCGGCATGATGACAGTGCGATGAATCCATATCCTCATGGAACCAATCCTTCTCGGCATTTGCATGAGAATCCTTGCTATCATTGTCCCCAGAAGCGCCCATCGAGTTACCATCTGTGGCCGCAATAGCTACAAAGAACAACAACAAGGTTATTTCTCTTAATAAATGCAAAGCAAACTACAAATGTGTGTATATACATATATAAATATATTGTGTGTGTGTGTGTGTGTGTGTGTGTGTGTATTGTTGTTTGCGAATGAGCAAACATAAATCAGCCCCAATATGCTTGTGTAGTGTTTTTCCAATTGGGGTGGTTACACTCACCACACACACACACACACACAAAGATATTTACGCACAAATATATAAATTTGTATGAGTGTGTGTATAAATACATGTATATATAGAAAATGCAGCTTCATAAAGCCGCACATGCTTAGCTGAGTTTTTGTTTTTGTTGCTGTTTGCAATTGAACAGTGGGCCAATTGTATCCATCAATTTAAGCTTGGACAATAAGAATTTAATTAAGCCAAAGATTATTAATGATTTATATTGGTGATTACTTAAAATAAAAAGTAATCAAAAATTTTAGTAAAACATGTATAAGTATCACATTTATTGTATTTATTTTAAACTTCAAAAAAGGATACTAAAAGAAATGTATTTCAACAATATTATAATATTAAATTCTCTCTATAAATGGATAAATTGAATTATATAATATTTAAAACCATTAAATGTAAATAAAAAAGTAACCTTACAATAATATAATTTGCTGAATTTCAAGCGTTTAAGGACCGCCATGCAAAGGTGGTGGAACTCACTCGTGACTGGGAAAGAGAACGAAGAAGAGTCTGTGGACTGAGGACTGAACACAAACCAGCAGCAGCAGCAGCAATTGTAAGAGGTTTTATTGATTTTGCAACCACTTTTGTTGCACACACATACATCTATTTAAATGTATTTATATATTTATATGAAGAATAATAAGAATCTCACCTGCACTTTCCGCCTGATGATGATCACGAGTCGAGAGTGTTCCCGAATTGCCCGATGTGGTTGGCACGTGATGATGCTGATGCTGATGTTGATGCTGATGGGGCAGATGATGGTGCTCGCGATACTGATAGGCGCGATAGCTATGATGGGGATTCAATAAATATTGGCGCTTCGGCTTGCGCCAACGGGCCGATGGATACGTATAGATTTGGCCATGCCGGAAGCCGGGCATTCGCTGTTTGCGTTTCATGAATAGAGCGCAGTGCGTTTGTGCAACGCCCGTCTGGGGGTCGAGGAACGGCATGCGGAGCCGCCTCTCGATGCAGAGGCGCGTGTTAAAGTTCTCGCTGTTCTCCAGTATCTCCTTGTAGGCGGTATCATTGAGAAAGTTCTGTATCTTTTCGAAGTTTCCAATGTTTACCACAGCAATTTCGGAAGCCATATTGTTAACGTCGGCGTCGGCGTCGTCGTTGGCGTTGTCGTCGTCGGCGTCAGCGTAGCAGCAGCAGCGGCAACAACACGACGCACCCTCGATTAAGAACAGCGTATTTGCAAGTTAATTGAAACGATACGAACGCAACTCCAGGTGTATATATCTATTTGATGTAATTGCGCCAAAAAAACCAATTTTATACACGACAAACGCACATTTCTTTTTTTCTTTCCGTTTGCTTTCGCAAACAAGTTTTAATGCCACAAAACAAGAGACAACTAAATGCGTCGCAGAGTTGTCGCCGATGCGTACAGTTTATGCACGCTTGGTGGCAACGCCCGGAGTAGCGTTAAATACAATTGTTGATCTGGTCACACTGGCCGGGGCGTGTTTTGTGTTTTTTTGTATTTTTATTGTTTGTGTGCGTTCTTCTGACTCAATTAATTTCTTGTCGACTTTTAGTTTTGTTTCTCGTTTAAATTTATTACCAATAGGAAGAGAGCGAATCTGGAATGGGCGCATCGAATCGCAACACACGCGTTGCCCTGGGCATATCGGGCGTGTCATTCCTGCTCTTCGTCATCGCATATGCAACGCCCTTTTGGCTGGTCACCGATGGAAAACTTGAGAATCCACGCTTTACCAATCTAGGGCTGTGGGAGGTGTGCTTTTCTCACTTCCAGGACATACATCGATTCTACGACACCACTTTCACAGGCTGCATGTGGGTGTTCGAGGAGGAATACTATATCCTACACGACTTCCTCCTGCCAGGATTCTACATAGCTGTTCAGCTCTTTGCCACGCTTTGCTTTCTTCTGTGCCTTATGGCGTTGCCGTTGACGTTGTCCTTCTTACGCACATCGCGCGACGATAATCGATATGTGTTCCTGCTGCTGACGATCGGCACCTGCGAGGTGCTCGCCTCCATTTTTGGCTTCATTGCGGTGGTCATCTTTGGGGCCAAGGGAGACTCCCGTGACTGGATGCCTGGCTGGCAGAATAACGATATGGGCTGGTCCTTTGCCCTGGCTGTGGTTGGTGCCTGTATGCTGCTCCCCGGCGGCATACTCTACATGATCGAGGCACGTCGCGAGCGCTATAAGCGTCTCAATGAAATTAGCAACCGCGAGGTGAGCGAATATGGCGATGATTATTATCAGAGCCAGGCGGCGGCAGCAACGGCTGGCACTTCATCGTCAGTTGGCGCATCCGCCCCAGCCGCACTGCCACACGACTACTTTGCCCCGGAGCCGAGTCGCCCGCGTCGCCCACAGCCAGGTCGCAGCCAGCAACCAACAGCTTCAGCTCCAGGGCAGGGCAGCATCCAAACTGATATATAAAAAAGCCAGAGTCTCATGAGGTTTCACATATCTATAATATATATATATACCACATGTGGGGCCTTCGATAAATAATGTTACATATCCGTCCATATATGTATACTTCCAAAACGATTTTCTTGATCGCCGTCCTTAATTTCAGTCCGAATGAACTTTGAATATTAATATTAATATTAAATGACTAACTTTTAGGCTATTTACACATTTTATAAAACACATTCCATAAATGTATTATTTTTGTAATTTGCTACACAATGCGTATATAAATTGCATTTCACATTCAATAAATTGAAAAAGTCAATGAAAATTTAGAAAAATGTTCGACTCACTTTTAGCGTTTTCAACAAGAATATTTGTGCTAATACACAAGTAAATTATGTACATAAAAACAAGATTTTAATAATAGGGATTCAATAGATCTAATATATTGAGTGGGGGATAGCAGTTATGTGCCCAGTCCAGAGTTGATCGGCTTCTTTTTTAGCCAACGTTCAGCGGCTTCTGCTGTGTCATTCTTCTGTTCGAGCACAAGAAAAAGTTCGCGTTGTTGTCCCTCGTCGGAGAGCTGCTCGCGCAGAAATTGCAGCATTTCCACATCGTTGCCCAGCAAATCGGGTTCTCGCAGTTTGGAATCCAGGTTGTAGTAAAAGTCGCCAATGCGACGCACTGCAATCCAGTGACGTCTCTGCAGCGGCAGCGTTACAAACCCAAATTTGTAATCCGAGGGAATGTTGAGTATGAAGCCAACAATGGCGTCCAAGTCAATGACAGACGGATCTCTGTGTGGACGTATTTACAAAATAAAGTTGAGATGAGCTGGTCATTCTCCGGAAGGATACACGAGTTGAGTACTCACTTTCGCTTGTCAAACCAAATGGCCTCGCAATTGCGCTTTTGCAGGGCTGTCATTATTACATTGATATCATAATTGCCCAATCCGAGTACCGAGCGATGTGGATTTATCCATACATCTGGACTGAGATTGCTGCAAATATGATCGAGTTCCGCCTTTGTGTAGGATTGGTCACCTTGAAAGAGATTGTTGAGGGCGTGCAAGGCACATAGTTGCCTCGATTGCTTCTCGTGGTAAACCGATGATGATGTTGGCATTGATAATTTTTAATTGTCTTTGTTTCTTGGTAAAGTTTGTACTTTGTTATTGTTGACACTAATTTTACTCGTAGGTATGATGCACACACACATACACCACACACAATTGTGTGAATACACGTTACGACTTCTGTCAGAAAATTAAAAGCTTCCTCGTTGCTTCTCTTTGGGCAGCTAAAAAAAAAATAAAGATAAGTGCGAATGCAAATTTGTTCTATTTTCTTTCAATTAATCATATTTTTATTAATAATTAAGCTATTCGATTATTTTTACTTATTCGTTAGAGATGTGCATACCATTTGTGGTATTTTTAGTAAACACAACAATCACTGATATTTTGAAGGTATCGCGACTTGGTCACACTGCACTCACCACGAACTGTCACATGATTTTCACCTGACGTTTGCTAGCTTCTGCGAAAAATCTATCGACGCGAATTCCAATTTAATAGGAACAAATTTACATCCCCGTCGAGCAGCGATTAACGAAGCTAGCAAAATGAAAATTTGTGGTCCGAAATGCTCCCTTTGCGGATTGATCATCTCCGTTTGGGGCATTGTGCAGTTGGTAAGTATTGTGGATTGTGACTGCTGCTGTATCTGGTTTGTTTTCTTGGGTCATACACAAGTCACAAGACCAAAAAAAAAAAAAAACACTTATAAAATCTTTGCAAATTTGTGTTAATCAAATGAATGTTTATATTTTTGAAATATGTAGGTGCTCATGGGCTTGTTCTTCTACATACACAGCGTGGCCTTAATCGAGGATTTGCCACTTGAGGAGAAGTACTCTAGTTTAGAGGAATTCTATACGGCTGCCAATGGTGCATACACTCAGGTGCGTTTTTATAATTTATACATTGTTTTTGCCAAAATGTGAACATATCTATATAAATAATATTCGTGCACATTAGTATGTAGACATATGCAATATATGTATATATACATATACATATGTATATGATATCTGCACACTCCCATAAATGCATATATATATGTACAAGTGAGCGAGTGTTATGATTGTTATCGTTTTTAAATTCCTCGAAGTAACGCAGCTCTAAAATGTTGATCTCTGAATGCTGACACTAAGCAGTGACTCAATCTATACTCAAACTGTCCATTACGGACTCAAAATATTAATGTATTTATTTATTTGATTGCAGAATGCTTACAACTGCTGGATTGCGGCGTGCATTTATGTGTTGACCTTGTTGCTCTCTGCGCAACAATTCTACATGAATAGCAGAGTGACTGCTAACTAAGAACATCTGTGCTTCAACTTCAACTACAAAATACACCCGATGCTGCTACTGCTTTGCTTTTCCTGTGCATGGGGGAAGTAAACATCAATTGAGAGAGCAAAAAAGTATAGCTTCGGCAATAATCGCTGATTGCACCGTAACCACAATTAGTATTGAAATGTTTTCTTTAAAAGTTGAAGTCATTTTGTTTATTTACTGTATAATATCCCCAAAGTTTTGTTGCTAAAGTTTAAATTTGAATTAAATATGCTAATATTTAAGTAAAAAAAAATGTATGTATACATAATATGTACGTAATACAATTGTTTTCGTTTGTAATAATTCACATTCCTTTGTTAGTTCAATTATTTCACTGTATCGACCGTACTCGTTAAATCGAATTAAAAACAGTAAGAGCAACAAATTTATATCAACTGCATCCGCCTTCAGTAACAAAACCATCTCAGATTCAATGTATAAATGTATTTTTTGTGTGTGTATAAATGTATTTCGTATTCAATGTCATTGAATGGAACCGGTCCTATCTATGCATAGTTCCACGCTTTGCACTACTTACTTCGTGGGTGATAATTCGACACCTAAATTTCGTTATAATTGTTAAAAATATACGAAATAAATATATAATGAACTAGAATTGCCCGCTGCCTATAAAATCATTTATAAACATGTGATTGATATTCAATATTTGATTTTCTCAACGGTTCAAAAGTATATGCATTTTTAACGGGTACTTAGGCGACGGAGGAGGCGATGTACAACAATATTGGTAAATTGGAACAAACTATTTTGGAAAATAATAGCTTTTCCGGGTTTCTTTGGAATTAACAAAATATAAAGTCAACTGCTGATGGAAAATGTGATGCCGAGCTGTGTAAAAATCATATCCTCAAACTAATATTCGAAATTAAATGATTGATTCCAGTTGATGCGAATACCTCGAAGGCAAGCTGAATAATTATTTGGCATTGAAATACTTACATTTTTGTTGATTAATATTTAGTCCGACTTGAACTAAACGTAATTTGTTTAACTAACATTTTGGTTTAGGGATAGCTATTTATTTTATTTATGTATATATTTTGTTGTATATATCGATGTGTATATTAATTATCATATATAATAATGTATGATAAAATTTAATTATACAGTTGTCATATTCAAATATTAATACAATTTCATGAAATTCGACAAGTAGTCCTTAACAATCAATGTAACAGTCCTCAAAATACTAAAGATTGTATTTACTATGGACTAGAAACTAGCAATAACATACATACATACTCACGTATGAAAGTATTTATTTTTTAACTTAAGTTGTTTTAGCAAGTTATCAAATAATTTATTAACAATAAATACTTAATTTTGTTTCATATTTTTTTGATTATCCACTATTTACACTTTGACCATATCGAGGGTATTCGAAGAAGAATAAGTTGAGAGTTGAGACAATATTTGGTATTTATATCAGATATGAGAAAGTATCAAATATGAGAGTAGTGTATAAAGATGGATTTAGAGAAGGTGTTCAAATACTGTTATCTATTGAGGGCGATAGATTAAGTTTTGAAAGCAAGTCGATTAAATGATATATGATTGTGGATTACAGCTGCAGTTGTTTATTTTAAATTCATTCGCTCCTGATTACAGCTGGAGGATCGTGACGATTTTCGATTTATCGATTCCAAATACGCTCCTGGGGTCCAACCTTCTGCATTAGTATCTGTTTGGAGAGTAAAAAAATTGTTAGGGTCAAATTGCTCATTCGAATGATATTAAATACAACAAAGCATGCAGTGGAGTTGGTGGGGTGGCAAAGTGAAAGATTTACCTAAGACACGGACATACCACCAGCCGGCACAGCCCACTTTCAGTAGCTCGATGGCTTCGCCTTCTCGCATCGAAACTTCCGAGTGTCCCATAGCCGTATAATCAGACAGGGCAATGAATTTACTGCCCTGTATATCGAAAATATATACAATAGATTATTATTGCGTGGCGGTTAGCATTATTGTCAAATACATAACTTAATCAGGCATTTTAAATACAATATTTATATATTTGTGTTAGTTGTCAATCAACAAAATCAAGCTTCAAGCGGTTCTTAATGTAGCCTTGCAATTTATAAGTAATTTAAAAATTATTCTAAATTATAATAAATTTAAATTTATAAAATTATTTATAAATGTTTGTGAGTGATAGTATTTGTTGTTTTTAACCATAGGCGTCTTATTTTTATCATTTATATGCTTTTAATAATATTAAATTTGAATATATTCCCTTTTGCAATTGAAGTAATTGTAAATGTAGACTAAATTAGACATGTAAAAGTACTGATAAAATGACCCCAACATTATCTACATAATAGCTATATAACGCTTTAGATCAAATGAA
This sequence comes from Drosophila kambysellisi, assembly GCA_035042185.1. Classification (NCBI taxonomy): domain Eukaryota; kingdom Metazoa; phylum Arthropoda; class Insecta; order Diptera; family Drosophilidae; genus Drosophila; species Drosophila kambysellisi. The sequence continues at coordinate 163,560 of JAWNLS010000946.1, read as the reverse complement.
TTGGATACTTAACATGTGATGTTACTATTGTTACTATACTCTCTTTTTTTTAGTAATACGTACTTATGAGCTAATCACAGTTTTGCAGATGTTACATTTAACTCGCTGACAAAACGATTAGAGACGCATACGATAACAAGCAACATTTGACAAATACGTCTATTTAGCGTGCATACTAGAGTAGTAAAGGGACCGTACCTATAGACTATAATTATTATAGCTACGATCAGTGATCAACGGAAACATAAAATTTGGAGTTTGATTTGCTGCTGCGCGCAAAGGTGGACGTTGCGGACGCTGAGGTAGACGATGCACCATTGATATTGTATGATGCCCACTGTGCCAGTAGATTCAGGAAACGCTGATTGTCGAGATGTACAAATAAGAAATGCATATATGTATGTACATTTAAAACATACACAATGTATGTGCATAGTAATTTCTAATATACAATAATGAGAGGTGTATTGTTGCACAGAGTACGTTATTATTATGATTATGAAATGTGGTGTGTGTTTGTTTCGCCATGAAAGTAAATTATACGAATGAAATAAAAACTTTTGAATAATTGCAATTTGGCTTAAGTAATGAACAACTCCAAAATGAAACAGATGTAACCAATTCTTTTTAATTCGATTCAATTTAAATTTGGACAGTCAACGGAGAAGATTAGATATGTTGATTGAATTAAACAGCGAATTCTTGATTCAATCCACTTGAACCTTAATTATTGAAAATATGTATTTATTTATATATGTATAGATATATCCACCAATAACCGCATTGTACTCTTGCTATGAAGCTTTAATTACCGGTGTGCTATTATCCTCGTTCAATGACAACTCATCCTCGCTATTTGAATAATCGGAGCTCCAACCGCATCCTTCTGGATGATCTCTGTCTCCCATGCCGCTGCTGGAGTTGCCACAGGCAACCGATGCAGCTGCAGGTCCATTCTCCTCGCTGCTGCAGTTCGAGTTGCGATTTGAGGATTCGGAGGATGCGTCACAGTTGATTGTTCGATTCGGTGTGCCAAGTATTATGTTGGGCGTGTCCCACGATGTCGTCTGTTTCAGGCCGCGATGGTTCAAACCATACAGCTTGATTTTTTCGCCCTTCAACTCTTCGAGCTGATTGAGTAATACTCGTTTTATCTCCGATACCCATTTTAGCTTGACTTCTAAAGTGGGCGCCTGAATTGTGTGCACCTCCTGACGTCCCTGTAGCCATACCTCGAAACGTTTTATATCGCCTCGAACGGATTCCGTTAGACCAATCTGTGACATCTGTGTAAAAATCATTAGTTAATGCTTCTATATATAAAATTAATATGTATGCAATAGACCAACCTTAACGTGATGCTTGAATTGATAGGTACTTTTGTTGTGACCCGCTTTGGAGGTTTGCTTGCAGAACAGCAGCGATTTCTGATAGAGAAATATGTGTCGCTGCTGTGGCTTGATGCGCAGCCGTATATCCTTCTTGGACTCGGTCCACACCTGAAATGAGTCCTGCAGCAGCAAGTCTCCCTGTTGAGCCAGATCGGTCTGTGAATAAAAGTCGAGTATTAATATGGATTGCGAAAATACAATTTCTATATATTAGTTGCTTACCGGAAACCCGGTAATTGCCACCTGATGCATGGAATCATTGACACATTTGAGCACAATTAACATGCAGTCGAGAGCCTTTTGGAGTTCCTTGGTGCAACTACCGCTGTCACTGAAGCGCAGCAGGTCCTTCAACAACAATTGATATTTGGTTATCCTCTGCACGGGCTTCAACAGATATGCAGCCAATGGTAGCTTGTGACCCAATCTCTTTTGGCACTCCTGCAGAAATAGATGCGTGTCCACGAGAGTCTCACGCAATCGGTCGGAACGCGGTATATTCTGACAATAGAACGAGTACAGACGATAGAAGGTGTCGCGCTGAAATAAGCATGCAGATAAATTAGAACGAGTAAAAAGTACAATTTGATTCGATTCGATTCGATTCCTTACCCTCTGCACAAAACAGAGCGCCACAAGCTCCGTGGTTGAAATGCAGTTCTCCAGATCCTTGAGAAAGACCTCGTTGTGAAAAGTGTAGAGCTCGTGCAGATTACCAAAAAGTATCTCCTCCTTGCCCTGCAAGCCTGCGGGCACCAAATGCATCAGTTCATCCGATTGCATTTGATCAAAATAGCCCTGAAAAATAACAAAAACGAATATTGTATGAAATTGATATAAATCGAAAATGATATCAGTTCAAGTTACATGCGATGTTTCGTGTTGGCTGAATGCGTTTATTTTTCTGCTTATAAATTGACCGAATTTCTGTTCGACATAATCTTCAACGCTCGAATAACCCTGTCTTTGAACAAAATCCTTAAGGATGCGCTCGTATTTCGATGACTTGAACTTGGTGTTGCCCAGTCTGGGCAGCTGTTTGGACTCGTCCTTAAAGTCCCCCTTGAAACTCTCATTGAAAAACTGATGACAAAAGTTGAGTATCTCATCGTAGGTGCCATTTGAATCCATTTTTAAAGCCACATTTGTTCCTGTTCGCCGTATTCTCCGCTCATTACTAATTTGCGGGAGGACATTTAGACTTGAACGACAGGAGCTGCACATATGTGTGTCGAGGGCCGGCATTTGTTTAGGCTCCTTTAGGGACTTTGGTGTCGACAGCATCTTGGTGTTGTTCAGCGAACCCAAGGAGCTTTGAGCCCTTGCCAGCGAGGATGACACGGACGTAAAGCTCTTTGGCTCACTGTCCTCGAGGTATGCCAATATATCCATGTAGTTCTTGCGTTGCAAATATTCCTTAAATTCGGTATCGTTTTCAATCTCTGAATAGCTATTTGATTCGAGATAATCTTTGACCAATCGATACTCCAGAGACTCGTCACAACTGGATAGTTCGATGAGTTCCTTGAATATGGTGCGCCTTTGATCCTTCAAGCGCTGCAAACTATTGCTAACGGTTGCTGGGTAGTCCTCCAGCTCTCGGTCTGTCTCCGAGGATGCTTCTCGCTCCTCGCACTCTTGTAGGGTATTAATTATCTTAATGGTCGACTTGCCATTCAGGATATTGTGTGTGGCAAAGTTGCACAGGTTCGTGCCAAATACGTAGTTGCCACTGAAATCCGTACTGAACGATGAACGAAAATCGGCTGGACGATAGTTAATGCCACCACCCGATGCCTGCGAGTCGAAGAGCGAACCTTGAAACGATAAAGGCGATTCTCGCGGCTCATCGGTATTGAAACGCTTAATCAGTGAATCACCGAGTTTATGATTAAATCTGCCGACAATATTACATGCCGTATTCTGCACGCGTCGCAACCGGAATGAGCTTTGTGCTCCCGGTGTCTTTGGTTTTGATGCTTTGCGCAGATCGTAGCCCCCGTAGCGCATATCGATATCGGTTAATGGATTTTTATATTTAACTTTGGATACGAAATTAGTAAAGTTTAGCTGCTGTTCCGCTGCGCACAAGAGTCGATCGGTAAATGATTGCTGGTAGCCTCAAGCTACCAGTTAGCTGGGGGCTTAGAATTGGTTACAAATTATTGGTAACATCTTCTTGGCAAGCTTCGCTCACAGCCTAATGGGTTTAATGCACTAATTACAAGCGGAGGCATTCAAGCTCATCAAGCAAGCAGAAGAATCAAAAGAAACTGTATTGGTTTCAGTTCGCTGACCACTGGGCAGCTTCCATAGTCTTCATGGATTTCATGCTTCATGGTTTTTTGAACAGCATTTTACTTATGGCTGATTCTTTATGCACTTCTGTTGTTCTGGCTTCCCACATTCTTTCACGTTATGTAGAACTGTATCATATTTTAATTTTTGTATACCCAAGAGTACGACTCACCTTTAGAATCGAACTCATTTCGTTCACATAAATTCGCTCGGTCTCCAACAGTTCCGATAGTACGTGTCCTTGCTTCAGTTTTCGCGCCTCAGCATCCTGTAACAAAAAAAGAGGAACATTTTAATAGGCTTATGACTTTCCACTGTCTCTACTTGAGCAGCTCTCTGGTTTATACATTTTTATTAACCATATTTATTCACAAAACAAACAAAGAAGACCAGTTAAAAATGACTCCGCCTGAAGATATCATAAAATCAGCTGTTAATTACGATAATTTTCTTAAACATATGTTTTCAATCCCGAAACTAAAAACAGCTTACAACAATCGTTGTTTCTTTAGTTGCTATCGGAAATCGATTTATTCGAGCATATATCGATAAAAGCATTCCTGCGTGTGGTATGCGCGAAGATCTGTTGTTTATGCAGACGAACAGATGGGCATGGCTAAATCGCCTCGATTATCGATCCTGATCAGGAATTTATATACTTCCCTCGTACTGTCTGTTGATTTTGAAAAATTTTATTGTACATTTTTCCCATCTTTATATAAAGAAATCTGCATTTATAAATTCATATATAGTCAAAGGCTATATTTGAAATTTGATTTATCTAAAAACTCGAAGCATTGTTATTATTTAAATTATAATACTAATACCAATGATGAAAAAATCATTTGAAAAACCGGTTCCAGCTGACGCAGGTTAGTACCGGCAATAAAGGATAAATCAGGACACATAAAAACAACAATTTTACCTGTTGATTTTGAATTTGTTCGCCATTGTCTGGACTCGAGCCGGTGTCGCCATTTAATGAAACGCCGGAGTCAATGACACCGTCCATGGATCTGGGTCGCAGATCATGTATGCCAGTCTGCAAGAAATATATGTATATAAGCCATTAATTATGATTCAAAAATATGTCCAAGAGTAAAACACACAAAAAACAAAGAGACCCACAAATACTTTTACAGAGAGGAGAACATGATTGACATGAAAAATCTTCAGATTTCGATATCTAAGCTAAAGTTAAAGTTAAAGCTGCTGTTGCTAACTTTTCTAACTAGACAACGTTTATTTAAATGTGGAAAACGGTTCTTTTTTTTGTAGTGATTAGCAACTTGTTGGTGGGTTAGTTTGGTTCGTTTGCTGTTACCACTTTCGCTGGCCGTTGGCTCTGTTTTGACCGTTAAGCGGTTTGTTGGTCTGTTGGTCGGTCGGTCGATTCGTTCGACTTTCCATGCGTCTTCTACGCTTTTGTGGGTTCATACACTGAACGAAATTCATACTTAGCAATCAAAAAAATGTAATTGATTTTTTTCTTTTAATAGTTTGTCAATTTATGACATCATCCGAAAATTAGACAATTTAAACTTGTTGTTATTCTTTATAATATTTATTTTCGAGAAAATGCAGAAAATTACGAATACAATATTCAAATTATGCATGTTTTATTCAGGTGATAATGAATTTGATTTCACATTATTTTATAAGCAATAAATTTTAATTTCTAACTTTACATAAAATTTGTATTGAAAATAGACGGTACATTTTTTGATTTTCTTTCTAAAATTGCTCTCAAGACAAAACAAGAGCTCGTAATTTTCTTAAAGGCCAACTTTTAGTCCAATTAACTAGTTAGCGCCAAGTTGTATGCAATGGCCGATTTTTTAAATAGTACTTTAAGTTGTGCATAAGCTGTGTCTGACAGAATGTGTATATTAGATAATTGCTGATGAGTCTTAGCGCTTTCTAAATCAGCCAGCAAGCAACACGGTCTTCCCCAATTGGCCAAGTTAGCTGCCTCACAGTCTGTTTGTGCTTTTAATTGTTATGGCAGCCGCTATAACGACTCTAGTCGCGTTTCGCTTTGTCAGAATTAACTCACTTCTTTGTGGCTCATTGTTTTTAACAAGGTCTCCGCACAAGTTCTTCACTTTTCTGGCTTGCGTTTTTCCCCCATTTTCCATTTCAATTTTGTTTACTTTCTATGCTTCGCAAACAAACCAAAATTACCAAAGTGGGGCATTAGGGTATGTAATAAACACAACTTTGTTTAAAACTCAAATCAGAAATAAAAATAAAGAAGTTATTTTTTTTTGTTTTGTTTTTAAATACACAAATTAGGTTACAACATTTTCAATGTCCCGAAGAGTTCAAATATATTTTTGCAAAAAAATGCAACTCTTAATTTTTTTTCAGTGATAGATTTATAGTTTGTGACCTTTGCACAAAAATAATTATAATGAGTTGCAATAAATACTGCGTAAGCTCGCAAACAATTGCGATTGTCAACGAAAACCATATTGTAACATTAATTAACGTTGTTTGAGTAAAAAAACGAAAAAAAAAACATTGACTTTTTGTAACCCCTGCTCGTAAATAAAGCAAACAAAAATAGTAAAAAATAGCTTCAACTCTGTGCCAATTAGCGATGAGAAGTGTAGTCTGGAAAGCAGACAAAGTTCAGCTTGGAGATTAACTTTTCTGGCCGGAACAGAGATGACACAAATTTAGTTTATTCAAATCGAGGCCAATAAGCAGATGTTAACAAAAAATGTATTTTACCGTTAGATAATATTTTTGGAGCGATGAAGATTGAAATAGTAAAATTTAATGACTACTTAGCCATCCAAAATGAGAAGTGAAGTGAATACTTTGATTCTTGGATTCTTTTGGCCAACAAATCACACACACACATCCAAATCTAAGCGAGCGAGTGAGTTGATGTATTGGTAATGCCTCAAAGACAATAGGGAAAGTGAAAGGTGTTAACGGTAGATGCGTGCCACCAAACACGAAACGAATACGAAGTTACCTCTTTTTTTATATATATCATTTGTTTTTTTCTTTTTTTTTGTAGGAGTGCGAAAGTGAGAGTCCCCTTGATATCGGCAGATGACTTACGTTTTTTAACTATGCACAAATAGTTGAACTTCCTCGAACTGAATTTGCTGTAACTCGTAAAAAATTGGGTAGCAATTGCTTCAAGCGATAAAAAACACGCTCGCACTACAAATAACCAAATAACCAAATACAACCATTTGTCATGTGTTTCAAAATGCATTTAAGACTAGGTCTTAAAACTAATTTCAGCTCAAGATTGATGAGTTTGCTAAATTTTATTTTATTTATTTTTTTTTGATTAAGAAAAAGATTTACAGAAAAAGATTTACACATGACAGACTAATTTTGAAGCTACTTGGTTTTTTAACAACTCGATGTTATTTTTAGCCTAAGCCAAAATTCGTTAATTATCTTAAATGACTTGCTGAGCAGATTTGTAAACTGAATTCAGCTTAATATTGGTGAATTTAATTAACATATTTTTTGGGAAAACAGACAAATGGTTTTCTAAAACTTTGATTGGGTATATTTACATATATTTTATCAGATTAATTGTAAAGCTATCTTTTGCTTATAATAACGATAATCTTATGCTCTTCAAATCATTGATTGTTATTTTTGAATTTTCCTAAAACTCGAAGTTTGAAATGTCAAGGAACGTGTTAGTTTGAGCCAGTGAAATTTGGCAGTACTTTAGCCATATATAATACATATATCAGGGGGCGGAAGGCTAAAGAGTTAAGCCAAGCGCAAACTGTCATTAAAGGCCGCTTATAGTACCATTAATTTAAGCGGACAGACAATTTCTTGCCAATTTTTTAATAGCTAAGTAGCCGCAAACAACGGCTCATGATTATGCCACTTACTAAGCGCAGCCAAGTCTGGTGTTAACGAAGTGCCCGGTTTACATTTAAAACACTCACATAATAAAAACAAGATGGAACGTTGCAGTCGGACGTAACCGACAGCGAAATACTATTATACCTTAATTTGTAAACAGTTAAGAAATACTTGAATTGCGGGGTATATAGGCGTTGTCCGGTTTTGGGGCGGGAGTGGGCGTGGCCCAAAAAATTGTGGAGTTCGATCTTAGTAATATACCTTCTAAGTTTGGTAACTGTAGCTCTTAAATTGCGGGAGATACAGGCAGTTATCGTTTTTTGTGGGCGGGAGTGGGCGTGGTCCAAATTTTTTTTCCCACATTTATGAAGGGTGTTACTAGCAATATACCTTTAAAATTTGGTGACTTAAGTTTTCAAATTGCGTGAGATATATGAGTTTATCGATTTACACCAACAGGTGTATCGGTTTAGGTAGGTGGAGTGGGCGTGGCCATCCAATTTTTTTATCGATCTTTGGGGGAGTTACCAGAAACATACCTGCAAAATTTTGCGACTCTAGCTTGCAAATTACGGCAGATATGCGCATTTTAAATTTCTAGGGACGAAGTTCCTGGGGGCGGCGGATGTGGGCGTGGTCCAAAAATGGGTATGCCAATCTTTGGAGGAGGTTACTAGCAAATTACCTTCTAAGTTTGGTTACTCTATTTTCAAAACTTTCGGAGATATACGGAGTTATCGATTTACAATCGGAATTGTCGATTATAGGCGCAGGTGTGGGCTTGGCACCACAAATTTGTTATCGGTTGTTAAAGGCGACTACCAGTTATATACCTAGCAAATTTGACGTTCCCTACTCAAAAACTGCGGAAGATATAGCCATTTGAAAATTTTAGGGGCGGGGGTGATGGGGGCGTCGGAGGTGGGCGTGGCACATGCCGATCTTTCAAGGACCTCGCCAACAACCTACCAACCAAAATTGGTGACTGTATCCATTAAATTGTGAGAGATATGTGGAATTTAGTGCTATCGGAAATCTAAATGTATCGATAATTCAGATACTGAGGCAGTTATCGATAAAATAACGCAAACTTGATCGGCGCCTGGTATACGAGATCTTATATTCCAAATTTAAAGTCTCTAGCTCTTATAGTCTCTGAGATCCGCGTGTTCATACAGACGGACAGACAGACGGACAGGGCTATATCGACTCGGCTATTGATCCTGATCAAGAATATATATACTTTATGGAGTCGGAGAAGCTTCCTTCTGCCTGTTACATACATTTGCACAAAAGCATTATACCTTTTTTACCCATTTTTAATGGGTTCAGGGTATAAAAACACAAAAATAAAAAAATGACTCAAAAACATCGCAGCACACTTTACAGCCAGTCGATAATAAAAATACAAATAAATATGAACAAATGTAAAGTGTGTCTACATAATTTGGTTATGAAACCGCCAAAATGAAAACCACAACAAAGCAAAAAAAAAAAAAAAAAAAAACTAAAAAAGTGTTGTTGTATCAAATACCAACAGTGTTGTTGCTGCCACAATTTTGTTGCATTTGTTTTATTTATTAATGAAACGAAGCTTCCTGCCACACTCCAGTTGCACGCTACCTTCACCTTTGGCTGGGTATTCGGATGTGCGACTTTCAGTTAGATAATACCTATGTACCTGCATGGATATATGTACATACATATGTGCATATAGGTAGCAATATATGTTGCTCATCCGTTGCCGACTCAATAAATAATTATCATAGATATATTTTTGGCTTTCCAAAAGATGAGCTGCGCTCTAATTACAAGCTTCATTTGGAGTTTTAGTGCTTCATGTCATTGGATCATAAGATATAGGTGGATGTCGAGTGCATTTCCTGATGTGAGAGCAGACTGCACATATTTTAGTTCAGTTTGTGTAACAATTTTTGATACCCAAAACTTTCTTCAGCCATAATTTTGTTGAAACTCAAACTCAATTTCAGTCATGGTTCAACTTACAGATTAATAATGCATTCACGATTCCTCATAAATTCACCATTTCCCTATAACATACATTCTTGATCATGGTTTGATCCCTAGACCTAGATACTAAGTTTCAATTTGAAAATTTTTTTTTTTTTTCGATATTTCACAAAAACGCCGGTTTGGCGAGGTGAAAATTTCCCAAACTAGGCACAAATAAAGCAAACTGAACAAGAGTGATAATGTATTGGCCAACTGTAAATGGGTAAAGGTTCTAACCGGTTTCGAACAAAACTCAATTAAAGCTATGCTATGAAAAAAAAAAAAAAAACTAAAGTCCCGACTAGTTATGGAAGTAATTATCGCAAGATATGCAGGAAGTGTGCATGATATGAAAACAAGGGCAACAGCTCAAGCTGTTGAAGCTCTTAAGGCTTCCGCCTAATTAGCAGATGTATAATTATTAGGACTGGAATGCAGTTAACCACGGGAAGTGTTTAGTATTTTGCCTTCCATCCTACCTTTCGCAGCAACTTATTGTCTCGGAGGTGCAGATCGGCGCGCCTCCCCTGGCTGTGATTCAAGTTGATGGCGCTGAAGTTACCCTCAAAGTAGGAGCAATCATCATCATCGCAGCTGGAGATGCTGCAGCAGCAGCCGCCGCCGCCGCCGCCAACATCTGCTTCAATATCATAGCACGCATTGTTCCAGAAAACTCCGCCGATGGCATTGCAGCAATCGTTGCTCGACAAACAATTCTGACTTCCTCCATTCGAAGGTATTCCCAAGCAGGAACAGCAATCCTGTTCCGATTCGCAGAGTGAGCTATTATCCCGACTGGAGGCACCGCAGCCCGAGGATGACGTTGACCCGCTTGAGGACGGTGCTGGCAGTGCTCGGGGCCTGGCCAAAGCATTCCTACTACCAACTCCAACCTCCCCATTATCATCCCCATTGCTGCTGATAAATATCTTGACACTGTTGTTGTTGTGTCTATTCATGGGTCGTGGGGGGGATGGAAGTATTAGGGAGTCTGTCTCCATGTAGTCATCGTTGGGATCAATGCACGATTCGCGCACCCAACTATCGTCAATGCTTATTGTCGTCATGGAAGTCCTTGGATCGATAGTCCTATGCTTTAGGCTGTTCAGTTTCCGTTCCTTTTCGATGTTGCATTGCTTTGCGGCAGCGGCGGCAGTTAGAAGCTCATTTGTTGTGGCCTTTGTCACGTTCTTCTTGGCAAAGTTCTGCACATCGTTGGGATCGACGTGGGCTTTGGGTGGGGCATTACCAGATGGTCTTTCGTATTGCTTGTGCTTCTCGGTTGGATGAGTCTCCAGCTGCACACAACTAATGCATTTTTCATCGCGAAGATTCGTTTGTTTTGTCTGCAGCTCTTTGGTGTCATTGGAGGATGAAACTCCTGAGTCGGAGCAGCAGCTCTCGAGGGAGAATCGCTTCAACCTGTCACCTTGCTTCATAATCGGACTTTGTTGCTGCAGTTTGTAGCTGGAGCTGCTTTTACCATCCTGCATAGCGACCCTTGAGTTCTCATCTCTCTCTAGCTGGTTGACAATATGCAATGACTGTCGTTTCTTGCGAATGTGGACACGTTCCAGTTTGGTCCGCTGCTGTCCGAGTAGCCGTGGCGATTGCTGCTCCACCAATGGCGCTACTTTGCCAGCACCACTATTATCCACTCCTGCCTTTTGGAACATCCATCGAGGTGCTGCACTCTGACTGTAGACAATGTCCTGCTGCTGTTGCAGCTGCTGCTGCTGAAAGAGCTGCTTCACTCGTCGTTGCAGTTGAGCATTTTCCTCACTATAAGCTGCTGGTGGTGGTGGTTGTGCTGATGCTGTGGATGGAACTGCCAGTGGTTTTGGTATTCGCGACCTTAGAGGCACACGATGTGAAGAAGAAGCTAATTTGCGCTGTGGCTCCGGTTCGTGCAAACACTCGGAGCATTCGCTAGCTTCCGCTTTTCTTTCAATGCGGGCAATCCGATCGGCACGGGATCGGATTCCAGCTGCCGCGCCGGTCATTGCCATATCACGGCGTATATCCCGGTAGTTCCAGCTCTGTGACTTTTCGCAATCGGGTGTCACTGTGTTCGTTTCGGTTGCATCCGAATTGGAATTGGAATCGGAACAGGAACAACAGTCCAGGTCATCAGCACGAGAAGATGATGGCTGCTTGGCTAGCAATAGCCAGGACTCTACAGTGGGCAGGGGCAGGGGAAGAGCAGGCACCGTTATCGGTTTTGGTGCACGATTCGGCGCCTGTGGCGCCTGACGACGATAGCCGACAAAGCGGGCGGGATTATTTAAATGTGCTGTGGCTGGTAGCGGCGGAGGTTCATTCGATTTGTGCATCATTGCCTGTTTGCACTTGTGCACATAGTTCACCTTGAGCAGCTCCATGGGGAGCAGCTCACTCGACGATATCCGCGAATCGATGGTGCTATCCATGCTGGCACATTCAATAGTCGACGATTTACGGTTAACGGATGGCGGCAATTTGCCAATCGGCATTTTCTCGTAAAGTTTTCAATTGTTTCACAGTTGTTACTATATATTTGACATATTGGATTTATTATTTAGTAAACACTCATATTTGTGTGGCTTTTATCAAATTCGAAAAGAAACACTCAAAACAACAAGAGATTTAAGAATTGCAACAGATTTGATTTCCACATTTCACAATTCACACTTCACAGTCCAAAATCACATGTTTTTTTTTTCTCTATTCTAATGCAAATTTTATGTGTTGGTCTAAATGCGAGGTCGGCCTATTGTCATGGCTGTATGCAGCGCAAAGAAAGGGGGCAGGCCAAAATCATATGGTGCTTGCCTTTCATCGGCTCTTCATAATTATGCAAATCAAATTCGACTGCTTCACGACTTTGCAATTCAATTGGACACGACTCGACCCGATGCAATGCGATGCGATCCGATTTATCATGCGCGACGTTGTTGCGTCTTCGAAAGTTCGACTTAAACTGTCGCTTGAACTTCGCTCGATCAAAGACAACCAGCCTGGTTCGAGCTCGCTGGCTTACAACATGTTGCGTGCGGTTGTAGTCGCACACAAATTCATGATGTATCTATGACGCTTAGTCGGGTTTGTTACACACACACGCACACACACACTCGTACAATGACCAGAACTTAAAACAAGAAATAATTATTTTGAATGTATGAATTACATGCAAATATTTATTGGGCAAACTTGCCGAACCATCTGCTGCAAATAGCGGATTTCTTGAGAAACGAGTCGTTGCAATAAATAATTAAATGATTTCTATCTGATTTGCTTGCGGCAGATTTCTAAAAGAAGAACGTCCATAATTCTAGCATGCATGCGAACATAAAAATATTTACAGTTAATTATTAATTATACATTATAATTGCAGTTTTTGGCGTACGTATCAATCTGTAATTATAATATTGAATTAATTTATTTTAATAATTCAAAAATATAGGAAAAATATTTATAATTTTTTTTTCTTTCGTAATAACGATTTTAAACTATATTAAATTTATTTCAGTTGTCTGGATCTTTAACTCAAAGGGAATTATATAATGCTATCCACTTTTGTCGATTAAATAAGTATGTTTGCATGTTGTATGTTGTTTGCCATAATATTGTTTATCCATGTTATGTTCACATTAAACATATAAATATAAATATACATATATATAACATGTGGTAGATGGTTATACAAAGTGGTTATAGATATGATATGCCGAATATGATGGCAAAACTTGCAACCAAATGAACAGCTTAATTTGTACGTTCGTGCTTATCCGTTTATGGCTCAGAGCATACAATAAATAGTTGGCTAACACACACACACACACACTCGCAGTGTTGTTGTTGTTGTTTTGTGTTAACTTATTGGGCGTCACCGGCATTGGAAAATGTAGCTGGTGAAATTACGTGAAACGGAAGCCAAGCGCCCACAAAAGGATTACGCATGAGTAGGAGCTGCCGGTAGAAATCCAAATATTACCACTAGGCAGGCAGACATCGCAGTTAGGTGGCCGGCCCAAAAGCGTCAAAGCATGGCCAAAACCGGTGGAAGTTCAATTGAAAGTGAAACGCGATTTTAAATCGGTGCAGCAAGAAATTTTTTGACTTTTCATTCATTAAAATTAAACATAAATAATAAAAAGAAAGAAACGAAAAGAAAATCAAAAAAAAAAACAAAGCCCAGCAAGGTAAGAGTGCTCTATTTAAGTCACTAAGAGATACCCTATAACTCAGTTAATATATTGAATATTTGTTAAAATAGATATATTTAATCTGCTTCCAAATTATCTTAATAAGATTTATTTATTTAAAAAATAAATAAAGGAATTATATTTTACATGCTTTCGGAAATTTAGAGTTAATCTGTATTTTTTAATAATATTTATCCACTTGGCACAAACTAATTCATAATTCGTTAAAATAATTTTGGGAATTTGTGGGTTCGAAAAATTTGTTAATTTAGTTTGTAGCAACTCTGTCGAGTCGAAAACATTTTCTTCTACGTTTTATAAAAACTAACACTAGCTTTTTTTTACATGTTTCATCCATTTCCAATTGGCTACAGGGTATTAAAACACAGCACCAGCGAACAAGAGAAATGATCTCATAACAAATAAGTATTGTATGTGAAGAAAATGTAATTCCATTAAAAGTGAAGCTGTGCAGCTCCCAACTCCCAGCTCCCCGCTCCCAGCTCCCAGCTCTCGCATCGTAAATTAAATTTATGATTTCAACGCAGCAGGCAATCACGGGGCCAAAACAGATGCGATTTGGCCCTCTCAGCCAGTTGACAAATCGCAAGCCCAGTGAAAAGGAAAGCCCAAAATGAAAACCAGCCGCTCTTTAAAAGTGAAACACATGGAAAAAAAACTAATGCGGCGTTGCAGCTCTGAACATGCACCACAATCTACAACTGTAGCGTAACGAACTGATGTATTTATGTATACAATTTATGGTACATACATATATATGTGTTTCGTCAAGGTTTTAGCCAGCTCAGAACTGTTTGTGACCTAAGCTTAGATATGAAGAAGAAGCGAAACTTCTCTTTGGTTAGAATTTGTCATGGGATCTGACTACGTTTATTTACACTCTTCCTAACATCAAGTTAATAATTTGTCTCTTCACAATGTGTCTAGTAAAATGCAAATTATAATGCTAAAGTAGATCGACATATATTTCATATATCTTTCCTATACTTATGCGAATTTATTTATTTTTTTTAATTTTATACTATTATACCAAAAAGGTATAATAGTATATTGGTTTTGTGCAATGTCCGTCATGCTGTCTGTCCGTCTGTATGAACCCGCGTTCCTCCGACACCCTTAGAGATAGAGACTTGAATCTTGGAACGTATACTGGAAAGTACCCTCAAAAGTTAAAGTGTCTTGGGTTTGGACCTACGTCCACTAGGGAGCTAGAAAATCGATAAATTCGATTTTAGCAAATCGATAAATCCCCATTTCTCTTACAATTTAATGAATACAGTCACCAATTTTGGTTGGTAGGTCGTTGGCGAGGTCCTTGAAAGATCGGCATGTGCCACGCCCACCTCCGACGCCCCCATCACCCCCGCCCCTAAAATTTTCAAATGGCTATATCTTCCGCAGTTTTTGAGTAGGGAACGTCAAATTTGGTAGGTATATTACTGGTAGTCGCCTTTAAGAACCGATAATAAATTTGTCGTGCCACGCCCACACCTGCGCCTATAATCGACAATTCCGATTGTAAATCGATAACTCCGTATATCTCCGAACATTTTAAAGATAGAGTAATCAAACTTGGAAGGTAATTTGTTGGTTACCTCCTCCAAAGATTGGCATACCAATTTTTTGACCACGCCCACATCCGCCGCCCCTATGAACTTCTTCCCTAGAAATTTAAAATGCGCATATCTGCCGTAATTTGCAAGCTAGAGTCGCAAATTTTGCAGGTATGTTACTGGTAACTCCCCCAAAGATCGATAAAAAAATTGGATGGTCACGCCCACTCCACCTACCTAAACCGATACACCTGTTGGTGTAAATCGATAAACCCATATATCTCACGCAATTTGAAAACTTAAGGCCTTCATAAATGTGGAAAACAAATTTTGGACCACGCCCATTCCCGCCCACAAAAAACGATAAATGCCTGTATCTCTCGCAATTTAAGAGCTACAGTTACCAAATTTAGAAGGTATACTACTGAGATCGAACTCCAAAATTTTTTTGGGATACGCCCACTCTCGCCCCCAAAACCGATAAACGCCCATATCCCCCGCAATTCAAGTATTTCTTAACTGTACACAAATTAAGGTATAATAGTATTTCGCTGTCGGTTACGTCCGACTGCAACGTTCTATCTTGTTTTTTTTTATTTATTTGTCAACTAAAGTCAGTCGACACCAAAAATTAAAAATTGGAATTAAATTAAATTTAAAATAAAATTAAATTTTAAATAAATTAAATATACTAAAATATTTATAAGATATATAAGAATTTATATTTTTTTATTTTTTTTTTATTTCAGATTTCTAAGATTTCTGCGGGTAGAAAACAAAATGGGGAAAACCCAGAAAACCCAATCAGACCAAAAATAGTTAGTAAGAAAATAATTAGTAAGTTAGTTAAGATCCACCACAAGCAGAAAAGTAAATCACTAGATAAGACATTTGGAATTGAGTTTTTAATTATAATATAATAATATTTAGTTTGCTTTTGAATTTATCACAAGATATGATTCAAATAATTCAAAATAATTTGTAAGAAATAAGCAGCACTTTTAAAAATAATAAAGAAAATTTAGGAACATGTTCATTATTAAATTGAAAATGCTTTTGTCAATGAAATGCGTTTAAATGCCCCTTCGGAAGGTTGCTTCAAAATGACAATAAACGAATGTTGGCCTTGATCGACAGTTAGTTAAACAAGTGGCATTCAACTACTGGCGTTGACATTGGTATTGCCAAATTGGGTTTCTTTTTTGTATTGTGACCATCGTTCTTTTGTTTATTGTTGTTGACGGCGATTGTTTCCATAATTGTTGGATATTATCACTTGTTCAATGAGCAAAACACTTAAATATTCACTTTACTTATATGGATTATATGGGAATTATGTTCTGGCTAGTATTTTTTTAACAAACTCAATTTCTTAGCCTCAAAGTGCCCTCAATCAAGTGGTAAACTGGATAAAAAAAAGGCACATGAAACTGTGCCAGCTTCTGTTTTGGCCAAAATATTATTGCGACTAAGCAGAAATAAAGAAAACATTGATGAAACCAAAGTTGGTCAGCAGAAAAACCAGATTTAAGTCTAATAGAAAAGCAATCCACACACAAAAGTCTCTTTTGCGCAACAAACACAAAAAAGACAACAATAAAAATTACACAAAAAAAAAAAAATTACACAAATAAATGAAGAAAAAGTAAGCAATACAAAAAATATGTGTAGAAAATTAGCCGTATTTTATTAGCAGAAATTTCCCAAAAGAACCAATTCTTCCATTTTATAAAACAACAACCTAATGTCAATATTTTTTGGAATCAATTTTTTTTTTGGAATTAAGGGTTGTATAAAAATTCCAAATCTGAAAACTGAACACAATTTGCTCAATTTTAATGTAGTTTTAATATGATTTAAAACATTTTTAATTGTTTGGAGCACTTTTGCTAAAAGCTAAGAACTCTTTTGCCAAAGTCACAGTATGATTCGAAAATATTTAAAATCTTAGAAAGTGGAATTGACCCTTGCTGCCCTCCCGAAGCGGAAACGATCGAAATCCGAAAAAGTGGGCTTTTAAGTAGATTTTCCCTTTGAAAATGTACTTTCTGACTTAAATGTTTACTTACGTGCTGTGTATTTCTGTATTTGTAGTTGTTGCTGTTGTTGTGCCTCAGTATTATTACATCAAATTTCTCATTTGAAATCAATTAAAGTTTCTTTCTGTTTTTCAACAACTTTCAAATCTTTCTCTGCGTTTTGCTGTACTGCGTTTTGTTATGTTTTTTTTTTTATTAATTTCCGCATTGTTTGCACACAAAAAATGTTTAAGCCAAATGAGATTTGCTATCATCCAAAATTATTGTTATTATCAGTGTAATTATGTTTCCATTTAGTAATTTAATGAGTTAGAAATTACGAAAACAACCGCTGTCAAATTAAATTCAGACAAACAAACAATCAAAGAGTATTTTAAGATCACAATTTTAGAAGAGACTTAATTTATTTATTTATTTTGAACTGCTTGTATTAATAAATTGCTTGTATGCTTAAATTAATAAATTCAAATAAATTTATAAAACATTAAATTTAGATAAGAGGCTTTTATTTGAATATTATAATTTTGCGTGAATCGATTTATTACTAATTCGGCAAGTAAATCCTTTTTAAGGAAAAATAATTAAACGAATATTTTTAAAATTATTTTGACTAGAATTAAAAACCAACCGCAGGAAATAAAAAACGTTCTACTTTTATTGTAATTGAGTAATTTGCGAATTAAACAATGCTAATATTTCTGAAACCAAAACCAATTGTTTCCTAAGACAACAGTTTAAAATCGTTTTGGCCAAATTGCTTAATTTGCATGCCCCAACAAACTGTTTACGAATATAATTTTGTGGTAAGTCAATTGACAATTGGGTTTCCAATCGAATAAATTCTATTCAGTTCAATCGGAGCAGCAGAAATAGATAGTTTGGTCAGAAAGTTAAAATGTTGCTTGTCGACCAGAGTTGGTCGCTCATTTTGAACATAATCAGTAAGTCAACATTTGGCTTTAGAGAGCTCTTCTAATTTCTGCTTCTAATCAGTTAAAGGACATTTACAAGGCAGCACAATTTGTGTCCTTTTTCATGATGACTACGAATTCCAACCACAGAACACAGCTAAAGATTATGCAAGTTTCTTAAATATACAAATTGCGACACTCGCCGAGAGTTTTAAGGAAAATGTGGTCGATGCTGCTGCGAGGGGACAACAGTTGAAGGAGCTCGACTTAAGCTACGATGATTTGATGCTCAAGATCACCCTATCCATTGAGACATCGCACTGCGAGGTTGGATCTATAATATTATTAAGAAAACAGTTTCACTGATTTTTTCCTATATTCGACAGAGTTTTCTTGTCTTTGGTGAAAATATACCACGATTCGTGGCTGCCTTCGCGAAGGCATCGATGTACTCAATTTGGCGCTCCTTGCACAATAAATTTGTGTTCGCCCATATGGCGGATGAATTGGCCGAAACAATCTGGAAAGATTACTTTTTTCAAGGTGCTCAATTTGGCAATTGAAGATTGCAAGATACGCTTTAATATTTGAATTTTCAGATCAACCCAACATACTTTTTGTGGTGCGAAGCTCTGCGAATGCAACGAGTTTTGAACTGAAGACCAACAAATATGTGGGTCCAAGATCGGAGCATCCGGAACAGTTGCAGTTGCTGGATCGATTTGATGCTGTGCACAAGCGCTTTCAAAATAATACCCAACTATTTCCCGATAAGCTGAGAGATTTGCAGGGAAGGGAACTTATAGTAGCTGGTTTTGATTATAAACCTTACACGGTCATCAAGCATGTAAGTACCTTGAATGAACTCTACAATCGAGGCTTCTTCATCAACGTAGGTATATTATTAAGAACGTACTAAGGGGTGTTACGTACGAAGGGGTGTTACTTTCTTATATCTACAGCAATTTGAAAGAAAATCTTGGTCAGTATTTCTAGGCTACACACAACTTTTGATTTCAAAGTATTTCGCAATCGGTTACTTTCATTGTTTCTTTCACGGTATTCACAATGAAGGGTGCTAGTTTAATGCCTTCTGCAGCACTACTAAAGAGGGGTTCTCCTTTCTGCATGCAGCGCAGCGAAAGCAATGTTCGGGATATTGGAGTTCCACCGGACTCGGAGTTGGCTGATGTGTATTTTGATGGTACCGAAGGACGTGTCGTACTCAGCTTTTGTGAGCAATTCAATTGTACGGTGCAGATTGATACATGTAAGTACAGCACTACCGGGCTATAAGAGCTCTGCACCGGAACGGGTACTTAAGCCTAGTTGTTCCTAACTGCTGCAGAGCTCTAAATTGAATCGATACAAATCAAAAACTGCTCATAAATCGTGTGTTCAGCTGATGCCGACGATTGGGGCACCATCTACACGAACATGTCCGGGGATGGAGCATTGGGGATGGTTATGAATCATAAGGCAGACATAGGCATTGGTGCCATGTACACCTGGTACGATGATTACATCTATTTGGATCTGACCATGTATCTAGTACGTTCGGGCATTACTTGCCTGGTGCCGGCACCAATGCGTCTGGCCAGCTGGTACTTGCCGCTACAACCATTTCAGTTCGCCTTGTGGGTCGCCGTACTCATTTGCCTGAGCATCGAAACATTGGGCTTGATCATGGCGCACAGAAGCGAACGGAAACTATTTGTTACCCCGGAAGCCAAGAGTGGCTGGTGGATCAGTTCAAAATTTGGATTGGTCACCACGTTCAAATTATTCATATCGCAGGCAGGCAATAGCAATGCACGATCTGTAACGATGAGGGTGCTGCTCTTCGCCTGCTTTCTCAACGACATCATCATTACGAGCATCTATGGGGGCGGTCTGGCCAGCATATTGACCATTCCTAGCATGGGTGAGGCGGCGGACACAATGGAACGGATGCGTACCCATAAGCTCCAGTGGGCAGCGAACTCTCCGGCATGGGTACTTTCACTGCGCACCTCTGATGATGTAAGTGCATTTGGAGTAAATGATCGCTGTCCCAAGTCTAGTATTATTTCTAAATAATTACAAATGATTCTTGATTTGCAAGCTGATATAAAATAATTTTAAGATATCATGATTTATCTCAGCCTCTTATAAAAGAACTCCTAGACAACTATCAGACCTACAGCGATGAAAAATTGTTGGACTTGGCGAATCGGGTGCCGGTACGGATGGGATTCACCGTGGAGCGTTTGCCCTTTGGTTAGCTATAAACTGGAAATACTTAACTAGTACTCTATTAAATGAACTCATTTTGCAGGGCACTTTGCCATTGGGGATTACATAACTGGACAGGCCATTGAGCGGATGGTTATAATGCAGGAGGATCTCTATTATGAGTATACGGTTGGATTTGTGCCACGTTGTTGGCCGCTCCTGGAGCGTTTCAATGACATAATTTATCGCTGGCACTCGTCGGGCTTTGACAAATATTCGGAGGATCGTGTTGTGGCTGACAATCTCAATGTTCAGAAACAACAGCAAGTCGAAAGCACCATGTCTGGAGGAGCCGGAGACGATGTCAACATTGAGCCCGTCACATTGGGCATGTCCAACTTTGCGGGCATATTGCTCGTTTGGGTTTTAGGTGTCACAGTAGCCTTAATAGTTTTTCTGGCCGAATTACTAGCAGACAAATTCAACTGGCAGAACTCACGTATCTTTAAGTAAAACTACAGCACATTATGCGATTCTAAAAAATGTAGACATAATCAAAAAATGTTGTCAGATTCTGCTTCTGCGGCATATGTTGCAATCAACAGATTTCACTTTATGTAGCTCTGGCACTATTCAAATCTTGAGGCACTGAGGCAATGATCTGTGACAAGTGTCAAGCGTCGCAATGGAATTTTCTGGTCTCTCACTCATTTTATGGTAGTTTCACTAAGGGCTAAAGCAAACCGATCTTCAGAGACGGTTTGCCGACCGAGCTACGTAGTGGCCAAGTAGCCGAGTTGTGCGACCTGCGGAAGTGCCGTGAAAGTTCTCAGACAATTCGACGGTGATTTATGCTCTCAACAAAAGAAATAAAAAATACAAAATCTATCTTTTTATTACATTGTCCGTTAATGGCATCCACACAAGTGTGTGAGAGTACGTGAACGTAACTAAAAAGTAACTAGATACAGATTACGGTCAGACTGTATCTGAAAGATAGTAAGCAAGTTTTCAGTGTAATGAACTAGTAGCATATTTATACCCTTAACCCATTAAAAACTGGTAAAAAGGGTATAATGGTTTTGTGCAAATGTATGTAACAGGTAGAAGGAAGCATCTCCGACCCCATAAAGTATATGTATTCTTTATCAGGATCAACTGCCGAGTCGATATAGCACTGTCCATCTGTCCGTCTGTATGAACGCGCGGATCTCAGAGATTATAAGAGAACTCGTGTTTGTAGCCAGCCAATTCAGTAAAAATACTCTGTAAGAAATGCTCTTGCAGAACTGAACATTTGAGTACAAATCATCTTAAAGGGAAATTGGCCAATAAAACTAGAATATATTAAACAACTGTGTTAAGGGTATATCGTGGTCGAGCTAACTCGACTACAGCATCTTACTTGTTTTATTAGCATTCGTCTTGGCAGATATAAATTTGATCTAAATTTAATTGGCCTCAAAATCAAATATAAAATCTTCACTTAAACACAGTTTTTTAATTACTAAAAAATAATTATATTAATAATTATAATTATATTATATGCAAGAAATAAATAAAGCATCCGCTTGCCACTAACCAATTTAATTAAATTATTTTATTTAAGCATTAACTATTTATAGAAAATTGCAAACTAATAATTTATTTTATTAATGTTTCTTAGCAATTAATTAATGAATTTTACTTAAAACATTATGACTCATTTTTCCACAATCACCAAAGTTGCGACAAAAGTATCTCGACATTTGAATAGTATTTGTTTGCTTTCGGGGCATTGAACTACCTGCATCTTTGTGCAGCCTTAACTTGGCCGACAGCCTGCTGCCGGCTTTTAAAATGGCCAGCAGCTTGTCTGTAGATGTGTTTTTTTTTTTTTTTTTTTTTTTTTGGAAATACCTCGACGCCTGCCTGCATGTTTTGACCATGGTCATTTCCATATCACTGTTGCGCACACAAATTGACGACGTGCAACGTGGAAATTCTCGGCGGCTCGGGGCGTGGCATGTGCACGATTCATTCGTTGAAATTGAGTGGCTAATTGGCTGACGCATTTTAGCTTTTAGCCTTTGCTTGACTTGATCTTGATTGACATGCCCAATATGCAGCAGTTTATGTTGTTTTTAGAAATTGGTCGAAAATGTGTCTTTCTTGAGTTGGGATTTGCAAACACAGTTTGTAGTGAAAGTGAAGAAAAAAAAAACGCCTCAATAATCCATTAAAAAACCGTAAGCAATAAGTAAATCACAGATGCTTACTTTATTTAATGATTATTAGCAACAGTCACTGACTGACTTAAATACAATGAAATGTTCTTTTTTTTTTTTTTTTTTTTGCAATTAGTCAGAGTTTAGTAAGATTCATGATTTGTTGACTAACTGCCAATTTTGAATTCTTTAAAAAGCCGCAGCTTCTCCCAAAGTTTATTCAGTCCTATTTTGAATTGTTGCACAAAAAAAATGTTAAATTTCGTCTGCTTTTTTGTTCCTTTGATTCTTTTAGCGGCAGTCGCTGCTTGGAGCGTAGATGATATAATAAAACAATGGGGTTAGTAAATATATCGAGCTCTAAACAGATGGCTAAAATAGAAGTCATCCACATGCTTCTTAGCCATTTGCAAGCAACCTCCAATGTATGGGAATTGTGGAGCTCGTAGTCGGATGTGGTACTTTAACCAAAAATATGTGAGATGCGATGCTTTTACATATTCAACCTGCGGTGGCAATCAAAACCGATTCTACACAAAGGACGAGTGCGAAAAATACTGCCGATTTGTGAGTATGTGTCTGTTTTTAAACAAACTTTAAAATAATATATATATATATATATTTTTACAGTAAGTTGTCAACCAGTTATTTGAGGTAATACTTGTATCATCTACATCAACTAATCAAAATATATTGGCGAGAAATTGAGGCAAGTGTGGCATATGGGTTTGTATAGACCACTCATAGCCCTCAGTTAGTCATAGTACACTGCCCCTGCCTGCAAATGTTTTAATTTTTTTAACAGTAATTAGTTGCAAGCAAAGTGCACATTGAGCGGGCACATTGTGGCACTAACTGACACAGAGCTACTGCACACTCGGAAAAAAATATATGCTCTATTTAGAAAATCGTATCTTTGATTCTAACCCTGAAGACGAATCGTTCTATATAAGAAACAAAATTTATGTAAATCGAAATACATTTGTTGAAAGTAAAACTGCTTGCCACTAATCGACAATTAAAAAAATATCTTACTGTCTATACTTTCTAAAAAATACTTTACATTTTATGGAAATTTCAAAAAGTTTCTTTCTAAAACTAAACTGATTCTTTTGTCGACTAATTTTTATTATGCTCCGTAGATTTGTAACAATAAATATGCTTCAAAGAAAGCAAAAGCTTACCTACAAAATACCCTGTAATTTATGAACAGGATGGAAATTTTTAAACAAATTCTTTCTATAGTTGGTTATGGTTTTAACATGATTATAATGGGCACAATAGATCTAATAGGTTAACTTATATATGATTATAATTATTTTATTCCAAACACAACTATTTAAAAACAATTAAAAAAAATAAAAGATTTTATTTATATAAAAAGAATAAGTTTTAGCAAAAAAGCGAGCTGCCAAAACTCAATTTGAAGTCATCTATTTTTTTGTGTGTAGTGAAAAGTGTCTCGCCTCGCTTTGAAAGCCCGCAGATGCGTGCTGCAAGTTCGAAATGTCGCTGTTGTTTCTGTTTCTGTTGTTGTTTTTTTTGTTGTTGTTGTTGTTGTTTTAGTTGCTGGTGGCATCTGCACTTACTCAACCTTACGTGCGTTGCTTTGACAATGCCGAATATTCAGCCAACAATGAAAATATTTCACTTTGCACAACAGTTGCGACGACGACGACGACGTCGAGACATTCAATTGGCACCGTCTCATAATTTTATAATAACTTAAATATCTATGTATACATAAACAGATATGAAAGTGAAAGAGCGCATAGCTCAAGCACGGGCCTAATAAAATGACGATTAATTATTTAATTATGGAAAAAGCCTCGATTGCACAGAAAGAGATATTGCAACTGAATACTGAACACTGAATACTGAATACTGAGTGTTCAAGTATGAACATGTGTTGCTCTGGGTATCAGCTAACGGGCTCATGCAGCACACTCAAGGTTAGGTACCTAAGGCCGGGTCACGCTATTCTTGGAATATCCCTAAGATAACGGGCTCAGGCAGCACACTCAAGGATAGGTACTTGAGTCCTAATAGCGAGGGATGAAATTACACTGTGGTCGTCTTACAAGCGACTGCGTTAGATAAGGAAACAGATGTATTTAGTTTTAAGATATTTTCAATAAAATAAGGTCTTGCTCGTCAGAGCAAGGCAGTCTGAATTTACAACTCAAGCTCACGAGTGTATATTATTTATACATTTTGGTCCTTCGAGCCGGATCCAGAGTTTGAAACTAATCGTCGAATCTGGAAGTACAGTTTTACACTATACGTAATCTGTATATATTGAATTTCGCGCCGTGTCCAGAGATCGAAATTAATCGTCGAATCTGGAAATACAGTTTTACACTATACGTAATCTGTATAAACTGATTTTCGCGCCGCGTTCAAAGTTCGAATTTGTTCGAGAATCTAAAAATATTGTGAGCGCTCTTTAAAAAAAAAAAAACAAATGAAAAAAGTGATGATGATGTCGGACAAACAAATCGAACTACTAAAGGCTCAAGCCAAACTCAGGGAACAAGTGCAAAAACTGATCAGCCAAAGTGCAAGCCCTACCTCGTTCGAGAAGATATTGGCCGAGTTTTGGTCAAATAACTCGAAGCTAGTGAAGATCGGATTGATCGACCACGAATATTTCAATAACAAAATATTCGAGTCAACTATGGCTGAAGTCACAGCATACAAGACCAAGGAGACGCGAGTAAAACCTAAGGAGCGAACGGTTATAACTACAACGGAACCCTCAACATCGCAAAAAGCTGTGGAGGAGGAAATATTGAAGTCCTCCGACGAGGAGGCTTATCAAACGGATCGTTCGGCGAGGCCTAATTTGGAGAAATTAGAGAAGCGCCTATCCGGTCTACGGGAAGAAATGGAAATCGCCCAAAAATGGTTGGCTAATCCAGCAAGAAAGGAGCTCCAAAAAATTAAGTATATGCTGGACGTCCGTATGAGAATGATCGAAAAAATTATAAAGACGTTGGAAGTGGAAGACAAATCATGGAGATGTGCAGATGAAATTGATGATCTAATGTTCAATGCGGAAAGCTTGAAAGGGGACATCGATATAGCATTGTCGGATCTACCATCTACAACGACTCAAGAGTATCCCAGGCAAGAAGCTCCAAAGGTTGACATACCTCATTTTAATGGAAATGCAAAGGAATGGCCAAACTTTTTTGGCCTATTTACCGAAATTATACATGATCGAGAAGACATCAGCGACACAATAAAGCTGAATCACCTAAGATCTTGCCTGAAAGGAGAAGCATCCACAATGGTAAGCCATTTACTGATTGGCTCAGCGGCGAACTACAAAGAGGCATGGGATCTGATGTGTAAGCGCTACGAAAATAATAGAAAGATTTTCGCTGACCGGCTGAACACGTTATTGGAATTGGAACCATTAAGATGCGATTCAGAGGAAAGGATCCGCAAGTTCCTAGATGTAGCAACGGAAAGTATTTATATCATAAAGGAAAAATCAAAAATTGGCAATTCCGCAGATGTTATCTTTGCCCAAATCCTTCTTCGACGATTTTCGACAGAGGCACTGCAGCAGTACGAGCAACACGTTAAAACCAAAAATAGAGAAATCCAATCTCTAGAGGACGTACAGGAGTTTATCAATCAGCTATACCATGCGGTGGATTCTGTACAGAAAAACGTTGTTAAAGAGACAACGCACCGTCAACAGAGAACGTGCCGATTTTGTGCGATAAGCGGCCACGACATAAACAGATGTCAAAAATTCAAAGCAGCAAATTTAAACAAACGAAAGGAGTTTGTAAAAGTGCAACATTTATGCTTCCGTTGCTTGGGGACTCATGCTATGGCGGAATGCAGAAAGGACTGGAGATGCCAGCAATGTAACAAGCATCATAATACCTTGTTACATGAAGAAACAAAAAAGGAGAGTGTGAACTGGCTTAAACAAAATAAAGGACAGGAAACACTGTTGGCCACTGCTGTTGTCAACATAAGAAGTGCCAATGGAAACTACGAGCAACTTCGAGCATTGATGGATGGAGGATCACAGCGCACCTTGATATCAGAAGAAGCAGCGCAGCTTCTAAGGCTGAATAAAAACAGGGAGAAAGTGGAAATACAGGGAATAGTTTCAAACGGTGTGGAACTGGCAAAACACAGTGTGACACTTGAAATAAAACCTCGATTTTCAAGTAGTTTCAAGGCGAAAACTACAGCGCTAGTACTTCCCAAATTACAAAGAGCACTCCCCAGCAAGAGGATTGATATGGATATCAATACAGAATGGAAGAATTGCACTCTAGCTGATCCAAATTTTAACATGCCTAGTAGAGTAGACATGGTCATTGGTGTGGACTTATTTCCCTTAATAATGATGGGTCAAGTCAGAACTATAAATGGAGCGCTTGGACAAAAAACACGACTCGGATGGATAGTTTCTGGAAATATTGCCCGAGCACCGCCAAAGAAAATCATGACAGCGACCACAACTGTAAACATTGATGATCTGGAGCGCTTCTGGGAACTAGAAAAAGAAGACACCGATGTAACCGAGGAAAATCTGCATTGTGAAAATTATTACCAACGAACTACATCAGTAGATAAAGATGGACGTCTGATAGTCTCAATTCCATTTCATAACACCATTGAATTGGGAGACTCTCGTAAGCAAGCAGTAGCGAGACTACTGCAAATGGAGAAAAAATTTAAAAAGAACCAAATGCTCTACCAGGAATACAAGAACTTCATGAGAGAGTACCTGCAGCTCGGGCATATGATGCCAGTACACACAACAGGCAAAGGCAAATACTATCTGCCGCACCAGGCGGTGATAAAGCAAGACAGCCTAACCACAAAATTAAGGGTTGTTTTTGATGCATCAGCAAAGGCCACATGTGGTCGTAGCCTGAACGACGCAATGTCAATCGGTCCCAAAATTCAAAGGGACATTTTCGACATTCTATCCAGCTGGCGCATGTGGCGATATGTGATGACAGCAGATGTGGAAAAAATGTATCGTCAAATCAAAATAACGCCAATTGATCAGGAGTATCAATATATAGTTTGGAGAGAAAATCCAAATGAGTCAATCAAAGAATTTAAATTGACGACCGTAACGTATGGGACATCAGCCGCACCATACCTAGCAGTGCGTTCATTGCATCATCTGGCGGACTTGTACTGCAAAGATGATGAAAAGCTAACGCACATTATAAAAAAGGATTTCTACATGGATGATTTAATGACTGGAGCCAACACGATAGAAGACTGCACTGCGATCCAACAGAAGATAAGAGCTGTCTTGAACAAAGGAGGAATGCATCTACGCAAATGGGTCTCCAACGATAAGAATATAATTGCATCTATACCAAACACAAATAAGTCGGAAAAAATCGCAATAGCAAAGGATGAGTCAATAAAAACATTGGGATTGCTTTGGGACCCAGCCAGAGACGATTTTACATTCAGCGTAAAAGTGCCGCACTTGGGTCATATTTCAAAGCGTTCGGTGCTGTCTCAACTAGCAAGGATATTTGACCCATTAGGATGGCTAACTCCAGTGACTTTACAAGGAAAATGCTTCATGCAGGAACTATGGAAAATGTCTCTCAAGTGGGACGCAGAACTGGAAAAGTGCTTGGCAGACATTTGGCGCAACTTTGCAAATGAACTACCAGCCTTAGCAAGTATTCGGATTCCGCGGTGGATTGGAAGCAAGGGTCCCACAGCTATTGAGCTACATGGATTTTGTGACGCCTCAGAGAAAGCATATGCTGCCGTAGTATACGCAAAAATAGGTAGTCAAGTCACCTTGCTTGCATCAAGAAGCAAGGTTACTCCATTAAAAAACAAGAAAACCATCCCCAAGTTAGAGCTATGTGCAGCTCAACTTCTGGCAAAACTATTGTTTCGAATCTCATCAACCATGAACTGCCGAGGTCAAATCAACGCATGGAGCGACTCGCAAATTACAATTGCATGGATCACAAATAAGCGCAGTAAGGACAAATTTGTGAAAACAAGGGTGGACGACATTACGAGCCATCTACCATCAGTAAAATGGAACTACGTAAAGTCAGAAGAGAATCCAGCAGACGTCGCTTCAAGAGGAATCACACCAGAAAAACTGGAACATCATTCGACATGGTGGCATGGGCCACAGTGGCTAACTCAGCCAGCCAGTGAGTGGCCAGTACAAGAAGAAGAGGAGATCTTGATAGTGGCAGCAACGTTGAATGAAGACGATTCACTGACAAAATTGCTGTCTAAATATTCGAGTTTGTCGAAATTGGAAAGCGTAATCGTTAATATTTTACGATTTATAGCAAAGCTTCGGGCAAAAATCACGCAATCATCGTTCACAGACATCAATCTTTGGAGTAAGGCAAAATCAACAATTATTAAGCTTCAGCAGCAACTAGACTTCGGAAAAGAGATTCATCAACTGCAGAACAAAAAACAATTGAAGGCTAAAAGCAAGCTACTACCACTCTACCCGTTTCTGGACGATGAAGGAATTCTGAGAGTTGGAGGTCGACTACAAAACTCCGCCTTACCATTCGGAATCAAACATCCCATCATCATAGGAAAATCCCATCTAGCTTGGCTACTGATCGATAAGGCCCACAGAATGACCCTACACGGAGGAATCAAGTTAATGAAAAACTTCATACAAAGGGAATACTGGATATTTGGTTGTCGCAACCTGATAAGAAAACATTTCCGAGCATGTGTCACATGCATTAGATACAGACAAGAGTCAACTAACCAAATCATGGGAAACCTGCCCACTTATAGAGTGATCGGAGAGTTTCCATTTTATGCAACGGGCATAGACTATGCGGGACCATTCCAAATTAGATGCTCAAAAGGACGAGGGCAAAAAGCTTATAAAGGATACGTCTGCATCTTCATTTGTATGGCTACAAAAGCAATCCATTTGGAGCTGGTCAGCGACTTGACCACGGATAAGTTTCTGGAAACTCTACATCGATTTTTTGCGAGACGGGGCAAAAGCAAACACCTATACTCCGATAATGGAACAAATTTCGTTGGAGCAGCAAGGAAACTAGATGTTGATTTGGAAGCCGCTATTTTGAGCAATACAAAATTAGCACCAATTTTGCAAAAAGACGGCATAACCTGGCATTTTATTCCCCCGGGGAGCCCCCACATGGGTGGATTGTGGGAAGCTGGCGTAAAATCCATGAAATACCATTTAAAGCGTATACTTGGAAACAATAGCTGCACATATGAGGAGTTCTCTACGCTGCTATGTCGTATAGAGGCAGTGCTGAACTCCCGGCCTTTGATCTCAATGGGAAATGAGAACGAGACGGACGATGTACTCACCGCTGGACATTTCCTAGTGGGCAGGCCACTTATAAGCGCACCAGAAAATATGGACGTGCATGGGCAAATTGGATCGCTAGACAGATGGAGATACATTCAGCGAATGACGGCAGAATTTTGGAAAAAATGGAAAGAAGACTATTTGGTGTCGCTGCAAAAAAGAACAAAATGGCAAAGCGATAAAGAAAACCTTAAAGAGGGTCAAGTGGTACTGATCAAACAGGAAAATACTCATCCAGGGAAATGGCCAATGGGAAAGATCATAAACACTGCCAAAGGAGAAGACAATAAAGCCAGAGTTGTCATGATTAAAACAAGCAGCGGCGAGATAAAACGGTCAATTAATAAAATTTGTCCGTTACCAACACAAGAGGAAGAGCAAAAGCCTCTACGAAGAAGCGCACGGAGTAACATGACTGCAGCAACCATGTTAACTCTACTAATGATGTTCCACGTGACAACTGGAGTCACAATTTCCAATCAAAATGGCTCAAAAATACAAATAATGGAGCTAGAAAACGAATCAGCAATATTTCTGGAAAAGATTGGAAAAGTGGAAGTAACATCATCGAGCTGGGACTTCCTATTCTACTTCAATCTACAAGCCTATTTGGAGGTATCACGGCAAGCTCCCGCAATACTGGAAAAGGCCAAAGGATTATGTCCCAAGTTTATGGAATTTGAACAACAGTGCCTATCAATGACAGCGAGAGTCAAACGACAATTGGACGCAATAGAAGAAAATAATAATCTTATAATGGAACCTTCGTATCAAAGAAAGAAGCGATATTGTGAGACTATCTATGTATGCTCTAACGGATGGTTCGATGTTTCATCAAAAGTTATATCAATGGTTAACATGAAGACCTTAAAGACAAACCAAGAAAACTTAAAAAGCTATATGGAGAATCAGACTTCAGTGATCAACGCAACAGTCAACTTAGTGAAAACAACGACAGAAAAAGTAAACGAAAACTTTAATGATATGACTAAGAGATTGAATGATATCACTGAATCAATCAAAGTCCAATATCTAATACATCGGGAGGTAATTAAGTTCTTGCTACTCATTCTCCAACTGAAGGATTGGACCGACGAAGCGGAATCAATTCAAGAAAAAATAATTAATTTGTTCATGGATTTAAATCAGGGAAGATTGAATCCTATATTAATCAAGCCATCTCAAATGATGAAGGAGATTAATAAAGTACAGGACGTAATGCCACGCAACCATGTATTACCTGGGAAAACTGCTGGGCATAAACTTCAGACAGCTTACAAACTTCTGGCGGCGCACGGAATCTTCAAGGATGATATGATCATAATCAAGGCTAAAATTCCATTGTACTTGAATCAGGAGTCGGCCATTTTTAAGATTATTCCGATACCGTTCATCGGCAATAATCAAAAAATGATTCCTGCGGTAGCAGCGAATTACATGATCTACAATACGGCGTTAAACACATTTCATTTAATGTCTGACGCCGACCTGAACAAGTGCCGTTGGGAAAACGAGGAAACAAGAGTCTGCCAAGGAAACTGGGCATGGACAGATGCAGAAGAGAACTTCTGTGAGACAACTCCAATGAGACCTCACTCAAAAATGCTTTGCTCAATGGATGAATACAAGGAGCAATCCTTTTGGATAAAACTGGGTCCCCACAATCACTGGTTGTTCAAAACGTTTGAGAACACTTCGGGTCAGATCCAATGCAGTGACTCGCATCATCAACTAGTCCGACTACCGAAGGTTGGCATCCTGGACCTCACTGAAGGATGTTCTGTAAGATTTAAAGGAGTAACCCTACAGGCCCCTCAGAGTCTCCACACATCAGCTAAAGTAAACTACTCGACACACTTCATAAAGGAAGCAGATGAGGAAACGCCCTTCGAGTGGACACCAATTGGCTCGCTTACAATCAACAATACGAAGGAACTTAAGAAACTGCATGAGAAAATACAATATCTCAACGACCACAAAGTTCACTTGGGTGACTTGCATTTCTTCACTGCAAGTGGACACGCCTCATTGATTTTAGTGACGGTGTTGATTGTAGGTCTTGTAGTTTACCTAAGAATAAGATGTGTACAAAATAGAGAGTTGATCAACATTACATTTACTGCCCCCCCGGAGAATGTTCAAGTATGAACATGTGTTGCTCTGGGTATCAGCTAACGGGCTCATGCAGCACACTCAAGGTTAGGTACCTAAGGCCGGGTCACGCTATTCTTGGAATATCCCTAAGATAACGGGCTCAGGCAGCACACTCAAGGATAGGTACTTGAGTCCTAATAGCGAGGGATGAAATTACACTGTGGTCGTCTTACAAGCGACTGCGTTAGATAAGGAAACAGATGTATTTAGTTTTAAGATATTTTCAATAAAATAAGGTCTTGCTCGTCAGAGCAAGGCAGTCTGAATTTACAACTCAAGCTCACGAGTGTATATTATTTATACACTGAGTCTATCAATTCAGTGAATGGAGCTCGGCTCATCAATGTCCCATTTTTGGACAGAGTTAACACCATAAAGATAGCTTTAATGCATCTGTCAATTTGTTGTACGTAGCCTTTGCATTATTGCATTAAATTTAAGCGTCTCAAAAAAATACAATAAAAAAACAATTAGAAACTGAATGCACGTAAATACTTTCGATTGTTTCGCTTAGAGACGGACACACAGTTGCTCAATTGCCACCTGTGGCAAGAGAAATCTGCTGCAGATGCAAAAACTGACATGCATATACATACATGCACCGCAACTGACTGCAAAGAACAGGTCGCTGTTGCAAATGCAACAAATGACTATAACATATTTTCAATGCAAGCTAACAAAAAAACAAGCTGCAAACAAAGTAGTGACAGTACAGAGATTAGGAGACAATGGCTCATCGGACAGGCATCAATCATGCGCGCCGCCACTTCAGAAGAACGCAACACTTTAGCAAAAAGTGGAAACGATCTGCATTTGCAACCTACTCTCATTTTGAGCAACAACAAAAAAGCGTGTCTCCTTTTTGGTTGTAGAGCAAAAATGTGGCACAAATATTGCTTTAGTCATTAAAAGTTTCCGATGCACAAAAAAAAAATAAAATACAAATTTAAGACGATATTTACGAAACTTCCTTAAAAACTAAATCTCTTTTGAATCAATTGAATCCTAGGATCTGGATAACACTCTAGGGCACCAAATCGATACCCCAGCTCGGGTATTACAAATCCAAAACAGAATCGAGCTTAGATGAAAATCAGTAGTGGCAAACGGGAAAACTGCTTAAACAGTTAAGCGCAATTGGAACGGGGTACTTGGCGTAGATTATGCATTTATGGAAATTGCTTGATTTTCTTTTCTTTTTATCTCCAAATGCGGAATTGCAAATCTGTATTTTCCTGTGCTGTGCTGCTGCCCAGCGGAAATGTTTAATATGCATTTCTAACCTTTTGTGCAGCTCGTCGCAAACGCAGTTATTATTATAGAATGGCCCGAAGCGTGGCTCCCCCCCCCCCCCCCCCCCCACAACCTCTTTCATCTTTTGCATCGTTCACTCTTCCGACGATGAGCATGGCTAATTGGACTCAACAGGCACTCGCTGAGTTCACTAGAGTATTAACAGCATAACTGTCTGCATCTCAACAAGGCAACAGATAAATTCCACAAAGAAAGCACTTTATCTGAATATATTCAGTAAAAAATTAAATAATTGTGTTTATCTTCAAATTGTATCTAAATTCCAGTTTGTACATTTTGGAAAAGAATAAAATTTGTACTTCAAAAAGGATTACAAAAAAATTCCAATTCTGTTTTATTTAAACATATTTTCTGACATTTTCAGCATTCAATCCCGAGATCATCTTGAAATAAAACTAGACCAAGGATCGGTTAACATTCATTTTTTTTTTGCTGTATCAATTTAAATAAATGTGGTTAATTTTCATTTACTTATATTTTTTT
The DNA here is from genome assembly GCA_035042185.1 of Drosophila kambysellisi. Classification (NCBI taxonomy): domain Eukaryota; kingdom Metazoa; phylum Arthropoda; class Insecta; order Diptera; family Drosophilidae; genus Drosophila; species Drosophila kambysellisi. Next base: position 129,566 of record JAWNLS010000946.1, on the reverse strand, counting down.
TTGGCACAAATGTTAATGCGACTGGCATATAAATTCACACTGGAGCTAACAAAAAACTTGGGTAATAAGCAGACTCCTCCTCTTTTAAGAGGCACAAACAAGGAGGAGGTGAAACAATCGGTTAATGGTTTAAATGTAAATGCTTCTGGTCAGTCAGTCAGTCACTCTGTCAGTTAGTCAGTCAGTCATTAAAGCGAACCTAATGTTAAAAATGCCATTGAGCGTTCAACTCAATTATGCGCTGTCTGCATAGAAAAACTTATTTCTTTTTTTTTTTGCCACAGAGATGGCTAATTATGAAATAATTTTGGAAGGCTGCTGAGGCAGCTCGCTTGTCAAACATAAAAAAAGTTTTTATGGAGGCAGTTTGAATACAAGTCAGTTGTAAGTAGTTAGCGCAGCTTGCCCCCAAGCTATGGGTCGGTAATCCACGATTTACGCAGCTAGCTGCCACCAGCAAAAGTGAAACTTGAAACTTTTTGCCTGCCATTTGTCTTATCATCACAGAGCTCGGCTTTGTTTATGGATGTCGCCCGTCTGTTAGTCCGTCCGTCCGTCTTTGGGGAACTTTTGCCGGTTGCCGCGGCTCTGCCTCTGGTTTATGTCGTCGGGCGCAACAGTTGCCCTTAGCCGCATGCCTCCATCATTTGTACAGATCAAAAACAATAACAAAAAATAGTCGTGTGAATTTTACACAATGAACTTGAAATTTGTCCAACGAAGTTTCGATGAGTATTCGACGAGACGACACCCTGTATCTTGATGAAGGACTACAGCCAGTAGAAGCTTATTTAAATATTGTTTTTTTTTTTTAGTAAAATTTAATTTTCACAACTAAATTAAATTAATTATTCATATTCAAAAAAAAAAAATGTATTTCTAAACATTTATTAGTTCCACGATACCCCTTGTTTGTCATTTCCTATTTATACCACCCGCATAACAAAAATAAAATAGAAAAGAGACATGTCATTGTTTAAATAGGAATCTTTGGCTTTTCGCGCGCATTTAAAATGCAAATGAAAAACGCATTGCAAAACTCAGTGGAGTGGTTCACTGGTTAATAAGCCCCTGCTCCGTCTAGGGTGCAATTTCCCACACTGTTTAGTTGTCCGCAGTCAGAAAATAAAATATACATATATATGTATATATAAACAAAATAATAGAAATTTAAATTGATAAAATGTATAAATTAGTTACGCACGTTCATGACAACATATAATAAAAACTAATATATATTTAAAGATTTATTTCAATTATTGATTTTCCTCTGATCTGTGATCAAAAATGACTTACCTTAATTTGCTTACGTCGCAACAAGTGAGGTGCTCCGCCAGGTGGTTGCAATGGCACCGCTGGCTCTGGGGTAACCTGCTGCACGGGACGCGGTGGTTTCAATGCCAACTTCTTGAGACTCGCAATGCGCTTGTCACACATCAAAGACACATCATCAATGCGTTGCAGTACCTGTAATAAAAAAAATTGAAGAATAATTAAAACAAAATAAAATGCCAGCATTTTTATACCCTTAACCCATTACAAATGGGTAAAAAGGGTATAATAGTTTTGTGCAAATGTATGTAACAGGCAGAAGGAAGCATCTCCGACCACATAAAGTATATATATTATTGATCAGGATCAACAGCCGAGTCGATATAGCCCTGTCCGTCCGTCTGTCCGTCTGTATGAACACGCGGATCTCTGAGACTATAAGAGCTAGCGACTTCAAATTTGGAGTATACGTTCTCATGTACCAGGCGCAGATCAAGTTTGCTTTATTTCATCGATAGCTGCCTCAGTTTCTGAATTATCGATACATTTCGATACATAACATGATTATGCATATTATTGATCAATTGCCGAAATTTCATTAAGTTCGGATAAGAAACACCAAAGGTGTAGTCGAAAATATAATTTCATATTGATCTTACCGTCAGCAGCCGCACGAACTTTCTGTATGTATAAATAGGCGAGCGCATGTGTGGGAAAGAGATGACATGATAATCGAAGCTAGCGTCAATATATTTGTGTGTATTCTGTTTGTATATATGAATGTATATGCACGTGTTTTGTAGCCAGCCAGTTCGGGTCAGTTTGGGCTGAGTAAAAATAGTCTGTAAGAAATGCACTTCCAGAACTAAACATTTGAGCGCAAATCATCTTAAAGGGAAATTTGCTAATAAAACTGGAATATATTTCACAACTGGGTTGAGGGTATATCGAAGTCGAGCTAACTCGACTACAGCATCTTACTTGTTAACCTTAACTTTCCATAAGAAGTTATGGAAAATACAAGGTGTGTTTCGCTTTTTTAGATCTCAAACAGAATCACATTTCGAAAGCTACGTGATCTACAGACTGATCAGAAATCAAAGAATCACTCGATTCATTGACTAAATAAGACTACAAATTTTAAGCTGTCTTTTGTTGCTTCACACAAAACTGAAAACTGTTTCGATCATAAAGAGCAGATTCTTCAATGAGTCTCCAATGAGTTCATCATTGTTCGCATTAGAAACATAAAATACAATGCGACAAGTTCTTGGTGTGGCATGCGGCAGGGAGAAAGTGTCAAGATGTGAAACTAGGCAATCAGATGATGATGATAAAATAAGAAAGAAATATACGTTTTTAGGGTGACTACATTTGCGCAAACTGTATTTAATGCAATGGGCCCAAATTGTGTGTAGTTAGCCGTAATTAGGTCCCCCTCTGAACACACATTTTTAAATAAAATGCAAAACCTCAGCATTAGTTGTAAAATGACAATGTGTTTAATTACTATGTAGGAGAATTTAGTGGTATTCTCACGTGTTTTCTCCGTGGTAAAAACAAAAAACAACAACAAAAAACTAGAAAGAAAAGCGGCACATAAGAAAAGTGAAGTTCGCCAAGTTTGAGACATTTTTCTGCAGCTGCAGCTGCAGCAGCTGAATTCACAATTGAAATTGTGCCCCACCGAAAGTGCAGTAACTCTTGAACCACAAGCCACAAAAGAAGCAGGCGTGCCTCAATTGCCTACATTTTTAATTTGTTGAGCAAATGAATATAATTAATACCTTTAGGCAAAATAATAAATAATATAATAACATGGAATGCAGTGCATCTTCAATATTCATATGCATAGATTGTTTTCTTACAGAAGTCTGACATTTTACTTTGACGATAAAAATCAATAATTAATTGAACAAAATGCAAATACATATGGCAAACTTTAACTTTATATATGTATGTTGCATAATCATAAATTACGGAGCGTCAGTTGCATTGAATATTCATGGAAATTGGTCTTGCTCCCACATACAAAACTCACTGTCATTCAAATTAAACGTTAACAAAACAATAATAATAATAGTAAGCAGCAGCTTCCTTGACAATCAATAAACATACAACAATTGCATAACTTAAAACTGCGTCCAGAGGACAAACACCAGCATTTGGCAATGTCGTGACATTTGACATTTGCCATTTTATATAATGGTCGAAAGCAATAAATACAATTGCCACTTTCACTTTTGCTTCCGTTGGGGTCGTAGTCGGAGTCGGAGTCGCTCATTGTCAACTATGCATTGATGCACCTTCAGAGTGCATCTTCGGCGTGCATCTTCACCAGCCAGGACCAGTTATGTGAGTTTTCTGCGAAAGTCCACCGAAGATTGAACATCGTTTGCGGTCGTTGTTTGCTCAAATAATACATTTGCAGCTGCTGATGCGATAACCAAATTGCAAGCAAATATTTTGTAATGTACTAAAATGTTATTTATATGACCTGTGCTTTCATAAATCGCCTAGGCGTTTTTTCTCGTTCAGAGTTGTCGAGTGTATACAAAAGTTGTCGATTGTAAACTCTAGCAAAACATACACTATACAAATTTAACTAACAAATTCATAAAATAATTAATTTATTTATATATAAAATGTTGCCAAATTGGCTAAATAATATTATCTAAGAATAATATAACTGGGTATAGCAAGGATTTTGAGAGCTTCTTTAAACTTTTCTAAAATTAAATAATTTTCCATCCATCCATCTTAAGTTATTTTATCTTATTGAATGTCAACATGAATCTTCAACTCAAAACCTTTAATAATAATTTACTTGTCAAATATAAAAATAAAAACCCATAACTTTTCAGTGTAAAAGGCAGTTGGACATATTTGGTAAACATGCAACTTTGAGAGAATGAGTGACTTATTACTCAAATGGGAAAGCGTCATTTCAGCATAATACCAGTTATCTGAATAACTCCCATTGACCTTTGCAGGAGGCGACTCTGGTCAGCCACGATATCAACGGACAGTCAATGAACTTTAGTTAAATGAACCATCTGCACATGAGATTTACTTGTTGGCTGATTATTGTTGGGGAAAATTCCAAACTGTGTGCAGAAGCATCGCACATGCAAGTCTGCTGTTAGCCATGATGCAACTTCATTTGGAGCCATCAGCAGTGATCCACTGGAGCATCCAGTGATCTAATAGATCGCGTACGAAGTAAGGCAATCTCTTTTTTAATAGCTGGGGTAAACGCAATCGGCATCGCAATCGCAAGGATATCCAGTTGGTTAACTGGTCAAACGTGCCGTGAGACTGGAATGAAAGCGGTCCAGTCCCGCGCACAACTCTGAATTGTGTCAGAATCATTATGCTATAAGCCAGAGAAATGTAAACGCTGTCAGAATATTCCAGCGGCAGCAGACTCTAAACGGGTCTTTCTGACCCATTTCGTGCATGACCGCGACATATTTATACGGATTGCTTCAAAATACATAAATAACTAACCCCAAAAAAAAAAACTTGATTTGACCTAACTTAACGTCAGGTTATGAGGAAAATAGGTCACTTTAATGCATTTTTGGTTGTGCATCGCACTTAATATTTGTCGTTGGTTTTCTTTTCCGTGTACCAAATTGCATCATTGCAGCTACGAAATACTGTCAATAAATCCAGGGCTTTAGTTTAATTAGCAGTTTTTATTCAAGTGTAAAAATAAAACTTGTTTAGTTCTTTTTTAAAATGATGTTACTAGCGCCGTTATTTATAAGTTTATTGCACTTGTACAATTTGAAAAGAACAATAAATAAATAAACAAGATAGAACGTTGCAGTCAGACGTAACCAACAGCGAAATACTATTATACCTTAATTTGTAAACAATTAAGAAATACTTGAATTGCGGGGGATATAGGCGTTTATCGGGTTTGGGGGCGGGAGTGGGCGTGCCCAAAAAATTTTGGAGTTCGATCTTAGTAATATACCTTCTAAGTTTGGTAACTGTAGCTCTTAAATTGCGGGAGATACAGGCAGTAATCATTTTTTGTGGGCGGGAGTGGGCGTGGTCCAAAATTTTTTTTTCACGTTTATGAAGGGTGTTACTAGCAATATAACTTTAAAATTTGGTGACTTAAGTTTTCAAATTGCGTGAGATATATGGGTTTATCGATTTACACCAACAGGTGTATCGGTTTAGGTAGGTGGAGTGGGCGTGGTCATCCAATTTTTTGTATCGATCTTTGGGGGAGTTACCAGTAACATACCTGCAAAATTTTGCGACTCTTGCTTGCAAATTACGGCAGATATGCGCATTTTAAATTTCTAGGGACGAAGTTCCTGGGGGCGGCGGATGTGGGCGTGGTCCAAAAATGTATGTATGCCAATCTTTGGAGGAGGTTACCAGCAAATTACCTTCCAAGTTTGATTACTCTATCTTTAAAATGTTCGGAGATATATGGAGTTATCGATTTACAATCGGAATTGTCGATTATAGGCGCAGGTGTGGGCGTGGCACGACAAATTTGTTATCGGTTCTTAAAGGCGACTTCCAGTAATATACCTACCAAATTTGACGTTCCCTACTCAAAACCTGCGGAAGATATAGCCATTTGAAAATTTTAGGGGCGGGGGTGATGGGGTCGTCGGAGGTGGGCGTGGCACATGACAATCTTTCAAGGACCTCGCCAACAACCTACCAACCAAAATTGGTGACTGTATCCATTAAATAAATTTAAGAGATATGTGGATTTAACGATTTGCTAAAATCGATTTTCGCGATTTTCTAGCTCCCTAGTGGACGTAGGTCCAAACCCAAGACACTTTAACTTTTGAGGGTATACGTTCCGGACAGACAGCATGACGGACATTGCATAAAACCAATATACTATTATACCATTTTGGTATAATAGTATAAAAATAGCTCATAAAAAGTATATGAAAACAACAAAAATAAAAAGAAGCAAATTTACAGTGCTACTAAATATTCTTCCATCGAACTTGAGTTGCTCGATGTTGTAGCTGTGCTCGGTTTGAAATACATGGCCTATCGAGCATGTTTGAATACAGCAGCTGAGCGTGAACTAATTGCTTGAATTGCAGTCTCAATTATAAGCCAGAGTTAAGACAACAAAAAGAAAAACTTCTAATTAAATGTAGTCTTAGCTTTAAGATCATTCCTCCGCTGAAGTAATTAATTAATTAATTTACTTTACCAGTGTTTGTCTATTGTTATTATTGTTATTGGCTAACAGCCGGGTAACCCTGTCTTCTAGATATCTGTTCAGCTTAGTCGACACTCGAACATGTTGTAACTTGCCACTTGAATTCTTGTTAACTGTCTTTCGCAGAAAAAGGAAAAAATCATCATAGAAATTCAGTTAGAGGAAAATTAATCTAATGAATCGAATATCGCATATGTGGTTACGCCCACTAAAGTACATATCTGTTACTTTGAGCGCCCACTTTATGATCACTTTGGTTGCTAAGCCGGCGACACAAACCGGTTGATTGATAGCATTTCAGGCACATTAAATAGACATTATGTCGAAGAATGCCCCATTCCCATTCCGAACGCTGTTATCTAACTGTACATATACATCATACACAGCAGATCAACTGCAGCAGCAACAACTGCGACGACAGTAAGAACCTGTCTTTCACTCAGTTGAGTCTCCCAATCACATTGCAAGGCATGGCATAACAATTCCAGTTGACTTCGATCTACTCCTATCTATGGCTCAGTAGTGGTTGCTTTTGTAATACATGATATTATTTAATCGACGAAGAATGCGCAATGTCGCCATCCCTATTGCATCACAATTTATTCGCAAAGAAATGTGACCTGATTGTTGTTTAATAGTTATGGATGACTTGTTAACAAATGTGGCCAATAGACAAACATATTTCTTATACAGAATTTATCAACATGACAAACACAAAATTCAATTTTGGTAAGTCTTAAGGTCTTAAGTGGGCTAATTCTGGCGACACTGGCATTTTTCTTATCAATATAAATGGAACATGAATAATAGCCACCTTACCTGAGATACAAGTGCTTTGGTTTCCGGTGTTGTGCTTTCCAAAAAGATTTTCTTGAATTCACTTGGACTAGATAATTTAAAATCGGAGGCAGATGCAATAAATGCCTGTATTTCGTGCAGACTCTGTTCGGCTAAATCTGAAGATCCCGAGCACTTCTCGATTTGCTGTGAGGCCAACAGCTCCACGCCATTGGCACACCATTGATTAGCCTGTAGACGGTTAGGATGGGTAATTAAGTATAAGCTGGCATCAAAATTTTCGGCAGCTATTTACCTTTTCAACTCTCTCCATAAGTTCACTGTTCTTTGCCAGTATTTCGAGGCGTTTGTTTAGACGCATCCTAATAATGTCGCAGACACGCTGCAGTTCATCGCATTTGGGCTGCACAATCTCCCAAGGATAGACGCCACGTGAGCCAACTAGCTGCTGTCCAGCTTGGATAGCATCTGCGGCACGATCCAAATCGATTTTGATTAGTGTACAAAATTCTTCCGTTTCCAGCACGAGTGTTGCGACCCTATCGACGCTTTCCCCAATCTCTGTCATGTCCGCAACAGTCTTAAGATGCCCATCGAATGTGTTCTGCGAATAAAGTTTAATAATTACCATAGGTATAGAAAACTGAACTTTTCCTCATTTGAGACTCACCTGCAATTCACGAAAATCCTGCTCGAACATGCGAAGAAGCAGGCACTGCTCCAAACGGTTACGATGCGTGCGCCAGAATTCGTCGAATCTTCGCTCCGTTTCCTCCAGTTGGACCAGCAGTCTACGATAATCGCGACAATCATCATAATGTTGGGGTTGTTTAAACTTATATTGTTGGTGATAAATAATTTGTTGACGATGTATTTGCTGCCCTGCACTGGATCTGCACATCGATATTTTATGGTCGTTAACATTTACATACAATTATTTTATATTTCGTTTTACAAAAATTTATCATTTTGAAAATATTTTGGAAACATTTGCGTATGTCAAAAGCGTGAGCGCGACAGGAAAGACAAAAGACAAGAGACGGCAACAGCTTGGTGAGTGAGATGAGCCACATTTCCATGATCTTAAAAGTAACATCCTTTTTTGGATTTGTTAAATAAAACAGTGTGTGTTGTTTGTGTGCGTGTGTGTGCATAGTGGAAAATTGTTTGTGAACAGTGTGGTTTGACAGTTTGTTTCAATATCAAATCAATCGAGGGAAATTGTTTATAGTTTATGTTGTGTTTATATAGTTTGCATATTTAACACACACATATATATATATATATAGTATATAGCTCGACCTAATTGCAATATACCAACAAATATCAACAGCTACATGCATTTTAGAATTGTTTCGCATTTTATTTTACCAACATTAAGCAAAACCTTCTTTTTAAACTTTATTGCGTGTTTAATAATTTAGTTTTCATGCATTAAATTACAAAAAAGAAAACTTTATAAAAGCTGTATTAACATTTAACCTTTGTGTAAAACAACAAATTGAAATTTTAAAAACCCAATTGAAATAGTTTGACTATTGACTAAAACTCAAATTTAGTCATCGAACATTATATTGGGAAGTATTTAATGTAATTAATTAAAAACTAAAAAAATAATATATATGTTTTTCTAAGGTAAGCTCTAATTATATTCTATACATCTCATAAAAAATTGGACCTATTCATTGGGCCAGTCCCCACACTATTAAACAATGTACAAATCTGTAAATAAATTGAACTATATAAAAAAAGTATATTAAGAAATAACTTCAGCAAGAAAATAATGTATGGTTTGCTTTAAAACAAATTTGCGAAACGAAAACATGTGACAATAACACAATGGCTGACTGATAAGAAAAGTGGAAAGTTATGTATTGCGTACACTTAAGAGGAAATGAAACTAATGTGTTTTCAAAACGTTTTCTTTAAATAAATGTTAATAAGTACATAACCAGTGCAGAGCTATAAGAAACCAAAACAGATGTCAAGTTAGTAAAGAACACAATTGTTAGTTAAGTTAATATAAGAACGCGAAATTCAGTTAAGAAAGTCAGAGAGAGTTTGAAAAGGTTGAGAGGTTGGCAGAGCACGCCAGGGCGGGCAATTAAGGAACACCAACTCTATATAGTAAATAAATATACCTTTCAATTGCGCTAACGTTGCCGGTGCGTTCAGAAAACTCTTTGAGTTCCTCATTTGATTTGATTTTGTCTAGCAGCGTCTCGCCGTGCTTTGCAGCAGCCAAAATTTCCTCCTAAAAATGTTGATCACATTAGTGATAAGGTCTAAGATATAATATGAGTGAGGAGCGTAACCTTTAGTCGTGCATAGTCCACACCCTGATCCTCCAATAGCTTTCTTGTTGCCTCGACGGAATTGGGAAACTCGGTATCATGAATGGCCTGTATAAAAACATCTAGTTCGGCAGAGACTTGATGCGTCAAACTTGAAAACTTCTCAAGCGACTGAAAGAGAAGAAATCCCGTTATTAGACAGCACATAAAGATGATAAAGGTACTCACAATTCTTTGTTGTATCCACTCGTGGTGGGAATATATTAATGAACCGCCCATATCAGGTGTCAACTGACTGATATCGACAAACTCATGTAAATCGCTGAGTGCTGAGCAAACAATAAGCCGAAAGCGATATTCGTCCTTGGAAGAAAATTTTGAGCTCACCTCAGATATCGCCTTTTGAAAGAGGCCCGATGGACGCAGTACATAGACTACATGTATAATACCAGGAAAATAAATCTACAAATGTAAAATGTCATTTATTAATATTGTTCATTGATTAAAACACAGAGATTACTAGATCACTTACCGATATTCGCTGCAAAGTCGTCTTTACAGATGTCCATCGATCCTTGCGACGATCAATGATTAAATGGAAGCCACGATCAGCATCCTGGAGCCTGTACAAATTATTAATTTCAGTAACTATTTCAGTGATTTTAAATTTAAACAATCTCTACTTACGATGGCACGGAGCTAAGGTACAAAATGAGTTTCTGGTAGTCAGATTCTTCAATTGAATTAAAATTATTGTTATCCGGGAAGATGATCAGTGGGCATCCTTCCTGCGAACGCCCGCCTGTGATGATGGCATGCTGCGGATGCAGCAGATCGGCCACATCGGCTATATTGAGCACTCCCTCGCCACTCATTGTGGCAGCCGCTTGGGCGGGACTTATGTGTTCCAGCAGCGAGTTAATCTGCTCTGAGGGTCTTTGCCCATTTAACGCTTCTGAGGCATAAGAAATGCCCTGCGAGTTAACAGAAGTGGTTGAATTACTGCTAATCGTTGAGGTGGTGTGCTGCAAATGTCCTGTGCTGCGATTTGTGTGAGCCGGTGAATTGGTTAGCGACTGAAAGATCGCCGTCTGGATGGAAGCCCCACTGCTCACAGAAATCTGGGAGTCGATCATATGTTGGCTGATCAGCTGCTGCTGTCGCTGCTGTGTCTGCGAGGCACTCATCACAATTGCCTGAGACTCGGCCAAAGCGTTTTCCACGTCATTGTCTAGAATAACAAAATATTTGACAAAAACATTAGCATGGCAGTAAGAGAATTTAAATTTGCTGAAGATTTAGAAGTATAATGTATATAAAATGTATACAAATACATAAAGTAATAAACAAAAATAAATTACAAATATTCTAAAATATATATAAAGTAGATATGCAAATGCATTTTAAATTTCAATTTATGTGTATTAGTGAGAATGTTTTTAGGGCACTTTAGGAGTGGGTTAGGTTTTACTCTTTTTTTAATTGAGCAATAGAGAGTAGAAGTGCAGTACGCAGATTGGAATGGAATCTCGCTTCGATTATGGTTGTGGTGTTTGTATTTTAAAATATAAAATGAATCATTTTTAATCCCGTTACGCCTGCGTTTCATATTTACACTTTAATTTTCCGCATTTTGATAATAATCTTAGGTCATGTTAGGACAAAACAAAAACAAAAAAAACAGAAGAGTGTAGAACCTTCTTATCATGAACTTATCACATACCAACAGGCAAAGTTTGCAGGTTGCCCATTATATCAGTTTAGATAACTATGTAAACGTTGTACGTAAAAAAAAAAACGATGATTACGGCACGGTCAATGTAAAAATTTATCTTGTCTGATTTGCCTTTTTGCCATATGGAGGCATACACAGAAGGTATTGTTTTAACAAATAACTACATATATACAAATGTTCCACAAGTGAGAAACACTATTAATGCGCGGTTTTTTCCTTAATATGCGTTGCCGTACCAAAAGTGACATAGCACAACAGCAAAAAAACAACAAATGAATAAATAAATAAATTCTAGTAACTGAAAAGTAGCGTATGTTATTGCTACTGCGATAAACGACGAGACTCTGGTAGTGATTTCAGCATTGTTGGCCTCGACAAAACATCAGCTGCTGCCAAGCGGAGAGAATCGAAAGAGAGAGACGGAGAGTGTGAGATGGAGTGTGGCAGAGTGGAAGAGTTGTAGAGAGAAAACTTGCGTAAGAGAAAAGTAGCTGGCACTTGAGAAACTAAGTGCCATGAAGGTGATTGCTCGAGATTGCCAGAATACGATTTAATTTCAGATGAAAAATATCACAAAGAGCCACCAAGTGTTCAAGTTTTTTAGCCGGTCGTTTCTTTCTGCCGCTTTCTTCTAATCGAGCTGAAGTGTGTCTGTGCAACGGCTGCACACACAAGATATGTTTGCAACACACAAATAAACACCTAATTGGAGCAGCGCGAAAAAAGAGTCAGTCAATGAAACACTTCAGATCTCTCACATTCGTAGAGATGCACGCACGCAGTACGGAAAACACCCAATGGGACTTTAAGGCATGTGCTTCCAAATTGTAGATGGATTATTTCATTCTATGAATAGGCATACAATTTTTTTAAAATGAAACTTGCTATAATTTGGATAAAGATTTAAGTTCTAACATTTATTTTACCTAAAATTATTACTGATTAATTAATATGATTTGATGTATATTGATGTTATATCTATTGTTATTAGGATACTAGATACGACTTTATTCCAAGCTACGTAACTTTATGATTTTGCAACGAGAAGTGCTTCTTTTAAGTGGAATTCAAGTAATCGTGGGTATCTAAACGGTTCTAGGCGTGTTTACGCTCCATACAATTGTAAAGCGTGTAACTTCTGCAGATCCAGTGGATAGCTTAATAAAATCTGTAGAAATTTAGTTTCACAGTGCTTTTTGTTCCCTGCGCTTCCCGAAACTGCAGTTAATTCATTTAATTAATGTTCTAATAGCTGTAATTAGCTACTAACGTCATTACTACCGTTTAGTATGATTCATTTATTTCAATGTTCTATTCAGCTTGTCGTGAGAGTCGGAGATGTCGCCCCCTCCATATCTGCTATTTAATACAATTTCATTCACACATTACATTTGACAGTGATAAGGGTGCTGCTAAGCGATAGTTGTTATAAATTAAGAAGTACATTATTTAAAAGAAAGTATGAATAATGAGAAAAGCTTTCAAATATAACAACCGATAATTATTTTTGCTAAAATTAAGTATGACGAGCTATGTTTAGTAAACTTTTACTTTTTGTCGCCACAAACTCACTGGCTGACGTCACGACTCAACTTTTTGGCGACTCCAATCAAGTAAACTCGACAAAATTTGAATTTTATTTTCTGTTGCGAATGGCGGTGCACTTTTTTAAAATTTTATTTTTAGCGCGACATTCATGTGTGACTACATTCAGGTGTATGTATTTATCTGCACAGGTGTACATTTGTAGCACGAAGTATAGAATTAAAAAAATAAATAAACCTTAGTACTATAATAATTAATGGCGATCAAAATATATGTTTATGCTAGTTAATTTATACACAAGCTGCGCAAAAATAATAATATATGTATGTTCTAATGGGACAGTTTGTTAGAGAGAATTTTTATACATGTACGAGGCATTCATGTATGTATTCTTAGTACAAAATTAATTACGTAACTCCCATTTAGAGCGCTCCTAATATTTTCTTCAAATGCGTATGTATGTAACATGTTTATTAAATGTGCTCTAGGTACTTTGACCCTAAGTTAAGTATATTTTTCAGCTGATCATAGTCAAGTACGCCTTTAAATTTTCTTCAATAATCATTTTTTTGTAAACAATGTGTTTTTTTTTTGTAATTCAAGGGAATCAGTAACTGGCACTGGAATACATCATATATTGATAGAAAAGTACTTGCGAGGTATAGTTGTAAATAAAGTAGACCAAACAAATTTGGATGTATATATGTTTCTATATATTCCGAGATCCAGTAACAATTGCAAATAAAACGAAAGAGCTCAAATTTTTCAAAATAATGATAATACACACACACACACATACATATAAAGTATGTTAACAATGATCACACGTAATTGCTTACACCGCACTTAAAAAGGGCCTGAAGAACGCTCAAAAGCAATTAGCTCAGTTTGCAGCAAACCGGTGGGTTTTGAAATGCTTCTTTGGAGTATTTGTGTGAGGCTGATGTGCAGATGAGCAATAAGTTCCTTCTGAATCATGCATGAACACTTGATTATGAACGTATTTCTTATAATTAGGTTACAAATTTAAAACACCCATATGCTTTGTACTGCATAGATATATACACACACATACACATAATTATTTACTCACTCACACACGCACAAATATTGCGCATCCCTGTTATTGTAAGGACGCAGTTCAATTGATCAGTTTATTACGTATGTCAAAAATGTCAAATTTTACTACACAAAGGCAAACGAACATAAATTTAGTACTTTGAATAATTGCACAAGAAAATAATCACAACTGTGTTCGCTTTAATAACTCGCATCATTTCAATGGAAACTGGAAACAATCACAGCTGATAAATACCGAAAATATACACATACATATGTACATACATACCAGCATCTGTACAGATGTACATATGTATTGGCATATGCTATGTAGAATTGCAATTTTAGCTAACCTAACAGCAAACGAACATCACGATTCAATCAATTTCTTAAACATACGCGTCAATATCAATTATAACTAAATTACTCATATACATAACTGAACATCAATAATATTTATTATATATTATATATATTTCAGCTCTGCACCGGGTATACTTTACACGCAAGAAGAAGAGCGAGACTATTGCAACTAACATAGCAGTGAGAGCAACTTAACATATCCTGGGTATGTTATTAGCAGCGGTTCACTCATTGATTCGTAAACTTACCACCACAAATCGAAAGATCATTTGAAATATGCATTTATATACACATTAGGAATATCTGAAGTTTGAAAAACAAAAAAATTAATGGCAATTGAATAAGCTAATTGTGCAAATGCCAGGCGATCGAATTAAGAATTTTTCAGTAATACACTGGTCCCATAAAAAGTATCGATACTGATAAAAAGAATTTGTTGACTGTTATATTTAGAATCGATAGCTTAAAAAAAAACGAATTTAAATATTTCAACATTTTTATTCAAATAAAATATATATTACAAATCATTAAACATTAAATTATAAGCGAAGGCCGTAAATATACATATAATTTCAAAGGTATGCATAATTACGTGCGTGGGCTAAGCGCAAAGCAACAGGCAACAGCAAATAAGAATTGTGGACACCGGTGATTAGCACTAAGCGTCGTGTACCCTAAATAGAATTGAAACCCCCTTGCAGCGATGCACCAATTGAAATGGGGGTAAAGCTTGCAACGTTTATGTATTTACACAGCCCCACTTGTGTATGTGTGTGTGTATGTGTTCGAATGTATTTCATAAAAGCGGCCATTAAAGTGCAGCTAAATGAAAAGTGCAATATGCATTTCACATTTTGTACTCAAAACGTATTCAATTACTTCCGAATGAATATGTAAATACTGACATAAATATGTGCCTATTTGAAAACGCTATTGAGCTTCGCTACATTTGGAACCAAAATATAAGATTTCAACATATTGCTTCTGTTTTCAATAATCAATAAATTGTTGCTATAATGTACTTTTCGAAAAATATGTTTCAAATCAATGCTTTAGCAAATATCTAAGAATTACTTGCATCGAATTTGTAGTAAAGATTGCACATCCAAAATCTATAGTTGCACAGGAAACATATCATTAAATATGCCCATGATTATAAATGTAACAAGGGAGAGACAGTTTAGTCGTGACACTGAAGGAGAAGTTAAATGCCATTGCTGTTGCCTTACATGGAAAATCAATACACAGCAAATGCATGGGTTGGGTGGGGTGGACGAAAGGCAAACAGTAACCTTGATGCTTGCCAGTGCGGTAAGTAAATGAACTTTGCATAAATATAGACTATTATCTTATTAAACTCCAGCTACATTAATTTCAATCATTAATTAATTTTGGTTTAACTTACCAGACATCTCGGATATGTCTAGACAACTTGAGCGACTTATAGTCTTTTTCAGTAAACGCTGCAAGGGCGGCTGCCGTTGGGGACTACTCGCGGGGCCATTGTTGATATCTATGGAGGTGCTGCTCCAATCCGTATCGATGGCCTTGGAAGCACTACGTTTAAAATGCTCCAAAAAGTGATCGATTTGCTTTTCTATGGAATTGGACGGCGAACTTTCCATGTTCACTTACACATTTTTGCAACTTTTTCAGAAGCACCCAATAAAACTATTAATGTGTATATATATGTTTTGTATTTTGTATTTTTTTTTTGTGAAGGCGTCCCACTGAAAACGTACTTCCTTGCACAATTAAAGTTTCTTAAAAGACGCACTTAAGAAATATTATATTACTTTCTGTAGTTTTAACTTTGGCAAATATACGTTGGTATAAAATTCTTTTTAAAAATAAAACTGAATTATTTTCCCATTTATTCAATTTATTTAGCCAAAATAAATCACTTTTTAATCTCTACACTTTTATGCTGGCGTTTTGGTTGAAGTACCAAGCACTCTGTGACTTGCTTTTTTTCTTTCGATTTTGTATGACTCAACCTTAACCGTTCTTCCGCATTGCTCGACAAAGACTGGGAACACGGGTGGGCTTTTGGAGGATTTTTGTGGCTCGTCCCCGTCCCTCTTTCAATTGTCAGTGAGAACTTGACGATGACGCCGTAACGACTGAGAGAGCCGGCTAAATTTGTTGTTTTATATACATAAATCTACTCTTATTTTTTTACTGACGCGGGAAAGCTTTGGTTAGCACGTGTTGTTTGTAAATTAAGTTCTCTGACATGCGCAGTTATTGAAAAACATACAGTTTTGATTAATATTGCGATAAACAGCTGTTCTAAGCCGAGTTTTGTTATGTTTTGTTGCTGTAAAAAGCGTTTTTGTTTTCAAACATAATAATCAAAGTCTTACCAAACATATTGGTGTCCAAATTCTTCGCAGCGAAACTTATCTGATTTTTAAATGCAAAACTTTTTTTGATCACAAATCACTAATTAATACTGAATTTAAATTTGTAATCAAGATTTTGAGTCGAAATTCAATTACAAATTATACAACAATCGATATTTAACACATAGTTTCACAACTCAACAAAAAAAGTTACAAAAACTTATGCATAACGAACTTTTGTATTATCGAAAAAAGTTCGATACATTGTTAAGTTAAGGTATCGAAGAACCGATTTGAGTAGTTCGATAAGCCGATTTTAATGAACGATACTCTGAACTGGGCCAGCACAACTCTACAATCAATCCATAAACAAAAAAAATCTTGTGTATAAACTAAAAGCGGATGCGGAAGTAAATAATATAATAAATGCGTAAAACTTTACATTTGGCAATTGTCAATTGTTAACTTCCACCGGAGCATGGGATATTAGGGTCCTGCATTACTTGTGTAAGTTGATTGCTATGACACATTTGCACACGCATATTTGTGTGTATGTATGAAGATGATGAGAGTATATAATGTATACACATATGTATGTAATTGAACATATGTGCATACACAAGTGTACTTTTTTTAACACACATACTTTCTTTTACACACATATGTGTGTGCGTGTGTGCAACTGTGAAACTCCCTAAAATCCAAATATAGCAATAAAACAAAGCATAAGAATGCTTGTGGGAATATTTGTGTATTAAAATTCTGAAATGTTGCTTGCAGTATAGAAAGAAAGAAAAAACCAACAACGCATTTAATCAATGTTCTCCAACGGGCTGCCCTGCAACCTGTCATTTCCGAGCTGCCTAAGTGTCCCAAAAGATGGCAACGAGGAGCTCTTGCCATCCAATATGGGGACAAGAGAACCAGTTATCCTCAATGTTTATGATATGGTAAGGATTTAAATTCGTTCAATTGCAATTTAATTGAAGTTAATTGATTTCTCATTTGTAGTATTGGATTAATGAATATACCACTTCAATTGGTTTGGGCGTATTCCATTCCGGCGTAGAAGCATTCGGCACTGAGTTCGCATATGGCGGACATCCTTTCCCATTTACGGGCGTCTTTGAAATCAGTCCACGTGATCACGACGAGCTGGGCGAACAGTTTCAATTCCGGCAGAGCATACAAATTGGCTGCACGGATTTTACATATGAGGAAGTGCGTCGCCTTGTCGAGGAGTTGGGCAATCAATTTCGCGGCGATCGTTATCATCTTATGAATAATAATTGTAACCACTTTTCGGGCAATTTGACACAGGTACGTGTTCGAAATTTTCATCTGTGTATATTTTATTAATTGAGTTTGAATTAATATCAGATACTTTGCGGCCAAGAAATACCCAGCTGGGTGAATCGTTTAGCACATTTCAGCTCCTGTGTACCCTTTTTACAAAGATGCCTACCAAAGTGAGTTTGTCTACGATCAGTGAGATATCTATTTATAACATTTGTCAATTATTAGGGAGTGGCTCACACCGAATGCCTTGCAGCAAAGTATAACTACAATCCAAGAGCGCGAAGACTCGGACAACAGTCCCCTTTGAGACATTACCTGATATAAAATATTCGTTACATGCAGATTTCCCAATCGAGCGTAACTCATCCCTGCTGTCATCAAGACCAACAACAACAACAAAAACAACAACAACAATATTTGTTAAGTTCAAATCGAGAGGAGAATGCCGGGTAATCGACACTCATTTTTCATTAAAGCCAAGAAAAGAAGAAAAATTTCCAGTAGATTGCAAAAGAAAACAAAATAATGTTAATAGGTTTATATATTAGGCTACATTTAAAAGCGAATAAATTATTGGCTATTGTAACATGTAATTTGACTATGCAGATATTAAGATAATTAATTATTAAGTGGCCGATATTGTGTAATTTGATTAGAAATGAAAGGCAGAAGGACAGCAACATTTATAGAATTTTCAATTAAATAGTGTGTATCAAACATCGAGAAATCATTTGTAGGCAATTTGCTAAAACAAAAAACGTATTAACAAGCAAGCAAGCATATTAAACATATAAATATATTATATTTAATGATATCAAACGTTGTCATCATCAGATAATTTGTAAACATTTAAAAAAAAAGAAAAGAAAAACAATTGATTTTTACAATGTCGTATGCCGCATGTCTATCAAAACACCAAAACATGATCTGTTATCAAATAAATATGTACTTGACATTCTGATATTTACACATACATTAAAAAACTATTATATTTAAAAAATTTTTTAAAGAAAATATATTTTAATTCAATAATAACACTATATACGTAGTTATTTATAGAGTGAAGACAAAGAAAACACTGAAAACTACAAATATAAGTACATACATGCATATATATACATATATTTACAGACAAAAATAGTGCCAAAAACAAAATGCTGCGAATTCTAACAATTTTTACTGTTTGCTAATTGTTGCTACTTGCCGGCCACAACGTCCAGAAATTTGACATACATATATCTGGTATAGAGTCCATCATGAACAGGATTACATATACATTAAAATAATGATAAATACATTGTGACAACTATTTACAAAAATGTTGGCTACAAAAAATCAGCACATTTACTTTGAGTATCCTTAAACTAGGCTGGAAACATTATTGTATAAGCCAACAGCGGCAATCTCATCCACATCTAGATCGACATCATCATGTGGCACCGGATTGCGAAATATCATCGGATGCGCTCTTATAGAGCTGACATTTGGTAACACATTCCCATGCAGATGTTGGGGCTGATTGCCATTGGCCAAATTCGAATTGCGACTTGTAAACCCTGCCGGCAATAGCTCCTGAGGATGATGGTGATGATGATGATTTGGCTGCAGATGGAGCGTTGGCGGTGCACTGGGCGATTGGGATTCCGGTTGTCTACCATAGCCTCGCATATATCTAGCACTAGCCAAATCTGCTGAGTAAATGTTTTGCACTCTTGGCGGGTCTCTTGATCGATTTGGCAGATCATGGAAGTATGCATCTTTTGGTATGTGCCTCAGCTGTTGGGGATTCGTGCGCATGTGGCTTGTGTAGAGCGCTGAAGGATTCTGCAGGGGCAGTCGCGGTGCGTCTTCAATGCCCCGCAAGCCATAATTCAAGTTGTGCAAATCGGAGCTCAAGGCCAGTTCATTATCAGAGTTTTGATTGCAATCAATTTTACCCTGCAATTGTGCCACCATATCCTTGACTTGACCCGTACTTGGTTTCTTTAGGTATTTAATTTCGCCGTTTTTAATTTCGACCTTGCCCGCAGCCTCATTGGTGCTTTGTCTCATCTGCAATCCAACGGGAGAGATTTGAGGCATACCCATGGGATTTGTGTAAAATAGGGCGGGATGTGCTGCAATGTTATCCTCCAGGCAGAGTGGCTGGCGTTTCATTAGATTGGACATGGATTTGTGACAACTTGGATACAACTGGAGCGCATCTGTGCTGCAAGATGGCGATGGTGTCTCATGGATCTGTTCCTTATACATCAACTTATCGCCACACACTCTGTCTGCATTTTGGTTGAGCGCCACGTCGTCCTGATTGTGATCCGCAAAGGCGGCATCTTTGCGCAGTGCTTTAATCACTGTATTCAGCATATTTCCACCCCGGCCAATGCAGTTATGATAATACTTTTGGGCATCCGGCGGGGTCGTTCCGAATTCCCAACTATTCGAGTTCTGGGAGGGATTTGATGTTTCACTCGAGTTGGGATAGCGTCGTTGACCATTCGCATATCCATCATAATTGGGACTCTCTTTGTTTTCTTGATTCTCTGGACTGTGCATGGACGGATTACTTTGCTCCGGCGATAAAGAGCAAAGTTGTAGTTTGTTCTCCTGCTCATTATCGCGCTCCATGATTAAAGTAGTCTTCTCCAACAGATCTCCCAATCGTTCTGATACTTTCAGAAAATCGAGCTTGAGCTCATCCAGTTTCGTTTGCTTTGAATCTTCTTGAGCTGTCGAAAAGGGCGTTGCCATGGCATCCTCTACTCCACCAGCACTGGAATTGGAATGCGTGTCCTCATTTGAATCGCTCTCAGCTGTCACATCTTTTGAGTGGCCATGATAGACAACGTCCACGACGGTTTGACTCTCTTCGAGAATATCAACACTCTTCGAGTTGGGGATTTGATTGCTCTCGAAATTGCTCTCCAGCAGATCCAAGCTACGGCATCGAGACAACGTTCTCTCAATCCTGGTACACTTGGTCTGATTGTCGAATGTGGAGCGAAGGGGTTCGCCGCGTCGTAGATATTCGTTGAGATACTGCCGCTTGCTCTCACAGCGCATCCGATCCTCAATCATGGTTCGTGTGAGTTGCTCGATTTGATCATTGGTCTTTATTGCCAGCGCCTGAACCTTGTGTCCCAACCGTTCCTTGGTCTTGTGCACATATTTCTTTAAGCTCTTGCGATTGCAATTCAATTTGTTCTCAATGTGCCGGAAGAAGGGTCCGCAGTAGCAGGTGTTACCTACACTCACAGGACCCTTATGAATGTGTCCAGCGAGGTCAAGGAAATATTGCTCGCCCTGCTTCAGCGGCTCTTTGGGTAAGGTCTCTAGCTTGGGCGATGGAAAGGTTCGCGGATCGGGAAAATAATGACAGCCATAGGGTGACCAATTAATAGCCTTATCCACACTATCCCTGTCCTTATCCTTATCCTTGTCCAGTGCTTTATCTATCTTCTCATTATCCTTTGGCTTTTCTCTCCGATTACGTATGCGCTTTGGCGTGCTGAGTATTTCATTTATTTCCCGATAATTCTTGCGGACTGCGATACTCTGTGGGGTGTCTCCCTGGGCATTCTTCACACTCAAACGTGCATCTGCCTCGAGCAAAATCCGGGTCAGCTTTCGCCTGCCCATGGCGCAGGTGATATGCAGTGCGGTATCTCCATTCAGGTTGGTTTTGTTGGGATCACACAGGGCCGAGAGCAGAATACGGGTAACGCCTGCATGCCCGTAACGACAAGCCGTATGCAGCGCCGTATCCCCGTACTAAATTTAAATGGACTTAGATTATTACAAATAACAGTAGGGATTAGGAATCTATACCTTATTTTGAACATCCGGATCGGCGCCTGCCATTAGCAATTCCCGTGAGCTTTGATTATGACCATTTTGGGCAGCCAAATGCAATGCTGAGAGTCCCTCATTATTAATGATGCTCAGCGTGCTGTTGTGCAATGCCTCAATTGTGTTCGCCACCCGTGTCTTCAGTCGGCTCTTCTCTTTGCCGTTACCCGGCTGCACTTTCGCGGATGTTGGCGGGGCACAGAGCAATTTGACACAGCGACTCAATCCGCGACTGGCGGCCTCATGCAATGGGGTATTCCCCTGACTGGACTCCCTGGCCAAGCGATCTGTGGCATTGCTGGAAAGCAGAACTTGAACTCTCTTATCATCTCCGGCGGCAACAGCCTCATGCAAAGCCGTCCAATTTCTGCAGTCATGCTGAAAATATACAATTTCAATTAGAATATTGAGTTAAGCTTTGCTGAACATTTTAACCTACCCCGGAAATGGCATTCGGCAAGGCTTCCTGCTTCAGGGTGTGATCCATGCTGCATTGTCTAAAGAATAATTAAAAAAATTCAACTCGACTTCAAAAAAGATAAACAATTTTATTAAACAAATAATTTAACGGCTACATTATTTATTAGCCATTAAAATACTTTGTACTCTGCAAGTACATACATACACACACACACACACACACACATACAACAAGTAGCCTTATAAATACCACGCACATATGGACATACATATGTATTTACATCAGGAATATTTATAAGTTTCTATTCCAACCTTTTCACATATTTAAACACATTTGTATAATGTATTTAAAAATTCTTTTAAAATTAATGCCACCATTCAAGAAAACTCGGAAAGTTTTTCGCTAATGGAGCTCAGACTGCTTTGCAGCGAATTACCACAAATTTTCACAACTTACAAATTAAATCACTTTTTAATTTCAATCCGTTATACGTTACGTTTATAACTGTTATCCGTTTTGCTCTTTTAGTGATTTACATTTGGTTTAAAAATCGACTTGTGTGTTCCATTTGCTTACATTTTTGTGTACGCCCAGAGTTAATTTGGCTTTAAGCCAGGCCTAAAGGAAAATAGAAGAGAAAATTGAGGCGAATTGCAAAATTGGCAACAGGTTTAGTTTATGGTTGTCGCCCCTTTGCACTTATCGAAAAAGTGATCGGATAAGCTTGGTGGCTATCGACATCATTTCAGAAAACAGCTGTACTGTTCAGACATGATCGCCATTTGCTGTCATTTTTTAAATTCAGCGCCACTTACAGCAACTTTTCCATGAATAAGTTGAGGACAGTTACAATAACAATTTTAGCTTGTAGGACTTAATAGACATTATTTTGCGTTATATGTATGTACCATTGTCGTAAAAATAATTAATAAATAAATATTAATGATAACATTGCAGCAAATGTTAACTTATTTGGGGTGCCCACTGCAGAAAATATACCCATCGATATACATTGAGTTGATAGAACCCAACCTATCGAAGATTGCCATCCATGCTCTCACATCACTAGTGCTTGTTTCAATTTTTGTCATCTCATCACAAAAGTGTTTGCAATCCTCGCGTCGGCAAGTTAATAAATTAGAAAATGGCATTAGCAGAAATATGTAAAATTTCCAATGCTTCGTACATGAAGCCAGCTGCGTGGACTTCAAGTGAAGTCGAGAACGAGCTGAATGCCTACAGCAGCAACATTGCAAATCCCTACACATTGGCAGCGCCTCCATTTGAGAACGTAAGTAAATCTAATATAAATATTTGTATGAATACAAAATATTAACATATTTAAACGACGCACTGTAGCCTCTGGATAATCTAAACAAGATTCAGGCAAATGCTGCCAAGACCGGTGTTAAAATCAACTTTGATCATGGCACAACAACTCTCGGTTTCAAGTACCAAGGTGGCGTAATTTTGGCCGTAGATTCGCGTGCCACTGGTGGCCAGTATATTGGTTCGCAGACCATGAAGAAGATTGTCGAAATCAATCAGTTCCTGCTGGGCACATTGGCCGGAGGCGCTGCTGACTGCGTCTACTGGGATCGCGTCCTAGCCAAGGAATGCCGCCTACACGAGCTGCGCAACAAGGAACGCATCTCTGTTGCGGCTGCCAGCAAGATTATGGCCAACATTGCCCACGAGTACAAGGGTATGGGCTTGAGCATGGGCATGATGTTGGCGGGCTACGATAAGCGCGGCCCGGGTCTCTACTATGTGGACTCGGAGGGATCTCGCACACCCGGCAATGTCTTCTCCGTGGGTAGCGGTTCCATCTTCGCCTTTGGTGTACTCGACTCTGGCTACCATTGGGATTTGAAGGACACGGAGGCACAGGAATTGGGTCGTCGTGCTATTTACCATGCAACATTCCGCGATGCTTATTCCGGTGGCATTGTTCGCGTCTATCACATGACCCCGAATGGTTGGATTAAAATTTCCGACACAGATTGCATGGAACTGCATTACAAGTACAAGGAGGAAAAGGAGTCCAAGAAATAATTGCACAGCAAATATAATTATGGGAAGGAAATAATAATTTGTAAACAAGATAACTAAATAATTGTACATTTCGTTTTATTTTTCATTCTCTACTTCTATTTCCCAATTGAGAACTACTCTACGGTTTCTCCGCATCTCTCTGCGCTTTAATGCTCTCCAAAGTTTCTTTGTGGCGTTCTTCGGCGCGCTTCTGTTTGTAAGTTCGCTTGGCATTTGCTTTGTTCTTGGGCGGCCTCCGCTGCAGTTGCTCGATCTCATGCTTGATATCTAGATCCTTTGGCACATGCAGCAGGCGAATCATCCGATTGCGTATCATGAAATGATCAAAGGCATGTTGCTCTCCATTCCTATCTATGAAGACTGCATTTGTCAATTCGCATGTCATGTGGCCATCGGCGGTGTCAATTATTCCCGCCACGGATGTCTCATTATGCATATCGATGAGCACAGCGTGTCCTTGCAATATCCATGGCAAACAGTTTAATGTGTTTGTTACCAAATACTTTTCACGTGCGGTCAATTGTTGCATTATAGCATCATACACCAAACACAAATGAACAATCAAATATGTAAACAAATTTTGACGGCTTTTAGTTTGTTGTGTGGTATTTAAAATACCCACACGATGGTATTTTCTAAGCCACAGTAACTTCAAAATACTCGCAGACTCACTCTCGATAAAAAAACCACCAAAATATATATATTTTTTTTTGTTTATTTGCATTTTTATTTTTTATTTTATAAAATTCCTTATATAAAAAATGTACTTACAAATGTGAGGTACATAATGCACTTAAAAACTATGTGTTATTTAGATTGACTTTAACTTAGATTGCTGTGCCACGCTCCAAATTTTGTTTGATCTCCGCCGTATGCTCGCCGTAGAAGCGATCCAATTTCTTGTTGAATTTGGAGTTGCGTTCGTTGATAAAATCAACATCGGCGTCGTCATTATAGATGCGACGTCTGGAATACTTCTTCCTGCGCTCGATTTGTTGTTCCAGATCCTTAACCATGTTATTAATGGCTCCCGGTGTATCCTTCGTCCTTGAGTGCAGCGTCGTATTAGGGCCGCCATAGAATGCGTCTCCCAACTCAGCCTTCTGTTTTTCATACTTGGCCATATCGCGAGGGGGCATGCTCTTCACCAGCCGATTGTATTGCCTCGCCGTCTGCGCCTCATACGTCGAGAAGCCCAAGTCTGGATTATCTTTGCGCATCTTCTTCTTTTCGATGCGTTCGGCATCGATAGCTGAGACCTCGAGTAACTTAAGGCGTTCATAATCCTTGCCAGCAGATTGTGCCGCCTCTCGTGCCTTGTCATCGGCTAGCAGCCATTCTGCTTGGCGTTTTCGTGCCTCCCAATTGCTTGGCAGCTTTCTGCGAGCGTCTTCCGCGACGACTTCCTGGTGGTTCTGTGTACGCGCCTCCTGGCGCTGTTTGTGCAGTTCTAGTAGGCGCGCCTTACGCTCGGCCAATTTGTCCGTAGTCGGTTTACTCTTTTCCATTATGGATGCACAAATATTTATATTTATTTATTTATTTTCTTGCTGCTGCGAAGTTGCTTTTCTTGTTCTTCTTTGTGTGAAATTGTTAGTCCGAGTTGACAAATTGGCAGCGCTGTCAGCTGTTGTTAAAAATACCAAAAATCTTGCGATCTGTTTTTGGTATTTTTATCATATGTTTGTCATTTTTAAGCGCCACACTTAATACAACACGTGCAGTGGATTTTGTTTATACTCTTCGCTGAAGCGCTTCGTTTTAATATCATAGGATTATTAAATAAAACAGCACTATGAAGTTTTCTTACAAAGTGAGTTAAATACTAGTAGTAAACAGACTGACTACTAATATTTGTTATTACAGTTTTCGAATTTGTTGGGCACAATTTATCGCAATGGAAACTTGCTCTTCTCGCCGGATGGCAATTCAGTTATCAGTCCAGTGGGTAACCGAATTACCGTATACGACCTGAAGAAGTAAGATTAGAATTTCTGCTTCGCAATATATAATCCTATCTATATTATTTTGTTACTTTTGGCAGCAACAAATCGCGTACTTTGTCTTTGGAGTCTCGTTACAACTACACCAACATCGATTTGTCTCCGGATGGCAGTTTGATGATTGCTGTCAATGAGCAGGGCGATGCACACTTGATCAGCATGGTTTCCTGCACAGTGATACATCGTCACAAATTCCAAACTGGTGTACAGTGCATTAAATTTAGTCCGGATGGCAGCTATTTTGCGGTGGCCAGAGAGAATCTTGTGCTCGTATTTGCTGCTCCGGGTGAAATAACTGGAGAATATAATCCATTTGTGTTGAAGCGCAGTTTTCTCGGTGGTTACGATGAGATCACGTGGCTGGACTGGTCCACAGACTCGAAGTTTCTCGCCATCGGCTGCCGGGATAGCTCCACCAAAGTATGCGGCATGCATCGCACAAGAAATTTCCGCACATATAATCTAAGCGGCCATACGGATGCAATAGTCTCGTGTTTCTTCGAAGCGAATAGCTTGGACATAAACACTGTGAGCAAGAATGGACAACTGTGCCTCTGGGAGTGCAGTATGGAGCCCTCTGACTTAATAAATGACCAAACTGGGCCGCCAGTCCATAAGCGCAAGGTTCCCAAAACCGAATCGGAGAGCGAATCAGAAGATGATGTTGACA
Organism: Drosophila kambysellisi; assembly: GCA_035042185.1. Classification (NCBI taxonomy): domain Eukaryota; kingdom Metazoa; phylum Arthropoda; class Insecta; order Diptera; family Drosophilidae; genus Drosophila; species Drosophila kambysellisi. The sequence goes on along the minus strand of JAWNLS010000946.1, from coordinate 102,640 downwards.
ATGAGGTGGAAAAACAGACAGTTAAAAAAGAATTTGAAACTGTCGGCGAGGATCAAAACGAACTGAAAGACGAAGGCATTAAAAAGTCACATCCATTCTTCTACAAGAAGCTGGGCAGGCACTACTTAGCCAACGAGCCGCGCAAGGAGAAACGGGATGCTTTGTTAACGGCGGCCAACTATAATCGTAGCACTAAAATCTTGGTGGTGGCCTTCAGCACTGGCGCCTTTTATCTGTACGAACTGCCCGATGTGAATATGATTCATTCGTTGAGCATCTCCGATTATCCCATCTCGGCGGCAGTATTTAACTGCACGGGGGATTGGGTAGCGTTGGCCTCGAAGGAGATTGGCCAACTATTGGTTTGGGAGTGGCAGAGCGAGCAGTATATAATGAAGCAACAGGGACATAGTAGTGAAATGTCCTGTATTGCATACTCGCCGGATGGCCAGTATATAGCCACCGGCGGAGAGGATTCCAAAGTGAAACTGTGGAACACTCAAAGTAGTTTCTGTTTTGTCACGTTTAGTGAGCACACGAGTGGCGTGACCGGAGTGCAGTTCAGTCGGAACAAAAAGTTCCTAGTCAGCAGCTCGCTGGATGGCACCGTACGTGCCTTTGATATCATCAGGTATGTGCTGCACTCCCTTAAAGACCACAACTTGTATTTTATGGAAATCTCTGCCTTAGGTATCGCAATTTTCGAACATTTACATCGCCAACTCCAGCACAATTTGCATGCGTCGGTTTGGACTATTCCGGCGAGCTGGTTGTCGCTGGTGGCCAGGATGTTTTTGAGATCTACTTGTGGTCCATCAAGACGGGCAAACTGCTGGAGGTGATTAGCGGTCACGAGGGACCCGTAACTTCGGTGGCATTTTCCCCAGTCGGCACCTCATCGACTCTCATTTCCGGCTCGTGGGATAAGACGGTGAAGATTTGGAATTGCTTGGAGAACAACAGTGAGCACGAGACAATTGATGCGCTCTCCGATGTGACCTGCGTGGCATTTAGTCCCAGTGGTGAAGAGGTGATTGATTATAAATACTTTAATGTCCCTTAATCACAATGTGCTTTCTTCAGGTCGCTGTTGCCACGCTTGTGGGCAACATAATCATCTTTGATGTCAAATCTGCAACACAAGTGGTCACAATTGAGGGACGCGATGATTTGGGCGGCGGACGCTTAGAAACGGATGTTATTACGGCCAAAAAAAATTCACAATCAAAGTAAGTGTGAAAGTTAAGCTTTGTAATTGAAATTTAAACGATCCTCTGTTTTTAGTTACTTCTCGACAATCGAATATTCAGCGGATGGGGAATGTCTTTTGGCTGCTGGCAAATCCGCCAACATTTGCATATATCATGTGCGTGAGGCTATGCTGCTCAAGAAATTCCAAATAACCCAGAATCACAGTTTGGACGGACTAAATGTGAGTGGAATAAAAAAGAATGAGAAGAAATTCTTATAAATACATTCTCTCTTTGCAGGAGTTCATAAGTCGCAAACATCTGAGCGAGTTTGGCAACATGGCTTTGGTGGAGCAGCGCGATGAACTCGAAGGCGGCAATGTGGCAATCCGTTTGCCTGGCGTACGCCGTGGCGATATGTCCTCTCGCCGCTTTCAACCGGAGGTGAGAGTATTCAACGTACGCTTCTCACCGACGGGTCAAGCGTTTGCTGCCGCAGGAACCGAGGGTCTGTGCATATATGCACTGGATAAAGGTCAGACCAATTAGCTGCAATTATTATTGTACAGGCAAATTTATTTAAATAATTTATTTGATTTATCTAGGCGTAGTTTTCGATCCGTTCGATTTGACGCTTGAAGTGACACCGAAGGCAGCACACGAGGCACTCAAATCAGGGGATTTCACAAAGGCACTCATCATGTCCTTGAAACTAAATGAGCCCAATTTGGTTACCTTAGTCTTGGAGCGTGTGCCCTACAGGGATAGTAAGTAGTTAAGTCGTAAATAACCTGAATATTGGTAGGCAAAAAGGTGGCTTACGGCGACCTTGCAACCGGAGTCAGCCTTAGAACCATTTTTATTCATTTTTTGTTTATTTTTTTCTTAAATCAATAGCAATTTCTTCCATTGCTCGCATGTCCAAAAATAGATGAATGTTGAATTTTTCACCCTTGCATTCAAGGCGCTTATTACCCAACTCCATATGGATCGAATGTGTAAATTTTTATGCTGTTTTTGTTGCTGTTAACTAAAAAAACAAAAGTTTCAAGGTTCTTTCTGCATTAACGTGGGCAACAAAGCGTTTTTGCACGCGAATCAAGTTGCGATACCCTTGCAGTGGGTATAACGATTCCGCTGCAAAGTGTGAAACGCATTTCTATGATTGCAAAGAATTATGAACATCACACTACTATATCCTATAACATCCATAGGAATAATCTGCCTGTTTTCCTTTAAATAAAAGCTTTAGTTTAAATAAATACGTTCTGCAAGGGTATGAAAATATCAGCTAGCCTAAGATAGTTTCCACTTGGGATTTTCTGTAGTTGCATTGTTAATAACCCCTTTTGTGCCACACATGCGCACATATGTAAATTAATTGCCATTGCGTTTACCACACGTGTCTGCATATATGTATATAGTCAATTCACTGTTTTTTTCGACTTTTTTTCCCCATTTACAGTTGAGCTACTTTGCGCGGATCTGTCGCCCGATTTTGCCCAGCGCTTGTTGCAACAACTGGCCCGCCTGCTGCAGTCCTCGCCCCACATTGAGTTCTATTTGCAGTGGTGCTGTTGCCTTCTAACCACTCACGGCAATCGTGATGGGGTCTTTCAGCATACGGCTTTGCTAGCCTTACACGAAAGTCTGTCGCACAAATATGAAATGCTAAACAAAATGTAAGCTTGCATTTTAAATGACATCCAATCGCATACTCATTTTGTACATTTTCAGATGTGACTACAACAAATATACATTACGCGTGCTTCTGGAGAGATCAGACAAGTTGAAGGACCTGACAGAATCCGAAGATAATGCACAAAATGAAGATAGCGATAGTGAAATGTTGTTGATTAGCCGCCAAGAGGATGAAGCGTTAGAAGCTGACTTTAGTGAACGAAGCGAAGAAGATACGGACGAGGATAATGAGGAGGAGGAGGAGGAGGACGACGATACTGAATAGTGTTACCTAAAATAGTTTTGTTATTATCATAGACACTACGATAGCACCCATTAAATGTAATTATGAATTAAATCGATTTTTTTTTTTTTTGGGTTAGAATCAATTTTATTTACTTCAGTTTTTTACATGCGTTATTGTGTACTGTTTTTTTTATTTTAGGTAGTTTGAGAAAGCTTTGAGGATAAAGTTTTGTAGGGCAATTAGTAATTAGGATCGATTCCTTGTAAAAAAGACCTGTGAAATTTATAGAACTTACCCAATAGAAATTTATGTACACAGATAAGTATTTTTTTTGTTTGTCTACAGTAAATAAATTTTCTATGTGTAATATACTTAATTATGTATTATTTACTATTTACAGCATGTCTTGTTATACAAAATATAATCATCTCGTCATTTTTTTTTTTTATTTTACTTATAAAGTATACGTATTTCTAACATTTTTGTTAAGTGTGCGATATTTGAACTACTTGGTAAATGTATAAAATATAAATATATATATAAAGCCACAGCTCTAAAGTTCGCATCGTTTATTAAATCGCTAAATAGATTATTTGTCTCATTTGGTGTGTGTAAAAATTCCTAAATAGCACTTGTTTCTACTTATTTACATTTCAAATATGTATATATATATATATATATATATATCCTTATCTTTTTTTTTTTGTAAATTGTATTATCATTTTAAAGCACCAATTAATTTGTATGGCGGTTTTGCTTAAGCCTATGAAAAAAAAATAGTTTGTTTTTAATTGTAATTGTAAATAAAATAGCAAAGGCAATAACAATATCTTTTGGGATAGTGTTCTTAGCAAGTGTTTTCATTAACTAACAAATAAATATAATTATTTAATTCAGCTTTGTGCACAACGTCTTTTAACATGAATAATATGAAAATTCAACATTTTTTTTTATAAATTCTTTCATTGAGTCGTGCAGATATTTTTGAATCGCTTTTATCCAGTTCCATAAATTGAATATTCAATGGTCTATTGCCAGCTTAGATACTTTTTTTTTGGTAATCTGTATCTTTTCATGTTGTGAGGTACTCAAGATCATGACAACAGAAAAAATACAAGTTGTATGAGTATAAAAATGATAAATAAATAGATTAGTAGGTATTTAGATGAGCAAGTGTCAATTTTGTAGCTAAAGTTGTTACTTTTGTTAATTAATAGAGGTAACTGTAGAAGATGCCGTATTATGTATTATATGCTTAAAGCAGTAGATTAATTAGATAGTTAAATATGCTCCGTGTAGTGTATTTCGAATTGAATTCCAGTTTCGTTGTGAGTTTGAATTCGATTTTATTATTATTTTTTTTTTTTTTTGTTTTTTTGCTTTTGAAATTTTTAACGGAGTCCAGAAATGTGTATTCTGGAGCTCCCCAAATCCTAGGACGACTTCATCAGCAATATGGGCCAATACAGCAGTACAAACACAAAGAACAGGATCGGAAACACCGCCCGTGACACTTTATCAATCTCACGCCACATGATCTTCTCCACGCCCGTATCCGTGTCCGTCCATGCAACGGACAGCAGACTTTGGCGACGCGCAGGCTTTGGGGGTCCTCCGTTGCCCTGCAGCGAAGTCTGTGGCATAAAGAAAAGAAGTGGCATATTCATACAAGTTACAACGGGTGACAGTAATTTACAAGCTGCACTTAATTTAAAAGAATATTTGTACACTAAAAGAAAAAAATTGGTAATTCTAAATGCAATTTTAGTATTTAATGAATGTATTTGAACAAAATTCAGATTTTATCAACGTTTTATGATTGACATTAGCTGTGTTATTGACTATTTGAAAGGAATGTTTGTACACGATCTTAGAACTTATTGTATCTATTTCAAATAATCATAATAATTCAAAACTTTTAGTGATTTCTTGTGCACCTCCTAAATATATATCATTTATAAGGAATGGAAGTCAAGAATGATTCAGACTTATTTAAGAATATTTAAGCACTTATTAAACTCAAAATTGCAACTAAACGATTAAATGTATTTATTCCAGCCTATAATTTAAATTTGACATGTATTTTTCCGAGTGTATGTTAATGCTACGCCAGCTCCTCAATCAGCTTCGATTCAATAATTTAGTTGTTTAGGGACAAATTGAGGGCCCGTTTGAAATGCACAACTTACCTGGCCGGGCGTTGTTGGCGTTTGTGTGGCCTTCCGAGACCGAACCGCACCACTTTCCCAACTGGCTACCGTTGCACATTGACCCTTTTCCATATTGCTAATGCGCTGCACATAGAATGATATAGAAAATGTGTGTGTGGGTATATTATTTATAACCAAACTGGGTGCTTACCATGGGCAGTACCTTTGGTATACGATTCACTTGGTACTGGTACTGCACGTCCAATACTTTGACGACAACAAATTCGGCCAAGGCAGCGAATACAGACACCATGCAACCGGCCATCCATAGGTCAAGAGCCTAAATAACCGATATATATATATATGTATATGTATACTGTTAGTTACCATATTGAATTTTAATAGGTGGAGATTAGATAATTGCCTTCACATACGCAACGGGTGGTATATCCGCCCGTAGCCCCGTAAACATGGTCACAAGCGTTAGCATGCAGGTGACTAATAGTGTAACGCGTCCTGGTATCGCATCTAGGCCAAGCCAGAAACTGAACCAGGACAGCATTACGACCAGGGAGGAGGGTGCAAAGGTCTGTATTAGATGATGTCCGATTTGTCGCTCGAAACGAAAGTAGACGGTTAAACGTGAGAAATTTCCCACTTTCTCGGGCATATAGCCATCGCTCTCCTCCAGCTCCAGCGGCTGTCCAAGATTATACTGCAGCAGTTTCAGTTCCGGATTGAGCGTTACGCCAGAATCGGACCAGCGTAGCTTTACCTTCTGATTATTGGACGAAACTTGAAATCGAAAATGCGAAAATAAAACTTAATGAAGAATTTAAGAAGAGTTGTCATTAAGTTACTCACAACTCTCAATGTAAATGGGACAGACTTGAATGTCCATGGGATATAGTTGAAACTCCATCTGGCAGGCAATTATTGCATGCATCCGGGCCGCATAGCGTACGGTTTTATTCTTATAGAGCGTTACAGATGTGAACTTGTGCGTCAGGGTAGCTATTTCTATAATGACAAGAGAGACATCGAAAAGACGTTGCAGAGATGCGGAATAAAGTAGTTTCGATTAGATCTATAGAATTGGCACTCAGTTTTTTGTTTTTTTTTTTTTCGGATATTTGCTGCTACTGAAATGGACGGGGTATGCGAGTGTACGGGTATATATATATAATATTTGCGTGTGCTTCTTGGAAGTACAGTACGACTACAAGCAAAATGAACTCGGATGCGTATTTCGAGTGTTTTTTTTTTTCAAGAATGCATCATGTGCCTGAAATGAGCTGCATTTCAAATTGAGTTCACTTCAAGATGTCGATTGTTTTATTCGATCTGAAGAATTGCTGTAATAGAAGGTACCATGAATGTTATCCAAATGCATTCTGAGTATTCGTTTAGTTTTTAGCAATTGAGTTCAGTATTCTATTTATTCAGATGCAGCCAACTTCACGATAAGTTGTAAACGATATTCAAATTTAATATAGAACAATAGCACAATAGAGAAAAGCTAACAAAACTGTAAAATAAATAATCACAACAAAAAAGCAATAAAATAAAGTATGTGAAATACTGAAAAGACAAAAGGGATGTTTACAAAACCAAACAAATATCCAAATAATATGATCCTTAATTATGATGAAGCCACAACAAACAAAAATAACAATTGCTGCAATTTTTTGAAACTATGTACAAATCGATTTTTGGCCTAGCTGACCTTGTCCAGATCTTATCGCATCCAACGCAACTGCAAATTTTCAAGAATGGTAATTTGCAATTTGGGTATACCATCAAATGGGTGTTTTACCAGGTTTTTGTTGGCCCTGGCATTGAAATGGGATTTGGTCAGCGTGCGAGTTAATGGCCAGCCAGCAATCATTCCCTTGTTTCAAATATATATGTGTGTGTGTTGAATTTGAATCCATTTCCGAATAGCATTTTTGAAAGTATGTGGGTGATTTATCAGCTGCACGCAAGGCCAGATAATTATAGTATAGCAAGTGTTGACTGTGTTAAAAAGATAAAAATAATATTTATGGACAATACAAGTTTAATTTTGTTTGAAGTTGGCTGCATTGAAAGATTCCAAAAAACAAGATAGGTCTCTTCTTTTTTTTTTTTTTAATTATTTAACATATACATTCGGATTTAGAACAGTATCGATATTTGTGTAGGGTCTGCCTGGATGGGTTTTTCACAAGACTTAAAATAACACAATGGAAATGATACGTTAATGAAATTGTATATAACAAAATTGTTGAATTTGAGTTATTTGAATTATGTTGGTGTGAGATTTGACATTAATGATGCTCATGAATGTTGAGGATCATACAACCTTGCAGAGGATTTTACAGAGATTGTGTAGTAACATATGACAATTGAAATCTGCAAGGGTGTTCGGCTTGCCGAAGACAGCTTATTTATAGCATGAGTATTTTTTTTTGTGAATTTTTTTTTGTATTTTGAAATTTGATTTGACACCACAAAATTGTCAACACAAAAACACATTTTCTAGATTTTGGTATTATGTATACTTAAAGTTTTGTTTAGATGAAAGTTTTTCGATTCTCTTTCATCCTTATTGCGTAGTAGGGAAACCGAGGAAACATATGGACTTCCAAATCCTAGTAGAAGTTTGCGTTGTTGTTAGTATTTTTTTTAGTTTTTGTATTTGGAAATGTTAAAAGCAATGAAAATTAAAAGTAAAAAAAAAACAATATTATTATACACCAAATCAAAGGCGTAGATAATAGTAGAGATACTATTTCGAGTGCAGTAAGAGAGACCTACCAGAGTGATCTCGAATTGTCAGAGAAATTATATATCTGTACATATATTTTGTTTGTTTTTTTTTTTTTTTTGTGAGTTCGTGAAAGGTCCTACAAAACACAAGTACCCTACTTATTGAAAAAGACGCTCGTTTGCGAACATGCATGTCTCTCAGAAACATTTGAATACTTACCGGCAATCTTTGAATTTAGAAAATAGGGATCCGGTTGCCAGAGATTGTCGAAGAATTCGGGAAGTAAGGTAACATAATCGTCACCCTCCTCGAATATATCATCCGAGATCTCCAGTCGCGATTCCATCCATCGTTGGTGTATAAACATGTCTACTCTGAAAATGCATATGTAATGACTGGCTAACATTATGATTATTCCCATTATATGACATTGGAAGGGGCGGCGGGGTTCTCCGAACACTTACCTAAAGTCCATATCCTCTACATTAATTGAGTTAATATCTACAACAAAAATGCTAAAGTCTACTATCACTGGGGAACCCTTCTTTGAGGGCGGTCGCATTTCTGAAAAACAAAAAAAAATCAAATATTTCACTGTAAATCTCATTGCTAAGTTATTAAATTTTTATTGTACACCTCTTATTAAAGAGGTGCTAACTGTTTTCATATGTAAACTCATTTGTATAATACGTAAACTATATCGTGCGCTATTTCCCTGACGTGTACCATTTTTATAGTACATATAGAGCTAAATGTGTTCCAGTAAAACCATTTCGGGAACTCAAGTTCAAGGACATCGTTAGCCAAGTTGCACAACAATGAAAATCGATATTGAGGTGTTATGGGTTAAAGGTTAAAGCTTAATAAGAAATAATGTTATGAATAATGTACGTACATCCATAAATTAATGTATTTTCATGCAATTCACAAGACTAGCTGATAATGTCTAACGTCAGTTGTAGATAAACAAAATTTGTTCTATAATATCTCAATATTATTTCTATTTAAATACAGAACGGTTGACTAGTTTAATCAATGATTTTCATTTTCTGTATGTTTCCTTTTATAGAACAGATTTGTCTTAATTTATTTTGACAATTATATAAAAATTAAGTATTTGCAATAATGTAATTAAAAGTCCTTCTTAACTTGATTAAATTGCACAATCGCAGTGATTTTTATTTTGATTAGTATTACTTGACTGAAATCAAGTAAGAAAAAAATACCAGAAAGTGAGCTTAAAAAGTGTAAAGAAAGAAAGAAAACAATAATCGGTTTTGGTGTCCCAGGAAACTGGAAAAAAAAAACGGAAGGCAAAAACGAAAAAAAATGCTTGCCTATTTATTTGGTGCATTTTCGCAGACAGACTTTGACTAATAAAAAATCAACTTAAAAAGTAAATCTGGGTAAAGCTGTGAGATCAAAACAAGCACTTACACAGTTAAATATGAAATTAAACTTAGGTTGTTAACCAAAAGAGGTGTAGCAAACTAATCAAGGATAATTGTGTTATTCGAAATTTTATATTGTTATTAATTTTACAAAACAACATCTTAAAATATAAATAGATTTTCATAAAATCCTTATGCCGAAGAATTAATCTCAATAGTTATTAGTAATGCTGTGTTAGGGTTTTGTACAGCGCATTATCAAGTCTGTCATTCTCGACTAATGCACTCGTACCATTTCATGACGTCACGAACCTGCACACAATATACAACACATATATGCTTGTACATAAGTAGTAATTACAGAAGTTAAGAAGTGTACCGTTAGGTCGGAAGACAAAAAAATGGAGCTCTGCAGGCAAAAGTCCCTGAAATTGGCTGTGTCACGATAAACGCCACACGCAATGTTTCAGCCATTCAGCAATTGAGGGAAAAACTAGTCTTTCAGAGACAGGAAGACACTGAATATTAAATACCCTACACTTTCATAAGTTATTAAGTTTAATGATTCATTTACGGATGTACAAAATGCAATAAAAAATAATCAACAAAATATGCCATTTTTAAAATTTATGCAAATATTTTTAAGTGAACACCGAACACAAAAAAAAAACAAGAAGTGGAAAATGAATTTGCGGCTCAATTATTTAAATATATAGCAATTATTTTATTAATTAATATATATACTCATCATGTGATGTAGTTATAATACCCAATAATAGGGTGAATAAAAATCCGTGCAGTAATAAAAAAGGCAAACAGTGAAAAAGGCTGTAATTTTATATTTCTGAGTCACCATTTGTTAAATTCACAAAACACAGCAAAAACTGAATTTTAAAGTAGGAGTTGGGTGCAGAGAGAAGAGAAGAGAAGAGAAAAAAAACTTACCCTTGACATAATTAGGCGGAAGAACCACTCGCGGCTTCGCTGTATAGTTGTAGTTCATGTGGGCGTCCGTGGCCTCACTAATCCTGAAAGTGGCCAAAAATACAAAATCGGATATGAAACAAATACTCGAGCTCTATATCTATACACACACACAGATATATATATATATGTATATATTGAGAAGTACATGCATATCTGTGCTTTATGCATCGGCTCTTTTTTTGGACATGGAGTTGAGGCCCAGTTTTGTTTGTTGGCCCTCAGGGGCAACATGCAACTATTGTAAACTTTGTCAATTTAAGTCTGAACGGCAAATTAACTGACTTCGTGTCTGGGGCTGTCTGGCTGTGCATACATGCATATATATGCAAATATATATATAAATATTTACTGTGTTTACCTGACAATACTGGCTATAGCTTAAAGTTGACTAGTATTCGTGCTGGAACCACATTTGCTGTGATTCGATTGACCTTGGTTGGCTTTGTCAAATGACTTGCCAATTCTCGGAAATACCGTGTTAGAGTTCTTCTTGGATAAAGTGGCAACAAAATGATGCATATGCAATTTTCAGTCTATGACGTGAATGAGTAGTGTTTTCATTGATTATAATCGAGAATGGGAAACATTTACCAAAATAATATACTTTATATATCAACTTTTATTGTCATTCTAGTCTGTTATCGCAGGTAAAAGAGTATATCGTCTAAGCTAACGAGAAAGTTAAAATCTGAGTGAAATCGATAAAATAAGGGCTGATCGATTAAACCATATTTTAAAGCTTGAGTCAGCAAATTTGGAGAATAGGTTTTATGTATTTTCTAACCTCGCCTAACTACGCCTCCAAGAACTCCGCCCCAAAACTATCATAAATTAAACCAAGAGTATCTAAATTGCAAAAAAAATACATAATAAATTAAACAATTATCGAAGCACCGCCGATCAAAGCTGACCTACCCTCATCCTGCAAGAAAATGTTTAGCCACCTGTTATCAGCTGGCCGTAGTCTGTTTCATATGTTTTCCGTAAGATATTTCCGAGTTTATAGAGTAGAAGATAATGGTAAAAATGTAATATGAACTCACCACATCAATAAGAAAGGCAATCCAAGCGATATGAATACTTTTATGTTGTATTTGCCCAGCATGATGTTGACGACGAAACAGAAAATGAAACCAAAGCTCAAATCATCTCACTTTACATCGACGTGGGAATTTCATAGTTCGCTTTATGAAATCTGCAACACGATACCGTAACCGATATTAAAAACTCAAAATTCAAAATTCATACACAGCTTAAGTATGCTACACTCCGTGTGTAAAATGAATGCATTTGTTGGGATAGACGGATGGACGAGCACTGGAAGTTTGTCAAATTATTTAATGCGATTAGGATAAGTTCGCGATATATCTTTACGTGTGTATGTGTGTGTGTGTGTGTGTGTGTGTTTGCAACAACAACAACAACAATATAATTAATGATGTGTGTGCACAGCTGGCTAGCTGGATTCACTTTGACTCGGCCGGTGCACTAGCTCAGCTTACTTCCAAATATCGAATAAATAAACCGCCAACCAGTCTCGGCAGCCACTGCTACTACAACGACATTAGAACATATGTCCATATGTAAATACAAAGTTAAATACGAGTAGGGTATGCACATCTACACATCTACATAAATGTGCCACTGTATGTCGGTACACTCAGAAAAAAATATTACGCTATAGAATTTAGAAAAATGTCTTAGACCTAGAGATAAATTATTCATTATTATTATTCACAAATATTTTGATTATTTTATTTTATTTTATTATTTTATTTTATTATTTATTTATTTTATTTTATTCACAAATATTTTGATGATTCACAATAAAAGTAGTAATAAATAAGTAATGTTTGTATGTGTTGCAGTGTAGCTTGGCTAATATTAAAATACAAATTCGTCACGTGTTTCATAACCGAAATATTTACGATTATTTATTTATTATATATCCGAAGATGTTGACTTTTAGTGATACTCAGAATCGATTATTATCGATATTTTGGAAAAAATATAAATATAAGTTTTATAGGGTTGGATATGCTTCAGCACAATATCCCTAGGCACTTTTTACCATTTCCAATGGATTTAGGCTGCAATAAAAATCTAAAACAGCATCTTTTGATTTCTAGTTGATATATTTTCCTAAGTGCATGTAAATAAATATGCTTGTCTGTGTGTGGGGACAGTCGCCGAGTCTGTGTAAGGCACTTATCTCATGATTTCTGATGTCGGATATATAGGTTCGCATATGTTCTCGGATTGTCGCGATTATCTGGCCAACTGTGTGGGAGGCAGGCAGGCGTATGTTGTTGTTGTTGTTGTAGATTGTACTACGAGTGAAATGATAGCCACTGAGATATGCAAGCTTTGCATTCCCATCGGTCAAGACATACACATACATATGTTTATGTATATATATATATATATATATATATTATATATGTATATACATGAGTGTAATTGCGGCACACTTCGCGCCTTCGGTCAATGTAAGACAATTGAATCGCGTGCCGATTTCACTTAAGAAGCGCGCGCTTTAAAAATTATCGTTACAATTTGGACAGTACGCAAAAGTAAGCTACTTACAAACATGCACATAATACATACTCCTTACATAATGGCAGAACATGCCTATGCCATGCCATCTATAATGTGAACCACAATGACACGACACTTTTCAGATTAAGCCGTTCTTATAGTTCCTATATTTGGGCCAAGCGGCTTACTTTCCAAAGCATCAGGTATAAATCCTGAGATACAAAACTTCTGATATGAATAAAGTTACATATTTGACTTTAATCACATTGATGCTTTAGCACAATATGGTAATAATCAAATCGGATGCTTTGGAAACTGTAAAATTGTCATAATTTTTTGTAACTGAACTCTGATTTAGTTCGAAATTGGAAATTCGAAAGCCGAATTACGTTATTTATTAATATATTTTTTCAAAATTTATATTATATTTTTCATTTCACAAATATTTATTCAAAACTGGGTTGATTTTGGTAAAATAACATTTTTCAATTTGTCCTTTAGCAGATTCGTTTTTTTAACGGTTCTATACGCCAAAAATCCAAGCATTTGATATGCTTCCAAGTGTCATAATGATGTATTGAGAAAAGTTTTCCATTCAATTGACATCAATTGGCATTATAAGCAATCACCTATATATTTAAAAAAAAGTTGACACATTCAACAAACTACTTATGATAGGTAAATGTAGCTAGAATGTATATATTCTATAGTATATAGGAACTGATAGTGACATTGACATTGGCACTGGCAATGGGAATGGGAATGGAAATGGAACTGACATTTCTCGCCGTTCAAAATTAAAAATTCCACTTCAATGAGTGGACCGACCGTAAGATGAAGTATATCCGGCTAAGCCCAAGTAGAATCATTTGCGACTGTCACACACATTTTAGATGTAGATCTGAAGCGTATATATGTTGTATATACACAGGTCAACTTGAATCAAGATATGCGTTCTTTCATTACACTTTTTAATTATTTAAATATTTCGTGTTTTATTTGAAGCCATAAAATCGCTTGTGCTTATTTGTAAAAGTTTTGTTTTCTTTTTGTATTTTTTATGTTCACTAATTAAATCTGAAAATCCATTTGTATTCATTATGCCTGCTGTTGGTTTTAATATCTTATCGTAAGTAACTGTATTATTCGCTTAGATTAATATAAATTTATTTTAAATGAAGGCATCAAATGACTTCACAATTTTTCCTTTTTTTTTTGTTTGCAATTTAATTAATTTTGTTTTAGAACAGCTCCCAAGCATTTTAATAACGGCAGTTTTTGATGTTTTTCCTTTACATTTTTCAATTTGTTGTTACTTTTCGGCGAGCGATATTTTTCCGTTGCACAAAACATTTTCAATCACAAACACAAATACAAGAATTTAATTGGCTTAATCCAATGATGTCCCTTCATAATTAGTCTAGATTATTTGTTTTGTTAGATTTATTGTTACGACATTTGAATTTTGTGTTTTGAATAATAACCGAAACCGAACCGCTTTCACCAAACCATCCAAGTGCAAACTGTGTTAACACGAGAGAGCTCATAACAATTTTGTATATACACATTTATATAAATATATTAATAAATGTATATATGTATATGTATATTTAGCTGGTTAATGGTAGAATAATGTAGAGAGAATTACCGCGTTGATGGCCGACGCGCGCGTTCGAATCCTTTCGGCTTCGCTCAGGAACTAAACGGAACTGAAAATGCGCGAATTTCTTTGCCTTCTGCTTGCTGTCTTGCCACTTTAATAAAAAAATAAAAAAAACAGTACATATATAAGCAAACGGCGGTCCCACCAACAAAAGCGACGCCGGCGCTGACGCTGCCCGACCGTTTCAGCCGCTGCAATGGAAGGGGCCGAAGTGGGGGAAGGATGACGGGTGCAGAACAACTGTGACGGTTTCCATTTACAAGGAGTTCTGTGTGAGTGAGTAAGCGTGCTGGGGAAAGCGTGCGAGCTGGAGCTTGGTTCCAAATTGGTGTTAGGTTCCGTTAGGCGCCATGCAAATGTTTTGGCCATGTGGATTTTTAATCATTCGGAATAGTACGTTAGTTCTTACTGGTAATAGAAACAACGGCGACAGTAATTACAGTATAATTGAGTATTGAATAGTTTAGTATGCTAAATTATATATAGTATTATTGTGTAATAACTATTTGGCTAAATATTTACTAGCTAGCTAATTATTATATTTAAGCATTTTACCATGATTTCGACGGGTTTCTTAAGTATCTTATTTTTAACATTTATTGATGTACTTCATTGTCATAGTTAATGAATCTTTAAGAATTCCCTTATTTTGTTTAATTTAATCAGTATATATTTATATAAACATAATATCACGCTTATAATTAAAACGTATACTAAATATTAACTGCATATTCATAAAAAAAAACTCATAACTTCAATAATAAGGTCTCGTTGAAGGTCATCAACATGTCGAAAATTGTTAGCCCTATAGTATTTCTGCATTTGCTAAATACCTATTCACAAATACTGATGCAAACCATTTAGACACGAAACACACATACACAATTTGTCTGCTTGATTGGCTAAATGACTGGCGTTTTTGGGCTTTCCAATAAAATCTATGCATTCCGACGTTGAAATTGCCACAAAATAGCCAAAAAAATGAACAAGTGCGACGGCAAATGTCCCACAAAAACTACGTCAATGCCCTCGAATATAATCTCAAAATATAATAATAAGAATAATAATAATAATAATAATAATAGTACTTAGTCAGTAGTTTGACTTTCCAGCGCCGACAACACCCAATTAGTATAGGACTAACTAGCGAGCTGCAAAACAACGACTATATTTCCTCCTCGTGTCTCGTGGGAAAATTCGAAATGGTGCTTTTAGGACTCTAGTGTGATATAATGAGTGCGTTGACACATTAATATATGTATCTATAATGTAAATATTATGCAATCGAACTTCCTGCTTACAAATGTAGACATATTTAGTATATTAAATGTACTTGTAGTCGGCATAGGGGATACTGTGAATCCCCATGACCCCCCTAATGAAGTTTTACAAACTACGATCTCAAAGTTCTTAAATTTATTTTCCCACTACTCAAAGAATTGTGGATTGCCAATGAATACAATACAATTTTGTTTAATGTTTTCTGAATCAAATTAAATAAATTTAAATGAAAGCAAATGTGTTTACAAAGCTTACTCCTGATCCGATCCATCATGTGCGTGTTTGGTTTGTTATATACTATAACGATCTTAACTTTGTTAACATCATAATAGGTAGGAAAAGATTGTAGATTTGTGTTAAATATGTATATTTGTGTACACGCATACATATTGCGTATTTACATGATTTACAGCTAGTGTTTCCACAACTATGAACACATCCTAAAACTAAACGTTGCCATCGCAGCAGACCCTTAAACAATAGTCGAGCCCTGCTGATTGGTACGCTGATTGATTTTCACATGTGTCTGTCGCTTCTTCTCCTCCTTAAAGGCCTCCGAGTTTGCCTTCTTCTCAATGCGACGCTCGCTGCGATAATCCTTGAGCAGACGTTTGCGTTCGCGCTTCTCCTCTGGAGTTTCATCCTTGGGGCGTAGGGAGAGAACACTGAGCGTAGATACAACAGATTTGGCACACAATGACTTGGGACCCGTTGCACCCGTGTTGTCGTCCAGGTTGGCTAACGCTTTGGCTGTCAGCTGTCCATCGACGCCGTTGCGGAGCACATTCATGGGAAGACCCGTCTTGGGATCGATTTGGACTCGGCGTGGGCGAGGTTTCTCATCGATCAGCTTGGGATGGTTGTAAGTGTTTGAATAGGTCGATAGTATGGATTCGCAGTCCCATTTCTTATCCTTCTCTTCGTTCACCTCGTAGTCGACGAGCTCCTCCGTCGGATCCTGTTCACCATCAACGACATCACAGTACTTTTTGATACGCTCGCGATCCCATTCCTTGCTGTAGCTTATATCATTATTTTTCTTTTTGAACTCCTGGAAACATTGCATTACAACGGGATGCTTCTGATGCCATTGGCCTTCGATATCCTCTAGGGCAAGATCCCCCAACTCGGGATCATCATAGCTGGCATAGAATTGCTCAAAACGATCATCGAGCAGGGAGAGCTGTTCGTTTCTACGTATCACACTCGATGACATTGAGTATTCCGTGAAGCGCGATTTGGTTTCCTCGTCGTCGAAACGACTCTTACGCATCAGCGGCCCAAGACGATCCATAAGCTCATCTTCGTTCTCTTCTTCATTCAAATCATCCGAGTCAAACTCCATATCATCACCTTCGTCCTCCTCATCGTCCTCGTCGCCTTCGTCATCTTCATCATCTTCGCCGCCCATTGCTTGCATTACGAAATCGTCATCCAGTTCTTCATTGTCCTCGCAATCGCTGTCGAGAGCTGCTACAACGTCTGGATCCCAATCGGGACGTGGACCGGGCTGAGGAGCCGCTTTGTTCAGCATGCCTTCAGACTCTTCGAACTCGCTGGCAAATACGGAGCTAGGCAACATGAGCAGATTATGCGGTTTCGATTCCACTGCGTTTGCTTTCTTTGCCTGGTTGGGATTCTCCATATACTCCCAGACAACATCGTTCTCCCGCTTCTTCAGATGCTGCATGTAATCGTAGTCGTCATCGAAGTGAATGCCAAACTTCTTCAGCTCCTCCTGATGTTTGGCTGGGTCTGTTGGCGTTGCAGCCGGGTTAGCTTGCGGCTGCCTAGCACTCGCCTCCAGGAGCACCCGCTGTGGAGCAGTTTCATCTGTTACCAGCGGATCGTGTTGACTGCGATGCACCAAGTGGAAGGTGACAGCTTTTTTGCGGTCAATATATGGTTTTTTTCCTTTTACCTACAATTGAAATACATACAATTAATGCTTAGTTTTTATTTGCGATGCGCACCTTACCATTTTTATGCTGCTGCTGCCGTTGTTTTCCCTTCAAAACTGGAATGCGATTTTCGTAAAAATTGCGTTCCAAAACACATGTGCATTAGAGGTGAGCTAAATACATGTTACCTACATCGATATACATTTAAGACTATCGATATTGTTAATAGTATATCGATATTTTACTGTGTATTTGAGTTGACTCGATGCCCGACACATATTTTTGTTAATAGAACGGCACATAGCGGATAGTAATTGGGAACTTCATATTGAGATTATCACTACACTTCACCAGTAATTAGTCTTAATCTCTTTGTACTCCATAAATATTTCAATATTCATTGGATCATCGCTACGAGTCGTGACAGCAATCGCGAGCGCAAGTCTTGGGCGTTTGTTCTTTTCTTATAGCTCATCGCTAAGTTGAAGGTTTTGCATCCCTGGTGTAAACTAAACATTGTTGTTATTGCCTTGCATTAATTAATGTAAAATGGAAGAAAATGAGAGCACGTCGGAAGCCACAAATAATGTTGCAAACGGTAAGTTGGATGTTTAATAATTAACATCCCACTCAAATCAATATGAATAACTCTTCAGGGGATGATGACGCGACAAACCAGCATAAATTGGAGCTGCTCCAAGCGGAGATGCGCAAAATGCAAAACGAGTTTAATACGCAGCGAGCAAAAATGAAGGAGCTCTACATGCAGAAGGAGATGGAGCGCAAGATTTTGCAGGACGAAATGGATGAGCTAAAAACACACCTTATGGTGGCTGACCTCAAGGCGCAAAACGAACTGCAGATGAAGGATATTAAGGCGCAAGAGGAAATATCGTCACTACAACAACTGGTGCAGGACACAATCGAAGAATCGACGATATACAAGGCCGAATTGGAGCGCATCAAAGTGGATCAGTTGCGCCAACAACAACAACAGCTGCAACAACAACAGCAGTTGCAGCAAACGGCTCCACAAGCCGAACAATATGGCGGCCTGGCGCCACATGTCATGAGTCAGGTGAAGAAAACTCTGGGATCCGTTCGGAAGCTGGGCAGCGATTCTCTAAACAACAGCCTTCAACAGGAGCCAGCCGAGGGCAGCAATGCGCGCAGTGCAAACAAGAACAACAGCAAGCAATTTGTAAGTAGATAAAATGGATTCCAAAGTAAATCCTTAATATTTCTTGTGCAGGCCACAGAAGATGACATGTTGAGCTCAATTGTTGAGCAACTACAGGAGGAAATGAAAGCGCTCAAGGAGAAGTTGCGCGAACAGGACGAACAGCTACAGGCCAAATCGCTAAAGAAAGAGGGCGAGGAGGCGGCGGGATCAAGTAAGAATGAAGCAATGCACAAGTCAACCTCAACAGATTTACTGGCTGCCAATAATTGTATTGCCTGTAAGGCGAGTGAACATCTCAGGGATGAACTAAGCGCACAAGTGAAACAACAGCAGAAGCAGATGGATGCGGTCCACAAGCAACTTGTTGAATCTCGCGAACAATTAAGCAAGGAGGCAGCATTGCGACATGATTTGGAAAGTCAGTGGCAAACGAAGCGCGAGGCACACAAGAGCGAAGTACAAAACCTGCGCGAGCAATACAAAAACAATGAGCAACAACTTCTAAATTTGCAACAAAAGTTTCTTGAGACCAAGGAGGATGTTCTTCGCCAATTACAACGCGTCACCGATGACCGTGAGCGAGTCAATCAGCAGCTGGAGACGCTACAGGCCGACAATGATTTTCTATCGGGTCGCTTTCTCGCCACCTCCGAAGAGATTGAGAACCAATACATTAATCTACCGAATACGGTTGTCGAGCTACAGGAACTAATGCTGCGACAGCAAAACGAATTAATCCAGGCCCGTGTGAGCAGCGAGTACGAGAAACAAAAGTGTGTCACATCTTTGGATGAGATCCAAATACTGCGCGCTCAGCTGGACGAGAGTAACAGTGAGAGACGCGCCTACAAGCGCAAAGTGCAATTAGATATCAAGTCGCTGCAGTAAGTCTTACATTAGCTAAAAATCAAAAATGGAATTTTAATGTATATGTAAATACTATCCACAGGGATCGCGTTACGGAGCATCTTGTCGCCGTGCAATCGCATGAGTCAGCTAAAACACTATTGGAACGCAAGGAGGCTGATCTTAACAAACAGCTGTCCGAGTGTCGTGTTGAGATTATAGAACTACAGGAAGGCAACGTAAGTGCTATTATATAATACACCAAATGACTCACATGAGTAACAACTAATTCTGTGCAGGAAAAATTGTCGAAAATAAATTCAGATTTTAAGTCTAAGGTAAAGACGCTTCAGGAGGAGTTGTCCACAATGGAAACGGTGCAAAAAGATTTTGTCAAATTATCACAAACGCTTCAGGTATCAACAGATTCCACAAAATATTTATTATAATTAAAAAAAAAACTATGCCTTAAGTTTAATGGTTTTTGTATTTGGTGCTTTTAAGATGTCCCTGGAGGAGCTACGGCATGCGGACACAGAGGTACGCTGGCAGGACGACGATGATGTAAACAATTGTCCCACATGTAATGCGGGCTTCACTGTGATGGTGAGGAAGATCCATTGCCGCCACTGCGGCCACATCTACTGCGATAAATGTCTAACGAAAACGGTGCCATCGGGGCCACGTAAGCGTGTCGCCCGCGTCTGTGATATTTGTCACACACTGCTCACGCCAAACACCGCTCCCTATTTTAGTCATGAGCCACAAACACAGCAACAGCAGCAACAGCAACTGCAGCAGCAGCAACAGCAAACCAACTAATTGGACATTCGCTTGTGCTTTTGGCAAATAATTATTGTTTATTTACTGTGTACTATAATTATTCGATTTGTTTAACTGGTGTTTTTGTTTTTTTTTTCGTGGAACTTTGAGTTCCAAATTGTAGTTTCTTGGAACCACATTGAACCGAGTCATATCCACTCACAGCTCAGTCCTCTAGCTATATAATCTTCTTGGTTTTTTTTTTTGTTGATAGTTAAGTTTTCCATTATTGAATTATCAGTCAAAATATAAAAATAAAAAAACACTATGTACACGCGATGCTTGTGCTGCTCATATTACATTGAATTACTTAAACCAATTCCGCCTGAAAAGTTGAAAAGTATATTATTGTAATTGTAATTGTAATTGTATATTTCGAATTACACACAACAACAAGAAAACAGGACTTCATGCAACAAATAAATGTGTTTTAATTTTCCAAATAAACAGAGCAAACAATTTGGCAACTTTTGTGTCATAAAGGGGTTTGCGAGGATTTATATATATATAGATAAATTTGTGTAAATGTTTACTACTAATATTTGTATATTATTTTAAAAAAATAATAACTTTGTGGGCATGCCCGCTAAATTCTGTATGTACAACTACACTTCAACTAAGAATAAGTCAACTGTATTTTGTATATACTACTAAATATCTAATACTGCAATCTCCGCATTCAACCAGACATTAACTGTAAATGTAAATGGGTTTTTCGTGTATTTGGACCACAGAACACAACAACAAGCACACGGAAGATTGGGCGGGGGGGAATCACATTATCACTTATAGGGCAATTAAAGTTGGCACACAACGTCATTCATTTCCTGCAACGATAAGATTTGCAATAAAATATCAGAAAAATTAAATTTTGTTTGAAGCCAGCCGTTGCTAGTCTTAATGCTTACCTCACCAAATAAATCGACTGACAACGATGCTCACTAAAGCGATCGCCGACACGCCCAGAACGCTGATTAGCCTCTTGCTTGGAGCTGTAATGTAAGATTAGGTTAGCAACACTCAGCAATTTAAAGTGATCTTAAGTAAAAGTTTAATGAAATTAACTAACTACAAAATTGTCTTAAACTAATATCTTAAAACCTCAAATTAAATACCATGCTAGCTAGATACATAATATTAAAGTTATATTAGGACAAAATAGATCCCAATAATAATAATAAAGTGTTAATGATGCTAACCAATGCACTAAGAAGATTTACAACAACATTAAAGTTAAATTTGAAATATGAATTTTTCTTGGCCACAGATCCAGTTTTTTTTTTTAAATTATCTTTTTTAATACGCTTCGACATATTTTAGAGAAGCGAAAAGCATATTCACATTATAAAAAAGAGTTCATCAAATATTAGTGTTAAAGTTGTTGGAATGATTTTGTTAAAAAACTTGTGCAAATGAGTGAAAAACTTAACTTATGAAAATACAAATTTTTAAGGACAAACGAATAATCGAAGACACACTTACGTGTAAAGTATTTGACATTAGACGAGGTCAGCAAAGATGCAATTTGAAACAGATACAGATGTTGGATGCGTGGCGAGGCGGGACGAAGACGAAGACGAAGACAAAAAAGGCAATGTCGAAGTCGAAGATGAAAAGCGATAAATATATTGAGAGATGTGTGTTGTTGTTGTTGTCGCAGTTGAAAGTCAATCTGGAACTGGATCTGTTCTCCTTGTTGCTTGCTCAGTGATGGATGGGTGATTAAATTTGGTTTGTTGTTCATTTTGTGCTTGTTGAATTGGCATCGTTGATTGTTGCCGGTTGCAGAGAGAGGTTATAGACAGCAGAGAGGCGACAGGTGATAAGACTATAGCTTAAACTATCGATTGATGGATAGCTTTAGTAGATAGATGGGATACGCGCTTTGTAATGGGTATTCGGGTTCTTAAATACATATTATCAACTATTTGTGAGCATCTCTGTGAGCTACGGTTTAACACTAAGGTACATTATAATGCCATATAATGAATTGATATATTTCGATATCATTGTTGATGTTTTTTTTTTGCTTTTTTGTGATGTATGATTTGTATTGTTTTGTTTTTTTTTAGGAGCTCTCGTTTTCACCTGCAGCTCCCTTGCCGTTGATCGAAATCTCGCGTCCATATTTCGCCAGCCACTCGATTATCACGCCATTGCTCCAGCCAAAGCCCGTTTGTACGCCGTACTCCCCACCGCCACCATGTCCGCCAAACTTTTCCGCATCGTACTGCAAATATATAAAGAATGATCCTTAAGCGACTGCAGACTGTCTAAATAAATATATCACTTACCTTTTCAAACATTGCTAGCGACTCGCGATATGCCTCAAAGTTGGACTTGACCCAACGATGACCCCAGCTTTTGGAGATATTTTTGGCTTCTGGGGTACCCAGATTATCGAGACCCTCGACAATAATGTACTGCAAGGGCGCCCACACATTGGGGAAGTCCCATTGCTCACCGGTCTGGTAGATGGTATTTGGCACGCCGCCTGGAAATGAGTCCAGTTTGTTCTGCTCAATGTACTTTAGCACGGAGTCCGAGATCTTCTGCGAATCCGCTATATTATATGCCTTGGTCCACAATGGTGAGAGGTTGCTGGACACAAAGTAATTCCTTGGCTTATTGTTAATCAAATCATAATCGAGCCAGCAGCCAACTTCCTCGTTCCACAAAACAGCCTGGATTGCCTGGATAGAGTATGTCAATAAAATATATTTATATCGATAAATAAAAATATAAAAGATTTGTTATAGAGTAACTAAAAGTAGAAGTAGGTAAGTAGTATTAGTGGAATAGTAGTAGATAAGTAGTAGTAGAATAGTAGTTGTAGAGTAGTAGTAGAGTAGTAGTAGTAGTAGTAGTAGTAGTATTAGTAGTAGAGTAGTAGTGGTAGTAGTAGTAGTAGTATTAGTAGTAGAGTAGTAATAGTAGTAGTATTAGTAGTAGAGTAAAAGTAGTAGTTTTAGTAGTAGAGTACAAGTAGTAGTAGTTTTAGTAGTAGAGTAGTAGTAGTAGTTTTAGTAGTAGAGTAGTAGTAGTAGTAAAAGTAGTAGAAAAGTATTAGTTGATTAGCAATAGTAAAGCTGCGATAGTATTAAATAGGAATAGACTAGTAGTAGCAAATTGTAGTAAAATAGTAGTATGTTTAGTAGCATTTAAAAAATAATAGTAAACAGGAATAGAGTAGTAGTAAATTGTAGTAAAATAGTGGTAAACTTAGAAGCAAGTCATAGTAAATTAATAAAATAGTAGTAAAATAGAAAAATAGTGTTATTTTTTATTATTATTTACCTCTAGAATCTTTTTGGCCTTTGTCTCATAATCGGTCATCTTCTCAATGTTGCCCGCCTTGGCGTGGAACTCGGCAATCGTCTTGGCGTTCTGATACAGGATTGCATTCAATTCGACGGGAACAATGGAGCGTGTCATGATTTGTGTAAGGTTGCCAATATTGGTGCCCTCCTCGTTGATGAACCAGCGGGAGCTGAAATCCATGCCTGACTCGGCAGCTGCCTTCAGTTCGCTGTAGTGATTCTCCTTGGCCTCGGGTGTTAGAAAGCTGCTGGATGTCTCCACATCCTCACGATAGGATTCGGGACGTGGCCCAGTTGTGGTGTCTCGATACCCGGCCAGATTGTGTCCCTTTGCCTGGACGGTGTGGTTGTTTATGAAATACTCAAACTCGTGCTCGAGCGTCTCCAGCGCATTAATGGCGAACAGGTCATCCTTGGTGAAGTCGACATATGACTTCACCATTGCTGTTAGCAGTGGTGGCTGTGAGCGTCCACTGTAGTAGACACGACAGCCATTGGGAATAAATCCGATCCTTTTCACAATGGACATTAAGTTCTCAATCATGCCACGGGCGGTGTCCTTCATATCGCTGTAGAGCAGACCACGAATGATCCAGTACGAGTCCCAGTAGTACAACTCAATAAAGCGACCGCCTGGCACAATAACGGGATTGGGCACGGGTATGATGGAGTAATATTCGGGATTCTTGTACACATCATCTTTCATTTTACGCCCCAACTCCTTCCAGATGTTGTTTAAATCGAAACCCCATTGTTTCAGATCGGGATCGCGGATTAGATCCAGAAAAGAGGGATGCTCAATCCAATCCGGTGGCGTCCACACATCCAACTCGGTGCCCTTATCCCCAAAGTGAGACTAAAACCAATAATTCAATTAGTAAAACATTACTACAAAATATTCAAATTTTTTTGAGTCGCACTTCAACAAATTCGCGAATTTCATCTTGGCTGGGAGTATTATTTTTGGACTCCATCATCGCCTCGAAATCCTCCATGGTTTTCTCAGGTGCGAACTTTAGTTTCATGTCCACAAAGGTCTTGGAGTCCGAAAACAGCTTCGCCATTTGTACAGTATGAAGGAGGGGTCCATGGCAATAAATTTGGCTGTAATAAATTGAAGAAGTGCGAAATTAAGTTATATATAGATATACCATTAAATCTATATTTTTACTAATTGATAAAAAAACCTTTTAAATGACTTTAAGTTCAAAATAAAAACATCTCTTTTGTTATAAAATATAAAATTATAATGAAATCAAATTTATTGCTTTTCAGTTAAAACTACACTATATTTTCCCTATTATAATTTATTGGATTGAGCTCACTGTCTTTTTGGGGTATGCACTCAATTTATTATTTTTTTTTAACGGGCTGATAGGCTATATCTTAAGTTGCAAATATGAGTGGATGAAAAATTTATCAAGTACTTTCTACGAATGGTTTTAATCGTAATCAAGAATTATTTTAGTATACCCTTAAAGAGAGTATTATAAATTTGTTGAGATGTTTATAACGCTTTGAAGGAGACGTATCCGATACCAAAAATATATATATACTTTTTAAATTTAATTAAATTTTGGATTTTTGCGGCGTGACTCCGGTCTGAAAGGGTAGATAACCTTTCCTCATTACCTTAACAATGATTCTGCACTGAAAGTCAAAATAACTTAATAACACAACCGTCTGACGTCATTAATTAGTGCAAAACAAATGTTGATATTAACTTCGCAATAGCAGAACGTTGAGCTGCTTTTGTCAGACCCTAATTGAACACCTGTCTGATAGGATCTGCTCTCGGAATATATTATAGACGTTGTAGCATAATATTCAAAAGAGGCACGACCAACGATGATAACGCGTCACGTTTATTGGACCCGATCGCGTTTGCTGTTGCAAGTTAGTAAACTTATTTTACTTAGTTGAGCGTACGATTTGATTGCAAATTAAGAGTACAAAAGTTGATAATTTTGGTTTTAACAATAGTCGACCGGTTGGACGAGACAATGAAACCAGTTAATACAATGGGTAAAAGTGCGCCGATAAATATATATGTACTACTTTTTTATACTTGGGTTTGCCCGTAATTTGTATGTATTTTATAAATAATATAATTTTTACTGATTATTGCGAAAAAAAGTATGACATTTTAAGGTTATATTATTGAGTATTTTGGGTTATTCTGAATTGAGAAAGTATCATTAAATAAAATGCGTATACTTCACTTGGAGAAATTTTTATATGTATACCCGCTTTTGTGGTTGTTTAGCTTTAATTTTTCAAGTATCTCGAAAGCTTTCTTTTATATACTATGACCACTAAGCAGACAATATTATCAAAGATTTCGAATATTTTCAAAATATTCACACAGGATATTATTTTAACGATTTTCCACACCACATTTCAAAACTTACCATGCGGGAAAATCGTAGATTTCATCGTTTGCGTCGGTTTTAACAATCACATTTGCACTATCCGAGATATATTCGTTTAGATTTTTTGATCTAACTTGCGGAAGAGCTGCTAAGCAGCAGAAGCCGAGGACAATTATTAAATTGAGACCATTTAACTTGCTCATTGTTCTACTGGGGCAAGGGTAAGGAACTGTGATGTATTTGATTAACTTTATATTTATATTTTTTGTTATGTCTATTTTTAGTACAATTGGTTAATTAAACGCTTAGTCGCGCTCACTTGTTTAATAATAATAATAAAACGCGACATACAAATACAGTATCTAATTATATAAGTACGACTAAGTAACGCAATAACTAAAACACCGACGGGGGTTTTTTTTTTAAAGTAATAAGTTGCTTTCAAGACGGCAGCACAATTAATCAATATATTTTTGTATAAATAAATTTTCTGAACCGCACTTTGCGCGTATTTTTTATGCAGGATTTTCAGGTAAACAGAATTAATCAGCCGAGTGCTGTATAACTGTAACTGTAACTGTATCACACACACACACGAAGTCTCGCTCTCGCAGCTACACTTTCCGTCAACGAGACTGACACAACCAGCGCCCTGTCAACGCAAGAATACTTCTAACTGTTTCAACCGTTTTCATTTTATAAAATAAATGGCCGAACAACACTAACGACGAAGCGACGAATCGACGACGAAGCGTCGACGAAGACAACGACTAAATCGGCGTTATTATTGCCGATCAAGAGCAAGTGATCAGTGTTATCGGCACACGGCACAGGCACAAGGCACAAGGCACGAATACGAACGAAGTTCGAAAGTACGAGGCACGAGAATGAGGTGGGCGTGGGGCGTTTGTGTTGTTCTATTTTTAAATCAGTCTGTAGTTTCTGCTGTGACAATTACCGCTGCTAAGCCGAAGTCGACGCCGAAGCCGAACCGAGTATCCAACGGTGGTTTTAAATATATCCGTTAGTTCTTGTTGTTGTTGCTCTTTGTTTTTGCTATCACTGTTATTTGCATTTATTTAAGTTTAGTTGGCTTAATTATGCGTCTGGCACGTGTAGTGTATTTATTAAGCAAAAGGTAATTAAATTTATTCATTCGGGATATTTTGTTGATATCGACTTTACACTAAGGTTAGGTGTATATTCAATTTAATTGTTTCTTAGGTATTTATTTGCATATTATTTTATCCACTTTAATATAATAAATAATTAATTCAATTTTGAAGGGTATTTTGTACTATGCTTTAATTGCAAATGATAGTGAAAATAACCCCATTTTCTTACTATACTAGATGCAGTCATATTTCCATAAACATTTATTATGGGCGTTACCATCAACTGATAAGTGCAGCTATAATAAAGATTTCTTATCTAAATTTGTAAAGTCGATAAATTGGATTCAAATCAATTGGAAGTTATTATCGCAAATCGATATTTGTGTTTCTAAACAAAAGGTTCGGTCAATTCTATCAATTAATCGAAGCTTACTTACTAAAATATAATTATTATTCAGATGAACAGACCGCATGTTAATGAAAGGAGAAAAACCGCTTGCTATTATTATTCACAAAACAAAGTATCGAAATTAGTCACTATTGGCAGGCCGTACTGTAGCGCCTGCAAACAGCAGTCAGTTTCGTCAGTTTATGCATGTGTACCCAGATATGACATGACGACTCATTAACTTTTAGCATGATAATGAAAAGTTACCCAACGAATTGGCCAGATTGAGGCATACTTCAAATGTAAATTAAAACACAAATCCAAATAATTACCAGCCTAGTGTTCCAATTACGATTAGTGTCAGATTGATTCGAGCATAAAATGGGTAAATTCCCAAAGCGAGCCTACAAATAAATTCAACATTTGAATATCGTACCTGTTGTAGATAATGTAGAACTTAGTGAGTGCATCGGGTTTATTTATTTATATCTTGAATGAAAGCTATTAAAGCTGACAAGATGGGGAAAATACGTAAACTAGGTAAACTACTCTAAAGGTGTTACTTCAAGTTTTAAATATTTATTAATAATGCAGCGAATCAATTGCGGTTTTTAGCTATGCAAAATAATGGTTTAAAATTACGTCGCAACACTTTCAGATTCAGATTACATATGTTTATGTAGATATACATATATATCTGTGAGTCCCAACTACAATAAGTCTTAATTGAACTCGTGCGCTGACTACGGTTTAGTCTGTGAACCCAAAATAAGATTCCACAACGTCATCATATCACCATATAGAAGATTATCATCTGCGCCTCAGTTGATCAAAAGTGCTGAGAACTAAATTTGCATACTATATACATATATAATATATGTTTTATATAGTATGTATGTATGTATGAGCATGTTCACATTTTTGGCATATGATCATTAACCGGAAAATTCGTGTCGCATGTCGCACTTTTAGTGATTTATCGCATTTAGTTAATATTCACTTGACTAGAATCGTACTCATATAATATATAAATGGTACAGCTGAGGAATTCATTATACAATATATTTACTCTCATTTGCCATATTGTTTTGACTTGTTTGCAAAAATCTATCAACGTCATTTTAATGCCAGACTAAAGCTATTATATAAATATAGTCTAACGCTCTCTCTCTCTCACTCTCTCTCTCTCTCTCTCTCTCTCTCTCGTTTTTTCTCTGGTTTGTATTATTGTGGCATCCAGAAACAAAATCGACTTAATTTCACTAGCAGAAATTAAGCAAAGTTGTTCAATTTAATTGCAACTTTCCCTTGATTTGTTTGTGACGTCAGCAAAACGGAACTGAATTAAACGTTTTAATTAAGCAAAATAAATTAGAATCGAAAAAAAAAATCGTCGTGGAAACGTGATTTCATTAGTAAAACATAAACATTAGATGCTGATTGTAGTGATACCTGAATTAGCGCATGCTTTGAATTTTAATGGGTAGCTAGACTCGTCCAGACTATAATTATGTCTATAATTATGATTCAGTTTAGATCAGATATGTTGAACATTTAAGTGGCACACAATAAATTGACTAGTTGGCATTTGAAAGTTGCATTTATCTAATTAACACTGATACTCTCATAGTGTTCAAAAATAAATAAATAAATTAAAACAAATGTATAAAAATATGCTAGCAAATATTTCAGGGTAACCTTTCCCAACAATAAGGAAGGCTTCCTTTTCAGGAAACTCACAAATAAATAAATACAATTAAGCTCTTATTCATGCAAGATTTTATGATAAGTAAATGAAACACCCAAAAATAAGTAAGGTTATTTCAATGTTATGACTGCACAACTTGCTGTACAAATATTGAAACGGGTGTATCGGACTTTTCAATAATTCCGGCGACAAGCGATGACAAATCGACACCAGTTGTTCGACGTGTTTGGAATAGTTATCAAATAGTCTATTTTAAACACACATACACGTAACACATTCATACATTAAAGTATACCATACATAATTTTAATATTGTTTCCGATTCCGCCTAAATCAAGCAAACACAACTAATTCCGGTTTAAGCTGTGGATAATTCATATCAATTACAGAGCGATTAAGCTTTTGATATACTCTGAAATCACTGAAAATGAGTAGAGGAAAAGTAATAAATAATCTCAGCAACCGCTTAAATATATATATTCTTGATCAGGATCAATACCCGAACCATCGTCGATCTGTCTGTCAGAATGCACCGATTTCAGACGCTACAAGTGCAATAAAAATAACAATTTTAAAAAAAGATACCTTTGTAAGTGGGTAATTACGTATCTCCTATCGATCTCTTTCGACTACAACATTCTTACTTGGAAAAGACAATAAATGAGCAAGTTTTAAAGTCGTGCAAGCTACCTAAGAAAATATGTGAATAAATTATTAAAGTCCGTTTTGCATGCAAATAAACAAATCTGAAGACTTATGGGTTTGATGCATTTTGAGCCAGTTCATTTTACTTTTACTACGAGATTAAAATGAGGTTTTATGGGAAGTGGTTTTATAAGAACACTGAGCATACAATAAATTATAATTTATATACATTTATTTATATGACAGGCTTAATGTAAGAAATGATTGATTACAAAGTACAAAGCCCTTTTATAAATTACTAATAATAGTTCAATTCTTTCCAAGAGAAATATTCTTAAGCCACATTCATAAAGTCATCAGAATGTGATATTTTTTCTTGTTTTATTTATTTTATTTTTTATTTATTTTCTAAACCAACAAATAACTAACCAACAACTAAATAAACAATAATTGTCATTGCTGCTTAAAGTGCTAAACGTTTTATTGGCTTTGCTGACGTCTTTGTTCGTTTGGCCAATAACTCAACTCACAACTGACAACAATCAGCTAGAAAACCCGTTTAATTAAATGGTCCAATTAAGCACGTTTTTTATTAATTGCAGTCAGAAGCATATGCAAAAAACCGTTCGTGCTCAAGATTAAGATTCAAGGACAACGATTATAAAACTATTGTGATTTGCTATTAAATGGCCAAAATTATTTAATTAGCATAATAAAACCGTTCAATAACCTGTATAAAATGCGGGCTAAGAGTGTCAAAAATGCAACTAAGCATTTTTAAGTTGACCAGAAGAAAAAACCAAAGAAATAAAAAATATGAAACGGGAAATCATGTTAAGGTTAAATTTTTGTAATGTTCTTGGACAAAAGACCTTTTAATGTTTATAAGAAAACAAGATAAGAGTTAATCGGAAAGTTTCGTAGACAACATCCTGTTCTTGACATTGAATTTAATCTTCGATTGCAAATTTACTTGGTCAAGAAGAACTTATGGCATTGGCAAATAGAGTAAATAGAGCGGCCAAGTGGTAAGAACTTGACTTAATCCCTTTTAGCCATAACCGATGATACCAAAGTACTAAAAAAAAACCCAACGCGCCGTTGAAATCGAGACTACACTGCAAAAAAAATCATTTGGCATAAAAAATATAAGATATATAAAATAAAAATTTTTCTTTGTGAGAGCAAATAACAATATTCGAAACATTGAGTTACTATAACTATCAATGTATTTAAACAATTATTTCGAGTACAATACATGTTTTGAACAATTAAAAAATGCATCGGAATTTTGGCACTGACGGAAAGGTATTATCTGTATAATACATATATAATGGAATATATACAAAAAAAAAAGGTTTCTTGAAAAGCTTGCGTTTTTCTTACAAACATTAAACGACCCTCGCATGGATAAAGAAAAGTTTTGAAATTATTGTCTCAATATATTTTTGTGGTCAATAATTGGAATTGTGGTTGAATTTTTTTTCTTCAAACTAGACACCCTGTATGCAACGTTCGAAATTGTTAATAACAGTAAAAACAACTTGGAAACAAAGTGTGCTAACACACACAAAAAAAAAAACAAAAACAAAAAAAACGCTTGGAAAATTATAATTTAATTGTGTTGATTATTTGCTGGTGTTGGTGGGCTTTTGTTTGGCTGCGGCTAAGCGTTAATTGCAATTATTAAATTTAAATTTGTTATTAGATACACGATTATAAATGCATAATAACTGAGAGCTTTTATTGTTTTTTTCAGAGTTTGCACACAGAAATTGTTATTAGCACTTATTGTGATTGCTAAAGGCACTTGAAGTTCGTTTTTTTCCATTATTTTTTGCACTGATTTTCAGAACGATTGCAAAGTCTTTATTCTCAATACAAGTTTGATTTGCTGGTCTTTGTATTTATTTGAATTTTTTTCGTAATTACTTTTGCTATTTTTTCTTGTCTTTTAATTCTTATCTGATTACGAAGCGCGACGCGATGTTTGGCGTTTGACAGCAGTTTCGATACTGCGGCAACTAACGCAATGGGGAGTATAATTTAAATAAGATTTGCAACCAAACCCAACCCCAACCCCAATTCCAGCCTGCCAATTCCAGTTTGTTGCCCTTACTCTCTATTAAAAAATAGTTAGTTGAGCAGATTGTTTTTTGCATGTTACTTTTTTTTTGTTGAGGTGCTAACACTTGCAGCTGTCATTTATGGCCATTATATCTGATGAGAAATGGGCGATTTTTGCAGCTAGTAATTTAAACTAGATTTTCTCACACTTGGAAAAATATGAGTTAGGTCAGAAAGAACTGAGAAATGGGATTGAAACTCTTATTTTTGTAAAAGATTTAAGATTAAAATCATAAATACTGTGTAATTATTTTAAAATAAGAAATACTTTTTGAGAGTATTAGAATTATTTTGTAAATTTTAACTAGTTAAAAAATGTATTTCTATTTAAGAATAATTTTCAACTTGAAATTTGATGATATGATGAGTCTTGAAATTGGAGCAATGTTTTTCGCTGAGTGTAGTTCCCATGTGCCTTAGTCGTGGCCTATAATATTAATCGGTCTATTCCATAGTATTTACGGCATAATAAAGTTTAAGTATTTGCAGTTCAGATATTTGTCAATAAGCTTATCTCCGGTAATAAATTTCCATTCTAACTGAAAGTGATTAAGCAGTGTGCTTAATTACACCATCCGAAGAGAGCACATTTAGCAATATGTAGATTTACAATAGTGCTACAAATAATTCAAAGTGATAATGATACTGTTAGCCTCAAGGTCTCGAAACTCTGGCAACAAAACAAGCTAACATTATCAGTCAGAATCGGTGTTTATTTCGAGCGAGTGTTTTTTTTTAGTTAAATCAGCAAAAGTTTATTGCATCGACAGCGATTAGATAATTGCTTAGCCAATCATATCTGGCACTAACCTGTTACCAAAGTTTTTGTGATGGAACCTGCTGCTTTTTTCTATCCCCCCTCCTGCTGCACTTGCAACATTTCGTTTGACCAAGGCCCAAAATTCGCATCGAAGTTGGCCCACTTGGAATAGGAATCGGATTTTGGTCAGGCTCATTTATGGAGCATCACTTACGAGTTGAGACTGATGAGATTCACGGAAAGCAAATCGTTGTCTAGTTTGAGTTTCTAGTTTTTTTTGATAAGAGCATCGTCAACTGATAGTGGCAAAAGTAGTTTTTGAGCAAATAATAATGCGTTGAGTGCTTTTAATTTTGAATTTATTATTAATTGTGGCAAGTTCGGACTGACAACTGCCTCTACCAAAAGAGGGATACACTTCGACAACATTACGATCTACAATTTAAAGAATTTTTTTTCAAAATGTGTAACTTTTATTAGGAAAGGGAATTGTTAGAAAGAGGATAAATGACAAATTTTTCGAATTATTACAGTAAATGTTAATTTGTTAAAAACATATGGATAAAGATAAAGCTAATACATTTTTCTAAATTCATTTTAAAAACACTAAAATAAATAGTTAAAAAGAAAAACACATTTTCTTCAGGATTTGTTTGAGTGCCAGATGAACACATAAGTAAATATACAGATACATATATAAATATATACATACAATAAATATATAAAGATGAATTCCTAAGATGTTCTACGGAGAACGCTTAAACAGAATCCGTTCGACAAACATACAAATTAACATATCGCTAGTCAAGCCCCCGTCTGGACGGGTAGTCAACCAGCAAGTTGTAAGGTGCGAACCTGCAACTAATTATATCTACAACAAAAACAAGCAACAAATAAACAGTAGCCAGATGATCAGAATGCTAGCAGCCTGTCCAGTTCTAATTCAGATTACGTATACGCAGTGGACACACCGCCAAAGTGTTGGCCAATCACAGAACAGAAAAACTAAAAAACTGGAAAACTCCACAAGTGGTTGTGAGAGCAGGTCGTGATTATAATTTTTAATTGCACACCTGCTGAGTATCACATGGAAAGTATATATAAGCTTGTATATCTAATTTCTACGTATTGCAATAACGTTAAAATAATCAAAAATTCATTTGCATTAAAAATATATATAATAACTTTATTTACATACTAGCCACACTTTTAAACTATGTCTCGTTAAATCAAGGTTTATGTTATTTAAATTGCATCTTAGTTGACTTTTTTTTGTAAGAAGCTAAATAATTTGTTAATATTCAAACTATTTTAAAAACACACTATCCATTTTAGGAAGTCTAATAACATCTTTTATAGAACTTTCTTATATTGTATTTTAAGACAATATTTCTGTTTTTCTGTGTGATTAAGATTTTCCATTTTTAATGATTTCAAATTGTAACAGATTTCAGCGCATTTATAGCAACCAGCTTTTGTTTAGCTGCATGCCAACTATTTTAGGACTCTTAAAAGTAGGCAACAAGTTTTTTGCTATTGTCCAACTGAATTTTGTTTTATTTCAAATTTATTTCAATATTTTTTTTCTTTCATAAATATTTTAAAATAACATCGAAGAAATTACGCTTTAAAAAAAAATGTTATTTGAGGCAGGCTATAACAATTTCTGAATTAATAAGATAAATTAAGATAAGCACCAATAATAATAGTTCGAAAAGTTGAAATATCCAATGATTTCGGCCATTTAGACACACCTGGATTCTCTGTCTGCTGTTGACGAAACCTCATTTCTTTAATGAATTTAACGGGTTTTAAAGGACGCTTTTTTAAATGTACTCTAAACATATATTAATTTGTATTTACTGATAGTCATTCGACCTTAAAAATGTCAGCTACCAGCTCGTTAATGCTGTCCTTAAGCAGTTCAGATTAACTTTTCCTTAAATTTTCGCAAGCTGATAGAAATGTGGTTTCCAAAAATGTGAACTTTTGGATTTCCTGAAGGAAAGTCCGCGTAATCAGCTCGACTGTACAGTTTCTTCAGTCTGAAAATTAAATCATTAAAGTGATGGGCAATGAAAAGATATACAATAAATATTAAAGTACTTGCCAAATTATTTGTTGTTACGCTTGGCTCCACAAATCACCGAGAGAAATTGCATTGCCTCAAAGTATTTCCACCGCACCGGGTTCCGGTTGCTCCTTTACAGTTCCATTCTCGAAGATTTTCACACTTTCCTTGCAGTCGGCAAATTTGTTCAAGAATTGCCTTCTGCCCATCTTGGAAAAGGTGCGTTGCTTTGATAACCTCAATCAGTAAAAGTGCACCCATAAACAAATAGTGATTCCACTGCAGTTGCTGATATGGCTGCAACCGTTATTGTGATAAGGGCTTCGACTTTTGATTTGAGTCACGTTAACTGTTTACATAAATATTGTCGAATTCTGTTGCTAATTAATGAATCGCCTCGTTTTGTGTATTGTACAGAAAATTAAATGTGATAAATTCGTATTGTGAGAAACCTGTCATGTAAAGTGCTCCCATCGTAAATCAACAAACTGGTCAGCTGTTGAGCAAAACATTCCCCAAATCACCCACCTGGCCAACAGTTTCCGTTACAGCTTGAAGTGATTTTAGAATTGCTGTAAAACTATATCAATTAGTTGGCAGATTCCGCTTACAGATGGTCAGTGCTGAGACTGTTGTGTAAAAAGTTCATTGGCACGAAAGTATGTACTATAATATATAGTATGTAATATAGTAAGTACGATATATTTGCCAATTTTAATGACAATACCAAAATACTAAAAATAAAGCCCTAGACGCTAACAATTTTAAATGCAACAGAAATAACAACTGTAATATTTTTGTTTACTCCTGTAAATTTATCTAAAAAAAACTCAAATAAACCCAAAATAATATTAATATATTCTAACTAACAGACAGTCTAGTACATTTATGCAACTAAATTTTGCAAATGCAAATGCAACTTGACAATTGTTTGTCGACAAACTTAGACTTTTATCACTTTAACACGCGATGTGTTTGTTTTTGCATTTTCGCAGAACAGAAATTGAATTTTGAACAAGTGCAACTTTTGTCGCCTGTGCGAAACTGACTAAAGGTCAGTGCTGTGTGCACAATGGTCGCATTGTCGATTAATTTATTTATTAAATGCCAAGCGACGAATTTCTAGAGGCCAAAGGTGTAACCAATAATCTAACTGGCATTGGTCATTAATGAGCAGATTAAAATTTAACTGGGGACCACTTGCAATCAATTTCTCTGAATTTTGAATAAAAATAATAATAGAATAAATTTCTATGTCTATTTTATTCTTTATCGCGTTATTTCGTTTACGTTTTAGCCGAAAATTTGAAAAATCTGTCTAGTCATTCTAATTTATTCGACGAGATGTTGCCAGATATGTACATTTAGGTGCGGGGCGGCAATAATGTCTGGCAAGAGCATCTGGCAACTGGCAGCTGTAGAATAATGGCAACCAGAGAGCCAAAACTACGCATGTAGCCGGTAGTGGGCGGTCCTCTTCATGTATTTACTCTCTCCTCAAGTCTCCCTCTCCCTATTCCAAATCAATGACGTGTGTGGCTTCTGTTGGTGCAACTTGTTGCCACACATTTGGAATTTGGGATGTCGCTTTTGTTCTTCCAAACAAATTGACAATTTTGAATTAATCACTCTGATAAATTAAATACATATATACCATTTATATACATATGTATTCAGCTGTGATAAACATTTGTATTGGATCTGTTTCAAGGTGCCCTTGACAACGGTTTGTGTTTATTAGCTGACAGTAAGTGAAAATTTGCAAATAAAATATTAGTTAATTAAAACCCGCTTCAAGTCACTCCAAGTATATTTCAAGTGAAAAGACAATGACTTTCAAGGGTAGCCAATTTATGTTTTATCGCTGAAATACCACAAATGTTTATTTCTAATAACGCAATGAGTCAAAGGACCAGTAATAAAATCTTAATAATTGAAATTTGTCGTTTTTCTGGTGGCAAATATATAAAGCAATCATCGAGGAAATTCAAAAGCATTTTACTCTCCATATTTTCACAGTTATCAATATAAAAGCAAATATATCTAATGGTTATCTTGATTTACTAATAAACCAAACTTTAATAGAGTTAAATGACAAAATATATGTTTGTCGAGTAGTATTTAATTAGTTATACTTTCTTGATTGGCCAAATATGGACACCCTTCTTAACCTTAATGATTATAGGGTATAGCAAGTACAAGGTCGCCAAGGTTTAGAAGCATTTATGGGCCTTGTAACTGCAACACGTGTTGAACGGTTAAATAATTAGTTGTTGCGCACAATTACGATTGTACAACAGTTAGTCACGTCCGAAAAATTGATGGGTTTGCTAAAGTTCTCGATTTTAGTAAATAACTCTCGCTTAAAAATGTAACTTAATAATTCGATAAATATTTAAAAGAAACACATTTCACATTTTTCTTTTCTTATCAGAAATTGCAGCAATAAATAAATTGTTCCAGCATAAGATGATTATATATCGTCTGTGTGTCACTCGAGGAATGAAGATAAACAAACTGGCAACAATTTTTAATATGTCGTGAGCGCGAGAGAGAGAGAGATAAATATTTGGATGCCACGAGACAAAATCGCAAACATTGAAAAAAATGCGAAAAAACAAAGAGTATTTTTATAACTCAACTGCTTGCTTACATACAAACACACACACACACATATATATATATATATATATACACTCGTACACATATTAATTACATACTTTACGCATAGCGGCTGTAGAGCTTTTCGGGGTTGAAAAGTGAAAGCACCGCCTAACATTAACAGGCAGACTGACTGTCTGACTTTATGTCTGTCTTTTTTTCTTGATTTGAAAATCACAAATTATGCAACTAAGTTGTGCAAATGCAAATGCAATTTCGAACCATATACGATGGTGAGAAGAAAATTAAACAGTAAAACTTACCTGTTGGAACTCATTTTAAATGTTATAATTAGTTTGGCTTCCTCTCGAAATTGAGTTTGAATTTGTTAATTTTTATCTTTGTTGAATTTTAACGCCACGCGTCAACAATTTGTTTTTTGTATTGATTGCTTTGGCCACTGTTGAGATTTGTTTGTTTGCAAACTTAAACTGTAATCACAATAAAACGTGTTTGTTGTTTGTTTTGCTTTATCATAGAAAACGAAATAATTTCTGTGCAATTTTTTATCGTCTGTGCGAGCGAAACGCGTACGACCACTTGGAAAAAGGCTACAACACTGACTAACGACGATCGCAAAGTTGCGCCCTCATGTAAATAAATAGTTTTTGCCGCTCTCGTGACTCGCATTTACACGCACACTAACACACATAAGCATTTTCTGCATATCCAAGTTTGCACGCTTTTGGGGCAGAGCCAGCTGTTGTTGAGCCAAAGAGCGAAGAGAGCGGAGAGCGAAAAACAGAAAGAGCGCAACGAATGTTATGATAAAAAGCAATAATGAACTTTGTAGCCACGCTGTGATGCTCGACTTGCATATGCCCTGTAGCCAATTTTGAATTTAACTGTACATGTATTTGACAAACCGTTACATATGATTGCCCAAAAGGTTAGGTAAATAGTAATACTTATGTGCTTTTAATACATACGTTCCTCTTTAACTTATCTTATAATGTCACAGAGAACGCAGCTGTGCATAAATATGTGCGACAAATTAAGTATACCCCATCACAATATGGCAGAGAGGAGTGTTAACAAAAGCTTATAGAAGAGAGGAGAGTAGAAGCGTCATACGTGACTGTAGCCGGTAGTCGGCAGTACTCTTCGCATATCTATTCTCTCTCCTCACCCTACATATGCCATCGCATTCACAATTAGTGACGTTTTTGTCGCCCCTGCTGATGCAATTCGCGGCCACATTTGAAATTTGGCGTGTTGACTGCAGAGTGTCGCGTTTGTTCGTCCAAACAAAATGTTTAGCCATATGACAATTTTTGTTAAACACTCTAATGAATACAAAAGTATGTATGTATAATACATACATATGTATGTATGTATTTAGTTGTGATAAACATTTGGTTTCAAGGTGCCCTTGCCAACTGTTGCTGCCGGTTAGTCTGTATTGACAGACGGTCATTGCGAACCGGTTCCAAAACTCGTGCTTTTTTCCTCATTAGTTAATTAAAAGAACGCTTGAATACCGAATGGAATGACAATGACCTTCGGACATGTTCTGGCGATGAAATACTATAACTGTGTGGCACCAAACGTGACGCAAAGAGTCAAAGAGATTAAATGATAAAATTGGTATACGTAACGGTAATCAGAAGAGTGAGTTTCCGAATTCTCGCAATCTTTTGTTTTCCCGAGCCGAAATTGTGCGATAAAAACAAGTTTCTGCTGCGTGCATGGTGTTGGTTAGGGGAAGAGGGGAAGGGGGGAAGGGGGGGGGTGTGCTCGTGTGTGCGCTTGTGTGCGCTTGTGTGTGTGTAGAGAGGGGCTCGTCGTCGTATGTGTGTATATTTATACGTTTATATGTATGTATTTAGCTTGCTTATATACATACAAATTAATTAAATTATATATTTTTGAATTTAAAAGAGTTAAAAATATACCATATATAAAACCAACAATCGATAAACACATATAAACACATATAAATATAACTCAGAAAGAAAAACACTCCCTTAAATTCCAAGCACATTTGGAATATAATTGTAATTTTCCCGGGGGGTGGGTGTAAAGTAAAAATTATCATTAAATTGCTCTAAGCTAAGTATTTACTTTAATCTTAATTCAGAATAAAGCACAATAGGCAGAGAATGGGGCGGAGGGGGGGGGGGGGGGGGCAGGGGCCTCGGCTGGTGATTTGTTGGGACCAGCGGGTTGCGTCAGTGCGAGAGAAGAGGAAGGAGAACTAAATTAACCTAAATTGTGTGCTCTCATTCAAATACGGCGCAATTTAGTGATCAAAATGTGCAAATCCATAACGGAAATCTTCATTAAATAGTATACATTTTAGTTAGTTACTGCCCAGAACACAGAAAGTAAATTCAATTGGTTCAAGGTACTGCATTCCTTGAGTTGTTTTTATGATCATAAATATATATATCTATGTAAATGGACAAATACTTACGGATACTTTGCATATAGGAGTAATCAACGGAATTGGGAATAAATATGATGCAAATAAAACCAGATTCAATCAATTTTTAGCGCCAATAAAATTTAATCAACTTGTTTACTCTGTGAATAACTTTTAATTGGCTAGAAGTATTTTTATCTGGTATTTTAAGGGTGCTTAATATCTTTATTTGAATACCTCTGAATATTTGCACATTTAAATATTGCACGGCAATTAGAAGGCCCGTTTAAATCTTCTGAATATTCAGTTATCTTTCACAGTTATTCGTATTGTAGGTAAAAGACAGATTTAGTCTAGGGTGGCCAATTTTGATAACCGTGCAGGGCCAGCAGAGCTGGTGTTGGCCCCTGATTGTGATGGGGAGCCCTGTTAATCGTGGCGGTTTAGCCCAGTCCTTTCTGCCCGAGATACGTGGCAAGAATCTGCCACAGAGCCAGGAGAATGGGGAACTTTCGCCTCGGAGAAGGCGACTTCAAAATGGTCGGAAGGAACACAGGACTTGGCAGGTGATGTTTGTTACCCGAGTAAGCCGTAACTAACTGTCTAATCACAGATCGGCGTTGGCGGTTCCTGCAACCTGGTAAAATTATCTGCAGTATTTGTAAAAAATACGCATGTTAAAATATAATAAATTAATAACAGTAAGAATTCTGTAGTCGAGTTAGTTGGCTCGACTACCGATATACCCTGTGAGGGGCGCATATATTATGCCGATCAGGCGGAAATCCGGCCCCGATGCAGTTGCGGCGAATTCGCTCTCTTTCGTCCTCTCCCTTTCTAGCGCAGGTAGTCAGCCATTTGAGCGTGTCTGACACACATATTCATGGGGATATGTACCGTTGGTGTGGGAGCAGTATTGCGGGTGCAATACTGCCATCTATACTCACACCAGCGGCAGACAATGGTTGGCGCCAGCAAATGGCAGTGGAAAATTACCAAAAGATCACGCCACCTCGGTACAGTCGCAGCACGGCGCGAGGATTGCATTGCGAAGTGGGCAGTGAAGTCAAGCGTTAGAAGCAGAAGGAGTGCAGCGCAAGTCAATAGAGAAAGTGAACACAAGTGAAACCAAAACCACACAGCAGCAGCAAAGTGAAAGTGAAGCGTCGGCATTTGAGTGATACATCGCATCACTCAATCCACACAGATCGCACAGGACACTGAGGTCCTGAAATTGGTGACGAAACAAGATCCTTGCCACGCGAGAATTCTAGTCCCGGCGGAGCTTGGACAGATTCAAGCGAAGAGGTGATTGGTGACAAAACCAACCGAAGTGCCACGGCGAGTGGCCGAGGAGTTTCACTGCATAATTTTTAAAATAAAGTGCAATACAAATAAAACACAATTATCACAATTAAATATATTGGTGTTGTCAATTCTCGCAAACGCAACTAATACAAATTTGTTGCACGAATCCACAGCTCGGCTGAGTTTTAGCTCAGCTTTAACCACCTAAAAGGTTCGTTACAACCCTTTACCCAGTTATACTAGTTTTATTGGCAAATTTCCCTTTACACTCAAATAATGTTCATCCTGCGAGTGCATTTTTTTACAGAATATTTTTACTTCAAACCCGAACTGACCCGAACGAATTACTTACTGGCTACAGACGTAGTAGGTATCGGGGGGGCTCTGC
This sequence comes from Drosophila kambysellisi, assembly GCA_035042185.1. Taxonomy (NCBI): domain Eukaryota; kingdom Metazoa; phylum Arthropoda; class Insecta; order Diptera; family Drosophilidae; genus Drosophila; species Drosophila kambysellisi. The sequence goes on along the minus strand of JAWNLS010000946.1, from coordinate 60,781 downwards.
AGAATACACACATATATTGACGCTAGCGTCGATTATCATGGCATCTCTTTCTCACACATGCGCTCGCCTATTTATACATACAGAAAAAGCTGCTGATAGAAATGAGATATGATATATTTTCGACTATAACTTTGATGTTTCTTGTCCGATCTTAATGAAATTTCGGCAACTGATCAATATGCATATTATGTATAAATTAGAAGCCCCACTGCCTCTTATCCTGCCTGTAATCGATCAAATAAAGCAAACTTGATCTGCGCCTGGTACACGAGAACTTATATTCCAATTCTAATTTGAAGTCGCTCTTATAGTCTCTGAGATCAGCGTGTTCATACAGACGGATGAACGGACAGACTGATAGGGCTATATCGACACTCGGCTGTTGATCCTGATCAAGAATACATATACTATGGGGTCGGGATATACTTCCTTCCTTCCTACATTTGCACAAAACTATTATACCCTTATACCCTCGGGCCACCACACCAACTGTTTGGAGTTTAAATTGGGAGTTCGTTGGGACGGAGCCTATCCTCCCGGTACCACGGGTAATCAGGAGCCGCAGAACTTAGTTCTGTCCTGGTTTTTTTGGTTGCGGCCGGTCCTCTTCGTGGGGCGTATCGTGGTGGTTGTGACTTCTAAACCCAAAATGCGGGTAGGTAGAGTTTTTAACTCGGGCGTGTTGTTGCGGCTATACAAACAAGGGTGCCGTGGACCAAATCTAGCAAAAATTTTAAAGTGCTATAAAGTTTAAACAAGGAAAAAAATGCAAAATGCTTAAATGCCAATTTGTTTCATGTTTAAATAATATCACATTACAAAAAGAAACTTAAGTTTTTATTTATTAAAATTAGTCAAAAACTGAAAACATATCCAAACAACGTGTTATTTGAAACAGTCTTAAGAAAAGTTAAATAAAAGTTTAAATAAGGATGTTAATAATTAGTATGATATCCTTTAGCGCTAACAACTTCGCTTAACCTATTTTCAATGGAAGATACCAGCTTCCGGGTAGTTTCTGAGCTGATCCTGCTCCACTCCTCCAGCAGAGCATTTTTGAGATTCTGTTTGCAGGATATGTTGTGTTTCCGGATATTATTTTCCAGCAGAGCCCACAAATTTTCAATAACATTCAAGTCTGGAGACTAGGCCGGTGGAATCATCACGTGGAGGCAGTTCAATCTAAGCCAGGACTGTACTATTCCGGCTTTATGCTTGGTGTCGTTGTCCTGGTAGATCCGGAAAGTTCGTCGGTTCAGCTTCTCGGCACTTTGGAATAAATTGTCCTTCAGTATATCAAAAAGTACACATTCTTGTCCATTGTTGTTTCAAAAATCACAAAATTTCGGACACCGGCTGCCGAGATAGATGCCCATACCAGGACACTTCCTCCGCAGTGCTTGACTGTTGCCTTTCTGTGTTTGAGATTTAGCTCAGTGTGTTGGAGTGTCGCCACACATAATTCCATTCGTCCGGGTAAAAGTGTTTGAATTTGTACTCATATTCATACTCACTGTGTTCCAGAACTCCAAATCCTTGCCCAAGTGGATTTTGACGAACGTCATCCTATACCCTCTATTTTTAAGCTATTTGGCGATATGAATATCAAATTTTAAAGTGTTCCAGGATGAGTTTCCTTTGTTAGTCAGTTTGCCCATGGTCCCTGTTGGCTTGTTGCACCCGAATTGCAGGAAAAAACTAAACTGACTATAAAGGATTGGTCTATTTATACCGAAAAAATTCAACTTTAGGTAAAAAAATCCGGGTTTTATGGCAGGTTCCAGAATGTAACTGTTCCAAATAAGCTGGAATCATAAAATTAGGTACTTTTTTACATAACCCGGACCTAGCGGGTGGGGAATTCCCAGTTTATTAGGGTCATATATTAATTTTGGTGGTTAATGAATGTACCTGCCCCATGGGGATCTTTGGAATTTTTGAAAAATAATGCAGGTAATTGAAATTTTTGCTAGACTGCTGTTCCAAATAAGGTGTTAGACACTATATGTATATGCACGTGGTTGTAGCCAGCCAGTAAGAACTGCAGAACAGAATTTGAGTGCAAATCCATCTTAAAGGGAAATTTGCCAATAAAACTAGAATATATTAAACAACTGGGTTAAGGGTATATCGTGGTCGAGCTAACTCGACTACAGCATCTTACTTGTTTTTTTTTTCTAATTCTAATTCCCATTTTAATCAATATTTTTTTAATCCTTTTTTCGTTTTTGATTGACTTTTATCAGAAGGAATAAGTACTTTTTAATGATGTTAAAAGGATTCCCACAAAATGATAAACATTAAAGTTCTACGACATTTTTATGTATCCTGTTGCTTTTGCTGTTTGAAGCGCCAGTGAAAAATACGACACTGTTACATAGAAGTGGTTTTAGACCAAGGTGGGTGGGGACCGTGTTAAAGGTTCGAACAATAACTGCTGCCGAATTGCTTCGGCAGGTTTATTGAAAACTTCTAAATTATCTTACAGATAGATACAATTATTCTTATCCTACTTAGGAAATCTAGTTACATATTTACTGCTGCAATGCGTCTAGACTCATTATCCTATCAGTTCGGAGAACTCTTATCGCGGATGGTTTATTACGGACGTACGTGTCTTTTCACGTCTTTACATATCTTCGCGATAAGAAGCCTCCTTCCTTCCTTAGTATCTTAACATTGTAAGATTGAACAGTAAACCTAAACTAAGTCCAATTGGGGGCGGCCGGGTAATTGACGCTTAAATTAATTCCTGTGCTGTTGGGGGGTACCGTGAGATTAAGGGGGCTTAACGGCAAGGTAACTCGGCTCAGTTACTCAATTTCCATTCCCCCTGTTTAGTTTCATTCTAATCAAAAGCCATTGCTACGAGTTCATCAAGAGCAGAGCATCGTAACACAGCTACGCAGCTAATCCATGGGTTGTGATAATAAATATGTTCACACCATCTATCGCGCCGCCTGCAGTTAGCAGATAGGCAGCGTCATAAATTAGATTATGTTATATGTATACGCATAAATAATTATTGATTGTTTAGTTCATCTAGCCCTAAGCAAGCCTTATCGTCTAAGAATTCTGTATATGTACTCAATAAATTCAGTGTCTTTAGAATCTCATTCTGTTCACTCATTTCTACCATCGCCTTACTGTGCCGCATCGTTGAATCGATCCTCCCTCTCCGTAGTAGTAGTCAGTCCTTCTAGTAGTCAGTTTATGTGCTGACGCTTCCCTTACAAAAACATTTTGGTGACCCCGACGTGAATTCCTGCAGTTGCCAACTAGGCGACAAAAAGGATAAGAGTGTGCTCTCGTTGAATAAACGACCACGGCACTTATAACAACGTCCATCAAGCGACAAAAACTGATTAAGAAACAGATATAACGATACATATCTGTAAAAGTCCAACAAGCGACAAAAAATCAGTCAAAATGGCATCAGAAAGTCTCAGACCGGCTATCACAAAATAAAGCAGATTGCTCTAAATGTCAAATGGAAGATTGTCCAGGAAAATGACGAAGTCATAAGAAAATCTGGCGGCTACCATGAATAAATACTTCACATACTATGGAGGAAATAAGAACAACAGTTCTGAATTGCCTGGAAGTAATAAAAAACGACCCGAAACCATAAACCAAGCAAGGAGGGACAGCGTCAGCAATCAACCTTAGAACCCAAGGTTATTGCGTTGTGCCGGCGACAAAGGATCTCATCACTACATCGCACATTGCACCAAAGCGCACCCCTATTGAGAACGCAGCATTAGGGCTCATTAGGAATCCTATGGGCACAAATTCAAGAGGTCCATTTTCGGCTGTATGAAGGAAGAAGTTGAAAACCCAGAAGAAATGGATATGATACAAAGGATTATCTACAGGAAGAAGATGTACAAAGGGCACTAGCTTCAAGAAACGATAAGCAGTGCCAACCAATGACATAAACTTGCCTCTCATAACCATCCCCCAATTTGATGGGGATATATTAAAATGGACACAATTCTATGATATGTTTGTGCCCATGGTACTACACGAGACCAACAATTCGGAAAATGTGGTATTTAAAAGCGTGATCGGTGAGGCAGAAAGATTAATACGCCAAATCGACTTAAAAGAGGATAACTACCTTCACGCATGGAACATCTTGGTTGACGCATATGACAATCCAAGAGACATTGCTTCTACGGTACTGAACCGATTTTTAATGCAACATAAAATCGCTTAAGGAACTCTATATAGTCACGTTGGAGTCCCTTGCATCTCTCAAAGGACTCGGACTAGACATCTCATCGCGGGACCCAATTTAAATAGCGGTCATCCGAAACAAGCTGGACAGCACAAATAAAACTCTGTACGAGCAATCATTAAGCAACTCGAAACAAATTCAGAAACTGGACACCATGCTCCAGTTTCTAGAACAACGAGTTCGTGTTTTAGCTAGCGGAAGCAAAACACACATCAATACCAAAACAGATCTTGTGTATCCTCCTCAACAAGGAAGGATTGTCTCTATTGCAAGAAGTCTAACCATATCATATATCGGTGCGACTATTTCCGTGCAGCCGCTGAGAGATTTGAATTGGATTCAACGACAAAAATTTTGCGTCAAAGGAGATCACATGGCAAAGTCCTAGTCGTTTTAAGTGCTTCAAGGTCAAAAAAGATACAACACGCTGCTGCATTTGGAAAATTCTTCAAATCAGCAAGTAGCAAAAATATAAATCTACTTGCAACAGCAAAGGTAATAATGGACAACAAGCCACCTTCAGGGAGGGCTTTGCTGGATTCTGGAACTCACAACGACTCTATTATCTTTAAAACGACACGACTCCACACTACGTCGGTGGACAGCAAAGGACAACAGAGCTCGGGCAAATCTATTGGTATATTATGTAACGACTTTACAATGCGGATCGAAGCATTTATTCTACCCGCACACAATTACGGATCAGCCAGCCCAAAGCATTGGAACATGCCAGCCAGCAACACTATCTATCGTTGGCAGGATCCACAGTTCCACAAACCTGGTAAAATCGACATGCTTATCGGTACGGAACACTCCCACAACAACACAAAATATCCTCTGGACCAATCAGGCAAAAGACCAAATTGGGATGGGTTTTTGTGGCTGGAAAGATAAAAGAATCAGCAGCCATTTCAGTATAAGTGAACAGTAGATTAGGATCTATAACATACACATATAAATGGTTTTAACTAATAATACATAACCATTGAATATAAAATTTATCTAACGGCCAACAGTCCAGAAGGTCGCTGGTGTGAAGGCGCTTCAGCCTCCTGCGAGTGGTGTTGTTCCCAAGTGTGATGGCCAACGGGTTCACATGGTTATGCAACCGGTCGTTATACCGACTCGTATGTCGGTTTATCTGCGTTTTGACTGTCGGTAGTCCGAAGTCGTTGTGCAGCGTCTTGTTGCTAACATATGGAGGGCACCAGAGATGTCTCTGAGCGAGCACCTTGTTCTGCAAGACTTGAATTTGGTATATCCAAGGGCCCAGAGTCATATAGTAGGAAGTGTCCATCATTGAAATATAAAGTCTATGAAAAGGCATCTAAAGGCTCTCGCGCACCCAAGAACAACATAAGAACATACTTCCAATTAACGGCATTCCCCAGAATCGCATGTGCGTCAGGTACATTTTCTTTAAATTATGTCAATTCCAAATAGAAACACGATTACTCACATTACTCCTTTACTTTTCATACATAAATCCGATTATAAAAACAAGTTTACAAATTATAATATACTTCAATTGATAATTAATTTGATCATTTATAGTAAAGTATGTATATTTGGTTGTTGTCAAAAAATCTATTTGGAAAGGACATAATACTTCGGCTATGCCGCCGAATTTGTTTTCATGTTTATGTTGTTGTACTTTCCCAATCAATGTACATACATAATACATACTTACCACATACATATAAAAGTTTTCAATAAATGGCGAATCAATCGAAAAGTAATAATAAAAATAAATTAAAATTTAGGAAAAATAAAATAATTTCGCACTTTTTGGGACTTTTAAAAATTTAAAATTATTTTAAAATGTTTTAAAATAATTGCCAAAAACAAGAAAAAAATAAAAAAAATTTTTTTTTTTTTGGTCATTTTTGAATGAGCCCGCGTTTTTTGCGTGCATGACGCATTTGAGAGTATTTGCATGATGAGCGCGTCAAAAATTCAAAATATGCCTGGAAGTATACTATATAAATGCATTTTGGTAAAAAGTAATTTCTTGCCGAAACCCGGGATTGAACCTTGATCTTCAGTCTATTTTGACATCTGTCAAATACGATTTTAATCCCCCCTGGCGCCAGTTTTGTTTCCCATATGAAATATATATGTATATGGGTAGGTTTAATACTTTATTGGTTACTTTATTGAAATTGTTAAATAATAATGAGTTTCAACATTAAATTGGGTTTTCTTCAGTTTACTCGAACAATATACTTCGCGCAGCTCACTCGACTTCCTCTCTCAGAGGTTCAACTCCTTCGTCGTCACGTCATCGTCGTCGTCGTCGTCGTCCTCGTCGTCGTCGTCGTCTCTCTTCCTTGATCGGATTCGCCGTCTTGCGAATTCGCTCTCGTTGCTCTTCGTCGTCTCGGCATCGTCGTTGTTACTGTTCTTCATGTTCGTCGTTGTTGTTGGTTGGCGTTGGTCTCAGAAACCACACACAAATCCCACATGTATTTGTAAGATTTGACTCTTGTTGTCAATTCTGTATGCTCCCGGTTCATGTACCAGTAGCAAAGTGTCGCCGCAATCTGTACTTGAAACAAATTGGACTGAACGAAGTGAATATTAAGTATATTAAGTAAAAATTCATGGCTTATATACAACATTCTTAGATGGTATTGTTTACTTAGGACTAGTTCTACTATATACAAGTTGACCTAAACAATCAAAGCGCTTACAGCTACCATGTCTTAACATTATCTTATTTACGACGCTGTGTCTCTGGGAACATCTGCTTACTCCAGGCCGTCCGACAGGTGCGAAAACCCATATCCATATCCATATTCCAGCTCATGGTTCTCGGTTTATTCGTTCGTTATCTGCAGCGATTTTCTTGCTCTTGACGAAATCGTAATGTTCTTTATACGCAATTGAAAAAAATAAAATCTTTATTGAAATGGAATATTTTATTTTAAATAATTTATATCAACATTATTCGAATTTTGTATTATATTTTTTAGAGTAGTAAATGATGCCCATTTAAATAAATTCTTTTATATAGGTAAATGTCATTAAAAACATATTCCAGAAGCAGCTTCAATCTGACGGTGTCGAGTCATTCATGACGTTATCTTTTAAGTCCATTTGATCAGATTATTATAATGACAAATATTATACACGTCATATGACGGCATCAGTTTATTTAAAACGGTTGCGATTCAAAACCAAGAAAGCTAAGCAGATTCAAAAGCTTTTTGTCTGTTTTATGAGTATGTTATGATTTACATATATCTGCTCAACTGGTGACTAATGCAACATACCCTAACAACGAGAAATTAAATTTTCTCAACAGATTCGTAACTTATTGCAGAATTAATATTCATCTGTTTGTTTGTCTGTGTTAGGCAGCCTAGTCACCCAGTTTTAGGGCTATGCTAATGAAACCTGGTACATACGACAAATCATTTATTAATATGTAAATAAGCACCTCATGATAGCAATTAAATTAAAAATTAACAGAAACTTAACCTAAAGGTCAAACAGTATATCAAGTTTGAATAGCAGCCAAATTAGTAAATCGACCAAGTTGTAAAATATTTGACATAGTTGTATAATATTTATAGCAATATATTTAGTATTATTTTGAAGCATGGAATCTATTCTTAATTAATAAAAATTAAATTCATACGGAAAATACACAATAATAAACGCAACTAATTACACTGTGTTACAAACTGTATAACAAAGCACAGTAGCTTCTGCAGTTACCGTAAGAGGTTTCCAAATGAGCGTTTGTGTGTAATTATTAGGTACAGTCTGCTGACTGACTAGCATCCAATCCCCGCCGCCCTCCCGCCGTTGAGCGATCCAAGACACATTCGAATTGTTATTGTTACTGTACTCCGCCAAGCTAAAAAGCTCTCGAGCGCGTCAACTCTCGCAGAGCTTTTTCGCGTGTTATTTCTCTCTCACAGCGAAGCAGGTGTTTACCTCGCAAGTGAAATTTCTGGTCACGTCAGTTTGAATCAGAATCTCAGTCAGCAAACAACGTCGAGTTTAAATAACAAATAAACAATCATGCCAATCGGTGAGTCGTGAGTGCTACTATATAGTTGTGTTAGTTATTGTTGTTTTTATTTGTGTGTTTTCCATTGGATAGTACAAATGGAATAATTGATTGACCTCAAATTATAGTGGCACCTTTTTTAGTGCCAAGCCCAAATTTGCCGGCAACGAAAACTCTCTCCATCTCCCTCTTCCCCTTCGCTTTGTAATTGGGTTAGTTTTTTTTTTGGCCGGCATCCAAGAAAAGTACAAAAGTAAAATGTGGTCACAATATTCGATCTTCTTCATTGATTTCTATACTTTGGCCATATGTTTTATTTATTGTAAAATTACCGTTAACGTATACATGTAGAACATTGTGAACAGATCACGGAGTCAAATGACAATAAATAAGCACGAGGTGTTTTTTAGTGCAAACAAATTACAGAATACGATCGCTAATTGCAGCTGAAAAAATGAAGACTATAGATTTCTACGGAGCACCTCAGAAAATAAATATTTATTATAATTAGTATATGCAGCTAACTAAATGTGTTTCTTCTTTGTTATGTCTATTAAAAAATACCTCTGCTGGAGTCATTCAAAGAAAACAATCCCGAATCAAATGGAATTTCTTATCTCCTTTGAACTTTGACAATAATCAATACGAAGCAAACTTGACCTCGGGGAGTGTATCAAAATGATGTCATTTCTCGACAACATTTTCCATTCGACAAACGGACACATCTGTTGTTTGTTGTAGCTACATTTTTTTATAGAGATGAACCTAAATTTTGAATGCCGACAGCTTTTAGATACAAGTATCTAGATATATATAAGTATACATATACATCTAATATCTCGCAGAGAACACGCTGAGAATATCTATTCTATTTTGCATCTCAAATGAGTGTGCTTGGAAATAGACACACACAAACCTAATGTATCTATGTTTCGGTTAGCTAATAAAGCTTAGCTCAATGTTGAGCTTGGCTCCAAGTAGCACTGTACATGTGGAATGAGTAAGCGTTTGGGGTCTAGAAAATACTTTTGTCTGCCGGCGTCCATTTAAATGACATCATGCGATCCAAATGCGTTGTTTTGCTACATATTAAAACCAAACCCAATGGCAAATATTTTGGGAATGTCTCAGTTGGGGAGACTAGAAGACACCCTGTGCCCTGGCAAAATTAAATGTGAATAAACAATAACAATATATAAATGTATTCTAATAGTTATTGAATTTATTGAATGCATAATAAATGCATTTCTACTTTTATTATTAACAAAATATTTATTTCAATCAAAATGTTATATTTTTCCATTGTTTTGTAAACTTGCAAAATATATATTATACAATTTTCTTAAAATTTAAGATTTAGAACACTAGGAATTTATCATCTATTTTGTACATTTAAGTTTATTTACAATTTATTTATCAATAATTTAATAAAACAATTCTTTTTTTTAGAAATTAACACCCCCGATAAATTGGAATATCAGTTCTTCCCGGCCAGCAGTGGTGTCTTCACCTTCAAGGTACGCTCAGCGAAGGATGCCCATATTGCGCTCACCCCAGCCCCCCAGGGAAGTGCACCCATTTACGAAATCTTCTTGGGTGGTTGGGAGAATAGCAAGTCCGTTATACGCAAGGATGGCCAAAAGCCAGATGTCGTCGAGGTGCCAACACCTGGCATTCTGAATGCCGGTGAGTTCCGTGGCTTCTGGGTGCGTTGGTATGACAATGTCATCACCGTTGGCCATGAGGGCGATGCAGCTGCCTTCCTCTCCTATGATGCTGGCTCCCTGTTCCCCGTTAACTTTGTGGGCATCTGCACTGGCTGGGGTGCCGCTGGCACCTGGCTGCTCGATGGTAAGCAGTTATAACTATTCAAATTTTGAAATACATAAATAATTAACTCAAATCTTTAATAATTATTCACAGAGGCGGCACCCTCGGCGCCAGCGATGGGCTTCTCATCGCCAACGATGGGCTTCTCGGCGCCGGGTTCTTGCAGTGGTCCCGGTTGCTGGGTGGCTGCCGCCAATGGCGAGGTGCCACCAAATGCCATGCAGGGTGGCTTCGATAGCAGCGAGCAGCTGTATATTGCCCGTGCTCGGCATGAGGGTGATCTGATTCCCGGCAAGCTGCATCCATCGCACGGCGTCACCTACATTGCCTGGGGTGGCGGTGAACATGGTCACAATGAATACGAAGTCCTCTGCGCCGGTGGCGGTCACTGGGTTCCGGTCGAGGCTGGCAACATTCCACCCACCGCTGTGCCCGCTGGAGAGACATCCGAGGGCGAACCATTGTTCATTGGCCGTGCCACCCACGATGGCACCGTCACAGTGGGTAAGGTTCAGCCATCCCACGGCTGCGTCTACATCCCCTATGCTGGCGAGGAGCTGGCCTACAAGGAGTTCGAGATCTATGTCTCCAACTAAGTACTGCATCAGAGATCCAGTCCAGAGATCCATATGTATTTAATAGTCAAAACTATGCATCTTAGATGCCTTGAGACGCACGCACTGAAATTATTTGAAATATTATGCAAAATAACCGTTAATTCAAATGCTTGGCATGTGAATATATACTATATATATTTATATATTTTGTCAAATTAATTATTTTCTTATTGTTGATGATGGAATCTCGTAATCGAAAAGCAGTTAATACTGCAAATCTTATTCTTATATTGTAACTTTGGCTTAATTAATCTGAAATGTTAATAAACTTTAAGTTTAAGGAGATCCCAAATTGCATTATTCCTTATTTGTAGCTGTCATGGGAGATATCATTGGAGAGATAAGTACTTGTCCCCTAAAGTTGGGTTAAGACTTAAAACAGCCTTAGATTTGTCAAAAATAATCCAAATTTACACATTTAAATTTGAAAACACGATTTCAGCTGGAATTGTAAGCCAAATTTGTATAGAGTTTTTCTAGATTTTAATATATTTTCCATGTGTACTTGAATATTACCAAATGTGAACTTTGCAGTCTTACGGAATACTCTAATACCAACTAATAACAGGTGACAAAGTTCCATATTACAGGGAGGAGCGTGACCGGAAATACTTGAGGAAGCTTACCAGCAGCTGACTGTACCCTTAAAAGGTAGCTGTACTTTGGTAACAAATTATAAAAACATATATAATCAAGAAGGTATTTATTTGCTAAAGACTTATGCATATTATTGATAATTATATTGGACTTGTGCTTATTGATAAGCTTAAAGTGTCCCCTAAATATAAACAAAATAAATTAAATTATTTATTTATATTACAATCGTGACACTTTAAATGAGGCTCCATAAAAATAAGTACACATGCATCCAGCCAGAGATAAGGAGCACTATATAAAAGCCGTAGCAATCGGCTAAAAGTTTCAAAATAACTGAAAAATGGCAAAGCTGCTAGCCCTGCTGGTTATTCTCGGCCTGGTTGCACTGATTAGTGGAGAGCGTAAGTGTAACAGTTATTGGAAAACAAGGGAAATTATAACAATTTCCTTAAAGGCATCGTTAACTGCTATTGGGGCACTTGGGCAAATTATCGGAGTGGCAATGGAAAGTTCGATGTATCCAATATCGATGCTAATTTGTGCACCCATCTGAGCTATTCGTTCTTTGGCATCAACAATAATGGGGATATTCAAACGTTGGATTCATGGCTTGACTATGATTTGGGCTTCATTCGTCAGGCCGTTGATTTAAAGCATCAGAATTCCAATCTTAAGGTGCTCGCTGTTGTTGGTGGCTGGAACGAGGGTTCGGAAAAGTATTCCAACATGGCCGGTGATTGGAATAAACGTCAGAATTTCATCAACTCTGCTTTGAGCCTGTTGCGCAACAATGGCTTCGATGGCTTGGATCTGGACTGGGAGTATCCAAATCAACGCGGCGGCAGATGGGAGGATCGCTCCAACTTTGTCACCCTACTGCGTGAACTCAAGGAAGCGTATGTATCGATCCACTTATGCGTTTATCTTATATCGATAAAAATCGATAAAAACAATATCACATCATTAATTTTATTTACAGTTTTGCTCCGTATGGCTATGAGCTGAGCATTGCTGTCGGTGCTGGAGAGTCGACAGCTGCCACCTCCTACGAGATAGCCAACATTGCCCAACATGTCAACTTTATTAACGTGATGACCTATGACTTTGCCATGGCCTCGGATGGAAAAACTGGTTTCAATGCACCACAATGGGCCATCGAGAATGCCATCAACTACTGGCTGAGCCAAGGTAGATCTTAATCCAAACTATTTCCAATTGTTTCTGACAATCAGTTTCGTAGGTGCTCCCGCTCACAAGCTTGTGCTTGGCGTGGGCAGTTATGGACGTAGCTTCCAGCTATCGGATCCATCCCAGAATTGGCCTGGTGCTCCGTGCCGTGGTGTTGGCGGTGCTGGCATGTACACCGGCGATGGTGGCTATTTGGGTTACAATGAGATATGCCTGAACAATTGGCACACGATCTTCGATGAGAACAATGCAGCTCCCTATGCCTTCTCCGGAGATCAATGGGTCAGCTATGACAATGTTCTCAGTGTGCAGTGGAAAATGGATTTCGCCCTTAGAATGAACCTAGGCGGTGCCATGATGTGGTCCATTGAGACCGACGATTACCGCGGCCAGTGCGGAGAGTCCTACCCACTCCTGAAGACCATCAATAGAAAGTTGCGTTGGTAAATTCCAACGAAATATATTTTTGTATTTTTAAAATGATTATTACAACTTGACAATAAAGGCATTACACGATAAATAAAATCTTGTTTAATTATATGAATGGTTATTAAAATATATTGCTTGGATCAGCATTAATTATTATTTAAAAATGTATTTTGAACAACAATTCAGAGTCTTCTATTTGATATTTAGATGACTCAGTAGTATCAGTTAGCAGACAATAATAGGCTAAAAGTAGATTATTTCGCATGAATTCTTAAAATATGTGTTAGCCATAAAACTGATTTAAAGTTAAACTCATGGGAAAGAAATCTAATCTATCTTTATGCGTATATTTCTGCCCGTCGAGAAACAATGAATTTTGTATGTCGAGACAATGATCCGCTGTTTTAGATTTGCGGCTTATACGCACTAAATTAGTCAACATAATGCCAAAAAAAAAAAAACTATAAAATTTTAAACTGCCAGCTTGCACACGAAACGACAAGGAAAACGTGTTGTTGCTATCTTCGCACGCATTCAAGGGTCTGTGCGATCCGCTAGGAATAGTGCCGCTATTTTCTCACACATTCAATACACTTGAGGACCTACTAGAAAAGTCCGTGCTTGCTCGAACGCATCAGTATAAAGGAGTTTTTTTTTTTATTTTACCAGAGAACATGTAACGAGGGCAGGATAGGACCGAAAGTCACAGGAAAAACATGCATGGAAAACCTGCAGACTTGACAACTACTTGCGGTGGCTCCGATTGCTCCACGGATGGTAACTTCCTGAGCGAAAGCAACTGTAATAAGTACTATTAGTGTGCCTGGGCCGTCCGCTACAATTTCGATTACATTTTATTATATCTTTAAGCTAGGAGTATATAATGGAAGCTACATTGCTGATGCAAAAAAAAGGCTTACATTTTTAATGTTGTTTGTAACTGCTTGCAGATCTTAACATAATTGCGCAATAATGCGTGTTATGTAAAACAACTGCGTTTTTTAACGGCAAACGGAAGCGGCGTCAACAAATAACTGCTGGCGCAAAAATGTTCGGCGCTTTTAAAGCGTGTGTGCAAAAAGGAAACAAATGAAAAGTAATTGAGTATAACTATTCTAACTATTTACAAGTGTGAATGAAAAGTAAGGATTCTTTTAATATGTTGCTTACTAGTGTTAAACTATTTTGAATATGTTTAACAGTAATAAATAAGAAGTTATGACTGTGACGATTTTCTTGTGTACTGTATAAATCAGTTTGTCAAGCAAATGATGTTATAAAAGTGCCAGATACTGACAGGGAGTGCTATGGTACCAGATTAAACTCAAGTACTCGGGGAAATTGATTAGAATACCCTTAAAACTTAACTAAGTGGGTATTAGCTTTATTTATGCGCTTATTTAAGTCTAATTTATAAATATAGAATGTGTTATTGATCAACGAGTGCATTTGTATTTAAATTATGACGGCATATTTTGATGCAATATGTGAGGGCATTGTTATTTGTTTGGCCTTATCAAAACAGTGCTGATAAGTGGTAGTAAGAGTAACCGACCTATAAAAGCAGCAGTAACAATGAATCCAAAGCCAAAACAAGAAGTATGAAGCTACCATTCGCATTCTTGGTATTATCGTTGATCTGCCTGGGTTTCGCCGGGCAGGTCGCCAGTAAGAGTAAGTACGCATAAGACAAAAGATAAGATATATAGATAGAATGATAAGTTATAACAATTAGTCACTTAATTCATACGAAATTTCCTGCAGAGTTAATCAACTGTTACTGGGGAACCTGGGCCAACTATCGTCCGGGCAACGGTAAGTTCGAACCGTCCAACATTGATCCATCCTTGTGCACCCACATTAGTTATACCTTCTTTTGGGATCGGTGACTCGGGTGAGTTCAAGTCCCTGGACACCTGGCTGGATATGGATGATGGATTGGGTAAGTAACCACAGCAAGCAATCAATTATATAAATAATCCTAAATATGCTATTGCAGGCTTTATTAGTAAAACTATTGCACTGAAGCAGCGTAATCCCAATCTCAAAGTATTGGCTGTTGTGGGTGGTTGGAATGAGGGTTCCGCCAAATACTCGTCAATGGCGGCTGATCCAGGAAAGCGTGCCACATTTATTTCCTCTACATTGGCCTTCATTCAACAACATGGTTTCGATGGGCTGGACTTGGATTGGGAATATCCTGGACAACGCGGTGGTGCTGCCGCGGATAAGGCCAACTTTGTGACGCTCTTGAGAGAAATTAAGGAAGCGTAAGTAATACTCTTATAAATTATTGAGAAGATTTTACCTAAATCGCGTAAAAATTGAGCTAGCAAAGAGAACAAAATTCTTGTTTCAAGAACAAGTATAAATAATGTGTTTTAGATTTGATCCTTATGGCTTGGAATTGGGCATTGCCGTGGGAGCTTCGGAAGCCACTGCCCAACTATCGTACGACATTCCCGCTATTTCGCAGCATTTGACATTCATTAATGTGATGACCTATGACTTCCATATGGCAACCGATGGTTATCTGGGCTTCAATGCCCCAATGCCTGAGGTGGAAGCGTCCATCGACTATTGGCTGCGACAAGGTGCATGATTTGAATACACAATTTTGAATCTTTTACTCATGGTTTTCTACTTAGGCACACCGGCTGAGAAACTCATTCTTGGTATTGGATTCTATGGTCACAGCTACCAGATGGCGGATAGCTCTAAGAATCGTCCGGGCGACGCTTGCATTGGACCTGGTACCGCTGGCACCTTTACCCGTGAAAATGGATTCATGGGCTACTATGAAATATGTCAAAATAACTGGCAGACAGTATTTGATGCCGAAAGCCAATCGCCCTATGCCCTCCAAGGTAATCAATGGATTAGCTATGACAACGTCCAGAGTATTGAGCTCAAGATGAAACTTGTGGAGTCGAGGAATTTGGGTGGTGCTATGACATGGTCCATTGAGACCGATGACTTCCGTGGGCTCTGCGGTGAAACTTATCCCCTGTTGAAGGCTATGAATCGGGGCGTGGGTGAAAATGTGGGCGGTGGTGGCGGTTCAGGAGGAGGTGGTGGTAATGTGACTCCAACACCTTCGACACCTACTCCAACTCCAGGAGGTGGTGGTGGCGGTAATGGTGGCGCTGGCTCCAATTGCTCCACGGATGGTTACTTCCTGAACGAAAGCAACTGTAATAAGTATTATCAGTGTGCTGGGGGTGTCCGTTACGATTTCCAATGCGGTGAAGGACTCTACTTCGACGTTAACAATAAAAACTGTAACTTTCCCGGGGAAGTCAATTGTCCCTACTAAAATTTTCATAAATAAAGCAAAAATTGTGTAAACCTTAATAAGTGTTGATTATAATTTATTATATCTTTAAGCTAAGTGGTATTTAATTGAAGCTACATTACTGATGCAAAACGCTTTACGTTTTAAACTGCTTGCAGATCATAACATAATTGTGCAACAGAAGCGCAATAATGCGCGTTATGTAAAATAACGCGCCTTTTAAAGGCAAACGGCAGCGCCGTCAACAAATAAATGCCGGCTTCGAATGCTGGCGTAAAACTGTTCGGCGGTTTCAAAGCGTTTTTCTGACTTGCAAGGCAGAGCTTGTGTGCAAAAAAAGACAAATGAAAAGTAATTGAGTATAACTATTCTAACAATTTACACAGTGTGAATTAGCTTCTGATCCAGCAGTTAAAGAATGTCAAAACTATCGTAAAAGGAGTTCTCACTTGGCGACGAACAACTTGCGAAATTAACAAACAAACGATTCGGCAGAAATTCGCATGCTCGCATTTGACCAAATTGAGACAAGCTTCATACAATGTCTAATTTATAAGGACCCGATGAGGCGGACAACATGAGTATAATGGGATAATGATTCCGCGACTGGTATCCATCATATTTAATGGATCACTGATAAAAGTGATAAGGCAGAATACATCCAACATCAGTCGTGTGACTGGCGAAGAACTGATGAAACTATTGGCGCTGGACAACACATACATGATGAATTTGCCACAACAAATGGCCAATCTGTTCGAACTGCAAAGCCTGATAAACAAAGAGGATCCGCCTGATTCCAAAGAATTACGGCGACTCCACGGCGCCTATAAATTGGCAATTGGTCAGCTACTAAGGAACACCAAGCTTTCTGCACAGGACCTCTTAATGAATCATCATGAAATTATGTTAGTGCTTGTGCAAATGGATAGCAAGTCGCTGGTGCAAGAGCTCTGCAATGCAATTGTCAAGTGCACCAGTTTGTTTCTCACCCAGCCAGAGTTGCGCCTTCATGCGGAAACGCTGCTGCTGAAACTCCTTAATCTGCCAGTTGATAGCGAATTGCGCAACTACGCGTTGCATTTGCTAAAACAGCCCGTCCTCGAACACTATCAAGGCGTACAAGAATAAGACGAAGTATTTGCGAGACAACATGCAGTTGATTCGCGAGTGTATTCTGGGTCTGCCGATGAGCACGCATGTGTTGCGCGAACTGCTCGTCGTCGGATGGCGTTCGTCGCTGGGGCCGGAGCTGAAAGTGCACTGAGTATCTAGTTATGCTGCTGGATGTCATCGAACCACTACCAGATAACGAAATTCCCAGTGTCCTTAATATGCTGACACCAGTGATTCGCAACTGCAACAGCTGCTGTGGGATGTTTTCAAATCGCTTGTCGACTGTCTGGATAAGCCACATACGTTGCGCGGCAATATCTGTTTTATCTTTCATCCCGATAAAAACATACGCAAGGCTGCCTTAACTCGCCTGAGCTTCATACTCCATTACTTTATCAGCACGTCTATTGTGGATCCGCACTTGCTTAATCCGGATCTGTGCGTAATTAAACCACCCATTGAGTACACCAAAGTGTTCGATGATAGCACAGAGCAGTCATCCATTAAGCGTATGGAGGCGCTGTCGCGTCTGATGGCGATGCCCGATATCAAGACGAGCATTTACAAATCATCGCTCACTCAGATGAATATCCTGATGCACAATTGGCAGAATGCCGCCATCTTTTCGACCAACGAAAATTCCATCTTCTTGACCGACAGAAATGATCCGGAGTTGCTGCTTCCGTCAGTGAGTATTCTGCAACGTGCGCTCTTTAGCAGCCGGAAAATGCGTCTCGAAGTAGCCGAAGAGCCGCTGGCGCTGATCTATTTGGTTCGCTGCGTTCTGATGTTCCACAAATCGGAACAGATGCATGCCGAGGTGGCCATCCTGTTACTCTTTCCCGAGCATTTTGAGGCAAAAGAGTATAGCATCCAGCTGCTAGTGAATCTCTCGGCATTGGCGGTGCCGTTCACTTATGAGCTTAACGAGAGGGAGACGACCACAATGGCCGCACCAGGACCACTGATCCACGATCAGTTTAAGGGTGGTGTAGAGATTGCACAATATTGGCGTCTCTTTCTGGCCCAATGCGTTTGCGGTAGTACGGATAATTTGACTTTGTCAACGATACGGAAACTAGACATTGCGGAGTCAATGAAGCTGAAAACATCCGATCTGGCCATGGTGCATGCCACCCAAGTGCAACAGCAGTTGCAAAACCTGCTCACAGAGGAGGCGATTAACTGCAGGAGCCACAAAAAGCTGCAATATCTGGTTGGCAGTCTTCAGTTATTTCTGATCCATCTGCGTGGCAATATTAAGGAAGATCAAAGCAGCCAACTTTGGACGCTGCTGCACAAGCATCTGTGTCCTGTGCCGAGGAACGAGGCGGATCGGAAGTTATATGCCGCCATGTTGGAACTCTGCATCAGCTGTTTGCGCCATCGTTTGCCCCAGGTGCAGCAGGGTTTGAGCGATGCCCTTAAAACCCATCCGGATCACAGTTTCATTGTGATACTGCACGATAGCAACGTCTCTCTGAATCTGCTGCATCTGGTCACCGAATGTCTGATGATGGTGATTTCATCGCCGTGCCACAAGGCCAACAACAATCACATTGATTGGCGCACCAAACTCTTCAAGGAGCTGAGCATTTTGGCACGCACCAATTTTGAGCAACGTAATCTGCAGAACGTCCGTTGTCTGTTAAGGGTCCTGCGGCAGCTCAGCGATCTGCGATTGCAATTAAATGAAATCCAACTGCGGGTGAGCAGATATATACGTATATATATATATATAAATATATATGCAGGATTCATGAAATATCTAGGACATCATAGAGTATATACTTTTATGATCAGCATAAAAACCTGATAGGTTTGTCTGAAAGCTGATCTCAGAGACAACAAAACCTAGCTACTTGAAGTTTTGCATCTAAATTGTCGTTCGATAGGAATATAATAAAAGAAAACATATTTTCATTTTGAAAAGGTCATTTGCTACAATTTTCTAATCTAAGAAAGTAGACAATTTTATCTATCAACGCTATTCGCACTTAATTTATGGAAATTAAACATTTAAACATTTGTGTCGATAATACATATAACACTCTATATATATATATATATATATATATATATATCTCTCTCTCTCTCTCTCTCTCTCTCTTTCTCTCTGTTTCTGCTTATATAGCCGTATTATAATCACTTTGTGCAGCTATCTTGCAATATGAGAACGAACGCACACACTGGAACCCAGTGGCAAAGGGACTGTCTGCTGGTCATTTGTCAACTGCAGACAAAATGCATATTGAAGCCTGCGTACAGTGACTGGATTTGCAGTGGTCCCAAGGTGCTCCACTATCTGATTGGATTGGACAGCCATTGCGATGGAGAGGTACGCGCTCTGGGCTGGGTGGCGTTGGCCAATTGGTGCAGGAGCAGCGGTGACAAGTTGTCCGGCACTTTAACTAACTTGCATAAATTACTACCTGGCCAATTGGCCGCCCGTTGTCTCTGCACGCTGTTAAACAAGAACGAGGTGTTGCTGATGCGTGAACTGGCCGGACGTTTATTTGAGGTGCTGATGCGGTACATAGACACCGATATCAGCCACGACCTGTTGAGGCGTATTTCGTTTCTCGATAAGGCACAACTGGCAGTTGAGACACTGCATTTGCCATTGAAAATCAGCCCCGATGACGATAGAACTAATGCAAAGCACTCGTGCGAGATTATCAGATGCTATGTGAATATCTTCGTATGTATGATCCGCCAGAGTGGAATCTTGAGTCTCACTCTCTGCAAGCACCCCTTCATCGATTCCCTCAGCAAAGTTTTACACACGACATTTACAAAAGAAATGCACACGTCCTACATGGACCTGTGCGCTGACCAAATCTGCAGGATCTTTACCATACGTTATCAACTCGATCACCAATTTATACAGCGCATCATTGATCGCGACAATCTGATCTTTTACTACGACAGATTGGTAGGCATTTGTATCACGGCCCAGTCGTCGCTTCCAAAAAAGCAACACATGGGACTGCTTAATCTGCTAACGGCTTTCTTATGTAATGACTACGCATATAAAAAACTCTTCTATAATGCCCAAGCCACCATTTATGGTGCTTAATTTGATCTTACGTGGCCTAAGTAGCGATCATGTCAATGGAACTGTGCAGGAATTTACATTGACAGTGCTATTGATGCTGCTCGCAAAGGAGCGGAAGAAAAGTACGGCCATGAATGTGCTAGACATGTTTGCTGAGTATGAAGGCGAAAATAATGAGAAGGAGGAAGGAGACATGGACACCAGCGACAAGGAGACAATTTCTACAAATGCTTTGGGCCGACAACTACAAATGATGCCGGCGGCAAAGCCAAAGAAATCATAACCAAAACACGCAAAGAAACCAAAGCCAAAATTGGGGGGAACCTTTCATCTGTATCAACGTTTGGACAGTCTTTTCGATCTGTACAATCCGGCGGACAAAGACAGCCTGCTACAGAAAACAAAAAGTCATGGATATGTATGTGAAGTGCTCGGACAGCTACTCCAGTTATCGCCACAAGCGAATGACATGGCAGACACGGCTGGCTGTAAGCTGCTGAAGCGCGTTATCCAGCTGCTTGAGCTGTTTCTCTTTGATGCTGAGGTGTTCCATGTTACCGTCTATATAAAGCGGGTGGGTGCCAACAAGGCTGATTGCATTGTGTACAACCTAAATGTGCTGCTCAGCTTGCTGATCATATGGCACTCTGCGCCACATACCAACGTCGTCCATCCGTTGATGGCTACACGTATGGTGCGTATCCTGCAACAGTTGTGGCCCTGGATGCAGCACTCACAGGAGCTGATGGAAAAAGTCGTCAATCTGACGATGGTGCTCACCGAGAACTCTCTGGAAATGTGCAAAAAGACCGCACAGATCCCATCCAGTCACTTCAAGTCACATCTTCATCTGATTGTGTATATCGCGGCCAATAGCAAGACTCCCATTTACATAAGCTATTCGGCATTGTATGTGATGATCAACTGCTGCGGCTCAGGCGAGGGTCGCCAGTGTCTGAGCAAGATGGGTATCGTGGTCATGTGCAACAGGGTACTGCCGGTATGCGGCCATTACGACGAGATGTCAAATATACAGCTGAGTTGGCTGACGTTTTGGGAGGTTTTCTCCCGTTACGAACACGGGTCGAAGATCTGTCATTTCGAATCGCTCCTCAGAGTCGTTCGTCGCTCCCCGCCACTGAGCCACCAACGGACTTCCTGCCTACGCATTATGCGCAACATTTGCTTTTTCAATGGCAACCGGATGCAGTTGCTGAACATGAGTCATTTCGTGGATCTATTGCAGGAGATTGTGTCACAACCGCTGCAGGATGTTAGTGGAACTGGAGGTGATACACATTTAAACTCCTGCACGGAACACCATCTAGTTGTCGTTTGCCTGTTGAAGCTATTTGGCTCGGGCGCCAAATGGAGGGCAATATTGCGTGGCAGCAAATTGTACAAACCATTAACCAAGCTCTTTGATCATCTGACAACGATGCAAAAAGATAGTTTCAGGGATTTCGAAAAGTTTGAGTATGCCGTCGAACTATATGATGTGCTGGAAAATCTGTTTATTACGCTTCTGGCACGGTAACTACCAAGGAACCGACTACAAATAAGCATTTAATAGCTGAAAAGCTGATAAGGCGTTTGTTTTCGAAATCCCTTACATACATACAGGCATGAATTTTTTTGCACCAATTTCAGCTGTTGTTTACTTAATCCCTTGACCTTGAACTCCACACCCGCCCTACTGCAACATCTCTCAATATGTGCCACGGTTGTGAGAGTCGCATTGAGTTATTTGGAACAAGGTCTCTCAACGATTATATTCCTTTTTTTCTAATACCAACAGAGAAACTGTTGCGCTCTCTGCTGCTTTTAGCTCTCTGTTTACGTTTCTACGGAACGTGTAGAATCAGTTGTTTTAGGCGTGATTTGCAACTTTTACAAACATACATACACATATCTTATCATATTGTCGCACAGAAAAAAAGAATTGACAAAAAATAGCTTTAAAGGTGCATAAAATATTCTGACATGATCCAAAGCTGTTATCAAATATAAAGCTTAAGACAAATCCAAACGCAAGGCAATCATTCCGTCAAGTTTGGTCATGATAACATTAATTTAAAGCAACCAGAATTAATGTCATACACAAAAATATACATACTCATATACACTAAATGTTCGTTTTATTTAAGATATTTAGGTTGCTCAGTCACACATATTAATTACACATATGTGACTATCACTTACATAATGCTTACACACACACACACACATCCACACATCAAATTGCATGCACACCATACTAGAATTGTATAGTTTTCGAGAGATTACAACTGCCATTAGAAATACATTTGTATGTATGAATCTTTCCACGCAGAGAGAGAGAGAGAGAGAGCAAGCGAAATGCTCACAAAATAAAACAACAAATGTATATAAAAAGAGAGCAAGAGAGGCGGAGCTGCGCTCTAAAACTAGTATAAATATGCATAGAAATTGTGGCGCACGTTCAGTTAGCGACGATCGCTCTGCTTTGGTAGGCATATCAACGGACTGAATAATGGCCTCCTCCGGCAAGTATTGTTTTGCTATCGATCGCGGCGGCACCTTTACCGATGTTCTCTGCATCTGTCCCGGCGGTCGAGTGCGCACCATGAAGCTACTCTCTGAAGATCCCGAACGTTACAGTGACGCACCCCGTGAAGGCATACGTCGCATTCTGAAAGAGGTATTAAGGAATAGTTGCATATTTATTTGAATAAATGAATCAGGCAGGTATTGATTACAGGAAACTGGCGAAGATCTGACTGCAGCGGGTCTAGTGGACACCTCGAGAATTGGTTGGGTGCGCATGGGCACCACGGTGGCGACAAATGCTCTGCTCGAGCGCAAGGGTGACCCAGTCGTCCTGGTTGTTAACACCGGTTTCCGAGATCTCCTCTACATTGGCAATCAGGCGAGACCAAAGATATTTGACCTCAACATACGCAAGCCTGCGAATCTTTACCAGACTGTCGTCGAGGTCAACTGTCGCATTGTGCCCGAGCAGCCCGAACGCTGTCAGCTAAGTAAGTTAACCTCAAATTATTTGACCACCTGTTTACCAACGAATTATCTTTCAGATCACCAGTGGAAAGTGATGCAGGGCATTACTGGTAGCAACTACTTGGAAATGGAGCCAGTGGATGAGTCAGCTGTACGGGTGTCCTTAGCTGCAGCTCGTCAAAAGGGCATCAATTCAGTGGCCGTGGTTCTAGCACACAGTTACGCCTGTCCGGAGCACGAGTTGCGTATTGGAGAGATTGCCATCCAGCTGGGATTCAGTCATGTCACACTCTCACACAAGGCCATGCCCATGTGCCGGGTGGTGGCCAGAGGGTACACAGCCTGTGCGGAGGCCTATTTAACGCCACACGTGGATCGGTACCTAGCCAGGTAAGTGGATGATGCTGTATATATTTATATATATATATACATACATATATATATGTACAAAAGTTTTGTGCCTGTGCGTGTGTTTGTTTGTGTGTGTGTGCTAACTGTATGTGTTAATCTCTCGCTCATAAATTTGCTCTATGAGAGTGTTCTTGCTGTTTTTATTATTATTTTTGGTGGAACAACAATTCAAAAATCTAAAACAACAACCGTAGCAAAACGACAACAATAAAGATAATGATAATAATTAAAAAAGAAAAAAAATGTAGAACACGGTTCTGGAAAAACCTATGTTTACGTATGGTGATCAAGTACAAAATGCAATGACCAACAATTATAAAAATCTCTAACATTGTAGTATAGTCGAGGTCAAAAAAGTAGACATACCTGCTTGCATTTAATTACAATCAATAACAAATAGCCAAGAGATATTTATATGTATCTCGCATAATTTTTTTAAGTTTTCTACAGTTATAAAATTGTCTAAGTTTATGCGTATTACCTTCTTTGATCACAACTAATTTAATATAATAGTTGATTGATAATGCAAATATTTCGCATTATTTTATTATAGTTTCAAGTCAGGATTCGAGAATCAGCTGAGTGGCGTTGATGTGCTCTTCATGCAATCGGATGGTGGCTTGACCAACATGGAGAATTTCCGTGGGGCTCGTGCGATTCTCTCCGGGCCGGCGGGTGGCGTCGTTGGCTACGCTTTGACGGGCTGTCGCGAAACAAAGTTGCCATTAATTGGCTTTGATATGGGCGGCACTTCGACGGATGTGTCTCGATATGCTGGGAGTTATGAGCACGTGATTGAGAGCACCACGGCTGGTGTGACAATTCAAGCGCCACAATTGGACATCAACACAGTTGCAGCGGGTGGCGGCTCTCGACTCTTCTTCCGCTCTGGCATATTTGTGGTGGGTCCCGAGTCAGCCGGTTCCCATCCTGGCCCCGCGTGCTATAAGAAATGCGGTCCTTTAACCGTCACGGATGCCAATCTGATGCTCGGTCGCATTCTGCCGCAATACTTTCCAAAGATCTTCGGCCCGAATGAGAACGAACCGCTGGACTATGAGTTGACGAGAAGGAAGTTCGCTGATCTGCAGTCGGATATCAATGCTCATTTGAAGGCCACCGGTGATTCCCGAGTGTTGACAATAGAGCAAGTGGCTCTCGGTTTCATTCGCGTTGCCAACGAAACCATGTGTCGTCCGATACGAGCATTGACCCAATCCCGCGGTCTGGATACCGCCAATCATGTGCTCTCCTGCTTCGGCGGCGCTGGAGGTCAGCATGCCTGCTCCATAGCTAGGAATCTGGGCATTGCCAAAGTTGTGGTGCATAAATATGCGGGAGTATTATCTGCTTATGGGATGGCGCTTGCTGACGTTGTCCAGGAGGTGCAAGAGCCCAGTGGTATTGAGTTCAATGAAGCGAATGCTGAGCTCTTGAAAACCCGCCTAGATGCATTATCGGAGCGGTGTCATGCTCAGCTCGCACAGCAAGGATTCCAACGAATTGAGTTGCAACCATTTCTGCATTTGCGCTATGAGGCAACAGACGGTGCTTTGATGTGTTCTCCAGCTCCTTCTGCTGCTGTTGCTACTGCTGCATCACCATTGATTGCTGCTTATGGGGACTTCCAGGTGACATTCCTGGAACGCTACCGGACCGAGTTTGGTTTTGTACTGCAGAATCGACGCATTATCGTGGATGACATACGCATACGAGGACTGGGCAAGAATGACACACCACCGGAGCTGCAGGTGGATCGTGCCGGAGAGCAAACACCAACAGCCGAGAGGAATACACCGGTTCACTTTGATGAGGGCTCCTACGATTCACCCATCTATTTGACTAAGAATTTGCGGGCTGGTCATCAAATCACTGGACCAGCTGTGCTTATCGATCAACTGTCCACGATTATCGTGGAGCCCGAGTGCGATGTGCATGTGACCAGCTATGGTGATCTGATTATGAATGTGCAAACCAGTGGCAAGCATGGCATCAATGCCGAATTGGACCCAGTTCATCTGAGCATCTTTAGCCATCGTTTCATGAGCATCGCCGAGCAGATGGGCAGGTAAATCTAAAACTTTAAGCAGCATTTGAGTGGATGATTAACAATGGATACTTTCTTTTCCAGGGTGCTTCAGCGTACCTCAATTTCGACAAACATCAAGGAACGCTTGGATTTCTCCTGCGCACTATTTGGCCCGGATGGTGGTCTCGTGAGCAATGCTCCACACATTCCAGTGCACCTGGGTGCCATGCAGGAGACGGTGCAATATCAGTTGCGCGTGAGGGGAGACACATTAAAGAATGGCGATGTCCTCTTGGCAAATCATCCACAAGCCGGTGGCTCACATTTGCCAGATCTGACAGTTATTACACCAGTGTTTTATGAGTAGGGAATTCATCTTTTAAAATCACCATTCGCAAATTTATAGCTCTCGTCCAATTGCAGAGGCCAACCGCGTCCAGTGTTCTTTGTGGCATCGCGGGGGCATCATGCGGACATAGGAGGCATTACGCCGGGCTCGATGCCACCGCACTCGACATCTTTGGCCCAGGAGGGTGCCGCCTTCAAGTCGTTCCTCATTGTGGAAAATGGCGTATTCCGGGAGAAGCAGATTGTTCAACGGCTGATAACGCCAACGGACGCTAAAGGAGCTGTCGGTACACGGAATCTGAGCGATAATCTATCTGATCTAAAAGCACAGATTGCGGCTAATCATAAGGGGATTCACCTGGTGTCGGAATTGATTGATAGCTATGGCTTGGATGTCGTCCAAGCCTACATGACGCATATACAAAAGAATGCCGAGCTTGCCGTGCGCGATATGTTGCGGCAAATCGGGAGGGATGCATTGGAGAGGACCGGCTCCACTGTGCTCGAAGCCCAAGAGTTTATGGATGACGGTTCACCCATTACGCTCCGTGTCACCATAGATCCTGAAAACGGATCGGCCTTGTGCGATTTCACCGGCTCTGGTCAAGAGGTGTGGGGCAACTGTAACGCTCCACGTGCGATAACCTTATCGGCTCTCATCTACTGCCTCCGTTGCATGGTGGGACACGATGTGCCACTTAACCAAGGCTGCCTGGCACCCATTCAGGTGGTGATTCCCAAGAACTCTATATTAGATCCATCGGAGGGCGCTGCTGTTGTTGGTGGCAATGTGCAGACCTCACAGCGCATTGTGGACACGGTGTTAAAAGCATTCCGGGCCTGTGCCGCCTCCCAGGGATGCATGAACAACATCACCATTGGCGATAATCAGTGGGGCTATTATGAAACCGTTGCCGGTGGTTCGGGTGCTGGTCCGGGTTGGCATGGTGCTGGAGGAGTACACACGCACATGACCAATACTCGTATTACTGATCCGGAAATCCTGGAATTACGCTATCCCATGATACTGAAGCGTTTCTGTCTGCGCACCGATGACTCTGGTGGGTGTGGCCAATTCTTTGGAGGCGAGGGCGTCGAGCGTGATTTGCTCTTTCGCAAACCAGTTACATTATCCGTGCTTACCGAACGTCGTACACTTCAGCCTTATGGCCTCGCTGGTGGAGAGTCCGGCAAACGTGGCCGCAATCTCATCGTTAAGCAAGATGGAAGAGTTATTGCCCTCGGTGGGAAGACCTGTATCGATGTGGAGACGGGGGTGAGTGCAGCCCAGCATATATATATATTGAAGAAAAATAATATAATATTTGTTATATCTTACAGGATACATTTGCCATGAAAACACCTGGTGGCGGTGGATATGGACACATCGATGATGCGTCCAAAATTGATTTGTCGTCCAATGAAAATACACAGAAGTTTGTCGAACGTGGCACAGTTCACGATTATCGGCAAGCACAGGAGTCTGCATAATTGTGAATTAAATTAATTTTTTTTATATTCAATTTTATTAAAAATAAAAATGATCAATTTTATCAATTTACTGCCTACATTTAATTAGCGCGGTAAAATTTGTTTCTGTTTTATTGTGTGACCAGAGCAATTAAATAACTCATCTGGCTCTAGTTTGTAACAGCTGATCGATATTTAAAAATTATGAGGTCTATCGATAGTATTCGAGCCTCTTACCTGTTGCTTTCAATTTGTTGGACACTGTCATTTCTGCCAAACTAATGATTCTCTCGGTCTAGCAAAAACTAAACTGCATATTTAATATTTGTACGCCATATGTACATTTTGACTTAATGAATTAATACCGGCATTTGTTTACCAAATAAAAATTACTTATTGTTAATAACAGCTGTTATCGTTGCAACAGCTGCTGGAGCGGCTGGCCACAGCGACAAATTTGTCCCAGCAACCGTTGCTGGAGTTGCTCTATGTCCTGGCACGCAATCTTCGCGAGGAGTTTGATGCATATTTTCAACGCGTGCTGGATCGTTTGATATGTCTGCTTAATACACAGGATGCCCAGCAACTGGAGTGGACACTCATTTGTCTGGCTCATTTGTTTAAAACACTTAAATCGTATTTGAAGCGCAAAATTGGCATCGTCTTTAATGCTATTCTCCCGCTATTGGATGATAATCATTATGCAGAGCATGTGACGAACTTTGCCGTGGAATGCTTTGCCTATATAGCGAGAGATGTGCGCGACTTTCCACGTTTCCTTGCCTACGTGCTACAGACGGTGTTGCGTGAGCAGGTCGCCAGCGTCCATGGCTGCGGACGCCTGCTCTACGAAATTCTGCGTGGTGTCGATGGCTGTTTCCACACATGTGCTGGCAATTTGCTCGCACACGTTCTTCAGCTCCTTGGCAATGTAGACGGTAAGCACACTGAGGAACAGACAACACTCCTGGCAGACATTGTGCAGCATTGTTTTGGACTGCTATTGAATTTCGTGAACGCCGATCAAAGTGTTGTTCTTTGCAGCAGTTCTGTGCCGCTGTCTCTAAAGAGGATCTTAGTGTGACTGCCACAGTGCAATTGCTGGAGTTAATATTGCCGATAATTGCGCACAAGGATGGCAAATATATTGCGGAATTGTCGCTGCTGGTGCCCACATTATTGAAGCTGCTCGATCGGCTCACGGCGGAGCCACTGCAGCAGCTGAGCACGTTGGTCAGCAGCCTCTTGCAGGCACGGCTAACGCAGTTAGCCAGCTGCTTGCTGCAGAAACAGCTCCAAGTTAGCCAGGTGTCGCGCAAGGTTTACGCCGATTTCGTCCTTCAAATGCTGGACTATAAGCTCTTTGAGCTGCTCGTTCTGCCCCATATCGTTGCACACTATGAGGAGCATAAGGATGCCGTTGCACTGGAGATATTAGCGCGCATTGTGCAACATAAACGTCCACTGATCGTAGATGCCACAAGTCTCGCCAATTGGCAGCCATATCCCATGCAACTGAAAAAAACTGAGACCTTTGAGTGTTTGGAGCAACAAATACAGCATATTGATGCAAAGGAAGAGCAACAACTATTGCTAATAGTGCTGCTACCTCATCTCCGTGCCTTCAACAAGCAGCCACTGGAGAAGAGTTTCCACTTGGCCATACAGCAGCAGTTGGCTGAACCAGCTGACTGCCAGCTCTTGCTGCTCCTGCTGCAAACACACTCTCTGCTCAAGTTTAACTTGCCCAAACAGCTAAGCGCCCAACTGCAGCAGACACTCCTCCCACTTGTCGACAACGACTTGCGTGCCTTGGCCTGCCTGCAGCTAATCCTGCTTAAGGCGTCCAAAAGCGATCTGACCGAAGACATTTTGAATGCTGTTGCCAAGCAGTTGAGTCAGCCGGATCGCCAGTGTCGTCGCATTGCCGCACATTGTTTGGAGCTGTTGGGCAGCAGCAACAAGCAGCAGCCCAATCCTTATGGTTACTTTTCTGCTGCCTGTGGCATTGTGCCCACTGTGCACAATTACCGTGAGCTGCTGCTGCAACTGCAACAGCTGGAGCCGACAGCAGCGCAGTTCAAACAATACGCCCAGCTGCTGTCAGTCTGTTGCTCGGCCTGCTCCACAACAACTTCAAATTCGTTTGGACGCCCGTGCAACAGTTGCTCGCCGAATATGTTAAGGTCATGACCACCGATGAGTTCTGGCGCTTGTTCCACGAGAAACTCTCGCTGACAGTCGCATGCATATCATCCAAGGAGGCGGCGAATGCACTGCCACAACGCATCTTCAGTTCCCAGGCACTGCCACTCTGTTGCCCCACAATGAGGAACAGCAGGAGATGCCGCTGCAACAGGCGCTCAATTATCGTCAACTGCTCTGGCAGTGCATACCCAAGTTGGGCAACATGGCCGAACTCAAGAATAGGGATCTGGTGAGTCTGTTCTTGCTGTTTGTGGAGCACGAGTATCGTGGCCAGCTGGAGCGCTCGGAACACACATGGAATCTAAACGAGATAACGGGTAAGCGCAATCACAAAGCTATGAAAGTGTTAATTAAACTAATTATCTATATTTCAGCCGACATGGACATCGATGCCGATAACTATGGCGACAACAACGAATCGGTTGAGAATACACCAACGGCAGCGCTGCTGAATACAAACCAGGAGCGCCAGAACGAAAGTCACGCAATTCACAAGCGAAATTCATTCTGCAGATCCTGCAACTTAAGTTGGCCTGTTTGAAATCCAAAGGCTCTGCACCGGGAAGCGGAGATGCGTGAGTTCTATCTGGAGCTGCTTGCCGGTTCGAATGGACAGCTACAACAAGCAGCCCGCAACGCTGGTGCAGCACAAGCAGGAGTTGGCGGGACTCATTGATGATGCTCATGTGCGGATGCAGTTTCTCCCCACTGCGGTAATCTCTGCACGCCAATTGCAGCGCATAGTGAATCTTTTCGAGCTCATTCGCAAGGAGTTTGCAGGCAGACTAAGCGTCGACTTTCAACTATATGAGCTGAAGCTGCTGCTCCTGGCGGGCAGCGTTTCCCAGCAGGTGCTCAATGCCACTGTCCACCACGTGGAGGCTGCCTATAGAAATGTCCGGCATGGAACACTACAAACGCTGGTCAACTATTTTGGCCAGCTGTTGGACATGTCGGAGTTGTGGCAATCGCCACAGATGCAGGCTATTTGTGAGGTGTTTGTCTGGCCGGGATTGGAACGATTGTCGCAGGATTCAATACATGCGCCGACACCACTGCTGAAGCTGCTTTTACTCTGCGGCGGTGGGGCATCCTATCAGTGTTGGCTGCAGCAGCGGCCCTGATGGCTCTGCTAATGAACGACAAGGCAAAGTCTGTGGTGCGCCGTGCTCTGCTCCAGCTGGTGGAGCAATTGATCGAAAGTGCCAGTTCGGAGGAGACCCACGGACCATTGGCACTGTTCATTTTACAGCAATATATATACCGGATGTGCTGCAGCTGATGCAGGCCAGCTGCCGTCACAAGCGTGCTGGCAAACAAACGCTGGACAAGCGGGAGCTAAACATCCTGAGCCTTCACACAGTGCATGTGCATCAGCCGGACACCTGTGAACTGCTAGTGCAGACGCTGTTGCCCATCTTCAACAAACAGGCGGCGAGTGCCGGACCCGAAACCGTACTCCAGTTAATCACAACGCTATCCAATCTCTGCCAGCGTGTGCCCGCTCCACACAGCTATGTGCGCCAGCTGGCTCCGTTCTTTGAGCAGGTTCACGTGCTGCCCGCCCGCAAGTTGCTCTGCGATATGCTCGCCGAGATGGCAAAGCGACTGCACAAGGAGGCCAGGGAGCAGTCAAATCTGTCCGCCGCTGCAGCATCACTCCGGGATTGGGCTCGCTTTTTGCTGCAGCTGAATGCGTGGGACAAGCGCTGGTTGGAACAGCCTGACTACGACAAGCGTTTGCAGGCGCTCACCGAACTGAAACAGCTGCTGGAGCGCAAGGAGGATGGCAGTTGTCAGTCTGCCATTGATCTGGAACTGGGCTTACTGGCCACCTACAACTGTTTCTACATGCTGCGTCATGTCTCCGACCTGGGCATGCGTGTCAATATTGGTGAGTTGCTCAAGCTGCTGCTCCCACATCTCACCCAACAGCTGAAGCACCTATCCGAAGAACTTTACTTTTGGCTGGATGAATCTTTGCTTCCGCTGCTGCAGCGATGCTTGCGCGATGAACGTCACGAGCATGCTCGGACTGAGGCCATCGGCCTGCTCGGAGAACTGGCACGCCAGTGTCCCGATGCTCATGAGATTCTGCGTGATCTTGCGCCGCTGTGCGACTCCCATGATGCGGATGTCGATTTCTTTGAGAACATGCTGCACTTGCAGACACAGCGACACGGACGTGGACTCCAGCGTCTGGTCAATGTTGCTGGTGGTGCCAGCTGGCGGCAGACATGTCCCGCTCCCCGTACCCTCACACAGTTCCTGATGCCGCTAACAACACGGGATCTACTGAGTGAGAAGCATGCCGGGAAGCATACACTGGTGGATGTGGCCATCGAGTCCGTGGGCGTCATGTGTGAGCTGCTGCCCTGGCAGCAATACCATGCCGTTCTTCGGCATTACCTTCAGCGACTCCGACTTGCGCATGGTCAGCAGAAACAGTGCGTCCGCTTGGTAATTCGCATCTTGGACGCCGTCCACTTTGATCTGTCCAATGCCGTTGGCAATCTTCAGGCGCAACTCAAACATAATGGTTGCAGACGCGCAAAAGAAGGAGTCAACAGCGACTAAAGCGCAAAACGATGAGGATTCTGAGGTAGACAGCACAATCATCGACTTCGAGGAAGAGCAGGCGGAGGATGAGTAACCATTGAATCAGCAGAAACATTCCCAAGCACTGGCGTCCAACGCAGCCAAGCACGTCATGGCCACAATCACTAGTGTTCTGTTGCCCACTCTCAATTGAGCCATCACCGAGAAGACCAACTATGACAATAAGCACAAAGTCAATCGACGTCGCCTGAGCTACGAACGCGAGGAGGAGGAAATCCAATGGGTGCCCATCGCGCTGGCCATGGTACTCTCGTACGCGAGATGTCTGAGGAGGATCAGAATGTCGATCCAGATCTACGCCAGCCCCATTGCGTGTGGGCAGTCGACTTCGGAAACGCATCGGTGCCGAGACCTACGACAAGCTGCGCAACGTTGTCCAGACCAAGCTGATGGTACGACGTGCCGAACGCCGCAAGACTGTTGCCCAGGAGAAGATTCATGATCCGGTGCGTGTGGCCAAGCGCACGGCTGGCATGCAGGAGCGCAAGAAGGTGGCCAAGCGTCTGAAGACAGCTGTGGTCCGTGGCAAAGCACCCGACATGAAACACAAGCTCCAGAAACGCAAACGCAAAGCAGAAATGGAAGGATTTTGATTAGTTTTAAATAATTCTATATTTATGATTATGAAACTTTTTCTATAGTTCTACATCTACATTATCAAGTACGTAATGTATATCTTAACGTTGCAATTAATAAATTGTTTATTGAATTGGTTTTTTAAGAAAATCTAGAAATTTAATTTGTTGTATTTTTTTTACAAAAATTAATTTTGTGTAGCAGAAGTACTCGATTTATTTAAGACTTTCCAGGATTTAATAAAAAAGATTAAAAGGACGAAAGTTTTTCAAACGGCTTAAATAAAATGACATTATTTAAAACCGAAATCTGTTCAAAATTTGATTTTCATCAGGATTGTCAAAATCGTTCTTGGATCATCCCCTAATGCAGTTCGGTGGACGAAGTTCTTGCGATTGCTTAATGCTTAAAATATTATACGAAGATAAACAAAATTAAATTTTTTATTTAAATTTAACTTATTGAGTTAATTGTACATCTTTTAACGCGATCGCCGTTACCAGGACGCAGCAGCCACTTGGCTGCATAGGCGAAAAGCAACAGCGCCAGCGTCATCACCTCCATGATAACGAAATGGGATATTGATGATCCGATTTCCAGCCAGGAGCCCGTATTGCGCACGAGAAACAAAAAGTTCAGACCCATGACATCGCAGATGAGCAGCAGGCAAATAAAGATTTGGGGTTCCTGCCGGCGAGCATACTCGCTGTGGGTGTACACAATCGCCAGATTAAGCACCACGGGCAGCAGGAGCTTGAGCAACACCAGCGACATGATCACAAACGGCGCAAAGTGACTGAGGAAACAGTGTGCAACATTTGGATCGAACGAACTGATCGATGCAATATTCCCGCTGCCGAAGAGCGAGAAGAATGTGTAGAGTAGAATGGTAAATGCCAAGCGTACTGATGATCGCAGTGACTTATGCTGAAGATGATCAGGCTCACAGATTTCCGTTGCACTCTGCGCTGCCAGCGAAAGTGTTAGGTCCATGATTAGCAGTTGGATAAACAGCGCCTCATACGATGTGCACAATAGGGTGTAGAGCGCTCCAAAATTATAGGTAATCTACGCCAGACGCACCTCCAACGACATCTCCTTACTGAGATGAATGGACACGATGGCGTACACTAAATAGAGCCAACTGGTGGAAGCGGCACAGCTAACTGGTGGCTATGCAGATAGACACACACTATGGAGTTGATCAGTATCAGAGCATTGCACAACTTAGTATGCCAACTGAAGCTCCACCTCTCACAGCTCAGAAATGCACGGAACAACAGGAGAAAAATGCCTGCCAGCAGCAAATAGTTATTCTGGTAACCCACCGAAAGCGGGAAACCACTGAGTGTGATTACCAGGAACAGCTATTTGTAGAACTCCAGCGTGGTGGGCTTGAAGTTGCCCCACCTTCTATATCCATTAAAGGCAACGAAACACAGCGAGATCAGACGACGCTCGAAGAAGGTTAAGACCAGCAGCTCCGCGCAAGCTATTAGCAACAGCAGCTGAGCTGGGGCAGGTGGTGCTCCACGAGTAACAGTTGTTTGAGAGTAAGCTCCAACGTCGACTGGGATATGCTTGACGATCAGCGGCAACAGCAAGTAAAATCCAACAGAAATGGGAACACGTTGCACCACAACAAAGACAATCAACAGCACAGCTGCTAAACCGAGGGGAACCATCTCACAGGATCACTGCTTTGCATCCTTGTTGGATGTTATCGAATTATGGGTGAGTAGGCGATATAAATACAAAATCCAGCCGAGGATTGTGAACGTGGTGCATATCAGCAGCCATTTGCGATAGTATGCATGATAGTAATCGATGCCCTGCAAGGCTAATTTCATAATGATGTTCGTGTTGATCAGCGATTCCTTAAATTCATTCAGTCGCAATCTAGATGCCGTTTTGGCAATATATGCATCGATCTCCAATGATGTCAGTTGCTCGAAACTGTTTAAGAAGGGCGCCAATATACCACGTTTGTGTTGCTCCTGCAGACGCTTATATTGGGTGAGCAACTGCAGCGCATTGCTGTGCGCTGCCAACGCCTCATATTTATCGCAACCTCATGTAGCCCAAAGGCAACATGCCAAAGTTGTTCATTGGCGGCGGCAGACCAATAAAGGCGGACATTAGCGGCGTTGGCTGTGCCTGTTCCAGTTCGTGCAGCGGCAACTGCAAGCCTTCAACGTTGGACGTAAACGTGATGCCGGAGCGATACGAGCGATACCCGCACCCCACAGCATGAAGGGTGTGTTGCATTTCTGGGGTCCTATCGATAGTGGCCTATCGCATACCACCACATTTTTGCGGCGACAAGGTTGCATTTTTTGGGGTTAGCGCCAATTGGCCATGTGACAAGAGAAAAAAAGAAATTAAGTGCGCAGGTCATGGTCATTGGCGGGCTGATTTGTTTTGTCGGTCGAGCGAAGGAATAGCGAAGCACTCAAGAGTGCGAACCCTCTGCGGAATTTAAGTGTCTGTGAAATAGAATCCGGCGTAAGTGTGCTTAGATAATTTGAACGTTATTTATGTATTAATTGTATGTTGTGTCTGTAGGTGGCCGACGGCAGGTCACGCCGGGGAATTTACTCGAATTTGTTCGACATTAAGTCGACATTTCGCCGACATGTATTCGGCACTTGTTCGATCTTTGGCTGACCACGAATCTTTTGGCGTCCGATATACGGGACATTGCCAGGAGTAACGGCAACGGCGTCGCTTGGGAACCAGCTCTGTGAGACACCCGGATTATAACACCGGTGGACACACACGCAAGCCACGGCACGTCGCCCACCTTGACGCAATATTTTTACGCCGGTGAGTGCGTTCCTATAAGGAACTATAACGCCGCGCCCCACCAAAAATAAATAAAGCCACACAGTCCAGTCAATCAAAAGGATTGGACTGAACAAAAAAATCAATAATAATAAATGTTGTTTATTCCGCTCAAAAAAAAAATGCGCTAAGTGTGTGGATTTGCGAACTGCAAAACAATGTTTATTAAAATAAAATAATATTTGCAGTCGCCCACAAACACATAAAACCCTTTTGTACATATTGAGGATGCGCTCAAAAGCCAAAAACCCAAACTTTGTAAAAAAAAAACCAATTCAGCGCCCAAGGCGCAGTGCTCCTGCACAGCATATTTATATATATAACGCCAATAGTAATTAAGTAAATGTTGTAATGTCGTATATGTATAATTTGGTAGTAATTTAAGTGTATATTTGCATATTTATATATATTTGTATTATCGCTAGGATTAAGCAAACACCACTGTTTAGTTTCATTCTAATCATAAGCCATTGGTACGAGTTCATCAAGAGCAGAGCATCGTACGCTGCAGATAACACAGCTACGCAGCTAATCCATGGGTTGTGATAATAAATATGTTCATACCATCTATCGCGCCGCCTGCAGTTAGCAGATAGGCAGCGTCATAAATTAGATTATGTTATATGTACACGCATAAATAATTATTGATTGTTTAGTTCATCTAGCCCTAAGCAAGCCTTATCGTCTAAGAATTCTGTATACAAGCCATGCATTTTTACTCAATAAATTCAGTGTCTTTTAGAATCTCATTCTGTTCACTCATTTCTACCATCGCCTTTACTGTGCGCATCGTTGGATCTCCCTCTCCGTAGTCCACCTAGTTTCAAGTACTAGTTGCGACGCCCTTCTAGTAGTCAGTTTATGTGCTGACTGCTTCCCTTACAAAAACAACCACACTTAATTGTTGTAAAAAAATTAAAGTCCGGCATCCGGATTTTTGCCAAATTGATAATTCCCCTTCTAACACCCCCCCACACCGAATACTCATATTAGAGCTCTAGTTGGGTAGGATAGGGATTGAGGGACAGCACGGAATATTCGACCGTGTTGGGTTAAATCTCATATTTAATTTTTTTTTCATTTGGCAAAATTCTGAATCCCAATTTAAATTTGAATTGCCAATAACAAAAATCCATAAGCCACTTTTCGGCAATTATATCCAATATATATATATACAAAAATATTAGTAAGAACAAATGTTTGTGAATAAACCGTAATGAATCTTGTAATGTTTGAGTAAATTCTGTAGAGGGGGAAAATCACCGGGAGCATGGAGTAGATCGATCGTCCACTCCAATATAAGGGCGATGGGTCTGCAAAATTTCAAATAGGCTCATTGCAGGAAGGGCAGGTACGTCGTGGCCATAGACACCAGGCCTGCCAACTGTTTCTTTTATTTTGTGTGTGCATGTAGGTTGTTGTGTAGTTTTGTTTTTGGAGTCTGTACCGTCTACGGGCAGGGTTGGAGTTACCCCACCCTGGGAAAACTGAGCTAGCCGAGGTTGCCCACTGAGAAACACTAGACGTGTTACAGGTGTGTCAGTTTCATAGGCAGCACCAGCACCGTGAGATCCTACAATAATAGGTGATATATATTTGTATAGTTGCTTGAGTTCTTAACTTACCCGAGTCTGTCATGCCGTGATCTGAGGTCAGCAAATAGGCAGTTCGATTATCGGGAAATATCTCCTCAAATCTCTGATATATATATTTCCTCTTCCGTAAGCTTTAAATTCTCCAGGAATAGAGGCGTGCCTGGCTTGTGAACATGCCCAGCGGTATCAAGACCGAGCAGATGTAGGAAGAACACAACCTTCTTGGCATTGCGCAGCTCCTCCTGCTTCCGGTTCAGCAGCAAACGAACCCTCTCAAAAACCCAGTCATCTTGCTTGTAAGTCTTGTGTTGTCCGGAAAAGTCCAGATCGTGATTATAGGCATCGAAATACATGGGCCGGCCGCTATCGGCAAGCTTCTCGAATATGTGGAGGACATCGTGGGCACCCCAGGCGTATGTCTGCTCGCTGCGATTGAATACTGTATCGAATTCAATGGGATTCTCCTTCCAGCCGCGTGTCACTGCTGACGGATACTCGTACAGCCCGGCTATCAGTGCTATGTGACCATGCCGCGATTATGTGGGCACGCGGGTGCGCGAGATGCCAACAATGCCCTCTCGCAAGAATGCGCAGGTGCGGCACATTGCTACAATTCTTAGCGAAGAATGACTCAGCCCGCAGTCCATCCGTGACTATCAGCACAAGGCGATCAGCTGGAGGCTCTACATTCAACGCTGCTTGCGGCTGCAGACCTTCAATCACTGGTGACCGAAAGTATATCACAAATATGGATCCCAGCAGCAGTAAATGCAAGACCAATGCGTAAACAACCCACACATTGCCACAAACAAAATAAAAACACTAAAATACTTCAATCAGCTGTTGACAAATCGCTCTGGTATCGAGTATTTTTGCTACTGAGTACTGTTTTTGAAGTTGCCGGCAGAAGTGTTGGACAAGGTTTTAAACTTTTAAAAGATACCCAAAAATATACCAGTTTTGATAGATTAAGTGGTTCTAACACAATTCGAAACTTGTTTATATAGATTATATATTATAATTTAAATTCAGTAAATATATATGTCATAAACAAAAAGCGCTATAAAAAATATAGAGCTATTGAAGTGGAATCGGATTTAAAATATGATAGAACTTCATATACTTTTTAAAGTTGCTCCGGTTGCAACGAGAACATTGAACTAGTCAAAAGAACAATGAGGAACAATTCACATCTGTTCGTTGGGTAATTTTATTCAATATCCAACCGTTAAATGCAGCAACCGCATATATAAGCTCTGCCGATATTTCTGCATAATTAATTTATATATTTGAACATATTTTGCGCATCTCTATTAACGTCGCGCCATTTTGAAAGTGGATTTTGTTTACCCGCATATATAAGCTCTGCCGATATTTCTGCATAATTCATTTTTTTATTTGACCATATTTTGCGCATCTCTATTAACGTCGCGCTATTTTGAAAGTGGTTTTTGCTTACCCGCAAGTAGTAGGGAACTGGGGATTCTATGACAGGAAGTGGCTTTGAATTTTAATTGCCTCATTATAGGTCATAAATTATTGATTTTAGAGTGGGGGGTGACAGGTGTGTGACCTTTTTTAGAAAAATGTGTGGTTTTCGATCACGTGCGAGACATTTATGATCGTAGGGTCTAGATTTATGGGTGACCTTTTTTTTATTGGTGCTTGCGATCGGAAGGAGGCGGAGGATCAGCAGTACTTGTGTGTGCGTACGTGATTATATTTTTTGAGGAGGAGATTGTGTGCTAGAGGTGTAACATGTAACCTATAGGATAGAAGCAAGTGAAAGATCGGTTAGCAGCTACCGCACAAGTGTGTAGGTATATGAGTTGATTTTTTGAGGGTGGGTTCATTGGTAAGTGGAAAAGTAATTGTTACTTCTCTTTTGTCACCTTCTTTCTCATTGGCTAGAAATCATAGGACACTTCACACCTGAATGTTTTCCCACATCATAATTATAGTATTTTTGTAGTAAGCTGTTGTTAAGTAGGTATTTCACACGTACTTTTGTCACGTGCTGCTACCTTTTTGTGTGCGTGTGTGTTTTGTTCTCACCCTTTTTTCAGTGCACTCTGTTTGAGTGACACTCTCTTTGATAATTTTCCCAATAATTTGCTTGCTAGCAAATTACCTGATATGTTTTGTTTTCTTGCATATTTATTAGTTAGTTGAATATAGTTTAAATGTTTAAATAAAAGAAATTTGATTTTCGTTTTTCATAATATAATTTATTTATTTATAAATAAAGTGCTTATATTTTCTCCATTTATTTACATATATATACATTTTTAAAGTGTATTATTAACCATATTGTTTAGCCTCTTCCTAAGGTTAGTATATTGAAATATTAGACGATCCAGTCTTATTTTATATGATACAAAGTAGTGACAAGCACAAGTATCAGCTCCTGCTATAACATCATTTGAGGACCATGAGCACACTGTTAAGTGCTTTCCATATTTTGATTTAATCAGACGATAGTTTTCATATTCCAAGAAAAATTTTCGGTATTCCTCCAACAATTTGGTATGTTCAGGAAAAATCACATCCTCAAACTCCTTGAGGAAGTCATCAATTTTCTTCACATTTGTTTTAAATCCAAATTTCGAAATGAGACCCATTGTGTTGTGTAGTCTTCAAAAGCAAAAATGTAACTAAAGAATTATTTAACTTTATTTATAAAGTGGCTATACTTGTGTTACTTTCTTTTGTAATACTTGTCTATACTGGTTTACATCTTTTTTTATTTCTTTTCCCATCTTTCTTGAAATTTCAAAGCATAAACGAGTCAGGTCAATTTCTGCTTCATGACCATAACACGCATCTAAATCTAAAAGTTGTACATCATATTTTCCCATCTTTGAACATTTAGGAATAATATAATTAGTATATATATTACAAATTTGATTTTTAAGTAACGTATTCCAACATAAGAATGATGTGAAAAATATTCCTAATCTAATGAAGGCTCTCCATGATTCAGCATCAAATTCAATTTTGTTACCAAATTGATTTAAAATTAATATACATTGCTTATCTGATTTTCTAATTTTAAAATGACACTTTATTGTATTAATTTTAGGATTATCCATTATTGTATCAGGCATCAAGAACTCAAACTGTTCAAGCCTTAGCTGAATATATTCCTTGAATGTTAATAATTGAATCCATTCCTCTTTTTCAAATCCAATAAAATTGCGCCTTTGTTGCTGCATCCAAACCATTGGTGTAAATCGTCTAGTTGTTGAAAAGCCACACTTTAATTTTAATTGGAGATTAACAAAATACTCGAATCCAAAAATGATTTCATGATCTTGTGTTTTTCTTGAATTTCTAGATTTTCTTAGCTGAAGCGTGTCCATAGTGATTGAAAAGTTGTATCAAACTAACTTGAAAATGAATTGTTGACGCTATTTAAGATGAAGAGTCTAGTTCATGTTTCTCAGTTCATTGTACACATTGGAGACAAAATGATTAAGATAGACAGAAGTTCGTGTATTCTTCTTGACTTTCAGTATATATTTGGAAACGAGAGACAAATTTTTATAAAAGAATTGGCCTTCATGCAAGCCGGTTCAACCATACCGAATTTCTTCCACTTCAAGCCTCCCTATGATATAAAAGAGCTGGATGAAATAACTAGAAAAACCCTAAAAATAACTAAACAGTATGTTGATGGATTGGATTGGTGTGATGGAGACATTTCTTATTTAAGCCTTGGTGATATATTAAGTCCATTAAATAGTTTCGCTTCAGTTATTGTGCGAGGTAGAGCTAAGAAACAGTTTTTATCTAAATATTTAACTACCAAAATAGTTGATTTAGAACTAGATCAAAGTTTAAGTCACTTTCCAAACTTTTTCACAAATTGTAGAATACATAAGAAAATAACAAACCAATGTGCTCTTAACAATTTATTTAAGCTCTTTATAATCTTAGAAAGCTCAAAATTTGAAATATATGAAAATTAAATTCCAAATGTAACATGTATGTTCCTAATTTAAAAAAAAAAAATAAATACAAACTAAAATATCTATACGATTTTATAAATTGAGTTTTACTTTATTCAATTTAGTCAACGGTTCTACATTACACTCAGATTAAAAGTTATAATAAAATCTAATACATTGCGTGCGTTCCGTAAGGCACATACGCCTTTATTTAGATGGGACCCACAGTCAGAGAACACATTTAATTTCATCATATCTAATCGTGGACATCCAGAGTCTTCAATGTTGATTACAGACGTCCATAAAAACTTTTCAAGAAACTTTTTTTTTGCATCTCCCTTTGTGATTACTTTTATGTCATTAACAAGCTCACGAAGAAAATTTCTGACTTTTAAAAAGCTATAATTTCCATCATTCCAACAAAGATTGTGCTGATTTCTAGTTAACCAAATCGCCGTTTTACGAGCCTTGGTTGATAATTTGAGAAAGTCATATGGTGGTTTTATGAGGTAATGAACGTCTTGATGATATCCATTATTAAAAACTAGAGCAATTTCTTTTAATATAAAATAGTTGTTATTTCCATAAAATCCTTGAATGTCGACAACTACTTGATTCTCCATCAAATTGACTTAAACAATGCGCTGAACTAATCCAGTTAATGGTGAATACTCAACTAACCGATCATGTATAAGTAAACAATATACTTTGGTGTTTTTCACACTTGCACTCCCCAACTCGATGGAAACTCTGATATCGATCGGTCCTGTTTTAACAGACTCATTCTGATGTGTTAAATCTATAACAACAATCGGTGCTTTTTCCTTAAATTCCTTAGGTGTTAACAACGGCTCAGACTGCTTCATATAATAACTTGTTTGGAAATTTGTATACATATCATACAAACTTGCAAATCGTTCACGTTTAAAATTTATACTCATATCATCATAGGGATACGACTCAGAGTTCAAATGCACTTTCAAGTTTTGTAAATGATTTTGAATCAATTTGTTATCAAGTAGAAAGCCTATTATAGCAAATCGAGGGCGTTCTCTATTTGCTGCAAGCTTTACATTCCACACATGATTAGTACCTTCTGCTAATGATGGATTGAGATAACAATCCCAACTGCGGAATGCTACTGGTAGCGAGGCCCCATTTTTTATTATGTTTAACATTACTAATTTCTTCTCATCACTGAGAGTAATATGTGGTACTTTCCATGTAATATTTGTTATATTTAATTTAAACTCATTACTATCAATTTTACTATGATATACATCATCCATGTTTTTAGTTATGAGTAGTATTAGCTCATGTTTACAATTTAATAAGACTTTGTTATAGTCTTCGCAAAATCCAAGCAGATATTTTAGAGGAACAGAGAAATTAAAATATCCATCATTTGATAGTAGTTTTTCGTTCCCATTAAACCAACCAGAATTCTCAAGCCTGCGACTTTCAGGTTTATTCAAGGAAACATAGTTTTTAAAGGTTGTTGAAATACCAACAAATCTAGTTCGATCAATTTCAATTCCATTCAACTCATATCGAACCCTCATCGAAAAGATAGCCCATGCAATTGTTTTTTAGTTTACCACCTTCAGTAGGTGTGTTGTTAGCCAAAGAAATGAAGCCTTCAATATTAATAAAACTCTCGGTCGGTAGTACATACAAGTCTTGATTCTGGATTGTGATTCTAACTTCATCATTGCTCTT
This sequence comes from Drosophila kambysellisi, assembly GCA_035042185.1. Lineage (NCBI taxonomy): Eukaryota > Metazoa > Arthropoda > Insecta > Diptera > Drosophilidae > Drosophila > Drosophila kambysellisi. Next base: position 17,624 of record JAWNLS010000946.1, on the reverse strand, counting down.
AAATGATTGTAGATAAGGAGAGTAGTTATGATATTCTTTTTTAATAATACTTTCATCCGAGTAGGGTTTCTCTCGAACAGCTAATAAATTAGTCATTGCTCTCTAATTTTTAGACCCAATGACTTTAAAAACGATTTATTCTCTGATGTGAGTGTTTTCCTTGACGACCTTCTTTCTTCTGCAGTATAACTCAAAGTGTTTGATGATGGAGGGTAACATATATTTTTATTATAAATAATCATTTTTGCTGTCTTAAATGTAACCGAAGTGTAACACTCTCATTACGTAAATTAACTAAATTACCGTCCTGATCAACGATCCGTATTATTAATGAGTGTAATCTCTCTCGTGTTCACAGGGAAATAAATAAGATTGCGGGGCCTCTCACTCATTTTATAGCCTGGGGGGACATTTAATGCAAACTCATGTAATACATGACTTGATTCTGCATTAACATAGGATCCGCTCACAATGTTACATTCTATTCGAATTGTATTTACTTTTAAAATATCCACAGGCTGGTCTGAGATGTGTATAGAATTCGGTTTTAGTATTTTTTTATTAAATCCAAATAATTGACCAATAGTATTGCCTTTATTAAAATATATAGGCTGTTCTTTAGTCGAAATCATTACTTGAAGCGTATTGTTGTTACTTTCGATGAGAGGGAGATTTAATTTAATCGGTTCTTTTTCCTTCATTTTATCAATAATAATATTTCTTATATCACTAAGCTCGTATGATCCAACAGGTATCTCAAAAATATGATCTCCAATATGAAACAAATTATTATCATGATCAACATTTGGAATTGAGTTATACATGTGGAAATCGATGAGTGGCACACTCATAATTTTCCTTCAATTCAATGGGTGGATGATAGTTTGCCATTAAAATTGAGCTGTTGCCCGTTAATGTGAGAGTTGTTGTCATTTCGATCGATTATCGCTAAGTGAAATAATATCGAGATTTTCTCATATTATATCATATTCTAATAAAGTCAGCGAATCCTCGTCTATAGCGTCCATTTTCAAGAGGATCATCTTTACTTATAACCACGAAACCATATTTTTCCATCCAACAAAATTGACAAATATTCTTAAATTCATCAAATTTCATATCTACGCCTACATGATCTTGGTACACATGTTTCATATTTAGTTCATCTTGCTTGAACATTATTATAAGATTTGCATTATCACGAATAAGATGTTTAGGGATGCGTGTATACGTTTGACATAAATAGAACGCATCAATGTTATTATGTCGTCCCATGCAGAAGTATGCACGAATATTATTTTGTTTCTCACATGCAACATCATCAAAAATCATTAAAGAGTTGTTTTTGGCTTTACTTGGTGCTAGAACACTTTCATTTTCTGAGAATGTAAAATATCCCATCCCTTTTATTGGGTTAACGAGTGTTTTCAAATATTCATATTTCGGTTGATGTAAAGACTTTGAATATAAATAAATATTTTCAAACTTAAGCCCATTGGGGCTTTCAATCAAACTGATCATTACATTCGTTTTCCCACAATTAGAAGGTCCAACAATTAAGGCTCTAATTGAATTGGGTAATAATCTGCTGTGTCTAACTTGTTTGTCTTCCCCATTTTTAAAATCTATATTCCTCACTTCTATGTTCGTTTTTTGTTTTATTAATCGCATATCTGATGTTGTTTACTCAACAGATCGTTACTCTCTTATAAGACTTTGAAGAATAAACAACTATTAAAATGGTAATGCGCTTTTATAAATCAACTAGTAGCAGAACAAAGCTCTATCGAGGTAGTGGTCTTATTGATAAAATAATCAACTCACTCCCAATTGAGCTACATATACCAGGTTATCAGTTCTGTGGACCAGGAACAAAGCTAGAAAATCGTTTGGAAAGAGGCGAGAAGGGAATAAATCCATTAGATGCTGCTTGTAGGGAACACGATATAGCATATTCTAATAATAAAGAATTGAGTGATCGTCATATTGCTGATTCAAATTTGGCCGAAAGAGCGTGGGAACGTGTAAAAGCCTCTGATAGTACTCTCGGGGAAAGAACCGCTGCTTATTTTGTAGCAAACATAATGAAAGCCAAGAAAAAATTTGGGATGGGACTAAAACAACGAAAAAATAAAAAACTCTGTGAGAAAAAGAAAAAATTTATGCATGTCGTAAGAATGGCTACTAGAGCATTGAAGAAGGAGAAGCCATATGATATTCAGGCTGCGATAAAAATTGCTAAGAAAGCAATTAACAAAACTATTGGACGGAAGAAAAATGAAGTAATAATTCCTCGAGTTATTAGTGTTCCTAAAGTTGGTGGCTTCTTACCACTTATACCCATTATAACAGCACTCGGAGCATTAGGTGGACTTGCCTCTGGTGGTGCATCTATTGCAAAGAGCATTAATAGCGCGAAAAATGCAAAAAAAGAATTAGAGGAGAATAAACGACATAACAGAAAAATGGAAGCCATTGCATTGGGCAATGGACTCTATCTAAAACCATATCAAAAGGGATATGGTATAACAACTAACCAATCAAAAAACTTTTAAATCAGCTACCTAATAAGCCGCTTTCAAACATTGATATTGTGAATTTTGCCCACAAACATATCCCCTTGTTCAGAGGTGTTTTTATGAGAGACTCATTACCAAAACGAGTACGGAGAAGGGAATGTGGTATTGTTAACTTAGACCTTTCAAGTGGAGCTGGAACGCATTGGGTAGCTTACTTCAAAGCTGACAAGGAAATCAGATATTTTGATAGTTTTGGAAATTTGGCGCCGCCTTTAGAGCTAATTGATTATTTAGGAGAGAATATAAAATACAATTATAATCAAGTTTCAACGATTTGATTCTTTTAATTGTGGACACTTGTGTTTAAGATTTCTATTAATGCAGCATAAGGGCGATGATTTAAAGTAGCTTGTACTCAACTTTTAAAATAAATAAATAAATAAAAAAAGCCATTTAATATTTTATTTTAGTATATAAAAGCTATAAATAATCATACTATCTTCAGTTTGATTAGGGTGAGTGTGTTGTTTACAACAGAAATTATCTGAAAGCCCGTGTTAAACCGCAAGAAAAACAGCAATAAACCCCATGATAAACTGTGTCAATCCGCTTGAAAACAAGCTAAAAAAAAAAAAACTATGATAAACCACATGAAAAACAGCAATAAACCGTATGATAAACTGTGATAAACCAAGAAACCACCTGTAAAGGTATTTTTCGGTTTAGAACTGATGATTTTGTAGTTAAAAAATGGATGAGCATATTTTGAAAGAATTGACGAAAACAAGAAACGCCCTAAAAAGAAAATTTCAAAGCATAAAATTAGGTAGAGCCGCAAATGAATATCAACTAGAGGAAACGTTTAAGCCGATAACACAACCACTTCAGAAAATCGTTAGAGGGAATGAAATAACAAATCAGTTGATGAAAGTAAAAAAAGAAGAAGAGGAAGGTCAACTAAATAGTAGGAATCAAATTAAAAGTGCTGAAAACTACAGCGAATATTATGATGCAATAGATAGAGCAATATCTGAGCCACAAACAGAGGATACATCGTTTGCATTAAGCGAGGAGAGTTATTTTAAACCTAATACAATTATAAATGAAGACTATAGGCAAACGAATGAAATATCCAATGAGATCTTTAATCTTAGTTTAAATGAATTGGAACGTCAGAAAAAACTTGATAAAGCATTTGGACCTACTAAAAAAAGTGGTCAAATTATATTGGGGAGTTCAAAAATATCTGTGCGCAACAAGAACATTGAGGTGGAAACAGGTGAAAAGTGGAACCTTACTCCCGGGTTATATTCTTTGATATACTTAAAAGATCCTAAAGGTTATGATGAAACGGATTTGGCTGCATATCGGAAAATCTTAACAAAAACCAATGCTCATAGAAAAAATCACCTGCCTAATGGTCCGCTCAAGGGAAATCGTTCAAAGAAGTACACTGAAATAATAAAAAAACTTTTCTCAAAAAATGACGATCCAAGTGCAATGTCTACACCTTTAAATAAGAAATCGATGCAAAAGGGTGGAAGTCTTATGACGCTCAGCTTAAGTAAGCCAAGTTATGTGTATTGGGATGATCCAAATGAGATTGTTGAAAGACTAAAACTTTTAGTTGGCTCGCAGGCAGCTGGTAACACTAATCATAATAATGAAATCGTTTCGATAATTGAAGAACTTCGTGAAGCAAAAATTATTTATTAAATAAGTAGTACTGTGTTTTACAATAATTTATTAATGTCAAAATGCCTCTTGACAAGTTTGGTCACTTCTTCTCATCTATCGACACAAAAGAAAGGAAGAGTATAAAAAATCAAATTGCTGGTGTTCTAGTTGATGTTGATCATAACATTATTTTTTCAAACAAACGTCTTAAAAATGTGGGTGATCCCTTGGAAGATAATGACGCTGTTAATAAAGTGTTTTTAGAAAGAAAAGTAGAAGAAACTATGGAAAACATTGAAAAACTGTTAAGAGAAAAAGATCAGATAGATCAGAAAGCAATAAGTGAAATAACATTTAGAATTCTTGATGAGATTAACAAAAATAAAATTGAGGTGGAAGAACTCTTGAAAAAATCAGAAAGTTCTTTACAAGCGAATTTTAATTCGCAAATAGAGTTATTAAAAAGTTTATTTGACGGTGGAAGCAAAAATATAAATTTAAGAATTGACTCTGTAGCGTTCGATAATAAAATACATAAATAATGTGATTTGTGTGTGCTAAGATTTATAGTCTGTATGACCGTTATCAAGTTCAGACATTACTCAAATGAGCGGAATAAAAAGAAAAGTATTTTCCATTTGGTGGAAGTGTATGGGTAAAATGCTTAAAGCATTAGTATTGAATACAAACTTATTAAAAATGTTCTCTCGACAAAACTATTCGAAAGGAAGCAGGCCTTGTACTCATTTATAAGAAATAATAACAAAAATATTATGTAATATAATATAAAATAATAATTAAAGAAAAGCTAAATATGAAAAGCAGTAAATAAAAAGTGAATCATGAGTAGGAAGAATGTAGTAGATGAATTACATGCGCCAGCACGAAAAAATTTTAAACGTCGAAGAGTTATTATGAAGGGAATCGATGATCATTGGCAAGCAGACTTAGTTGAAATGGGACAATACTCGTCATTGAATAAAGGGTATAGATTTCTATTGACAGTAATTGATACTTTTTCGAAATATGCATGGGGAGAGGCGTTGAAGGCTAAAACGGCTAAAGAAGTTAAACACGCATTCTCAAGTATACTTAAGGAGAATCGAATTCCAAAAAATTTACAGACCGATGATGGAAAAGAATTTTTTAATGCAGACTTTACGAGTTTGTGTAAAAAACATAACATTAATCATTACTCAACTTTTAGTGGTCTAAAGGCGTCAATTGTTGAGCGTTTTAATAGAACGCTTAAAGAGATGATGTGGAGAGAGTTTAGTTATAATGGATCATATTGTTGGATTAAAATTTATAAACAGTTGATAAATGAGTATAATAGAAAACATCATAGAACAATTCAAATGGCTCCAATTGCAGTAAACTCATCAAATGAGAAGAATTTATTGAACACTGTCTACAATCATATAAAAATTTTTAATGGAAGTAAATTTCGAGTTGGTGATTATGTGCGAATTAGCAAGCATAAACATACATTTGAAAAGGGGTATACGCCAAACTGGACAACTGAAATTTTTGAAATCAACAAAATTCAAAATACTAATCCAACTACATACATTCTGAAAGACTATCAAGGTGCTGTTCTGCAGGGAGGTTTCTATAATGAAGAGTTGAGGAAAACAAGATTTCCAGACACTTACTTGGTGGAAAAGATAATAAGGCGACGAAATGAGAGAGTACTAGTTAAATGGCTTGGATTCTCAAATGAACACAACTCATGGATAAATATCAATAAAGTTTTATAAACAAAAAAAAAAAAAAACAAAAACAAAAAAAAAAATAAAATAAAATAAACGAGATGAAAAACAAATAAAAAATTGTTGGGTTCGAAAGACGTGTGTTTACTATCAATATATTAAAAATAAATGCAAAGGAAATCTTAATATTCTGTGTGTACCACTTCTCTTTTCATTAAAATTTCATGGAGGGATACTGAAAGGTAATAAGCCTGTCAGTTTTTTTATGACCCTTGTTTGAACCTTTTTGGACGTGTGCATACAGGTATTTTCTAAATTATGCAAGAATAGAATACACTCGGTGCAGCAAAGTTGCAATATAAAAGAGCGTCTTGAATTGAACAGACTCAAACAAAAAGATGATGAGGAACGTGCAAGACTTCTTTTCCATGGTCGACGAGGATAACAACATGACATTGCTCTTGGACGAGCCCATGCCCTGGCCGATCCCCACCAGAGGAACAGCTACTGCGGAGGAGGATCAAGCCACAACCTCGAGGCTTACACAGCGCAGCCCATCGGAATGGCTTGAGCTGTTGGAAATACCACCAACCTTAAAAAGAGAAATTGATGAGGATGATGAGGATACCATCCCCTTCATCCACGAGGAGTATTTCCGAACCAAGAGGCCTAAACTAGAAGAAGAGATGGAAGAGCTTGACATCACTCAGGAGGGACAGGTAATGGAGCCCACCATCGAGGAGCTTCTTGCTGAGGAGCCCATCAGCGGAGGAATGGGATATCAAGAAGATATTTTACGAAGACAACACTTTGGAAATAAATAAAAGATTTTTAAATTTTATAGAAAATATATAAAATAAACAATTAATGTATTTAATTTTAAAGAAAAACTTTATTAAATAAAAAATAAACATTTGGTAAAAAATACAAAATATCTGATGTTCTTATTATTTCTATTTTTATACTTTATTTTCAGCTTAATGAATTCAATAAATAAAGATAAATTAAAAATGAAAATCTTATGTGTTTTTCTTCTACTTCTTCTTCTTCACACAGCACCCCACAGCACTCCACAGCACTCCGCAGCACTCTACAGCACTCTCACAGCACCCACACACACACACACACACACACACACACACAGACACACATATTTTTTTTTTTTCTTTTGTTTAGGCACGAATGACTGATGTATTTCTTTCTTGGCAGCAGCTGAAAATGTAATTTTCTTATATTAAAATAAAGGAGACAAACGCATTTTTGTTTTGTTTTTCATTACATATTTTATTTTATTTTGTTTTTCTTAATTCTATTTACATTTAAAAATATTTTCATTATTATTTATTTATTTACATTTTTATTTATTTAAATTTTTTAATAATTTTTTTTTTTTTATTTTTTGTTTTTTTAATACTAAGAATTAATTAATTCTATGATGGCCCCAAGCATAAGTTCGAATACCATCTTCTCTTATTTTTCTCTTATCATCTCTAGAACTTAAAGTTGTTTTTCTTATCTTATGCGTATACAAGTTATGGATCTTAGATCTAAACAATAGCATACTATCACTAAATGTCTTATTTTCAAACAGACATTCCTTATAGCTGTTTATGCTTAACTTATCTAATGCAGACTTTTTCACTCCCTTAGATTTTTTAATGCACCCACCCCCCTCAAGAGACAATGAATACATTTTTGCTCTAAGGCCTACAAACTCTAGCATTCTTTTGCCACAGTTTTCGTCTTTCATCATACCTAAAACCTTTTTATTGCACCTTTTGATCCCATATTTTTCAGCTAACTCTATCGGATACTCAGAAGTATCAAAACGCATCTCAACATCTTCTGCAATATCTTTATAGAAATCATTAGTCTCAATAGAATATATGAATGAGTCTGTATCCATATAGTTTAATGAGACTTTCTCTTGGTATTTTGGCTTCATATAAGTATAATGGAAATCATACATTTGCCATTTTGATAATTCTAAAACAGCAAAACCTAAATACATGGGCTTATCATAAACATTGAGGAGACGATTCATTTGAATTGCATACATGTCTTCTGAAAATTGGGCAGAACTATGGAAACTGGCCTTTGCAATAAGGGCACGAGCACCCAACCTATTGCAATTTGTGGTTTCCCACGAAGTGACCAATTTAATGTCTTTTCGTTTTTCAACGTTTTCCATTGTCTTTCCATAGACAGCATTGTTAAGCAATTTGAAAAAGTCTTTTTCAAAATTATTTTTTGCCAATGTTCTATAGTGTGTATTTAAGTCGATGTACTTTTTAAGCCAGGGAGATTGTTTAAATTCTAAAATCTTATGAATTTTTGTTAATAATAATCCATTTTTTAGACATTGCTGAAGGTTTCTATAGTGAATGGGATAATTGGTTTTAGACCTTAGGTCAGCAACAAGTTTCTGTACTTTAGCCTCTGGAGTAGGCTTTTGGTTTGATGGACAAAAAGGTAGATCATTATGATAATCATGTAGATAGTCTGGATACAAAAGATCTACCTCGAGAATGTATCCAGACTCTGAATTTTCAGTGATAGATAAAATATCAAAAGCATTTAATTCATCATCATTCATCCATCTAAAACCAGAATACGGGAGATGCTGAGACATAGCCCAACCATATAAATTGTTAGCATCTAAGTACATCAGAAATTCTGAAGTCTTAGTGCTGTCATAATTTTCCATATACATGTGGTTGGCTTTCGAATAGCGTTTACAACACTGAACCAAGCCACCACGAATACCATTTTGAATGAATCTATACATATTAATGTCAGTTAATAGTTCTAGTTCTATTTTTGTGGTCTTTAACATAGCATCCCATGAGAGACCAGGTGTTGTATAATAATGGGCGGGATCTAATGAGTAAATTCTCATGCAAATCGCTCGAAAATTTTGAAATATGTCTGAAAGTAAAAGAACATCAGTCTTAAGATACAATTCCATGTAATCTTTGAGACTTTGACATCCAAAAACTGACCAGACTCTTTGTGCGTGGGAATAGTCCTCCACTGAACATTCTTTGTTTGTTAAACTATTAAAGAATTTTTCTCTAGGTGGAAGAGCTGACTCATTCAATCTGCTCTCTGAGTCGATATACTCATACGGAAAGACCCCCTTCCTACGCATTAAATCAAATTCAATATCTACTGGGAAACATTTTTTAACATTAATGAAATTTTGTATATCTAGATTGCTACTAAGCGCATCTAGACTTGTTGCCATAAATCTAAAGCTATCTAAGAATCTAATCTCAAGAATCTTGTCATGTGAGGGAATATTTATATATTTTGAAAGTGAAATGTACAACTCCTTATTAAGGGGAAGTACTTTTATTTCACCTTCAACTTTGTTCAATTCTCTAATGAATAAATGGGCATCATATTTAGAAAAGTTGTGAAAAAACACAGGGACAAATGGTGCAATTTGAAAATTAATATTGCAGACATTATGTGCTGCCCCTCTATATAAACCGGTTAGATGACAATGGTCTCTAACACGATCACTGCCTAATGTCTTTTCACAGATATGACAATTATCTGCATTTCTAAAACTCAATTCTTCATCATTAGACATTACTATTGGCTTAATGCTGGATAAATAATTTGTGTAAATATCACTTACATCTCTGATAAGAGACTTGATGAATTTTACACCAGCATCTGCCCCAGTCTCTAAAACTAACTTATCTAAATCTGGGTTAAAAGCACACTTTATAAAATATGAATATGCTATTGGAATATGCTGAGAAGTTGCTATAACATTCTCGCTAAGTTGTGCATTGAGGGGGGTGAGGATGCACTCAAAATCTGCATATACGACAAATGGTACATCTAGACTACGATTAAAATTTTTAAAACTAAGACTCGCCTTGTCCTCAGATGGTAGCCTTGAAACTACCTTCCCGCACTGTTGACGATGTTCGAGATGCATCTTCTCATTGTGGGAAAAGTTGAGGCACGTCTTGCAGAAATATAGTTGTGACTTGTGGGATGTAATTTGTCTTCTTACAAGCCTGAAAGTATATGAACAAAAAAAAAAAAAAAAATAGGTAATAATTAAAAATATTGTTTATACTAAAAGGGTTTTGATTTCAAAATATTACCTTGACAAATTCTTTATCCATACGAAATGTGCACGCTCTTCAGCCTCCAACAACATAAGGCTTATGTGCGTTTCCTTTTCGATCTCCGTCACGTACAATGGTCCATTGACTGCACCAGTTTCCTCATCAAAACCAAAAACATTGATACTAATGTTTTGATTTTGAGCCTCAAATATTTTTACTTGGTCCAGAGGTAATGGAAAATCCAAATTGGTGAAATTGAGTGTCAGAGTTTCATTAATTTTTATTGATGAACTCTGAATGGCTTCAATTTGATAAGAAGAGCACCTTGCCGAATTATTGTTTGCTGGTGCTTTAAGGGCTGATATCAATGCCCATTTAAAACAAAATGAATCGCTATTTTTTACATTTATTATAGCTTTTTTGTTTTTTAATCCCTTAGGCGTTTCAATATAGCTTGAAACTTTTAAAGGAGTATATTTATTAATATTAATTTCCAGCCTTAATATTTGGGTCATTGTCCAGCCACTGTCCTTTTCTTGGAATTCTTCCATTTTTGTACAAATGATTACTGCATGATTTTTTATGATCTCTTCTAGATCACTTGATGCTGTTAACACACACATATTCGATTGATGTGACTTGATGTTCATTATCATTTCATCATCGGTGAATTTAATATACTCTGCAAAGAGTTCTAGATTCATTTTACAGGCCGTGTGGGTGATTAGCACATTCTGTATTAGTGGGAGCATTTCTTGGGCTGCCTCACTCAGAAACTCTGTTGGTTCTAGCAAATTCGACTGCTTATTTTCATAGCAGAATGTTGCAATTCGGTTTTTAAACCCGCTTGAAATCAGTTTCACCTGGGTATTCACAGGTGTAAACACAAGCATCTTATGCGAATTAGATCTGAGATGCGCGCTCCATTTTGACGATGCAATTTGCATATTGCAGGCGGTACAGACCTTGATGTTGGTGGTGATAGTTGCTCCATAATCGTTGACTATGGAGGTCGAATTGTTGAAATAGTTGGGACGGCTCTGTCCATGAGCCGAGATATTCCGAGCGACGTATTGGAAGCCCTCGATGGAGTTGGTTGAGTTGTTCTTATTGAAGGCCATTTTTGGAGGTTTTTTTTTGATTTTGTTTTTCACTTTTAACACGCGAAACGAAAGAGATGTCGAATCAAGAGTTCGAAAACTACTAAGGATTTATAAATCTTAATCTACCATGAAGACTCTATGAAATTATCAAAGAGAGTGTCACTCAAACAGAGTGCACTGAAAAAAGGGTGAGAACAAAACACACACGCACACAAAAAGGTAGCAGCACGTGACAAAAGTACGTGTGAAATACCTACTTAACAACAGCTTACTACAAAAATACTATAATTATGATGTGGGAAAACATTCAGGTGTGAAGTGTCCTATGATTTCTAGCCAATGAGAAAGAAGGTGACAAAAGAGAAGTAACAATTACTTTTCCACTTACCAATGAACCCACCCTCAAAAAAAAAATCAACTCATATACCTACACACTTGTGCGGTAGCTGCTAACCGATCTTTCACTTGCTTCTATCCTATAGGTTACATGTTACACCTCTAGCACACAATCTCCTCCTCAAAAAATATAATCACGTACGCACACACAAGTACTGCTGATCCTCCGCCTCCTTCCGATCGCAAGCACCAATAAAAAAAAAGGTCACCCATAAATCTAGACCCTTCGATCATAAATGTCTCGCACGTGATCGAAAACCACACATTTTTCTAAAAAAGGTCGCACACCTGTCACCCCCCACTCTAAAATCAATAATTTATGACCTATAATGAGGCAATTAAAAATCAAGCCACTTCCTGTCATAGAATCCCCAATTCCCAACTACTAAAAGGGTATAATGGTTTTGTGAAAATGTATGTAACAGGCAGAAGGAAGCATCTCCGACCCCATAAAGTATATATATTCTTGATCAGGATCAATAGCCGAGTCGATCTAGCCCTGTCCGTCTGTCTGTCCGTCTGCATGAACACGCGGATCTCAGAGACTATAAGAGCTAGAGACTTCAAATTTGGAATATAAGATCTCGTATACCAGACGCAGATCAAGTTTGCTTATTTTATCGATAACTGCCTCAGTTTCTTAATTATCGATACATTTAGATTTCCGATAGCAGTAAATTCAACATATCTCTCACAATTTAATAGATACAGTCACCAATTTTGGTTGGTAGGTTGTTGGCGAGGTCCTTGAAAGATTGGCATGTGCCACGCCCACCTCCGACGCCCCCATCACCAACGCACTCTAAAATTTTCAAATGGCTGATATCTTCCGCAGTTTTTGAGTAGGGAACGTTAAATTTAGTAGGTATATTACTGGTAGTCGCCTTTAAGAACCGATAACAAATTTGTGGTGCCACGCCCACATCTGCGCCTATAATCGACAATTCCGATTGTAAATCGATAACTCCGTATATCTTCGAACATTTTAAAGATAGAGTAACCAAACTTGGAAGGTAATTTGCTGGTAACCTCCTCCAAAGATTGGCATACCAATTTTTGGACCACGCACCGCCGCCCCCAGGAACTTCGTCCCTAGAAATTTAAAATGCGCATATCTGCCGTAATTTGCAAGCTAGAGTCGCAAAATCTTGCAGGTATGTTACTGGTAACTCCCCCAAAGATCGATAAAAAAATTGGATGGCCACGCCCACTCCACCTACCTAAGCCGATACACCTGTTGGTGTAAATCGATAAACCCATATATCTCACGCAATTTGAAAACTTAAGTCACCAAATTTTAAAGGTATATTGCTAGTAACACCCTTCATAAATGTGTAAAAAAAATGTTGGACCACACCCACTCCCGCCCTCAAAAAACGATAAATGCATGTATCTCCCGCAATTTAGGAGCTACAGTTACCAAACTTTGAGGGTATATTACTAAGATCGAACTTCAAAATTTTTTGGGCCACGCCCCGCAATTCAAGTATTTCTTAACTGTGCACAAATTAAGGTATAATAGTATTTCGCTGTCGGTTACGTCCGACTGCAACGTTCTAACTTGTTTTATTTGAACATATTTGGCGCATCTCTATTAACGTCGCGCCATTTTGAAAGTGGTTTTTGTTTACCCGCATATATAAGCTCTGCCGATATTTCTGCATAATTCATTCTTATATTTGAATATATTTTGCGCATCTCTATTGACGTCGCGCCATTTTGAAAGTGGTTTTTGTTTACCCGCATATATAAGCTCTGCCGATATTTCTGCATAATTCATTCTTATATTTGAATATATTTTGCGCATCTCTATTGACGTCGCGCCATTTTGAAAGTGGTTTTTGTTTACCCGCATATATAAGCTCTGCCGATATTTCTGCATAATTCATTCTTATATTTGAATATATTTTGCGCATCTCTATTGACGTCGCGCCATTTTGAAAGTGGTTTTTGTTTACACGCATATATAAGCTCTGCCGATATTTCTGCATAATTCATTCTTATATTTGAATATATTTTGCGCATCTCTATTGACGTCGCGCCATTTTGAAAGTGGTTTTTGTTTACCCGCATATATAAGCTCTGCCGATATTTCTGCATAATTCATTCTTATATTTGAATATATTTTGCGCATCTCTATTGACGTCGCGCCATTTTGAAAGTGGTTTTTGTTTACCCGCATATATAAGCTCTGCCGATATTTCTGCATAATTCATTCTTATATTTGAATATATTTTGCGCATCTCTATTGACGTCGCGCCATTTTGAAAGTGGTTTTTGTTTACCCGCATATATAAGCTCTGCCGATATTTCTGCATAATTCATTTTTATATTTGAACATATTTTGCGCATCTCTATTGACGTCGCGCCATTTTGAAAGTGGTTTTTGTTTACACGCATATATAAGCTCTGCCGATATTTCTGCATAATTCATTCTTATATTTGAATATATTTTGCGCATCTCTATTGACGTCGCGCCATTTTGAAAGTGGTTTTTGTTTACCCGCATATATAAGCTCTGCCGATATTTCTGCATAATTCATTCTTATATTTGAATATATTTTGCGCATCTCTATTGACGTCGCGCCATTTTGAAAGTGGTTTTTGTTTACCCGCATATATAAGCTCTGCCGATATTTCGGCACAATTCATTTTTTGATTTGAACATATTTTGCGCATCTCTATTAACGTCGCGCCATTTTGAAAGTGGTTTTTGTTTACCCACATATATAAGCTCTGCCGATATTTCTGCATTATTCATTTTTTATTTGAACATATTTTGCGCATCTCTATTAACGTCGTGCCATTTTGAAAGTGGTTTTTGTTTACCCGCATATATAAGCTCTGCCGATATTTCTGCATAATTAATTTTTTTATTTGAACATATTTTGCGCATCTCTGTTAACTTCGCGCCATTTTTAAAGTGGTTTTTGTTTACTTGCATATACAAGCTCTGCCGATATTTCTGCATAATTAATTTTTTTATTTTAACATATTTTGCGCATCTCTATTAACGTCGCGCCATTTTTAAAGTGGTTTTTGTTTACTTGCATATACAAGCTCTGCCGATATTTCTGCATAATTAATTTTTTGATTTGAACATATTTTGCGCATCTCTATTAACGTCGCGCCATTTTGAAAGTGGTTTTTGTTTACCCGCATATATAAGCTCTGCCGATATTTCTGCATAATTAATTTTTTTATTTTAACATATTTTGCGCATCTCTATTAACGTCGCGCCATTTTGAAAGTGGTTTTTGTTTACCCGCATATATAAGCTCTGCCGATAATTCGGCACAATTCATTTTTTGATTTGAACATATTTTGCGCATCTCTATTAACGTCGCGCCATTTTGAAAGTGGTTTTTGTTTACCCACATATATAAGCTCTGCCGATATTTCTGCATAATTAATTTTTTTATTTGAACATATTTTGCGCATCTCTGTTAACGTCGCGCCATTTTTAAAGTGGTTTTTGTTTACTTGCATATACAAGCTCTGCCGATATTTCTGCATAATTAATTTTTTTATTTTAACATATTTTGCGCATCTCTATTAACGTCGTGCCATTTTGAAAGTGGTTTTTGTCTACCCGCATATATAAGCTCTGCCGATATTTCTGCATAATTAATTTGTTTATTTGAACATATTTTGCGCATCTCTATTAACGTCGCGCCATTTTGAAAGTGGATTTTGTTTACCCGCATATATAAGCTCTGCCGATATTTCTGCACATAATTAATTTTTTTATTTTAACATATTTTGCGCATCTCTATTAACGTCGCGCCATTTTGAAAGTGGTTTTTGTTTACCCGCATATATAAGCTCTGCCGATAATTCGGCACAATTCATTTTTTGATTTGAACATATTTTGCGCATCTCTATTAACGTCGCGCCATTTTGAAAGTGGTTTTTGTTTACCCACATATATAAGCTCTGCCGATATTTCTGCATTATTCATTTTTTATTTGAACATATTTTGCGCATCTCTATTAACGTCGTGCCATTTTGAAAGTGGTTTTTGCTTACCCGCATATATAAGCTCTGCCGATATTTCTGCATAATTCATTTTTATACCCTTAACCCATTAAAAATGGGTAAAAAGGGTATAATGGTTTTGTGCAAATGTATGTAACAGGCAGAGGGAAGCATCTCCGACCACATAAAGTATATATATTCTTGATCAGGATCAACAGTCGAGTCGATATAGCCCTGTCCGTCTGTCCGTCCGTCCGTCCGTCCGTCTGTCCGGCCGTCTGTCCGTCTGTATGAACACGCGGATCTCAGACACTATAAGAGCTAGAGACTTCAAATTTGGAATATAAGTTCTTTTGTACCAGGCCCAGATCAAGTTTGCGTTATTTTATCGATAACTGCCTCAGTTTCTGAATTATCGATACATTTCGATTTCCGATAGCAATAAATTATACAATTTAAGAGGTAGAAGCTCACTTACACATAATATGCATATACATATTATTGACCAACTGCCAAAATTTCATCAAGATCGGACAAGAAACACCAAAGTTATAGTCGAAAATATATTCTCATATTGATTTCATTTCTATCGGCAGCCGCAAGCATTTTCTGTATGCATATAAATAGGCGAGCGCATGTGTGAGAAACAGATGGCATGATAATCGACGCTAGCGTCAAAATATTTGTGTGTATTCTGCAGAGCCCCGATAACTACTCTTTCGTGTACGTGTGTATGTGTGTATTTATGTATGTATATGCACGTTTAGCCCTTCAGTTCGGGCATTTGAGTAAAGGGAAATTTGCGAAGAAAACTAGAATATATTTAACAACTGGGTTAAGGGTATATCGTAGTCGAGTTAACTCGACTTCAGCATCTTACTTGTTTCATTTGAACATATTTTGCGCATCTCTATTAACGTCGCGCAAGTTTGAAAGTGGTTTTTGTTTACCCGCATATATAAGCTCTGCCGATATTTCTGCATAATTCATTTTTATACTTTTATACCAAAAAGGTATAATAGTATATTGGTTTTGTGCAATGTCCTTCATGCTGTCCGTCCGTCTGTCCGTCGGTCTGTCTGTCCGTCTGTCCGTCTGTATGAACGCGCGTTCCTCCGACACCCTTAGAGATAGAGACTTGAAACTTGGAACGTATACTGGAAAGTACCCTCAAAAGTTAAAGTGACTTGGGTTTGGACCTACGTCCACTAGGGAGCTAGAAAACCGCGAAAATCGATTTTAGCAAAACTATAAATCTCCATATCTCTTACAATTTAATGAATACAGTCACCAATTTTGGTTGGTAGGTTGTTGGCGAGGTCCTTGAAAGATTGGCATGTGCCACGCCCACCTCCGACGCCCCCATCACCAACGCACTTAAAATTTTCAAATGGCTGAATCTTCCGCAGTTTTTGAGTAGGGAACGTTAAATTTAGTAGGTATATTACTGGTAGTCGCCTTTAAGAACCGATAACAAATTTGTGGTGCCACGCCCACATCTGCGCCTATAATCCACAATTCCGATTGTAAATCGATAACTCCGTATATCTTCTAAAATTTTAAAGATAGAGTAACCAAACTTGGAAGATAATTTGCTGGTAACCTCCTCCAAAGATTGGCATACCAATTTTTGGACCACGCTTACAACCGCCGCCCCCAGGAACTTCGTCCCTAGAAATTTAAAATGCGCATATCTGCCGTAATTTGCAAGCTAGAGTCGCAAAATTTTGCAGGTATGTTACTGGTAACTCCCCCAAAGATCGATAAAAAAATTGGATGGCCACGCCCACTCCACCTACCTAAGCCGATACACCTGTTGGTGTAAATCGATAAACCCATATATCTCACGCAATTTGAAAACTTAAGTCACCAAATTTTAAAGGTATATTGCTAGTAACACCCTTCATAAATGTGTAAAAAAAATGTTGGACCACACCCACTCCCGCCCTCAAAAAACGATAAATGCATGTATCTCCCGCAATTTAGGAGCTACAGTTACCAAACTTTGAGGGTATATTACTAAGATCGAACTTCAAAATTTTTTGGGCCACGCCCCGCAATTCAAGTATTTCTTAACTGTGCACAAATTAAGGTATAATAGTATTTCGCTGTCGGTTACGTCCGACTGCAACGTTCTAACTTGTTTAT